>OX578283.1:0-1200000 GCA_951217055.1 Gerris lacustris | reverse complement strand
TGATTTCACAACTTTTTTGGACCACAGACTTGGCGGGGTGTTTTTTTTTACCTCACAAGTGGTTTTTGGTTAGATTTCATGACTTTTTGTACGGTTCACATTCAGCGTAGGAATGAGTTGAGGGGTTGTAGGGGGGGATGCGTTGGGGGGGGGGGGGAAGCACTAGAGCCATAGACGAATCCAAAAAGCTCTCATTCATTAAAATTGGTTCAGTAGTTTAGGCTGTAGGTGCGTCAACGTAAAATGAAGGAAGAATAAGAAGTATCAGAACTACCATTTTCAAACCTATTTTTCTCTACTTCTACTTGACTGATTTCGACCTTTTTTTTATTTTGATCTACAGGATACGGCCTTCAAAGATATTAAAAAATTATTTAGGTAGCTTGTACGTATTTCACGCTGCAGACCCTCAAACATCCTAGTTTGTCACCTACAGTATATATACAATGGCAGCTTTTGTGAAATTTTGACTTTTTGACTTGGTGGTGCGGAACGCTGCTGCGTTCCTAAATCACTTCTTTACAATGAAAAATTAAATATTTTGAACCATCATGTACCCTCTTGTAGTGATATGGTATAATGGGACAACATTTGGACTCCTCATGTATCTGTGTACAATTGGACACAAAATATGGACTCCTTTGTACTTATTTGGACTTCCTTTGCATATATTATAGGTTCTAAAGAAGGGCCATAATTTATTTATTATTTTACCAATTATTATTACATCTCAGTAATGTTTCAATACGTATTGAATACAGGTTTAATACAGTTTTTGGATCCAAATTGTCCATAGAAACCTTGATTCAATACGGATTGCATACAATTTAGATCCAGATACGATACACTAAATTGTGGGATCGTATCTGGATCGAGTCTCATGGAAACACTTGAAACCTGGTTATAAAAGATGAAGGTTACAAAATTATTTATTTATTATTGATTTGAGTATTGATTACTGATTCAATACGACTCATGGAAACACTTAACTTGTTAAATCACAAATTGGGATTCAATCCGTATTTAAACATCATGGAAACGTAGTAAATAATTGGAAGATTTGGAAATTGACTTGCATCTTTACTACTAGGAGCAGCAGACATTGCATTCTCACGATCGTTGATTTCTTGCTGTTCTTAGAGAACCAGTTCATACTTGATACATTATTTCAGTTGCTAATTTTCCACGTTCTTTAAGATGTCATTAAAAAAACGGAAAAATTTGTTGTTGTTTAGGCTGCAACTAATGCTACTTATACATCAAGTTAGTTTAGTTTTGCATTATTATATCATACAGCTAAAAATTGTTTTGACTAAGCTGTTATTTCTTATTCTTAAGACTTAAGGGGAATCTATCTAATTATCACCTACTTTTGCTGAAATCTATTTTCATAGGTACATATATATGTTATTACAAAACAAAGTAATCTGTCTAAAATTGGGATTTTTAAAAAATAACTAAGACTATATCATTTAGTAAGAGAAAAAACGATAGCCTCTCTACAAAGAAAAACTTTAATTTGAACCGGATTTTCGCCTATCAGCCATCATCAGTCCTACGATGCACAATAATAAGTGATTAATTAGGTAAAGCAACATTTCAAAGTTTAATCTTTACTTAAACCAAAACTAATTTACCTACTAAACGTCCAAGAAATAAAAGAAAAACAATTTGTCAACAATATACTCAATCAACTAAAAGAAAGTATATCCAATAGTTACTATGAAGATAACAATAAAATAATAAATGAATTTATATAAAATAAGAAGTTGAATTAAAATTAAATAATGTAAAATAAAATAAAAAAATAGATTAAGAAATAAATTTGGGAGGCAGATATCAAAAACAACCTTAGTCCAAATTTATCAAAATTGAGATTTGAGCACATTCTGTTGGTAGATGGTGGAACTTACAACCACAGGGTATTTATTTTGTCCTGTTATAGAGAGGGTTAAAAAAATAGCAGTTCTGCAGAAACAACCTTATCCCTGGACGTGGGTTGGTTTTTGACAGAAAAGTCTACCATGTTTGTAACTTAATTTATTTTTGTGTATTTTATTATATGACACTATTTTGATTGTTTTAGCGGATTTTCAAAGAAAATTAAGCTATTGCAATGGCTTCAAAATTTTTGTAATGCAAATTTTTGAAAATGTTTTCCATGGAAATCCGTTTTAGACCATTCTGAATCGATTCCTAAAATTTAACACTTTTTTTATGTACGTATGTATAAAAACATACGTATATATGTGTCATATATATACTTATATATGTGTCACTCCAGACGATATCTCCCCTTAGGATGCACTTAAAAATTTCAAACAAATTTTAAAGTGTCAATAATATCAAAACAAAGGATAAGTTCGTTGGCCAGAACTTTTGGAGTTCATTTAGGGGTCAAATTTTTACAATTTAGGGTCAAAAATAGCATAAAAACGTGTTTTTTCCATTTTACCCCCCTTTTATATGAAAATATGATAAAAGTGTACATAACAACAATTACTGTACTCTTAAATAGCTTTCCAACGACAATCATCTTGAAGGGTAAATACTATTTTGACTTTTGTACCTCGTACCCCTGTGTACGAAATTTTTTTTTCACCCATGCAAATTCTAAACCAACATTTTCCTGTATTATTATAAGCCAATAATACGCAGATTTCTTTGAAAATTCGCTCATTAAGTCATGGTACATGACTGGACTTTTTATTTTTCTTGCAAACAATAAAATAATGGTTTAGAGGTATAGTGGTGTTTATTACATGAACAACCTTCGTCCAATAGAATTTCTGACAAAAACACTCCATGTACAGTGTACAGCACTTTTCAACTTTCAGCAACTACAGAGCTTAGAAGCAGCAATATTTCATTAAAACAATAAATTATTGTCTAATACAAAGAATATGTTGAACAAAACACAATGATAAATTTTATAAATGTATCTCATTATTCATTATACTTACAAGTGACATAGTTTTTTTTATCTCCTGAAAATTTCATTTTTTGGACTAAGGTTGTTTTTGATATCTGACCCTCAATTAGATGAACATGATAAATTATTAAATAATGAAATGAAATAAGTCTAATTTAATAAATATGTATAGTTACCCTGAAAAAATTAAAGAATAAGCTCTACTGGAGTCATAATCCAATTGGATGGTGGGGGACATTTACGAAAGCGTTAAGTTCTACATAGACTGTGTCTTATTTGAAATCTTGTAATTTTTTGAACTATGTTGGATTATTTTTTAATTGGTTCACTTAAGGAAATATGTCGGTCTGTTGCAGGATCCGAAGCTTCTGGTGAGAGACCTGGCGATGCAAGGCCACAACCCTGTCGACCAGCTCTACGGGCTCATCTTTTATCTCTTTTTCTTCAGGTACCTTTTTTTATTTATTTTTAACCCTTAAATACTAATGGTAATTAGATGGCTAGTATTACTAAACCTTCGTCGATTCGACTAACATATGCAGAAAATACATTTTATCTACGATTGATACGAAATATAAACATTATATCTTTGTTTAGATGCGTAGAAAGTGATTCTTTACGTACTTGTATTCATTGCGCAAGCACGTCTCATAGTTCTGAATAATTCCTCTTCTTTACCACGCTAGTGCGGTAAAGAAGAGGAATTCTTCAGCTTTACGCACGATTAGCAAGTTTGTTTACATTTAACAAAACTAATTTGCTGTTCTTTTATTAAAGTAACTGTTTATATCGAGTTTTTAGTGAAAAACAATGAGTGAATCAAGTGACTTTGACGAAAATGTGGAGAATAATACTCCTCCAGAAATAATTAATTCGGCAAAAAATACAACTAATGAATTAATGCTATCTTTATCAAGAGAGAGATACGAACTTACATGCAGCAAGTTTATTTTTTTCTGTATTTATTATTTAAATCTAACAATCGTAGATAAAGTACGGTACGCAACTCGTGCGAAAACGGCATTTTGCATTGCTCGTGTGGTTTTACCACCCTCGCTATCGCTCGGGAGCAAACTCCACACTCGCATGCAAAATGCTACTTTCCGCACTCGACGCGTAATGTACTATTTTGGGTTGAAACTACACTTTTATAAAGAGAAAACTATTAAGAACTCATTATTAAATCTTAAAGTGAGATATACAAACATTTGATGACAAATAACTTAGTAGGAACATCAGAAGAATCTGAAATTGAGTGAACATTAATGTACCAGGTCCCATGCCCCAGGCCAAAAGCCCTAGGTCCTTTGCTAAGTGCTCCAGGCCCCAGATTATCGGCCACTGGTCTCTGGCCCAAGGCTAATTACCCTAGGCCCATTGCCCCTTACCCCTAGGTCTATTGCCCCTCACCCCAGGCCCATTTTCCCAGGCTATAGGCTCATTGGACGACCAATTAATTCCCTACAATTATTACTAAACGTTAGTCAAATCAACGAAGTAGCTTTGACGGAAATTTGCCAAAAAATGAGTGTATGCTCAAAAGGACTTCTACCGCTACACTAGCTGGTGTGTTACTAACCAGTGCAAGCACTGCAGAAGGATGGGGTACCCATCACCATCGCATACCAGCGTAGAAGGTTAAGGTTCAAACTGTGCTCATCGATTCAACCACCATTAGTATTCCAGGGTTAAATACCTTTATTGAATAAAACATATTAATTCACAAATAATATTTTATTACATCAATTTATCTATTTTATTGATTTTACATTTTAGTACTACATAAGGTTATCTCTCCACTAGAGAACATGGAGTCCTAAGCTGTGGAGAGAGTACCTTAATCAACTGTTAGCCAAATCAGCATCTCATAATACTCTAGAGCTAAAACAACCCCTCTTTTAAGCTTAATTAATATCCCTAAAACACCTGAGCATTCTCGATGACAATTAGAGTTCATGGTCTAATAATTAATTACATAATAAGTAATGGGGAAGGAGTGGAGTTCCATATTTAGTATGAATTTCAAATAAGTGGAAATAAGCAATACATAGAAGAACTGTAATGATGGTTAAGAATGGACTTACTTTGCCAGTGTGACATCTGCTGCTTGGTCTTGTACGTTCTCCCTTAGAGCATGTTCAGAAAAATGATACCCCGAGGGGAAATCGAGAAATCAATTTTAGCTCTAAATTTGGGGGACTACTCCCTAAGAACTCTGAAATACGTGAACAAAAAAATTATTTATCCAATATTATTATTCTAACCATTATTTTCAACGTCTTTTTGCTTCAAAAACGGACAAAACCTTGTTTTTGTTTCAAAAGCGGACAACTCCACTTTTTAACTCCATTTAGCAGCTAAAATATCAAAGAAATTCACGTTTTCAGTACTTCTATCTAGTTTTGAGTCTATTAAGAATCTACAGAAAAAGAATCATTGCTCTAGCACCTGTAGAATTTGAGCTACAGTTTTTCGGCTCTCCTGTAAAATTTTGAAATGTGCTCTTGTTCGTCTTTGATACTAAGCTCCTCAAGTACAGTAGAACCTCGATTAACTGAGAAGCATGGGACCGGAAATATCCAAAATATCCTGGCTCATCCAGACACTCTTTTGAGCGTAATAATTGTCAGGTAGTGTCTTCCTATTCTCACAGCGAGTGGGTTGGGGTAGTGGGGAAGGCACAGAGTCTATGTAAGTGGGGGTGCGAGGCAGATGTGCCCGACAGCTAGGCGAGAAACACAATTAATGGATTGACGGATAATTGAGGTTTCATTTTATCAATTTCAAATTGATATATCTGCAAATTTTTTGGTAGTTTAATTTACCGGCAATAACAACAATGTACTACTAAGGCTGTTTAAAAGAAATATCAGTAAAACCAATCAAGAATGTTATAATGATAGCCTTCATCTTGTGATTAGTTAGATGCACTAGTTTATGGAGCCCTGTTCTAGGTAGTATTTGGAGCAGCATGTTACAAGTAGGTTTTTATATGTATTGTTTTGTCTGTTCGTATTATTTTGTCTGGCTGTTTGTCTTGTTTTGTCTCTCTGTTTGTATTATTTTATTTGTTTGTTTGTATTATTTTATTTGTCTGTTTGTATTATTTCGTCTGGCAGTTTGTATTATTTTGTCTGGCTGTCTATATTGTTTTGTCTGTCTGTTCGTATTATTTTGTCTGGCTGTTTGTCTTGTTTTGTCTCTCTGTTTGTATTATTTTATTTGTCTGTTTGTATTATTTTGTCTGTCTGTTTGTATTATTTCGTCTGGCAGTTTGTATTATTTTGTCTGGCTGTTTTTATTATTTTGTCTGTCTGTTTGTATTATTTTGTCTGTCTGTTTGTATTGTTTTGTCTGGCTGTTTGTATTATTTTGTCTGTCTGTTTGTAGGTTGCTGGCTTTCATCGCTCTGAGGTTCAGAGTGTCGACCGAGTTCTCTCACCAAGTCATCAGCTACTTCAACAAAATAATCAAAACCACAAACAACAAGTAAACAAACAAGCGAGTCTTTCACTCCCCGTCTCAACTACCCTTATATATAGTGTGTATATAATTCTTTCAGTTTTGCTACAAATTCTCTATTTAAAAAAAAAAAATTAAGCAATGAAAAACCCTTAGTTTTAAACCTCGTTAATTTGTCATCGAAAATGTTGAGAAGTTTAAAACAGTTAAAAAGTTTAAGAAATCGCTATACACGGGGTATCAACTCAAAATGCACGTTACCATAACAGGCCACTGTTCTACGACGGAATAGTAGACGTAGATAAGCCACATACAAGGCCAAGGGGAACTTGATGTTCCAACCTCTCATATTTGGGATCAGCGCAGAACTGGACCACTTTTAAATCTCAACAAGGGAGTTGAAAATGATTGATGCTACATCTTCATTTCCCTTGATCATTCATTAAACCTTACTTTAGGTGAATTTGCTAACACGATGTTGCGATGTTTAGCTAAATCATGGTTACAGGGAATAAAGCACAGAATACTAGAGGTTCTAAGGATATTATTTATGTAAACAAATAATGAGTACAAGGCGGTTTATAATTTTAAGTTAATTTATTTAGTTAATTTAAATACTAGTCAGTAAGATACTGAGGTAGCTGTTAAATATTGAATTGTGATGGATTAACACATGTCAGTATGTATGGCCAGGTCTGTAGCCATGTCAGTATACAGGGTGGCACAAAAGTATGGAAACCCCTGAATAACTCTTCATAAATGCATTTTTTTTTACCTTGAATTGACCTTGAAGGTCATGGTCAAGGCCGCTGTTGAAGGGAAAAAATTGGTTATTTTGCAATCCGCAATACAAATTAAAGGTTCTTATTGGAATAACAATTTTGACCTTAGAGTGACCTTAAAGGTCATGCTCAAGGACATGGTCAAGGTCATAATTTACTTAAAATTTCCTGCTCTTTTCAAATCTGCAATAAAAAATGGGTGTTCCCATTTGAAATAACAAAGTTGACCTTCAAATGACCTTGAAGGGCAAGGCTAAGGTCAAATCCAAGGTCACCATTGAATAGCTAAGGAATAATCCTGAAACTTTTGTATGATACTTTTTTTAAAAAAAATGCTTTTCTGAAGAGTTATTCAGGGGTTACCATACTTTTGTGCCACCTTGTATGTGGCCAGGTCTATAGCCATGTCAGTATGTATGGCCAGGTCTATAGCCATGTCAGTATGTATGGCCAGGTCTATAGCCATATCTCTTGGTTATTTGTAAATATAATCCTCTTCTTTGTTTTACTTGTCCATAGTTTTTGTGTTTGATAGATGTTAATATTATTATATTTTATTGTAAAAGTTTATCAAATGTTTAAACGAAATATAAAAGAGAAGTTATATTGCTTTTTGTTGGTGTTAATTTATGTAATTGTTCCATTTTTTGTGGTTTATAATTATTTTAGAGGGTTACAAGTTTCTAACTCGGTACTTAACAAGTATCCAACTCCATGTATTACAAGTATTATTATCTAACTCAGTGCGTTGGGAGTATCTAACTCGCATTACAAATACTCGATTCAGCTTTACCAGTTTCTCTGTCACTCTCACATAAATAATTATCTTGTGGGTTGGCACCACTGCTTGCTGTTGAGTCTTTCTGTCTACCGGTGATGTGTGTGTAGAAGCGTTCTCCTTGAGTAGAGGCCGCTCATGTAATGCAAGGGATAAAAATAAAATCCCTCTACTTTCCTCAGATATATATCTCTGCAGTGAACTAAATTATATTCTGACTGGTTCTAAAGTAAATGTAGAGACAGACAAACACCAGGATGATGGTGTTAGGGGAAGCCTGATTTATAGAGACAGACACCAGGGTGATGGTGTTGGGGGAAGCCTGATTTATAGAGACAGACGCCAGGGTGATAGTGTTGGGGGAAACCTGAATTGTAGAGACAGACACCAGGTGATGGTGTTGGGGGAAGCCTGATTTATAGAGACAGACACCAGGGTGATGGTGTTGGGGGAAGCCTGATTTATAGAGATAGACACCAGGGTAATGGTGTTGGGGGAAGCCTGATTTATAGAGACAGACACCAGGGTGGTGGTGTTGGGGGAAACCTGAATTGTAGAGACAGACACCAGGTGATGGTGTTGGGGGAAGCCTGATTTATAGAGACAACACCAGGGTGATGGTGTTGGGGGAAACCTGAATTGTAGAGACAGACACCAGGTGATGGTGTTTGGGGAAGCCTGATTTATAGAGACAGACACCAGGGTGATGGTGTTGGGGGAAGCCTGATTTATAGAGACAAACACCAGGGTGATGGTGTTGGGGGAAGCCTGATTTATAGAGATAGACACCAGGGTGGTGGTGTTGGGGGAAGCCTGATTTATAGAGACAGACACCAGGGTGATGGTGTTGGGGGAAGCCTGATTTATAGAGACAACACCAGGGTGATGGTGTTGGGGGAAACCTGAATTGTAGAGACAGACACCAGGTGATGGTGTTTGGGGAAGCCTGATTTATAGAGACAGACACCAGGTGATGGTGTTGGGGGAAGCCTGATTTATAGAGACAGACACCAGGGTGATGGTGTTGGGGGAAGCCTGATTTATAGAGATAGACACCAGGGTGGTGGTGTTGGGGGAAGCCTGATTTATAGAGCCAGACACCAGGGTGATGGTGTTGGGGGAAGCCTGATTTATAGAGATAGACACCAGGGTGATGGTGTTGGGGGAAGCCTGATTTATAGAGCCAGACACCAGGGTGATGGTGTTGGGGGAAGCCTGATTTATAGAGACAGACACCAGGGTGATGGTGTTGGGGGAAGCCTGATTTATAGAGATAGACACCAGGGTGGTGGTGTTGGGGGAAGCCTGATTTATAGAGACAACACCAGGGTGATGGTGTTGGGGGAAACCTGAATTGTAGAGACAGACACCAGGTGATGGTGTTTGGGGAAGCCTGATTTATAGAGACAGACACCAGGTGATGGTGTTGGGGGAAGCCTGATTTATAGAGACAGACACCAGGGTGATGGTGTTGGGGGAAGCCTGATTTATAGAGATAGACACCAGGGTGGTGGTGTTGGGGGAAGCCTGATTTATAGAGACAGACACCAGGGTGATGGTGTTGGGGGAGACCTGAATTGTAGAGACAGACACCAGGTGATGGTGTTGGGGGAAGCCTGATTTATAGAGACAGTCGCAAGGGTGATAGTGTTGGGGGAAGCTTGAATTGTAGAGACAGACACCAGAGTGATGGTGTTGGGGGAAGCCTGAATTGTAGTCCGCCATCTTGGGCCGTCCGCCACATTGGATTTTGAGTAAAGTCATTTTATTTTTCCTATTCTTCTCAGCAAACCCTTTCATTTGATACCCATATCATGGGCGTGCTCAAAAATAACTAGTCCACCATCTTGGGCCTGATTTATAGAGCCAGACACCAGGGTGATGGTGTTGGGGGAAGCCTGATTTATAGAGCCAGACACCAGGGTGATGGTGTTAGGGGAAGCCTGATTTATAGAGACAGACACAAGGGTGATGGTGTTGGGGGAAGCCTGATTTATAGAGACAGACACCAGGGTGGTGGTGTTGGGGGAAACCTGAATTGTAGAGACAGACACCAGGTGATGGTGTTGGGGGAAGCCTGATTTATAGAGACAACACCAGGGTGATGGTGTTGGGGGAAACCTGAATTGTAGAGACAGACACCAGGTAATGGTGTTTGGGGAAGCCTGATTTATAGAGACAGACACCAGGGTGATGGTGTTGGGGGAAGCCTGATTTATAGAGACAGACACCAGGGTGATGGTGTTGGGGGAAGCCTGATTTATAGAGACAGACACCAGGGTGATGGTGTTGGGGGAAGCCTGATTTATAGAGATAGACACCAGGGTGGTGGTGTTGGGGGAAGCCTGATTTATAGAGACAACACCAGGGTGATGGTGTTGGGGGAAACCTGAATTGTAGAGACAGACACCAGGTGATGGTGTTTGGGGAAGCCTGATTTATAGAGACAGACACCAGGGTGATGGTGTTGGGGGAAGCCTGATTTATAGAGACAAACACCAGGGTGATGGTGTTGGGGGAAGCCTGATTTATAGAGATAGACACCAGGGTGGTGGTGTTGGGGGAAGCCTGATTTATAGAGACAGACACCAGGGTGATGGTGTTGGGGGAAGCCTGATTTATAGAGACAACACCAGGGTGATGGTGTTGGGGGAAACCTGAATTGTAGAGACAGACACCAGGTGATGGTGTTTGGGGAAGCCTGATTTATAGAGACAGACACCAGGTGATGGTGTTGGGGGAAGCCTGATTTATAGAGACAGACACCAGGGTGATGGTGTTGGGGGAAGCCTGATTTATAGAGATAGACACCAGGGTGGTGGTGTTGGGGGAAGCCTGATTTATAGAGCCAGACACCAGGGTGATGGTGTTGGGGGAAGCCTGATTTATAGAGATAGACACCAGGGTGATGGTGTTGGGGGAAGCCTGATTTATAGAGCCAGACACCAGGGTGATGGTGTTGGGGGAAGCCTGATTTATAGAGACAGACACCAGGGTGATGGTGTTGGGGGAAGCCTGATTTATAGAGATAGACACCAGGGTGGTGGTGTTGGGGGAAGCCTGATTTATAGAGACAACACCAGGGTGATGGTGTTGGGGGAAACCTGAATTGTAGAGACAGACACCAGGTGATGGTGTTTGGGGAAGCCTGATTTATAGAGACAGACACCAGGTGATGGTGTTGGGGGAAGCCTGATTTATAGAGACAGACACCAGGGTGATGGTGTTGGGGGAAGCCTGATTTATAGAGATAGACACCAGGGTGGTGGTGTTGGGGGAAGCCTGATTTATAGAGACAGACACCAGGGTGATGGTGTTGGGGGAGACCTGAATTGTAGAGACAGACACCAGGTGATGGTGTTGGGGGAAGCCTGATTTATAGAGACAGACGCCAGGGTGATAGTGTTGGGGGAAGCTTGAATTGTAGAGACAGACACCAGAGTGATGGTGTTGGGGGAAGCCTGAATTGTAGTCCGCCATCTTGGGCCGTCCGCCACATTGGATTTTGAGTAAAGTCATTTTATTTTTCCTATTCTTCTCAGCAAACCCTTTCATTTGATACCCATATCATGGGCGTGCTCAAAAATAACTAGTCCACCATCTTGGGCCTGATTTATAGAGCCAGACACCAGGGTGATGGTGTTGGGGGAAGCCTGATTTATAGAGCCAGACACCAGGGTGATGGTGTTAGGGGAAGCCTGATTTATAGAGACAGACACAAGGGTGATGGTGTTGGGGGAAGCCTGATTTATAGAGACAGACACCAGGGTGGTGGTGTTGGGGGAAACCTGAATTGTAGAGACAGACACCAGGTGATGGTGTTGGGGGAAGCCTGATTTATAGAGACAACACCAGGGTGATGGTGTTGGGGGAAACCTGAATTGTAGAGACAGACACCAGGTGATGGTGTTTGGGGAAGCCTGATTTATAGAGACAGACACCAGGGTGATGGTGTTGGGGGAAGCCTGATTTATAGAGACAGACACCAGGGTGATGGTGTTGGGGGAAGCCTGATTTATAGAGATAGACACCAGGGTGGTGGTGTTGGGGGAAGCCTGATTTATAGAGACAGACACCAGGGTGATGGTGTTGGGGGAGACCTGAATTGTAGAGACAGACACCAGGTGATGGTGTTGGGGGAAGCCTGATTTATAGAGACAGACGCCAGGGTGATAGTGTTGGGGGAAGCTTGAATTGTAGAGACAGACACCAGAGTGATGGTGTTGGGGGAAGCCTGAATTGTAGTCCGCCATCTTGGGCCGTCCGCCACATTGGATTTTGAGTAAAGTAATTTTATTTTTCCTATTCGTCTCAGCAAACCCTTTCATTTGATACCCATATCATGGGCGTGCTCAAAAATAACTAGTCCACCATCTTGGGCCGTCCACCATATTGGATTTAGAGTGAAGTCATTTTACTTATCCTATTCTTCTCAGCAAACCTTTTGATTTGATACCCATATCATGGGCGTGCTTAAAAAATATCTACTCCGCCATCTTGGCTGTCCGCCATATTGGATTTTGAATGACGTCACTTAACCATAGCATTGTCATCCAAACTAAACTTGTATGCAAAATTTCAATTCAATCGGTTGAGGATAACTGCTTTGAAATTCAGTTGCAAGATTTGACCCGAACATGTTGTGATCCTGACCGATAAACTAGTCCGTTGATCTAAAGCTTTATTTATACCATTTGAAAGCTTATGAAAAGCAGGAAGTTTTCCTGAAAACGCCGCACTTCTAACATCCCTCAATTAAGTATTAAGAGTAGAAAGCTCTGGAATTTCGTGGGCGAATTTTATAAAACCGAAATTTTCTAATGTAACAGAACTTAAAAGATGCTTAGCAGCTGGAAATTTGGAAATAAATGAGTGATTCTGAAAGGTTTTTTATGCTCTTTAAAATAGTTCCTTGGCCCAATTTCTCTATCTCATTTAGTTTTTGAGATATTAGGCATTTTTTTTGCAAATTTTCGTGAAGCACTTTAATAAAAGAAATAAATCAATCAATATCTCCAGAACTATTGAGATATGGGCAAATGCTTACTCGACATTTTTTGTTTCATTTGACCCATAGAATCCACCAGTTTCTTTATGAAATTTTACGGTGGGTCAACCTGTACATAATATATAAAACATATATGAGAAAGTAAAAACTAAGAAGAAGAAAGTAAAACTAATAATTAGCAAGTATTAAATAATATTAGTAAAAGTATTAAAACTAGGAAAAAAACTAATCTGAGTAATGAACTTTAAATCACAACCTTCTCAACTCTGATTTAAACACTTATTTGTGGTATTCCAGAAAAGTGGGGACTTGGAGTAGCACATATTGATGATACAATAATGTTTAATCTTTGTCATAAATCAATCACTATTTAAATAACCTTAGGACCTTAGTACATAAGTGTTTCGGCAGATTCGCCAGCTTCGTTTACCAACCCTTACAATTATTAATTTTTTACAATTAAATTTTTACAATTTATTTGGTATTACGTTTTAGACACAACGATTTTGAAAGGGGGGGGGGGCGCCAAGGTGATTCTGCTCCAGGGTGCTTCTTACCTAGTTACGCCACTGAAATTATATATAATATAATTTTAAAATGTATGACTTCATATCTGAGTTTAAACAAGACTTACAGAAAAGAGGTAGGTTACGTCCAATCAGGTTATATTTATGTTTTTGATTTCTCGTATTTTAGAGATAAACACAAATAAATTAATAAAATAAAGTAAAAAATCGGGTACGGAGTACGGGGTACCTCGGAACTTTTCCTCACTTCAGAGGCCACTAGAGAGGAAAAGTTCCGAGGTACCCCGTACCCGATTTTTAATATCAATATCAATTAAAATTTGTAAATATCAATTTTGAAGTATTTCGATATCAAAATGAAATTTGGTGGGCTTGTTTGTCATACAGAGAAGTACATTCGTGCCAAATTTCAACTCGATCAAGACCATTTTCGATTTATTATGATTTATTTAAATTTTTGCTGACTCAGAAAACTGGGTTCAAGATGGCGGAAAAAGTTGATTTTCCGGGCGGCACATCTACAGGTTAAGTTTTAACTCTCTAGGTTAAATACCTTGGGCACTACGATGATAACACACACACGCACACACATACATACAGACGTCATGCTGAAAACCACTCAGGAGGTCATAAAAACACCCAAAACGGATAATTGAGTTGAAATCTCGAAACAAATTTTTGGTGAAAACAATACTTTTCCTACTATTAGTAGTGAGGAAAAGTACAAAGGTGATACGACAACAGTGACAGATTAAGGTATCACGTCTTTTCACAGTATGAACGACAATTTTATACGAGCGCATGCGCAATAGGTTTGACATCGGCAAGACGAATGACATTAATTGCACTTTACGTCTTATTTTAACTCTCTATTCTTTTAATTTATTTTGTTTACGTTTTTGGACTTGAAAAAAGTTATTATTCAGTTATTTGTAGTATTAATAAACGTTTGAATTATTATTATATATAGTTACATAGTTATAGAAAGTTATTATATGGAAATCAAAGAAAACCTGTTGGAATTGATGAATTTCACATTTAATTTTCATTTTTACTTTTCCTCACTACTAATAGTAGGAAAAGTAGGTATTGTTTTCACCAACAATTTTTTTCCGAGATTTCAACGGAATTATCCGTTTTAGGTGTTTTTAAGACCTCCTGAGTGGTTTTCAGCATGACGTATGTATGTGTGTGTGTATGTGTGTTATCATCGTAGCGCCCAAGGTATTTAACCTAGAGAGTTGAAACTTGGCAGAAAAATCAGTCCTAACCCGTAGTTGTGCCGCCCGGAAAATCAACTTTTTCCGCCATCTTGAACTCAGTTTGCTGAGTCAGCAAAAGTTAAAAAAAATCTTAATAAATCGAAAATGATCCTGATCGAGTTGAAATTTGGCTCGAATGTACCTCTCTGAATGACAAACAAGCCCACTAAATTTCATTTTGATTTTGGCCGCCATTTTGAAGTTATAAAGTTTTGAATTTTTAAACTTTGACGGTTAATAATACTGAAATTACATATAGGTTTTTGACTTATAGCATATCGTTGGAACCGGAAAAAATTAAGGAACAAATATAAAAAAAACGATGAAATTCTATTAATTAGTTTAAAAGTTATAAGTGAATATAATTATTTTTATTAATGCGATAATTTTGATGACGTCAAAGTTTGTTTACATCAGTCAAATTGCCCCTAAACTTCAAATAATTAAATAAAATATAGCTATTAAAAATAAGGTTATTTTTGAAGAATGATAATAAATCAGTTAGTTCAGAACGGTCACCCATCCAAGTACTAACCACGTTCAATGCTGCTTCCTCCTGCTGCGAAGCAGCAGGAGAGGCCACTTTAGTGGCCTCTGAAGTGAGGAAAAGTTCCGAGGTACCCCGTACCCGATTTTTTACTATAAGATGTTATAAAACCTTTCTTTTTTTTAAAAAGTCATTGTTAAAATTAAAGATATAAAAATTTGTAAATTTAGTTATTAATACCTAAATAAATAGATAAATCGAAATCTCAGGTTTTATTTGTGGTGTTTTTCTCCCTTCTAGAGGAAAAATCTTGTACGTACCACGGGAGCAAAAAGTCATTGTAACCTCGCTATAATTAACTCCCTCGGCTATGCCTCGGGATTAAACTTCATGGTTCCCTCGGCAGCGCCTCAGGAACCACTAAATAACTCCCTCGGCTACGCCTCAGGAATCAACAAAAACGCTCAGGGTGTAATGACAGTTTCCTCCCTTGGTGCGTAAATAACTATTAAGACATCAATTTTAAAAATTCAAAATTTAACGTGTCGGAAAATGAATTGATTTTTAATGTGAGATATTTTTGTCAATACGATATACCGATTAGGTACAGCTAATTAAGTAATTAAACGATGAAGAAAATATTTTGCATATTTATTTCCGTAGGCTAAAAGCTATTATTTATTATTGGTCTAATAGGATATTAATTGTTGGCTATTAGTAGTGTGGATAATGTGTTTTTAATAAGCCATATCAACATTCTTGCAAATCTCAAACTATTTATAATGAAATGTATTTTTTTATTTGTTATTTGAGAACTTACCATTCTCTAATTTGATAATTAGGTTATTATATGTTTACACGCTATTAATTACCATGTCATGTTTGTCCGGGACAAACATTGTCATCTAATATTTGAGCGACTCGCCGGCTATCTGGACTAGAACCCGAAAACTGCCTCACATTATGTATTTCTCATTACAATACACTAATTAGTCACTAGTTTTACTAATTAGGTTTTAATTTTTTTTTTTTAAATTTAATTAATTAATTATTAAAATATTAATTAATGTTTTATATTGGTATAGTGTAGAGCCTACGTGCCAAGTTTCAGTTCGATTGGATGACTGATGGAAGAGAATTAATTAGCCAAACAAACATTTTGATGACTGACACTGACAAACAAACAAACAAAGATTTTGACGACCGACACTGACAAACAAACAAACAAAGATTTTGACGACCGACACTGACAAACAAACAAACAAAGATTTTGACGGCTGACACTGACAAACAAACAAACAAACAAAAGAGAAGTTAATATTAAAAAAGTCCAGTCATGCACCATGAATTAATGAGCGAATTTTCAAAGAAATCTGCGTATTATTGGCTTATGACAATATAGGCAAATTTTGGTTTAGAATTGTGATGGGTAAAAAAAAAAATTAGTACACATGGGTACGGGGTGCAAAAGTCAAAATAGTATAAACCCTTCAAGATATATGTCGTTTCGTTGGAAATCTCTTTAAGAGTACAGTAATTGTTTTTATGTACACTTTTGTCATATTATCATATAAGACGGGGATAGCATGGAAAGAACATGTTTTTACGCTACTTTTGACCCTAAATTAAATGGTCAAAATTTGACCCCTAAATGGACTCCAAAAATTCTGGCCAACGAACTCATCCTTTCTTTTGATATAATTGACATTTTAAAATTTGTGTGAAATTTTTAAGTGCATCCTAAGGGGAGATATTATCGTCTGGAGTGACACACACACACACACACACACATATATATATATATATATATATATATATATATATATATATATATATATATATATATATATATATATATATATATATATATATATATATATATATATATATATATATATATATATATATATATATATATATATATATATATATATATATATATATATATATATATATATATATATATATATATATATATATATATATATATATATATATATATATATATATATATATATATATATATATATATATATATATATATATATATATATATATATATATATATATATATATATATATATATATATATATATATATATATATATATATATATATATATATATATATATATATATATATATATATATATATATATATATATATACACACACACACACACACACACACATATACTATATACATACATTAAAAAAAGTGTTTAATTTTAGGAATCGATTCAGAATGGTCTAAAACGGATTTCCATGGAGGAAATTTTCAAAAATTCGCATTACAAAAATTTTGAAGCTATTGCAATAGCGTAATTTTCTTCGAAAATTCGCTAAAAGATTTAAAAATAGGTGTTTTTTTTTTTAGCAAGTTACAAAATTCGAACTTCCAAATCTTTATGTAAATTAAAAAATATGTTTTACGTTATATTTCTTTTTTGCTTTCTCATATTTAGAGAAAATTCTAAATAATAATAATAAATGTTGACGGATTTACACGTTTTGAGGCCCTCTAAGTCTAAAAAAGTAATTTTTAGAAAATTTTCTGGTGTCTGTGCAGACGCGTTGGGCCTACATTACTAGGCCGATTTTTGCGTATTGGTTCAGAAAAGTTCTACCCTAAGGCGAAATCAAAAAAATTAATTTTAGCTCCAAATTTGGGGGCTCTACCTCCTTCCCCCTGAATGTTCTTATTATTTCACGAATTATTTCTCGAAAACGTTTCCGACAATTTTGATGTAGGCCATTTAAATACGAATCTATAACAATAGAAGCCGTTTTAATTTTAATTATTACTTTTAAGTTTCTGTACGAAGTACGAAAAGAAACCTTGTATAACGGCTCTGTCTGTCTGTTCGTTGCTTGCTTCAATTCATAAACTACTATAGCTAGGAACATGAAATTCGGCACTCAGGTGCATCTCGGCATTTGTGACAACTGCACACTTTTTGGAGTTTTTACACTTAATTTTGTTATACATCAATTTAAAGGTCTTGAAGTGTGTTCACTTCACACTTAATATTTTCAATATGGCGGGCAACTATAAAAATAAAGTTTTTAGACACCATGACTTATTATTTTATTATACATCAATTTAAAGGTCTTGGAATGTAGAAAAATAATATGGAACTATTAAAATGTCGCACACTTAATAATTTTAACTTAGTCGTACAGAAACCGGCGATTATCCGCTCACGTACTTACGTGAAGCGCCTTACTTGTTTATTCTTTTTATTCCATTTAACCCTATAACCCTCATGCCGAGTGTGATGTGTCTGTCTGTCCGTCGTACGGGTTCATATCCCCGAACCGTTCACGCTAGAGATGTGAAATTTAAAATACTGGCGTAACTTTTTAACCAACACAGGAAAAATATAGAGTTGTTAAACATTTAATGTGCACATGAGTAATGCGCAAAAATGTGCCAGGGATCAAATTTTTTATTTTAATTTTCGAGATGGGTATCAAATGAAAGCTACTGAAGAGTTGATTACAAATAAATACGACTTTATATGACTACTGATGATACTTTTTACCGCCAATATTGCGTTTTTTGCGCCAAAATTTCACCCAAAGAAAACGTCCCCCCCTCGATGAAAATTGCCTGAAAAAAAAAATTAATTTAACGTTTTGTTATTTTGTTATTACCGATAAAAAACATTGTGACCCCCCCGACGAATCGAACCTGGGACATCTGCTCTACTCTCCTTACTCTACACTATTATTGTTTTGTTTTTTTGTCGTAGGCGGGGGGGGGGGGCATCCATTTGACTGAATGACTGAAACATCTACTGATAGAAATAAAAACCAGGCCTAACAATTAACAAGAGTAACAAGCACAAGACTGACAAAACGTAACAAATCAACTAAACTTACAGAAGATGTATCATTGAAATAATATAGATTAATTGAATGAAATAGCTACCCATATAACATTCTTGACAAATTTTTACAAATTTTAATTATGTAAGCACGATATTTAATTTATTCGCAACTTATTTAGAGACGGGGCTCTCGCTCTAGGTGATTTGACACCTATTGACAGCCCTCACCGTTAATTCAAGTATATTATTTTTATGTATTACTGTTTTTATTTTATTGTATTTTTTTAATTTAATTACTATTTTTATTTTAATGGTGGAAATAAATAACTATTATTATTGTTTGCATTTTTTTTTTTTAAAGATTTTTAATAAGGAAAATTATTGAATATTTGTCATCTTTAATTTCTCATAAACATGATACAGGTAGAGGGTATGGCATATAAAGAGCAAGTGATCAGAATACCATAATAAAAACACCACTATAATGGATGTACACTCTATGTCCCTTCTGGTTTATTTTTTAAAGAAATGAGCTTTATTGGTTTCTAGTCTGTGGAGAAGCTTGCCGTCTTCTAAACAACTAAATAAACAAGCAGGAGAAGCATAAATACATTTCAACTGTGTATTGTATGCACCAACTTCAAAAAAATTAAATGCTGTGCACATTTTAAATTTATTAGCAGCCAGATACATTAAGGCTGAGAATTATTCTAAGAATCAAAATATTGTGAGCTTTTGGATTCAACAACCCAAGTATAAATATTTCATTGATATAGATTTCAATCATTCCGTTATGCAAAGTATGTTATGTTTGTGTTTAGTAATTCTCCGAAGTAGGAGAAAGGTCAGGAGGACGATTTTTGAAGATTACTGCAGAAAGTAGCACATCGGTACGAGCGGAGAGGAAGGCAAAGAAAAGAAAGAACAAAGTACTGTGACGTCGGGAAGAAGAGTAAGTAGCCTGAGAACAATACCGGCCGTCAAACCTCCCACGTCCTCATCCCAGCACAAGAATTAGTCGGGCAAGCGTTTCAACTTGTTGAATCGTAGGAGACAGAACAGAACCAGGGGACGTAGCCCCGGCGGAGCTGGGGCGGGGTGAGGCCAGGGGACACAGCCTCCGAGGGGGGGAGTCCAGCTGTACAGGGCGGGGCTCTCAGTCCGTGCCGCACGGCCGTCCCGTGTACTTCTCTTTATCTCGTCGCCTTAGTACACTCGACACTCCTCGTACCGAACTTGTACCCCGGCATGTCTCGTCTCTTGAGTGACCTGCGATCCGGCCGACCGGACTGCCTCCACTGAGGACGCCGGTGCGGGCCGCGTTATGTAGTGTCGCCGAGACCTGTCGTAGCGAGTCCGTCCGTCGACGGCATGAGCACCAAGCACCAGACGTCGTCCAGCCAGGTCCCCGAGCGGTTCCTCCGAGGGGAGACCTTCGTCAAATGGGACGACGTAAGTACCCGGGCTCCGACCCGCAATTTATCGAAAAATCTATAGTTACACCTGTAGCTCCGCCGCGCATTACCTGCCCCCTCCCCCCTCCCCATCTACTTGTTCCTCGGATTTATGTTTTTAAATTCTTGCCGTTCCTCCGTGTTTACTCCACCCGTCGGAAATAAACGGTCGAGATTGATCCGACCGCGTGGTCTCGGAGAGCCGAGAGTTCCGGTGAAAATCAGGGACGGGATGGGAGACCGAAGGGTGGATCACACCTGTGGAAAGTGGAGCAACTCCTGGTCGCTTCTAAATCATATCTGGATCGTTATCAGGGCCCCACTCATCACTTCCACAAACTTGTCTCGCTCGTCTTTTAAAATGCTACATTTGAGCAAGTAAATGTGGACGCGTGCTGACAGGCGGCCGTCTCGTTGCACACTGATCGCCAGCTCCCCTCACTTTCATTTATACGTACTTTATACATTTACTTACATGTATTTGTTGCCTTCCAATATCGTCCCAATAACAAAAAGTGCGATTTAAAACTCTCTGTTGGTTTGCCTAAACTAATGGATTCGATTTATCGTCGATACATTTACTCCGGGTCAATCTCGATAAAACAAAATCGACAAATCAATTTTAGCCCGAAGCTAGAAGCGGTGTTTTAAGTTAAATTCAGAGGTGACCCATTAAAACACCGACAATAGCGTCCCACCCGGGAAAATACTGTGTTTAGCGACGACGGCAAGGTTAAACTGACCTGCCTCATTGTGTTTTCCTCCTTTTACAATAGTGTTTTGTGCAGTCTCGGTACCATAATCAAACAAAGGGTGGCGCCGTCCAGTGGCGCTAACTCGTCCATCTCATGTGTAATATTGTACGTATCAGTTTGGTGGTCAGTCTATATACCGACAGGCGGTATGGCCTTTCACTTTTTATTTTAAACAAATGACTGTGTTTAGGGTGGCATGATCATCAACTTTTCTATTTTACAAATGACTGTGTTTAGGGTGGCATGATCTGTCACTTTTTTATTTTAAACCAATGACTGTGATTAGGGTGGCTTTTCTATTTTAAACAAATGACTGTGTTTAGGGTGGCTTGATCTGTTACTTTTCTATTTTAAACCAATGACTGTGATTAGGGTGGCTTTTCTATTTTAAACAAATGACTGTGTTTAGGGTGGCATGATCTGTCACTGTTCTATATTAAACCAATGACTGTGATTAGGGTGGCTTTTCTATTTTAAACAAATGACTGTGTTTAGGGTGGCATGTTCTGTCCCTTTTCTATTTTAAACCAATGACGGTGATTAGGGTGGCATGATCTTTCACTTTTCTATTTTAAATTTTAAACAAATGACTGTGTTTAGGGTGGCATGATCTGTCACTTTTTTATTTTAAACCAATGACTGTGATTAGGGTGGCTTTTCTATTTTAAACAAATGACTGTGTTTAGGGTGGCTTGATCTGTTACTTTTCTATTTTAAACCAATGACTGTGATTAGGGTGGCTTTTCTATTTTAAACAAATGACTGTGTTTAGGGTGGCTTGATCTGTTACTTTTCTATTTTAAACCAATGACTGTGATTAGGGTGGCTTTTCTATTTTAAACAAATGACTGTGTTTAGGGTGGCATGATCTGTCACTTTTCTATTTTAAACAAATGACAGTGTTAGGAGTGGCTCGCCCTGTCAATTATTGATTTATGAAACTATTTTATCTACAATCGGAGTTTAGACTAAGAATAAAGGATCTGTGTTGGCATGTGAGTGCTTGTCGAGCGAGGAGATGCCGGCTGCTGTACAAGTCCACACGAGCCAACACATCGCTTATTACTCAGTTCAGCTCCTTACTTGTGCTTAGAGGCGTCATTCCGAGCTTTCCAAAGGCAATAAAAGCTATGTGGTCATTCTGAAAAAATATTTTATTTCTCCGATTAAAAAAATTCCTAGACAGAAATCCGTTTCGGACATCAGGGAACCAATATATCTTAAAAGCTACACGTACGGTTTTAATGTAATTTGTATGGTAGGAAATAATTAGCCCATTGTTTTTGCTATTAACTTTCAACCTTCTGTGCCTATTCCTTTTTCGGCAATATTTTACTTTAGCACCCCCCTTGGTTATAAACAATAGTCCGCCCTACATAAGTCTCAAAGATTTGTGTGTTTGTCTGCCCAAGACATTGAGACTCCTGGGGCAGTTTTATATTTAATATTCCTTCATCTTAATCTTAATAGTTGATTTGACTTAGGGATATGATCACAATTATATACAAAAGTGTGATATTCCTTTGTACCAAGGCATGAGAATAAATATCCCTTCGTCTTAGTTATAATTTAGGCTAAGGAATATATGCTACTCTGTATAATGTTCTTTTGTCTAAACAACTATTAACACAAAGGGATATAGGGGGGGTGCTAAAGTAAAAAAGTACCCGTTTCTCTTCCACACACACAAACACATTCATTTACACCTATATCTTTAAAAGTACTCATTTGATTTTTTATGAAACTTGGATGTTTTGTCGAAAGTACACCGCAGACAATGGCGTAGCTAGGGCATCGGGGGCCCCTCCGCAAGAACTTTTTGGGGGCCCCTCGCCAAACAAAATTGATGAGCAAAAAAAAAAATCTTGCGTCTAGAACTGGGGCCCCCCGTCCGTCGTTGATTTGGGGGCCCCCTGGCTGTAGGGCCCTCCCGCAATGTGGGCCCACGCGGGCCCATAGTTACGCCACTAAATTAATAAATTTCAACCGTCTACGCTCTTTAAATTTGCTTAATTGACTTAATTCATACATTAATTAATGTAAAAAACCAAACCAATTTTGGCATAGAGACAACTAAGACTAACTTTCTCTTAAACTAGTTCGTAATTACTTAGCCCAGTGTTTTCCGTTTATTAATTTTCCTGTTTTCATAGGTACATTTAATTTAAAAAAATCTTCTCCTCGGCAGGGAATCGAACCATGCCTCTCTCTGTCCGTGTTTAAAGCTATTTCTCAGGAAAACGGCTTATGTCGTTAGATTCGTATTTAAATGTACTACATTTTAGATTTTTTAATCAAAATCGTCGGAACCGTTTTCGAGAAATAATTTTTTTTTACTTTTTTCAGAGTTTTGTGAGATAGCGCGCTTCTAAATTTGGAGCTAAAATTCATTTCTCGATTTCGCCTCGGGGAATGATTTTTTGGACATATATGCCAAATTTTGTCAAAATCGGTCCAGTAGTTTAGGCTCCACTCGTCTGCACAAACGACAAAGAACAGACAGACAATTTTTAAAACACTTTTTTGGACTTAAGGGAAAAACGTTTCCGAGAAATAATTTTTTTTCAGGAGTCCTTAAAACGTGTTAATCCATCAAAATTTCAAAATCAAATTTTCGCGCCATCACAATACTTTCTCTTTATTTGAAAAAAGTAAAAAACGGGGAAAACAATAAATAAATAAGACAATAATGGCTTGTTAAAGCATAAAATGAATAAAGTACGTGATAGAGCAAGTAAAAAAAAAGTACTCATTTAAGTTTTACAAAATTTTGATGGTTTGTCGAAAGCAGCCCGCAGATAGCCCCAGATTAATTTAAACCATCTACTCTCTTTAAATTTTGCTATTGATACTTCATGTAAAAAAATCAAAACAATTTTGACATACATATTTTAAAAAACAGGGAAAACAACTAATGATGGCTTGTAAAAGGAGAAAATCAATCAAGTTTGCGATAGGATGCGAGCAAGCTATGTGCCACACTAATTGGCAGTCTATTTTTTTTTTTTAATTTATGTTTATTTTATATTTTACTTTTCCAAGTAATTAACAATGTCAATTTGTTTGCAACAAATTAAGTTTTTCTTGCTTTAAAGCTACTGCCGGTCTCTCTTATACTGAAATACCCACGTGAAAATGTTACAGTTTTTTGATTCTCCGCTCAATACACGTGAGTCTTTATTTGAACGTTCTGGGTTTCATTTGCTCTGGGTTTCAACTTTATTGGTTTACTTAAAACATCTTGAAAAAATCGGTGCGAGACAACTCAAGCAAACTTCCTCACAATACGAAATCATAATTAATTAGCCCAGTGTTTTCCATTTATTAGTCAGTGAACATTTCATCAAAATTTATCATGAAAATAACTTCTTCGAAATCCGGGAAATCGAACCCTCAGGCCTCTCCGTCCACGTTTAAAGCTATTTTCTCAGGAACTAGATTTTTCCCGGGAAAACGGATTACATCGTTAGATTCGTATTTTAATGGAATAAGTTTTAGAAGTGAAACTTGTTTAGCAGCGGTAGAGAAAATTTGCTTGACCGAAATTGACATCGGGAAACCAAGTTCGGGTTTAAAGACTCGTCCAAGTGAAACATTTTTGATATGAAATTAACGTAAGTGAAAGTTTTTGTTTTAAGACTCGCCTGTGATAGATATTTTAATCGACTGCCGACTGAGGCCGGCAGTTGATTTACCAGTAAAAAAATCTACCCTCTTGGCGAGTCTCGAACCCCCGACCCCTGGATTTAGAGTGTCACATGCTAATCACTATACCACGGGAGTAGTTGATTTATTCTGTTGATTTATATAGCAACAGAATTGCTCTATAAGGGTATGTTGTTTTCATGTTTTTGTAATCTATGTTGTCATGTTTTTGTAATCTACTTTTAAAATAATTTTATCTCCAGTAGGGAGAAAAAGTTATGATTTTGAATTAGTTAAGAAGGACTAAAACAGGTCTTTTGATCCCTGAACTCAAAAAGTAGGGAGAAAAAGAAAAGTAGGGCGAAAAAGTAAAGATTGCAACTTAATTATTTTATAAATAGTAGAAAATGAATGGCAAATGTAATGAAGTTATTGAAATCAGGTTGGGGGCACTGCGCTTTTTTGACCATGTTTATCATTGATTCATTGTTTATATAACCTGCAAACCTGCTTCTAAATAACCTTCTATTTGAGTTGAATTCCAATTCTTATTTTTTTTAATATTGAATCTCTTATATCTGCTATTAAAAGTGCTAATAATTATTGTTATTTATTAAAATAATAAATAAAAACTGTGCAATGGACGAAAATGTTAATTAAAGAGTCTAATTCCCTCGGCTTCGCCTCGGGATTTAGGGACCATGGTTCCTTCGGCTTCGCCTCAAGAACCAACTTTTTCGCTCAAGGAATAATGGTCCCTAGGTGCATAAATAACTATTTTTTTATCACGTTTTTTTCAGAATTTTTGGGGGTTAGCGCCCCCAAATTTAGAACTAAAATTCATTTCTCGATTTCGCCTCGGGGTATGATTTTTCTGAACATGTATGCCAAATTTCGTCAAATTCGGCACCGTAGTTTAGGCTCCAGGTGTCAGCAAAACGTGTAAATCCATCAAAATCTCAAAATGGAATTTTAGTGCCATCACAATAGTTTCTCTTTATATAAGAAAGTAAAGAGAGCATTTCATACTTTCCTTTGTTGTCCCTTGCAGCCAACAATCCCTTGACATGTTCTATTTTTCCATTTCTCCTTAATAAATATTTTAATAATATGGTATTTTCAGAGAAATAGTCATCGCGTATGGGTTCCATCTTGGCTGGTAGACGGCAAATTGATATTGAGAACACACGTGCACCGAAACGACTAAGTAGGTATATTCTGGCCGACAAATCTCAGCTATTTTGTCCAATTCATTCCACACGTCAGGGGACGCATCCACTGTTTACTTACCTGCACCCATATACAAATGTTCTTTCCAATTTTAGGGTCATCTATCCTATCACTCACTGATTGACCACGCAAAATTTTGATGTTTTTTGACAAAATGGCATGAAAAATTAACCACTTTCCACAAGTGTTATGTATTTTTGTAATCTACTCTTCAATACCTTTCATTTGATTTTTTCCCCTTGACAGGAATTATCCGCCATTTTGTATTCAGTCAATCAGAATCAGATCCAATTACTACTTGATGACATGCAAAGTATCATGGTGCTTCCGAGCTTACCGAAGGTAACGGAAGCATTGTGTCACTTTTGAGAACGAAAAAATGTTATGTCTCCGATTTTAAAAATTCCAAGACAGAAATCCGTTTCAGACATAAGGGAACATTTTTGGTCTCGTGTCTGTCTGTCTGTCGGTCTGTGTGTCCGCGGATCTTTGAAAAGTGTGACGATAACTTGAGTAAATGTCGACCGATTAGAATGAAATTTGGTAGGCATGTTCATTTTACCAATGTCCAGGACGAATTCGTTGGACAACGTTATCCGTCCAAGCGTTCACGCGCAACGCTTGCGTAAACGTGAGGTTCAAATTTAAAATTGGAATTTTAGGTCGGGAAAAAAAATCTAACTTCATGTATTCAATGAGACAAACATTTTTTTTTCAAATACAATGTTTTAGTAAAACAAACAGCGACACCGATATGAAGTGTTAAAGATCCCTAAAACTATTAATAGTTTTTACACATTAACAATAATGTTAATGTTAATATAACAATTAAGTACATGATAAGATGCGAGGAAGCTATGTGCCACACTAATTGGCAGTCTATTTGTATTAATTTTGATTTAAAAGTTATTAGAACCTCACAGAGTGGCAGGCAGACAGACACAGGAACGAAACTTGGTTTCTTTTTAAACGAAACTATAAGGGTTTCTTTTTTTTTTGGTTTTACCAACGAAGTCCTGAAAACGTTGTTTTTAAGGCTTAGTATTATTTTAAGGCGTGAATTAAAACTTGTAGATTTGAAAGAGCACAACAAGTGGACCCGAACTACAGGTATAGAAGTTCAATAAAATGGACTTGTAGATAGAGCGGAATTGCTTCATTGTAAGAGCGGTGCCTCATTTGTCCGTCGTTTCCTGTAGTTTTATTTGGCTCGGCAATGGTTTTTGTGCCGAAACGGAAGTGAACTGAGGACTAACTGAAGAGGTCCAAACAGGTCCGCATTGAATTGAGCTATTGCGGTTTTCCCACGATAAGCGGTCGGATTTACTCTCGGAGTTTTATACAGTCGATCCGTCGAAAGCACTCGTCCGGACAAATTTTTATTTATTGTTACATCCGGATTTTTCCGGTAGCGGCTGTCGAACCAAAATAACATTGCTTGTTTGTCCGGTCAGGTTATTTTTTATATAGGAAGTTAAGCCCCGAATACACGGTGATAGTAACTATTATGTCAGTCTACGCATAGAACGTCATAGAACTATCGCGGCAGCGTACCGCCTTTGTCTTTGTCTCAAAGTTATATCCATATTCTACATTTTTACATTGGACTTAAAGAAATAGAACATTAAATACATTATTAATATTAAATTATAGGTAATATATATTATACAGCAAACGTAATGCATATTTATATTGTCGAAAACAACAAAATCTTAAATCAAGTATGAAGCAAGCTATCCTATTTGCTGCCTTTTAGATCTGCTATCACGTGATATAAAAGTATAAACAAGCAATAAATCAATGAGCATCTAGTATCTAGCGTGGTAGTTCTGAAATCTGCCGCGTGAGTACTCTCACTGCTATAATAGAACACTTAACTATCTCGTCAGACGAGATAGTGTGACGGCTGATAGATGCGATAGTTTCTATCGTGACAGCAACGATCGTCTCAACTATGACCGTGTAAACTATAACACTTTAGTGGGGTATTAGTCGACCACTTGTTTGCGTCCTCACTGTCTTCCATTATAACACTTATACATCAAGGCTTTGTAATGTCCAGAGCGGTTCAAATGATTTTAACTATAATAATTTCAAAATAAAAAGAACTTTTTATATACTATGTTTTTAAATTTTCTGTTGAATCATATGTAATGTTTATAATGTAAATGTTATATAATATATAATATTAGTGAAAAAAAAAAAAAAATAGTTCCGAATTTATTTACTTCACATAAATGACAACCATCTAGAGAGCTGATCTTAAACCTATAAAAGGACAAATCTTTGTACAACGGATCTCCCCAGCACCAAATCTAAACCGTGCCATCTATATATTTAAAATAATATAATCGATATATTTCCGGTTTTGCTGTCATTCAATGTTTACCTCTTAATAAAAAATCACAAATTTGAAACCCGTCAAAATGAAGATTGTAAATATGGGATATGGCAAAACAAATAAAATAACTTGCAGATTTTTTCCGAACTAACTTTCCATATACCAAAATTTGCTGAAATCCAATTTAATTCTGCTGAAAGATGACTAAAAGTATTAAAATAATGCATTGTCATCGTGTTCTGAGCTATGCTAAAAGTTTCAAATGTCTAGGTATTCGGGAAGTTAGTTAGAAATCGATTTCCAGATTTGTACCGGACAAACAAACAAACAAACAAGAAAGCAAGCTAATAAAAACGTAGTAAAATACAGAGAATACTTGTTAATTAAAAATACACCTGGTTTAGGGGGACAAAGACGGGGTGCTCGTCAGAGGATTTGAGGAGGCTGGGTAGTCTGAGGAGGGTGAAGTATGACAGGGAAGAGTTTGACTACTAAGACGTGGCTACTAGAAGTCTCCAGGGGGTGTACTGATGTTTTCAGTAAAACGACTTGAAGCAAAGTTAAACACGGCGTCTGTTTGTCATCTCGACAATCAGGCGTTGGAATGTTCAAAGTGAAAACAATGGGTCTGCCTGCGGGCTGATAAGAGTTCCGCCACGTCAAGTCATACCTTGCCACAATACAACCGTCACTTGTCAACCGGTCCACTTGTTTCCTTATCTTCTCCTTACTGAAACTCCGCTACTCTATCGATCCACTTCTATCGAACATATCTAGAGGTCAGTATCCCCCGGCTCCCATATTACTTCTGCCGTTGTAATTCGATCGGATCCTCGTGCGTCGACACGAAATAGAGTCGATGGGCGCGAGCATGGCCGGGCTTTATCGGAGAACCGATCACACTATCGATCGGGGTGTTTATGTCGTTATGGTGATGCCTCCGTCACTAGCTCAACCTGGGTGCAGACACCTCAACTAAACTTATTATCTCTTGGTATTCTCTTATCTCGTTATCTAAGGCGGACGGTGTCGAGATGTTAAGGAGGAAGTCCCTGTCGGTTAGCTTATTTCTTTTGAACCGAGGCAAAATTATTAACCCCTTGCAAGCAACTACTTTTCCAAATAGTTGGACAGTGTCAACGCTATTAGAATAGTATTAGGGGGTGACACACTTCGCTACCCGGTCGTCAATGAGAATAGATGGAACCTGTCACACGAGGTGGCGCCACCTGCCGGGTGGCACTACACGGTCGACCGTCCGGGTCTAGCCGCCACCCGGTTGACCCATTGTTTTCAATTGAGCCTGTCACACGGTGCCACCCAAGTCCCTGCCACTTAGCCCCCACTCCTTCAATCAAATGTAGGGGAAATCAAATAATGGGCTGACTGCATCCTCATATAAGTAGGTGGCGCAAGTCAGGTGGCGGGAGCAAGTGGCATCAACCAGGTGGGCACCACCCAGGTGGCGCTACCCGGGTGGCGAAGTGTGTCACTACCCTCAGTCATCGGTATCGATTGTTATTTTTCGTTGAATGGCTACTTTTAGGAGTTTCGTTGGTAAAACCAAAAAAAGAAACCCTTATAGTTTCGTTCCTGTGTCTGTCTGTACGGTTCCAATAACTTTTGAATCAAAAGAGATAAAAACATGAAACTTTCCAGTATTGAAGATCGTTTTGACCCGCACACAGGAAAAATATAGCGAACTCAAAATTATCAGCTGTTCAAATTCATAATGGCGGATAATTCACGTCACGTCCAATTTTTTTTTTAAATTTTGAGTGGGGTATCAAATAAAAGGTATTGGAGAGTAGATTACAAAAATATATAACACATGTGGGGAGTGTTTAATTTTCCACTCCATTTTGTCAAAAAACATCAACATTTTTCGTGTCCCCCCCCCCCCCTTAAAACTGTATTTTTGCTGTTACTAAAAATATAAAGATGCAAAAATGTGTGGTCTGCTATGCCAAAGAAAAAGAGAAACACTTTATTGACAAAAATACAAAGTGGAGCTGTCCTTCATTAAAGGATTGCTATAAACACAGCATACTAATCAATCAAGAGACAATTGTTAAATAAATAAAATAAAATACATTCGTACAGTTAGTGAAATAATAACACTACATAAAAACTGATATTTAAAAACTAGTTAACACTAATTATAAATACTAAAAGTAAAATGTATAGTTAATTAATAAATACGGTTATTTATAATATCTAGAGAATCTAAAATTATATTTTCAGCTAGGAGTCTTAAGAAATTTCGATCGGTGCCGATTTTGTCAAAAAAATAGTTTGGTTTTCATTGGTATTGTGCCTCTAGCCCCAAACTAAAGTCCGTCAACTTGAAAATTCCTGTCTCCCTGGGATTCCCGAAACTTTTCCTTGTAGTATTCTACACATTTCTCATTTATGTTTATTTTCTCCTGATGAACTAGTACAGCTTGGTCCGGATCGCTACTCTTATACTCTTGGTCCGGATCGCTACTCTTATACTCTTGGTCCGGAAGCGTCCGCCCTGCAAATATGCAAGAGTCGCAGTTTCCTCAAATAATGCGAAATAAGGGTTGCCTCTATTAGAAGAAGTAGACGAAGAATTGTAGGACCCGGCGCGTATTTTATTAATGTTTTACTTGTAGAGCGTATTACTGTGTTACTGTGTGGGAGGCTGCGACCAACTCGTCGAGGTCGTGCTAGACAAGTCTCGCATCGATCAAGTCGGCCGACGCAGAGACGGAACTAGACCTGCTGAGGCCCGTGTGCAAGATTTTTTTTGAGGCCCCCTTCCCCCCCTCCAAGATGACCAAAGATTTGTAATAAATTGCTACAAAAATCATTATTTTATGATAAAAAAACAAAATAAATTAAATTCGTATTTAAATGGACTACATTTTAGAATGTGTTAATCAAAATCGTCGGAACCGTTTTCGAGAAATACTTTTTCACTTTTTTTCATAGTTTTTAAGGAGTAGCGCCCCCAAATTTGAAGTTAAAATTAATTTCTCCTCGGGGTATGATTTTTCTGAACATTAATGCTGAATTTCGTCAAAAATCGGCCCAGTAGTTTAGGCTCCAGGTGTCTGCACAGACAGACGACAGACATTTTTTAAAAACTACTTTTTTGGACTCAGGGGACCTCAAAACGTGTAAATCCATTAAAATAAAATTTTCGCGCCATTACTACACTTATTTCTCTTTATATGTAAAGTATCTAGAGCAAAAAAGTTACCTGTAATGGTACTTTTATACTTTAGCATCCTCCTATATCCCTTTGCGTAAATAGTTATTTCGCCAAAGGAACATTATACCGAGTATCATATATTCCTTAGTTTAAATTACTGTTAACACGAAGGGATATTTATTCCAATGTACCTTGGGACAAAGGAATATCACACTTGTGTTTATAATTGTGATCACATCCTTTAGTCTAATCAACTATTAAGATAAAGGAATATATTAAATATAGAACTTCCCCAGGAGTCTCAATGTCTTGGGGAGAAAAACGCCCAAACCTTTTGACTTTTGTAGGGCAGAATATTGTTATATATAGACTATTGCGTTTAGAAGAACCAAGGGGGGTGCTAAAGTAAAAAAGAGCCCTTGTGAGCCCTTGTATACAAAAGAAAGGATTTTGAGTTTATGGCTCTAAATAAGAACACTCTATTTTAAATGTTTTTCTTAGATCCATTATTTTAGCTGTAGACTTGAGTAGAATACTCATATTTTGAAACTTTAAATCTTGGAGAAAAAATGCCACGAGTAAAAAGTTCTTATTTTAAGCCAGAGCATCTAACTTTAGCCTTAAAAATATGTCTCTTAATAACATTTTCATATTTTAAGTACTGCTGCAGAGCATTTTAGCGCTCAGAGTGCTTAGCATTTTTTCTGTAAGTGCATTTTAAGTTAACATAGAACCTAGCAAACCGCGTCTATCTTCCTGCAGTATAGATTCCGGAGATATTGAGTGGATCGTGTTAGGTGGCCCCTGTGTAGGCATATTTTACAAGTTAAAAATGTATAATTAATTTAAAAACTTAGTAAAGATAGTTACATTTTGATGAAACATAATATACAGGATAAGACAAAACATTAACAGTCTAAAATACCCAAATGTATAAAAATCACGTCATGTTGTAAGTCAATTTATTATATTAATAATATTATCTTAATAAGCATTTAACATCAATTGTCTCAAAAAATTATACTAATAATTATAATTATTATGTGGAAAAAAATATAGATGCCTACCACATAAAAATAATATTAATAATAACAATGGTAATAAATAAAATATAAACTAACTTCACCTTTTTAGTAAAATTATTCGTTATTTTTATTTATTTTTTTTTTTTTTATAACTGGCCGAGCGGAAGTGAGGCCCCCCTTACCCCGAGGCCCGTGTGCGGCTGACCCCATGCACACGGCTAGTTCCGGCACTGGGCCGACGAGATTATATCGCTCCCTGATTAAACGAGATTGTTTGTTTTGATTTGATGGGGTTTGTTTTGTAAGGGTAAATATTTACGTGTGTGGGGTTGGTGAGGACACCTGCTGGCGGCGCCTGCACGAGATAGAGAACACAGTCCGGGGAGACTGCCAAACTATTCGACCTAGAGACCGGACTGGACGGGCAGATAAGAGGCCGACGACCTGCTGTATTCGCGGCTTGTGTAGAGCAGAGCAGGATAAACGCGACTGCGGCGTATTTATACACGGCGTCGAGATATCCGCTCTCATCTCCGACATCCCAAAATAAAATTCACTTGAAGACACGTTATCCGCCTCGTCGTTTCACTGTACATTACACGTCTCTCATTAGTTTTAAAAATCAAATATAATATTTCTTTCGACTGTTCTAATAACAGAGCAAGTGCGCCAAAAGTCGACCCCCCCAGTTTCGTTTTTTGTTTAATAATTCCCATGTGGATAACGGAAAATGACTCTGAAAAGCTCTAAGAAGCAAATTGTTTTTAGTTACGAGTCCCGTTAATGTATATAATTTACGAGTAAACCCCGGTAGACGTTGTCCTGCCTATGTATAATTATTTACCTCTGTATATTTAAATATGGGTGATGGGTATATAATCTTGAATCTATATTCGTTGTAGAATAATGAAAGATGGATTATACTTATGAGATTCCATAATTTTTATTGGTACTAATAGATAATGAACTATATAATTTATAAATTAATAATTCGTGTGAATGAACAATATTATTCACTATTCTTCATTTCATAAATAAAAATTCTCAATATAATTAAACGACATGACATGGTCTCATTTGTGTCGGATTAGAGAGACGTAACTGTACTTAGTACTTAGTTAACAGCCGTCTGTTGAACTCATTATTACTACGTTTTTATTAGCTTGCTTTCTTGTTTGTTTGTTTGTCCGGTACAAATCTGGCAACCGATTTCTAACTAACTTCCCGAATAGCTTGACATTTAAAACTTTTAGCATAGCTCAGAACACGATGACAATGCATTATTTTAATACTTTTAGCCATCTTTCAGCAGAATTTAATTGGTTTTCAGCAAATTTTGCTGTATGGAAAGTTAGTTCGGAAAAAATCCGCAAGTTATTTTATTTGTTTTGCCATGTCCCATATTTTCGCAATCTTCATTTTGACGGTTTTAAAATTTGTGATTTTTATAAATAAGGGATAAACATTGAATGACAGCAAAACAGGCAATATATCGATTATATTATTTATATTATTTCAAATATATCGATGGTACGGTTTAGATTTGGTGTTGGTGAGATCCGTTGTACAAAGATTTGTCCTTTTATAGGTTTAAGATCAGCTCTCTATATGGTTGACATTTATGTGAAGTAAATAAATTCGGAACTATTTTTTTTTTCACTAACATTATATATTATATAACAATAACAATTATATTATTAACATTACATACGATTCAAGAGAAAATTTAAAAACGTAGTATATAAAAAGTTCTTTTTATCTTGAAATTATACATAAATCAATTTAATGAGATAATGGGATTTAAAGCACAGTATAATATTTTAATATATTGAGTCTGCATGAGAACGTTTTGTTCCATATATCGGACTGATTTTTTTTTTGTTAAATTGTATTTTTAAGCGATTAAAAAGTTATTAACACACTTTTTAATTTTTTTTAACTTTTATCTAGAAGTCAAAAGGAAGAGAATAAATCGAGACGGGTTAACCTTCCTTTTCACCCCTTGCTAACGAGGGGGGGGGGGGCCGCATCAAAACTTTAAAACTCTACAGCTTTAGAAAGGGGGGAGGTAAAAAAAGGGTTTGTCAAAACCTCTAATACTGTGTAACCAAAACTTCGGGGAGGGGCCTATCTTTAGGCTCCATCAAGAATAAATTTATCAAATTTCGACTCCTACGGCTTTAAAATTTGGGTAGTGAGAAGGGGGGGGGGGGGTAAAATTTGTTCAAAAACCTGTTTTAAAACCACTTGAAACTTCTAGAAGCTCCTTAGGACCCTAATTCCAGTTCTGAAAGGTAGAAACAGAGTTATGGGAAAGAGTGGGTAAGCAAGTGCAGCCCTAAGCCCTGGAACCAGACGGAATGTTATAAAACATCGCATAGCAAAGTACGGCTGTTCGCCGAGTAGTCAATAAATCTTCAACATAAATACCGTCGGTTTTTTTTTTTTTGTTAAACCCCTGTATTTTAATGCATCATTTTTGGCTGCTAATAGTAAAACATTTTCTGATCCATTTCAGTGTTTTCCGTACATTTATATTTCCATTGTAGTGAGAAAATAAAAGCTGTAAATGTACGAGAAGCCGGAGTGCTGGAGTAGACGAAGGGGCTCTTTGTCCCGACACACTAAATACTTGAGGTGTTGTGTGGTACTGGATCGACTACGGGTTGAAATTGGGCGCGTGGATTCAGTGGGTAAGGGAGGTAGGTTCGCACACGGGTCACCTCGCAAACCAGGGGCAAGGGGAAGGCAATCCCCCCCCCCCAAGGTTTTTTAACCCGGCTAATGGGGCTGGTAGAAATCTATTAGGGTAGGCCGCGTTGCAATTTAGCTTGGGGCTTAAATAACCTTAAAGTTAAGGGGGGGGGGGGTATAATTCTCGGGTTAGCCCCCTTACAAAGTGTATTTTAAGAGGGTGGAACGGGGGACCCTCGTTACGAGCGTCACAGGTGTGTTGGTGACACTCCTCCCCTTAACGTCACTCAGAGTTCGATTATTTACTAAAGGGAGAAATATTACTTGACTGCAGCAAGAGAAAACGTATTCAAAAGTTAAAAAATACCTCCCACAAATATCGAATGACAAACTATAGGAAATATTGTTAAAATGCCCAATGAAATTAGTTAAGTTTACCGAAATCCTTGCTACGGTGACAGTACAGTATTATAGCCCAGGAGATAGCGTGCAAAAAAGTGACTGTCTAACATCAAGCTAGAATTTTGTGTTTAAGTCCATGTTTTGGGCGGGTCATGAGCGCGACCGGTTATTTTTTGACAATATACCGTCTGTGGGCTGCACTATTGGACAGTACGCCGAGCCGTGGGCTGCACTATTGGACAGTACGCCGAGCCGTATGGGCTGCACTATGGACAGTACGCCGAGCCGTATGGGCTGCACTATTGGACAGTAATCCGAACCGTGGGCTGCACTATTGGACAGTACGCCGAGCCGTATGGGCTGCACTATTGGACAGTACGCCGAGCCGTGGGCTGCACTATTGGACAGTAATCCGAACCGTGGGCTGCACTATTGGACAGTACGCCGAGCCGTGGGCTGCACTATTGGACAGTACGCCGAGCCGTATGGGCTGCACTATTGGACAGTAATCCGAACCGTGGGCTGCACTATTGGACAGTACGCCGAGCCGTGGGCTGCACTATTGGACAGTAATCCGAACCGTGGGCTGCACTATTGGACAGTACGCCGAGCCGTATGGGCTGCACTATTGGACAGTAATCCGAACCGTGGGCTGCACTATTGGACAGTACGCCGAGCCGTATGGGCTGCACTATTGGACAGTAATCCGAACCGTGGGCTGCACTATTGGACAGTACGCCGAGCCGTATGGGCTGCACTATTGGACAGTAATCCGAACCGTGGGCTGCACTATTGGACAGTACGCCGAGCCGTGGGCTGCACTATTGGACAGTAATCCGAACCGTGGGCTGCACTATTGGACAGTACGCCGAGCCGTATGGGCTGCACTATTGGACAGTAATCCGAACCGTGGGCTGCACTATTGGACAGTACGCCGAGCCGTATGGGCTGCACTATTGGACAGTAATCCGAACCGTGGGCTGCACTATTGGACAGTACGCCGAGCCGTATGGGCTGCACTATTGGACAGTACGCCGAGCCGTGGGCTGCACTATGGGACTGCATTACGTCTCGAGACATGGAGCTACAATATGCCGCATGGAGTTACATGCGGCTGTTTGTGTTGGTTTCAATACTCATACAAAGTAATTGTCTTTTGTCCTCACGCTCTTATCTCAGTCAAACAAAACCTACAATATATTCCCCAACACAATGTAACTTAACTGTATTTAAATTAATTTTAAATTATAATCTATTAAATTATTAATCGTGTTATAATAATGATGAAGACTGTATAAATGATACGATTAGTTGTATTTAAAGTGAAATGTTGCAACATGTGTTGCAGCAGAGTAGAAAACTCCGTGTCTCACCCAAGTTTAAATTCTTCTTGTTAATCCGTTGGTTTGACACACTTACAACGCCATCTTATTTTAATGAGGTGATGATTCTTTGAAATCGATAACTTGTGAAATTAATTAATAATGACGATTTGACGATGCTCACTCAAGAAGCCGATCCGACCCGTTCGTACCGATAGTCCTCTTCAGCATAGCTCTTCGTCATGGGTCAGTATTTCCATTCTATGTGGGTTGTTTGTCACGGTTAGCGCATTGCCGCTGCCATTTATACTTATAAAATTGTTCATATTGATGTGGCTTAGGGCTCACTGACACATCGACTGGTCTACACAATATTTTATCTACGATTGATACGAAATATAAACATTTTATCTCTATTTAGATGCGTAGAAAGTGATTCTTTTCGTAGTTACATTCATTGCGCATGCGCGTTCTTCTCCTTATCGCACGATTAGCGTTACTCTACTAGCGTACTCCCAGCTTATTATTGGACCTTAGCGGGGAAAAATTTAATTTTACGTCAATTTTCTGATAAACACATTTAAATATTGAATTTATGATTTAAACATTTAAAAAAAAATAATTTCATTTAGGCGATGCTCCTATTGAAACTTTTAGCATAGCTCAGAACACGATGACAATGCATTATTTTAATACTTTTAGCCATCTTTCAGCAGAATTTAATTCGTTTTCAGCAAATTTGGCTGTGCGGAAAGTTAGTTCGGAAAAAATCCGCAAGTTATTTTATTTGTTTTTGCCATGTCCCATATTTACGCAATCTTCATTTTGACGGGTCTCAAATTTGTGATAGATAAACATTGAATGACAGCAAAACAGGAAATATCGATTATATTATTAATATTATTTCAAATATATCGATGGCATGCTTTAGATTTGGTGTTGAGGAGATCCGTTGTACAAAGATGTGTCCTTTTATAGGTTTAAGATCAGCTCTCTGGATGGTTGTCATTTATGTGAAGTAAATAAATTCGGAACTATTTTTTTTTCACTAGCATTATATATTATATAACAATAACAATTATATTATCAACATTACATACGATTCAACAGAAAATTTAAAAACGTAGTATATTAAAAATTATTTTTATCTTGAAATTATTATTATAAAAGATTAACTTATTGTATTACATATATTGGTGTAATAACAATATATAAGTTTAGACAAAGCTATGATTTATTTATGCACTGTTGTACGAAGACACCCTGGGTCCCCTTCACACGTAATCCGAGTTTTAGTTTCAGTTTAATCTGTGAATCACTGGTATATAGGCAGTGTTTTTTATTTTGGTTGGGGGATAACACATAGAGACACACATTCAACGCCCCTCCCTACACACACACACATAATATATATCGACTCACTACAGAGAAGTAGACGTAAAATGCATTACGGGGGGTAGGGTCGGGATAATGGGACGGGAACCCAGGTCCTGCCTTCTCTCACGCATCTGCCCTCCATTATCCCCAGCACACAATTTATCCCTTAATACAGCATATTGCCTGTACAGAAATTTAAAATTCGGTCTATAACCACTTAATTTGACATTAAACAATTAATAAACCATAAAATGAATGAATAAATTATAAAATACTATTGCTTCCAAGCTTACCGAAGGTAACGGAAGCTATGTGATCGCTCTGGAGAATGAAAATATTTTATGTCTCCGATTTCAAAAATTCCAAGACAGAAATCCGTTTCAGACATCAGGGAACATTTTTGGTTCCTTGTCTGTCTGTCGCTCTATTATTGCGAACCAACATATCTTAAAAACTGCATATCCAATTTCAATGAAATTTGGATGGTAGGTCATAATTACAGGGCTTGTAGTGAGTCACTGAAAGTCACTAAAAGTCACTTATTTTGACGAGAGTCACTTTTTTGTAAAAAGTGCACTTTTTTAAAAAAAAGTCACTGAAAGTCACTTATTTGGGCTTACAAGGATAATTTTTTGTGTTTTTTAAATACACAACATATATTTTAACTGTTTTTCAAAAGGGATTTGTAAGCTCAAGATTTTTTTTAACTATGAATTTTATATTAGGCCTACTTTGGACTGTGATGAATGATAAAGTTTGTAACAGTTGCACTAGATTCAGCTGGCGTGTGTTGTGTTTTATCGTCAATATTAAAAAGATGGATAAAGAAAATAAAAATAATAAAAACAAAGATGAAAAGAATATTTTATTCCTAACTCCCTCCTGATTGTTATTACTTTTCCTCACAACCTATAGTAGAAAAAGTATTGTTTTCACCAAAAACTTTTTCGAGATTTCAACAGAATTCTCCGTTTTGGGTGTTTTTAAGACATCTTGAGTGGTTTTCAGCATGACGTCTGTATGTATGTATGTATGTATGTGTGAATGTACGTATGTAATTATCGTAGCGCCCAAGGTATTTAACCTAGAGAGTTGAAACTTGGCAGAAAATCAGTCTTTACCTGTAGTGAGTCTTTACCCAGAATATCAACTTTTTCCGCCATCTTGAACGCAGTTTGCTGAGTCAGCATAAATTTTAAATAATTGTAATAAATTGAAAATGGTCCTGATCGAGTTGAAATTTGGCACGAATGTATCTCTCTGTATGACAAACAAGCCCTCCAAATTCGATTTTGATATTGGCCGCTATTTTGAAGTTATCAATATTTGAATTTATAAACTTCGTCAGTTTTTTTTTTTTTTTTTTTTTTTTTTTTTTTTTTCCCGTACAGTTACGGTACACAAAATCAAATGAACAAAAAACCGTTCTTAAAATTTTTATAATTGCATTTTTTTAACAGTGCTAAACAACAAAAAGTAACTAAAATAATTTTTTTTTTACTTAAAATTAAGTCACTTAAAGTCACTTATTTGGGGAAAACAGGTCACTTAAAAGTCACTTATTTTGAAAAAAATAGACACTAAAGTCACTTAATTTTGAGGAAAACCTGCTACAAGCCCTGTAATTAGCTCATTGTTGGTCCCATATAAGTTTCAACCCTCTGCGCCTATTTGTTTCTCTTCCACATGCGCACAAACACATATATTTACACCTATAGCTTCAAAAGTACTTATCTGATTTGTATGAAAATTTTTAAAAGTTTATCGAAAGTAACTCGCAGATAGCCTCAGATTAATTTGAACCGTCAGCGCTCTTTAACTTTTGCTAAATTGATACTTTAATTAATGTAAAACTTCGAAGTCATCAAAAACAATTTTGACTGATTAAAAAAAGGGGGAAACAATTAAACAAAATATACAATAATGGCTTGTAGAAGCATAAAATGAATAAAGTACGTGATATAGGATGCGAGGAAGCTATGTGCCACACCAATTGGCAGTCTATTTTAATAATCCACGTATTTACCATCCCCTGTATCTCGGAAACTATTCAATCTAGAGAATAAATGTATAGAATCATTATTGAAGGATATTTCATGTAGTTAAATTTTGCACGTAGACTCTTTTTCGTTTGAGTTCGCGGTTTTCGAGTTATTCAAGAAAAACGTGAAAAAATTATCTTTGGAGCCCCCTCCCCTCCCCCCATTGGTCAGGATTGTTAGTATCTTGTTGATGGCACACCCCCCTACCACTATACAAAAATACGTGTGGTGTCGCGGGACACCCGGTAGGAACGAAGTTCCTTACATTTTTCATTAAATATAAATTATAAATCACACTGGTAAGTACGTATACATTGCTAACTACTAAAAGAGACAAAATTAAAAGTAACCAACTGTTTATACCTAGCAGAGTTAATACAAAATTAAAAGATAATCATTATTTGTATCATTAAAGCAAGCGTCTTACTATAAATATATATTGAATATAAGAAAAAAGTTGATCATGAGTTTATAGTTAAAGAGTAGGTTTGTTAAAGGATGTTGGATTGAAATAGGACTGTTTTCTACCTACCCGGCCTATTAATTTAAAATATATCTCTTCCCTACTCTAAAGCTTCTGCTTGAATCCGGTTGAAATTTTACATGCATGTTTTAATTGTACTTTAGACAATGTGTAAGGTGTTTTATTAAAATCGTTATACGTTAGAACGGAAGATGTCGGTGAAAACGTTGTTTTCTTTATTTTAAACGTTTGGTTCCACTTTAATAAATTTAGCGATCTTTATCACTTCATATCAGTGTCAGTGTTCGTCTCATTAAATAGATGAAGTTATAATTCTTTCTTGGATTAAATACGCAGTATTATAATAATATACCTAATACATTGAAATAAGCGTCAGCACAGATCAATTTTACTTTTAACAAGACCCTGATTATACCGGCTAGGTCTGGGGGGGGGGGGGGGGGGGCACGCGCCCCCCCCCCCCCCCCCCCCACAAATACATTTTCATTTTCACTTAAAGTCTTATCAAAGCGAACACGAGGCCAGAGTTGTGGATTAAATTTACTTGTTTGTTTTTCGTTTCATCTGGTCTGGTAATAGCTTTATAAAGTTGCAAACTGGGCTGGGGAATCTGGGCTGGGGCATCGTGTCTAGGGCATTAGGCATTGAAAAGTAGTACTTAACCCTAAACAGAATATCTTAATGCCATTAGGAAAAGCATGTTCTGTGTTTTACAGCTCCGAGTCTCTAAATAATACCAAGTGCAAGTTTCGAGTAAAATATCGAATGTTATTTTAGCGCAACTCGTAATACTTATGTTTACTGTGGTATTTTATAAGCTGAATTTTTGAACTTTTTATAGAAAAAGAAAATGTATAACAATGTATTAAAAATCAATTTGATGTTAGTCTGTCCCTTGATGGGTTAGTTAGTCAAATATTACTCCAAATCAAAGAGGCCTCCTATTAAGTAACGAACTACCATCAACTTGATTTTTGGTCTACTAACTAAGTTCGTACTCAGGATCATAAAAATCGCATTGTCCACCATAATCGGTGGGACAAGACTGTTCTCCACCGGTTTGTTTTTTTCAAATGCCTATTGCCAAGCTATGTCCCGCAGACGAACTTAGCCGACCACATATTCTAAAAAGTAAAAAGGCGCTAAAAGATTGACTTGTATACAAAATTCTAGCTTGATGTTAGATAGATACTTTTTGCACGCTATCTCCTGGACTATTATGGTGCCACGTTAATTTCAACCGTCTGTGCACACAAAACATTGCTAAACCGATAATTCTATTCATGTAAAAGACAAAAGAATTTTGACAGATTAAAAAAAAAAAAAAAAAAATTAGCCAATAATAAGTAGTACAAGCAAAACATAAAAAAGTACGCGAGGAAGCTATGCATGGCCAGATTTAAAAAAAATCCTCTCCTAGGCACTATATTTCTTGCCCCCCCCCCCCTCCCCCTCTTTAAAAAATTACCTACTTACTATTCACTTATGGACAGTTCCTGCGAAAAAGTTGCCCATATTTCTTAATAATACTCGTAGCCATAATAAATGTGATTAATTTGTATTGTTGGTTAGTTAACGAAAATACAAACAGTTCGGTTAAAGTTTTTTAATTTTATTATTTTTACGGTTGTACATAACCTATTAAAATCATTTGGAAAAAAAAGATGGATTTCTGGTCACATAGCTACTTGGCATTTTAAATTGTTTCCTGATATCAAAACAAAATATTGTTACAGAAAAGAGAAAAAGAATGTAATAAATATTTATTACGCAAACAAAAATATCTGTAGCTAAATAAAAAAAAGTCCAGTCATGCACCATGACTTAATAAGCGAATTTTGCGTATCATTAGCTTATGATAATATAGGAAAATTTTGGTTTAGAATTTGCATGAGTGAAAAAAAAAAATTGTACGCAGGGGTACGGGGTACAAAAGTGAAAATAGTATTTACCCTTCAAGATGCATATTGTTGGAAAGCTCTTTAAGAGTACAGTAATTGTTGTTATGTACACTTTTATCATATTTTCATATGAAAGGAGGGTAAAATTGAAAAAACACATTTTTATGCTATTTTTGACCCTAAATTGTAAAAATTTGACCCCTAAATGAACTCCAAAAATTCTGGCCAACGAACTCATCCTTTCTTTTGATATTATTGACATTTTAAAATTTGTTTGAAACTTTTTAGTGCATCCTAAGGGGAGATATCGTCTGGAGGGACACATATATACATAAAAAAAAGTGTTAAATTTTAGGAATCGATTCAGAATAAAACGGATTTCCATGGAAAAAATTTTCAAAAATTCGCAATACAAAAATTCACTTCGCCACCCGGGTAGCGCCACCTGGGTGGCGCCCAACTGGTTGATGCCACTTGCTCCCACTACCTGACTTGAGCCACCCACTTATATGAGGGATGCAGTCAGCCCCTGATTTGATTTCCCCTAGACTTGATTGAAGGAGTGGGGGCTGAGTGGCAGGGACTTGGGTGGCACCGTGTGACAGGCTCAATTGAAAACAATGGGTTGACCGGGTGGCGCCACCTGTGGGTGGCGGCTAGACCGTCGGACGGTAGACCGTGTAGTGCCACCCGGCAGGTGGCGCCACCTCGTGTGACAGGTTCCATCTATTCTCATTGACGACTGGGTAGCGCCACCCAGGTGGCGCTACCCAGTGGCGAAGTGTGTCACCCTCCCTTAGCGATAAGCCCCGCGGTCGCTGCCGCCCCCTGATGCTGCCGCCCTTAGAAGGTACCTATAGTGCCTAGTGGGAAATCCGGAACTGAAGCTATGTGCCTTACTAATTGGCAGACTATTCTAAAACAGAGCTACTTAACTGAAGATTCCATTTCTTACCACTAATTAGTTGACTATATTACCGCTTGTAGGAGTTTTGCAATTTAACTGTGAGTAATATTAAATGATAATTAGGCTGGACAATGAGTTGGATTCGTGTGGACATGAGACTGAATGTGATGAGGGGGCCGTCGTGTCAATTTACTGCTGTTTTGAGCTTTGAGTTGATTCTGGGGCAACACTGAGCACGGACCCAGTTAATGGGCGCCGCGCCGCTCCGTCCAGTTAACCTTACTTACCCTAGACCGCCCGTCCACTCTATCTTCCCACCTTATACCAGATCGATTCTCTTACAGTGTTATCACTCTATGAGAGAATCCACACATGGACTGACTTGTAGATCCTCAACCGAACCTCATATCCTGGGCATCGGTACAAACACCTACTGGCAGACAGTGTAAAAACCCATAGATAAAAATTACATTTTGAAAGAATGTCTATATTATTATTAATCTTTTACGCAATATTCACCCAATATTGCTTCCGAGCTTACCGAAGGTAACGGAAGTATTGTGTTCACTTTTGAGAAAAAAAAAGTTTTATGCCTCCGATTTTAAAAATTCCAAGACAGAAATCCGTTTCAGACATCAGGGAACATTTTTGGTTCCGTGTCTGTCTGTCTGTCTGTCTGTCTGTCTGTCTGTCTGTCTGTCGGTCTGTGTGTCCGCGAATCGTGAAACTTGCGACGATAACTTGAGTAAATGTTGCCCGATTTTGATGAAATTTGGTAGACATATTTATTTTACCAATGCTCAGGTCGAGTTCGTTGGACAACATTATCCGTTCAAGCGTTCACGCGCAACGCTCACGTAAACGTGAACTTCAAATTTAAAATTTGAATTTTCGGTCGGGAAAAAAATTAAACCTTATCTATTCAATGAGACGAACATTTTTTTCAAATACAATTTTTTAGTAAAACCTACAGCGACACCCCTATAAAGTGTTAAAGATCACTAAAAAATGTTAATTGTTCTTACACAATAATCAATATAACAATAAAGTAATAAAACTTTAATGTTAATATAACAATAAAGTACATGATAGGATGCGAGGAAGCTATGTGCCACACTAATTGGCAGTGTATTTTAATATTTACTCTATAATGGAGGTGGGGGTTGCTGCTCCGTCATAATTAAGTCAAGTCAATAGCAAAAGTTATTTATGTTACTAGGCAGCAAAATGGAATTTTGCTGACAAGTTGTTAAGTTTTAGTTCCGAGCCCAAGGCGAGGATAGGCTAAACAAATTTACTGACGAGGCGAAGCCGAGGCAGGAAAATGTTAATTACCTGCTAAAATGTAACCGAAGCAGGTAATCTTTAAACGAGACTGGAATGTTCCTTTTGCTGCATAGTTACATACAATATTTTATCTACTTACGACAGAAAAATTACTCTAATTATTATGTTCCCTTTTTAATATATATATAAGATTTAAAGAAATGGAAGTTGTAAAAAAGACTAAAGTTTGAGTCATCAAGAAAACAAAATAAAGGCAAAACGAATTCAGTGTTGCCACTTTTTTTTATTAACATCTGTTTTTTATCTAAATTTTTAGATTTTTTTTTTTAAAAAAATCACTGTAAAATAATAAGATTTGTTTAATTACTGTAATTATTTGTTATTTTCAAATAAGATTCAAGTTTTTGTTTTTTTTTAAATGAAATGTTCCTTTATTTTTCAAAAATATATTTTTTACAATCTTTGTAATTAGACAACATACATTTCACAATATAATTACAAAATAAACAACAGAAAGAATATCTGGTTTGTTTACACACAAGTAATGACATAATTACTTTAAGAATGATTACTTTAATTAGTGGTTTCAAGTGTTTCTCTGACTCGATGTGACAGACAGTTTCAAGTGTTCCTCACCTTGATTTTGAAGCTTGTCTAATATACTCAAGACTGCCTCTTTGTACGTCACAAAGTGAGAGAAAAATTAAACTAAATACTGGAACAAGTTATAATAATAAATTATGCTTCTAGCAGCAAACTACATCTTGTTTAGCAACATCGATCATTTTATAACTTGATTAAAACCCTAAATATTTACCACAGTTCAGTTATAATAAGGCTAAAACTGAATGGTTGGCACTGATATGACTCGTAAAGCACACTATAGTCTCAGTATTGGTTTTATCAACCGTCACACAACACCCAGTTAGTCAAAATGTCAACCCACCGTAACTACTTAACTACTTAGACCATTAAGTCTTAATAGATCCAAGTCTTGGCCGTAATAACGGTTTTGTAATTAATATTTAAATTAGAATCAGTCGCAATTAGAATAAAAACACGTTATTTGAAAACTTTCGGTTAAGAAAATTCGCTGTTAATACATACTCAAATATACTGATATTGCGCCGTTTATGCTGCGTTATTTTCTTTTGCTAGATTGATTACAGATAACACGATTGAAATTTCTATTTTAATTAATTTTGACTGATTAGATGACGTTTGACGAGAGGGATAGTCGAGGTAGTCCGTCCCCGGTCTGGTGTGTGTAGGGTAGGGTGGGCCGAAAAAAAAAATTAATTTTGAATTTGAAAAAGTCCAACCTCGTAAAACTCGTGTATGCATTAGAAAATATCATATATAAAATTTTGTCCCGATCAAATAACACTTAGGTGGTGCACTATCGCTTCAAAGCTTTAAAAAACACTTTTTAAGAAATTTTTGATATTTTAATTTTTTAAAAAATATTTTAGTTATTTTCACTTATTAGCATCTATTTGCTCTTTGATGGCATATTATTTGATTGCAGGAAGAAAAAAAATTAAAACAAGTTAATTATAGATTAAGATAAGTTGGTACTTACATATGTGTACCATTGAGTTATTCCAAAGATAATAGAGAAATTAGTGTTATGCAGGTCCTAATAATACCTTGGAATAACTCAATGGTACACATATGTATGTACCGACTTATCTCAATCTATAATTAACTTGTTTTAATTTTTTTTCTTCCTGCAATCAAATAATATGCCAACAAAGAGCAAATAGGTGCTAATAAGTGAATAAAAATAACTATAATATTTTAAAAAAATTAAAATATCAAAAATTTCTTAAAAAGTGTTTTTTTTAAACTTTTAAGCGATAGTGCACCACCTAAGTGTCATTCGATCGGGCCAAAATTTTACGTATGATAGTTTCTAATGCATACACAAGTTTTACGATGTTGGACTTTTTAAAATTCTAAATTAAGTTTTTTCGTCCCACCCTAGTGTAGGGTCCATGTCAGGATTTATCTTGCCACATTATAAACCGTATGTTTATCGGACAATTATTGCCTCGATTATGGATCCAGAGGGCAGTTGGCTGACATCTAATAGATACTGTTGTAGGCGTGAGTATTTGGAGAAAGGAGGATTGGATGGGAACTGTGTGGAGGCGACCATCAAGCCATCAAGCATTAAGCACAGCGGGGAGTCAAGTACCCGTTTCCTCTGCAGAGCAACAGGCTTCAGGCTTGACTTGCAAGTCTCACTAAGGGGGGGCGGCCTCAATATGTAGCTTCATCCTTCCCCTTGCTTTTACCTTCACTAACCCCAATCTTCCTTGGCCCAGCACTCCTACCTCTTCACCAACCCCTTGTCACCATTTTTATACATTTATCCGCTTATCAGTGTTTCTAACTAAACAAACCAATACCTCTTTATCATTACTCCACGTACATTTTACGTGGAGAGACTTGCTGCTGCTTTTAATGATGATCTCCACTCCCGCTCCACATCCTATCTCTGTTTAGAATTAAGTTGTTTAAAAATTCTTCTTGATGGCTCGACCAGAGCCGAATGGCAGTAATCATTTTGGAACGAAGTTCCTTATGGCACGTTCTGGAGCCCGGGAGTGAATCCGAAAAAAAGACAAAAATCACCGTCACAAATTCACCGTCACGCAAAATCCGTCACGAAATCTACAGATGTCGATAACTTGAGTAAAAGATCACCGAGTTAGATGAAATTTGGTACACATGTTCATTTTACCAATGCCCAGGCTGAGTTCGTCGGAAAACGTTATCCGCCCAAGCGTTCACGCGCAACGCTTGCGTAAACGTAAGCTTCAAAAGACGGGAAATAGTGTTATTAAGGAAGCCTGTTACTTGACTTGTTTTGATTATTTTTGTTATATATGTCAAAAATGTCACTTTGTTTTGTAAATAAATAAAATATAATCATGTAAAATTTCACCCTGATACAAGCAGAAGCTGTAGAGTAGGGATGAGATATATTTTAAATTAATTGGCCGGGTAGGTAGAAAACAGTCCTATTTCAATCCAAACTCCTTTAACAAACATACTCTTTCACTATAAACTCATCATGATCAACTTTTTTCTTATATTCAATATAATATATTTATAGTAAGGCGCTTGCTTTAATTATACAAATAATGATTTTCTTTTAATTTTGCCTTAACTATGCTAGGTATAAACAGTTGGTTACTTTTAATTTTGTCTCTTTTCTAACTCCGCCATGTATAAGTAGTTAGCAATGTATACGTACTTACCAGTGTGATTTTATAATTTGTATTTAATGAAAAATGTAAGGAACTTCGTTCCTACCGGGTGTCCCGCGACACCCCAAGTATTTCTTTTAAAGGACGAGTTATTTAACTGTCTGTAATGAATAGAGTTGACCTGAACAGCGTATCTCTCTGATGGGTTCAATTGAGCCGAACAGCGTATTGGAGTCATGGGTTCAGTCTAGAATTATCTCGACTTGTGAGATGTTGAAGACGTTGCTAATAGAATAGAATGGAATTTCAAGCGGAGACTGTGGGCATAATTAGCCTAAATAACAGTGTGGGTGGGTGACTCAACTAGACACTGTGAGCTCGAGTTGACCTCTCATATCAACTCTATATGAGCCATGACATGAGTTTCTACTATCATGTCTCACATCTGTATTCTATATCAAGTCCCGTTTTATCGGTAATAGTTGACGTGATAGAAAGCGGCCATTATCGCATCGATGATTACCGTGTTGACTACGTGATAGACTCTGTCGGGATACAACCACCACACTATCTCGTCTCACTAGACAGTTATGAGTTATGAGTTTATCACGGTAGTCAGAGTACTCACGTGGCAGATACAAGAACTATCACGCCGTATTGTTGATGCTGATTGGCTTATTGTTTGTTTATACTGTTAATAGCTGGATACCCGTGCTTTGCTACGGAGTGTTATATTTTAATTTGATAAGTTAACTATCATAAAATAAACAGGTCAAGTGTGTGCTAGTCAGCACCCAGAGAGGATCCGTAGGCAACCCTGTGTAGTTTAAGTAGTACCCTATTGATGGTGTTTTTTAAAATGCTAAAAAGCTTACTTTGAACTATCCTATATGGGTCTGATATTCTCAAAACACATAATCAAACTTCTGATAAAGTATTTTTTTGCTACTGAACCGGACTAAAACCATATAAATACATCGAAAAGTCCATAGTTATTAAAAAAAAGTATTTTGTCAATAAAAAATAAAATAATATTTTTTTCGAAATTTCCAAAAAGTGATATCTTTACTTTTAGTCGAAGAATGTTCAGGAATTTTTTCAGATTTTTTGCACTTCACATAAGCGAGATAGAAGGGGGGGGGGCACGTTTCACACCCACTTCAAACTTGCCTACACTCGCCCTATCAAAGTTATAACCAAAGAATTATATATTTTCGTAATCAGCTCGGCGTACCCTTTCATATGATACCCCTCACGGTGTCGAAAAAAATTAAAAAATTTTAACCCTTAAGTTTTTTTACCCTAATTTTTAAAAAAAAAAAAATTTTTAAGTCGCTATATTTTTAAAATATGTGGGCAGGTACAAGACACATACATGCCAAATTTCAAAGTGATCGGACGAAAGGTGTAGCCGTGAGAACAGGCGACAGGACGGACGGACAGAGACACTCAGGAAAATATAAGGGTCCTTGGTTTTGCCTACGGACCCTAAAAATTAAATTATTTTACTATGTGAGAATATCTAGATTCTATCCCTCCCACTTATCTCTCCTCTTTGATAAGGTAATTTGCAAATATCCCAAATTTACGCCCCTTCTAAAGGTAAATATGATTAAACTGTACATAACAATAATTACTGTGCTCTTAAAGAGGGTTTCAACTGTATGCATCATGAAGAGTATTCATTACTTTGACATTTGTACCTTGTACCCTTGTGTACCAAAATTTAAATTTCGAAATTTTATGTAGACAGTTATTTTCCTCTTGCTTTGAAGGTCAAGTGTGCAAATTTTCATCGAGATCGGACAAAAACTGTAGATTTTTATAAAGAACATACACACACACACACATATATATATATATACAGGGTGTCCCGGGTCAGGACCGACAAACTTTGGGATATGATAGTACAGTTAATTTGGAGTAAAAAAAGTTCTATAAACCATGGTCCTATTCTCATTTGTTTTCTAGCTATCTTATTTTTAACTTTTTTTTGTAAAACGTGACTTTGACTTAATAAATTGGCAATATCATTGGAAGTAATTAAGCTAGAATGATAAATGATATACCACCTGAAAGAGCATGAAAAACTCTTAAAGACAAATATCATTTCAGCTATTAAATTTCATTTTTAGTCACACGTTAATTCGTTAGAACTTGAAAATAATAAAATTTAATTAAAAAAAGAAAATGTTAGAGCTTGTATAACTACTGTATTGTATTAGATAACTATGGGTGCAAAACTCCTTAAAGTTGGCGCATTTACTAAGCTTCAAAACGATACTATTAAATTTAAAATATTGCAACGTGAAGTATCCGAAATAGTGATGAAATTCCAAAAAAACATGTCCTACTGTAAGCTGAGATAGGGTTGGGGGAATGGGAAGTGCCCTGAAAATGCAAACGTCGGGTGATTTGTTTTCTTTTTCTTTTAAGGTGCTCTAGTATAATAAAACGTTAAAGTCAGAGTTTAGTCATAGTACCCGTGTGGTACCAATCATGGTACCAATGATACTACAGTCATAGGTCATTGTGAAGTCATAGGACCTGATGAACTTATAATTATTAAGGGTGTAATAATTTATTTGTATTACGATAATTAATTATTTTTATAATAATATTCTTTGTACCATAACTAAAATTGTAATGTATTAATTGAATTATCTTACAAATTTGTTAAAAAAAAATCATTAAAGATGAAATAGAAAAGTGTAATAATAAAATAAACCGACCTTTTTCATTTATAATTAACACTTCTGTAATTACTATAATAAATGTTCAAAATGGTGCCCTCCTTCATTCATACATATCCACAATTTTTAAGTCGAGATTTGCTGCATTTTATGGGAGTCGCCTTTTTGGTCATTTATTTGATCCCCCCCCCCCCCCCCCCAAACAGAAATCTAAAGGTGCAATGTCTGGTGACCTGGGTGGCCAAGCAACCGGTACTCCTCTTCCAATGCCCTATTAGGGTAGTGTTGAATGCAACAAATCTGTACTTAAAAAATGTCGGATGTATATTATTGAAGAAGGGCACCATTTTGAACATTTATTATAGTAATTGCAGAAGTGTTAATTATTGTAAGTAAAGAAGGTCGATTTATTTTATTATTACACTTTTCTATTTTATTCTTTAATGATTTTTTTTTTTTTTTTTTTTTTAACTAAGTAATAAGATAATTCAATTAATACAGTAAAATTTTGGTTTAGTTACAAAGAACATTATTATAAAAATAATTAATTATCGTAATAATAATAAATTATTACACCCTTAATAATAAGATAAGACCCCTTATAAGACGTTCATCAGGTCCTATGACTGTAGTATCATTGGTACCATGATTGGTACCACACGGGTACTATGACTAAACTCTGACTTTAACGTTTTATTATACTAGAGCACCTTAAAAGAAAAAGAAAACAAATCACCCGACGTTTGCATTTTCAGGGCACTTCCCATTCCCCCAACCCTATCTCAGCTTACAGTAGGACATGTTTTTTTGGAATTTCATCACTATTTCGGATACTTCACGTTGCAATATTTTAAATTTAATAGTATCGTTTTGAAGCTTAGTAAATGCGCCAACTTTAAGGAGTTTTGCACCCATAGTTATCTAATACAATACAGTAGTTATACAAGCTCTAACATTTTCTTTTTTTAATTAAATTTTATTATTTTCAAGTTCTAACGAATTAACGTGTGACTAAAAATGAAATTTAATAGCTGAAATGATATTTGTCTTTAAGAGTTTTTCATGCTCTTTCAGGTGGTATATCATTTATCATTCTAGCTTAATTACTTCCAATGATATTGCCAATTTATTAAGTCAAAGTCACGTTTTACAAAAAAAAGTTAAAAATAAGATAGCTAGAAAACAAATGAGAATAGGACCATGGTTTATAGAACTTTTTTTACTCCAAATTAACTGTACTATCACATCCCAAAGTTTGTCGGTCCTGACCCGGGACACCCTGTATATATATATATATATATATATATATATATATATATATATATATATATATATATATATATATATATATATATATATATATATATATATATATGGCCGCCATCTTGAATCAAAATGCCCGATTGGTAAACCATTTACCAAAAGTTACTAATTTCATAAAAGAAAGTTAACTTCTAAAAAAAAAAAAAAGTGAAATTGGTTCCGGAGATATCGTCTTGACGAATTTTGTATATATAAATGGCCGCCATTTTGAATCAAGATGGCGGATTATAAAAATATTTCTTGGCGAGCACCTAGGAGGTAAGAGGAACACACCTACAAAATGTCATGGTCATAGGTCCAGTGGTTTCAGAGATATCGTGATGTGTCAATGAGTGAGTGAGTGAGTGGTATTTGGATTTTATATATATAGAATATCACGTGATAACATGTCTAGGAGACAAGTAATGTGATAGCTTGTTTTATATTTGATATGAGAAGTTGTTGTTTTGGCCAATATAAACATTCTGTTTGCTGTATGTGTATTATAATATATTTAATGCTCGGATTCTGTATTCAAGTCAGATATGTTAGATATGGATATCACTACGAGGTCAAGACAACAAGTTTTGACGTAGGGATGTTATAGTTTGTTTACATAGGTTTTCCTAGATTATTGCTTCGTAGCCTACTGAAGGTAACGGTAGCTATGTATTTTAGGGTCCGTAGGCAAAACCAAGGACCCTTATATTTTCCTGAGTGTGTCTGTCCGTCCGTCCTCTCGCGTGCTCTCACGCACCACTACACCATTCGTCCGATCACTTTCAAATTTGGCATGTATGTGTCTTGTGCCTGCCCATATATTATAAAAATATAGCGACTTAAAAAAAATATTTCTCAAAAAAATTAGGGTAAAAAACTTAAGGGTTAAAATTTTTTTCGACACCGTGAGGGGTATCATATGAAAGGGTACGTCGAGCTGATTACAAAAATATATAATTCTTTGGATATAATTTTGATAGGGCGAGCGCAGGCGAGTTTGAGACGTGTCCCCCCCCCCCCCCCTCTATCTCGCTTATGTAAAGTGCAAATAATCTGAAAAAATTCCTGAACATTCTTAGACCAAAAGTAAAGATACCACTTTTTGGAAATTTAGAAAAAAATATTATTTTATTTTTTATTGACAAAATACGTTTTTTTATAACTATGGTCTTTTCGATGAATTTATATGGTTGTAGTCCGGTTCAGTGGCAAAAAAATACTTTATCAGAAGTTTGTTGATGTGTTTTGAGAATATCAGACCCATAGGATAGTTCAAAGTAAGCTTTTTAGCATTTTAAAAAACACCATCAATAGGGTACTACTTAAACTATACAGGGTTGCCTACGGACCCTCTCTGTGTGCTGACTAGCACACACTTGATCTGTTTATTGCTTATTTATGTCTTCTAATTAAAAAATTCCAACAGAAACATGTATCAGACATGAGGACACATTTTTGGACCCGTGTCAATTTGTCGATTTGTCGTTGTAACATATTTGCGAGCGCGAGCCGACATATCTTAAAAACTACTCAATTTTAATGAAATTTGTATGGTAGGTCATAATTAACCTACTTTTGGTCCCATATTAGTTTCAACCTTTTGCGCCCATTAGTTTTTCTTCCGCATGCGCATAAATATAAATTTATATACATATCTTTAAAAATATCTGATATTAAAGAACTATGGATGGTATGTTGAACCTGACCCACAAATTGATCCAAATAAATTTCAATCGTCTACGCTCTATAAATCTTTTTAAATTTACACTTTAATTCGTATAAAAAATTAAAATAATTTTGAGAGATTTCTAATAAAAGGTGGGGAAAAATAGTGTGCCAATTAGTGTGGCACATAGCTTCCTCGCGTCCTAGTGTGGCACATAGCTTCCTCGCGTCCTAGTGTGGCACATAGCTTCCTCGCGTCCTAGTGTGGCGCATAGCTTCCTCGCGTCCTAGTGTGGCGCATAGCTTCCTCGCGTCCTAGTGTGGCGCATAGCTTCCTCGCGTCCTAGTGTGGCACATAGCTTCCTCGCGTCCTAGTGTGGCACATAGCTTCCTCGCGTCCTAGTGTGGCACATAGCTTCCTCGCGTCCTAGTGTGGCACATAACTTCCTCGCGTCCTATTTCTTATACTTTAATGATTTTATGCTTTTACACCCTATTATTTTCAAATTTACTTAATTCTCCGCCGTTTTTTAAATCTGTCAAAATTGTTTTTTATTTTGTACACGAATAGAAGTGTCAATTTTGCAAAATTTAAAGAGCGGAGACGCTTTCAATTAATCTGGGGCTATCTGCGTTCTAATTCCGAAAAAATCACCCAAATTTCATTAAAATCAGATGAGTACTTTTGATGATATTGGTGTATGTGGAAGAAAAACGAATAAGCGGAGAAGGTCGAAAGTTACATGGGAGCAACAATGGGGTAATTTTGTCGTACTCCCGAATTTAATTAAAATCGGACGAGTAGTTTTTAAGGTATGTCGGTTCACAAAACTTGAAAGACAGACAGACACGGGACCAAAAATGTTCCCAGTAACAGATTTCAGTCTTCGGAATTTTTGAAATATGAGACAACAAATCTTCGTTGTTCAGAACAATGAACATTTGTAGTTAGGCGCAAAATTATTTTATACTCCGGTAAGCGCCAACATGTTGTGCATGATAGAGGCTTTGTTGCGTCCAGAAATATAGAGTAAGATCTGAGTTGTTAAATAAAATACGAAAGAAAGTCTATAGCTAAGTTCATTTATAAACAACTTAAACATTTGTGGTGTCTCCCGGGAGTTTAAGTTAGGATGGGCTGAATTTGCTGGTCGATTTTCAGCTTGGATGCCAAGTAGTAAGCTATCGATCTCTTACTGGCTGACTATCCATAAGTTGCACTATTCATAGATAGGATTATGTACCTCATTTAAACAATCTCCGGACCCCAATGCATTCCATAGGTGTAGAATAATTATAACGGATATAATGTTAATAAGATTATATTTTAAGAACAAAACAAACATGTCAACAAATAATAATATCAAAACCTCTCAAGCACTGACAGCTGTCTATATTACATGCTTTTTTTTTTTTTTTTTTTTAATGTTTAATGATAAGATGACTTCTATTCCTCCTTATTTTGCCCCCCTGGTCTTCCAGCTGAATCCAGAATGAGTTCGGAGTAGACGCTTCACCGTCAATTCTTCCATATTTCCTCAGAGCAGGAACCCAGACTCTATCTCCTTTCTGCAGTTTAGGCAGTATCTTAACCCGATGTCTCCTGTTAAAATCCTCTGCCTGGCGATTCTTTAGTTCTGATTCCCTTTCTTTAAACCCTATGTGATTAACTGCCTCTGGATGTAACCTGAATGGAGCAACTGGAATCGTTGACCTTAAAACTCGTCCCATTAAAAGCTGAGCCGGTGAGAATCCTGATTTCAATGGAGTGTTGTGGTATGCCAAGAGGCCCAAGCAAGGATCCTCTGATTTTTTTAAGATTCCCTTCATAATTGAAACTGACCTCTCGGCCTGTCCGTTCGATTGGGGATAGCGAGGACTGCTAGTAATATGTTCGATGCCGTATGAACTACAAAATGAGTCGAACTCCTGAGAACGGAACTGAGGGCCATTATCTGTTCGAAGCGTTGTAGGGATTCCATGATAAGAGAACATCATTTTTAATTTTGTGATTACCCCACTGGTTGTAATTGAAGTCAGTTTAAAATAACTAATGTACTTGGAGTAGTAATCCATAACAATGAGATACTGCTGTTGATTTAATTCAAAAAGATCCGCTCCCAATATGGTCCAGGGTAGATCCGGTACCGGTGTTGTGCTCAAAGGTTCCCTCTTCTGCAGCCTCTGTTTTAAACAATCCTCACAATCCCTCACAGCTTGTTCTATATCCCTTGATATGTGGGGCCACCAAACCGTTGTCTTAGCAAGTCGATTTGTCTTAGTTATTCCCTGATGACCAGCATGAAGACTCTTTAGAACTTCGCTCCTACAATTTCGAGGTATATATAGTCGAGTACCAAATAACACCATGCCGTCCACCACCGATAACTGGGCTCGATGTTTAAAAAAATTCTGAACCCTCAGATCACATCTTTGAATCCGATCAGGCCACCCATTCTTAATAAATTTTATCAACTGTGCCGTGACATCATCTTGAGCTTGAGCGTCCTTTATTGATTTTTGCCTTCTGCCTGTTATAGGAATTGCTTCTGTTTCATGGATGACTGTCTCATCCAATTGCCGTGCTTTATCTTCGATATCAGTGTTTTTCTCTATTATTGGAGCACGAGATAATACATCGGCGGTATGCATATCTTTACCTCGCACGTGTACTATAGAGTAAGAGAATCTTGACATCCTGAGCCTGAAGCGAAGCATTCTAGGGGTCAAATCTGCCATTGGTTTTGAACCTAGTATTTGAATTAACGGCTTGTGGTCCGTGCATAGCGTAAAATGAGAGCCAGCTATAAAATGGTTAAGTCTCTCACACGCCCAAGATAAAGCCAAAGCCTCTTTTTCAATTTGTGCCCATTTACCTTCAGATGGAGAGAGCGTTCTAGATATAAACATGATTGGCCTCCAGCTGTTGTCCTTTTGCTCTTGCTCCAATACTGCTCCTAAGCCATATGATGATGCATCCGCACTAATTCTTGTATTTAATTTAGGGTCAAAATGAGCCAAAATCGGAGGTTCACACAAACTCTTTTTCAATAACTGAAAAGCCTCTGAATGTTTTTTAGTCCATGTAAAATGAATTTCTTTCCTTAGAAGTTCTCTAAACGGTTCTAGATCCTTAACTCTATTTCTTAGAAATTTTGTCATGTAGTTGTACATTCCTAAAAATCTTCGTAGTTCTGTCACATTACTTGGCTCTGGAACTTTTAAGATTGCTTCAACTTTCGATGGATCTGGAGAAATGCCGTCTTTCGAAATTGTATGCCCGAGGAAAGTTATTGAGGTCTTGTTAATGTCACATTTGTCTCTTGATAATGTCAAGCCTGACGTTTTGCATCGCTGAAGAACTTCCTGAATATTGATATCGTGTTCTTCTTGGTTTGAACCAAACACTAATATATCGTCCATCATTACTAGAGCCCCTGGACAACCTTCTAAAATTTCCCACATTTTCCGTTGAAAATGTTCAGGTGATGATGATAGACCCATGGGAAGCCTCTGATAGCAATACCTCCCAAAAGGTGTAAGAAAAGTTGTTAACAACTGCGAATCTCGATGAATCTGTACCTGGTGAAATCCTGGCTTTGCATCCAACTTTGAAAAGATTTTTGCACCCGCTAATTTCCCTAGGAGATCTTCGACAGATGGCAGAATCTGTTTTTCTCTAACAATCCATTTGTTCAACTCTGAAAAATCGACACAGATTCTTACATCTCCATTCTTTTTCGGTACCACAACCATTCCTGCAACCCATTCAGTTGCTTCCTTTACCGGCATTATAACACCTTCTAATACCATTTTATCAATTTCTGATTTTACCTTCCTCTGCAGGTGGATTGGTACTCGCCGTGGACATCTGATAGCATAAGGTATAGCATCAGCTCTTAATCTGATACGGTATTCTCCAAATATAGAACCAATTTTTTCCGAAAATAAACTTTCAAATTTTTTGTAAATGTCTAAACTATCAACCTCTGGCCATTTAATAATTCTGAACGCTGCGATCGCAGGCCTTCCAAGAAGAGCTCTTTTAACTGCCTTAGTGACGTACAACTGTTCACATAAATTTATGTTATTGTACTGAAGTGTACATTCTGTAATCCCTTCTAGGGGAATAACTGAGCCATTTGGTCCGTGCAGGGTTTGTCGAGTACTTTTTAAAACTCCCCCACACAACCGAAACATGTCATATGGCAACACGGTGACATCCGCCCCAGTATCAATCTTAAATTTGACTGCTTTTCCATTGACCTTAGCTTCAATGTACCAAGGTTTACACCGATTTTTTTCCACTTCACTAATTTTTACATAATCCAAATAATCCTCATCACCTGACTCATTCCTTACTTCAGCTTCTCGAATACTTTTAGGAGGTCGTTCATTCGATTTTGAGCCAGGACACATACGTTTATAATGTCCGAACATTTTGCACGAAGAGCACTGTACCTTTCGTGCTGGGCACGTGCCGAACTTATGTGACAAAAACCCACAATTTTTACAAGCTGTTTTAAGCTTTTCCTCCCTATTTACCTCCACATTACGAGAGACAGAAGGGCTCACCCTTGAAGAACTAGTCACGGCGTCTGAGTTCAATGCCGTCGGGTTATACTGAATTTCAAGCTGTCCCTCAAGTATTCTCTCGTATTGCAGTATCCTTGTGCATGCTTTGGATAGAGTAAGATCAGGATCTAGCCACAGGTCCTGCGAAAGCTTCCTATCTCTTACCCCAACCACTAATCTATCCCTTATCAACTCATCGGTTAATAAACCGTATTTACAATGTTTTGCCAACTTTTTTACTGCGTTGATAAAATCCTTGCTTGTCTCTCCAAGGCGCTGACACCGAAGATTAAATTTACTTCTTTCAAAAATAACGTTGATTTGCCCCTGAAAGTATTCTCTAAATATAAGAATTATTTGATCATAGTCAGTTAATTCAGCAATGTTTAAATCTAAAGACTGTAAAAGCTGGTCTGCTCCGTCACCCATACATTGCAATAAATGACATACCTGCATATTCTGTGGCTGTTCCGCCATTTCTGTCAAGACGCGATGCCGTTCATACCGCAGAAGCCAATCCGACCAATCGTGCGGGACAAATGAGAATTTTTCCGGCAATGGACCGGTATACGCGGCCTTGTAAAAACGTCTGGGTGTTGTGTCTTCCTTATTTCGGTTACGTGCAAGCTGTTCCTGAAGTATTCTTACTTGCTCCGCCAAAGTTTCAATATCCAAATCCGGATCTGACTCTTCTCTGTAACCCCTCCTTCTACCTTTTTTAGAAGACATCACCGAGTTTTCACCTTATGTAGGAAAACTTAACACTAAATCCCGAAACAAATAATTAATGGCGTTTTCCACCTTCGTGTACCCCACATCTGACACCATGTAGAATAATTATAACGGATATAATGTTAATAAGATTATATTTTAAGAACAAAACAAACATGTCAACAAATAATAATATCAAAACCTCTCAAGCACTGACAGCTGTCTATATTACAATAGGTAGGATTTTGTACCTCATATGAAAGATCTCCAAACCCCAATGCATTTCATAGGTAGGATTATGTACCTCTTGTGAAAGGTCTCCGGACCCCAAGGCATTCCATAGGTAGGATTATGTACCTCATGTGAAAGGTCTCCGGACCCCAAGGCATTTCATAGGTAGGATTATGTACCTCATGTGAAAGGTCTCCGGACCCCAAGGCATTCCATAGGTAGGATTATGTACCTCATGTGAAAGGTCTCCGGACCCCAAGGCATTCCATAGGTAGGATTATGTACCTCATGTGAAAGGTCTCCGGATCCCAAGGCATTCCATAGGTAGGATTATGTACCTCATGTGAAAGGTCTCCGGACCCCAAGGCATTCTATAGGTAGGATTATGTACCTCATGTGAAAGGTCTCCGGACCCCAAGGCATTCCATAGGTAGGATTATGTATCTCATGTGAAAGGTTTCCGGACCCCAAGGCATTCCACTCGAAATGTTTGTGGAATCGATTGGGCCGAGTGACTTGCTTCTCGTACATGTTTACAAGTCGGTGCTCCTTCACTGTGAAAAATCAATACTGTGTAAATACTCAGTTATCCGGGAAACACTATAATCACCTCTCTGACACGATCCTACCTCCACACCGTCCTTTCTTATTATTATATTAATCCTGTGGCAAGAACGAGAGCCGTTACCATATCACGCATCACGCTAAACGTGTATTTCTTCACGCCACCCTCATATTAAGTAGTGTGCGGCAAAGTTTCTTTTAACTTCCCCGCGTCAAGCTTAAACCATAGAGCAGATTCAACACTGAACTATCGACGCACTTAAAATAAAGAAAACGGCAAGTAAGAGGCCTGATGTGGACCTCCAAACAATGCGCATGTGCAGTTGTTTTAAACCTTTATATTTAATATTTATGTTTCGAGGCGGAATACTTGCATGTTTTACAGCATCAGTTCCCAGGCTTTTCACAAGTAAGGTCATCATGAAAGTAAAACTAAATTTTGAGAAAGAAAGAATAAAAAATATCGAAACCATTATTCTTTTGTTGACAAAACGCAGTAATACATTTTTTAATGCGGGCAGTTACCGTCAATTAGTTACCTTTATTAATATTGAACGTTTTGGGAGGAACCCGGTCCCCGATGTAGTTTCACGATAACCTTCACCTTCCTTTTTCACTTAACTTTGTTATTGACATTAGTAAGTCCTGTATATTTCATGTTAACTTGACGTTAGTAAGTCCTGTATATTTCATGTTAACTTGACGTTAGTAAGTCCTGTATATTTCATGTTAACTTGACGTTAGTAAGTCCTGTATATTTCATGTTAACTTGACGTTAGTAAGTCCTGTATATTTCATGTTAACTTGACGTTAGTAAGTCCTGTATATTTCATGTTAACTTGACATTAGTAAGTCCTGTATATTTCATGTTAACTTGACGTTAGTAAGTCCTGTATATTTGACACTCTGTAGCAACCAATTTAGACGTAAAAATATATAAATGAATGCGATGTAGGGAGGGGCCGCTAAGTGCTAATCGATAACACTTGTTGGTTCACCGGCATCTACGTCCTGCGGACCAAACTAGCTGGCAATTCATATTTCATCTGATCCTCTGATTTTCACTTCACTTCGTTTCTAAGGCAGCACGGTTTTTTGGAACGAAGTTCCTTATGGCACGTTCTGGAGCCCGGGAGTGAATCCAAAAAAAACGACCAAAATCACCGTCACAAAATCACCGTCACGCAATACCGTCACGAAATCTTCCGATGACGATAACTTGAGTAAAAGATCACCGAGTTAGTTGAAATTTGGTGCACATGTTCATTTTACCAATGCCCAGGCTGAGTTCGTTGGAAAACGTTATCCGCCCAAGCGTTCACGCGCAACGCTCGCGTAAACGTAAACTTCAATAAGACGGGAAAAAATGTTATTATGAAAGCCTGTTACTTGACTTGTTTATTTTTGTTATATGTCAAAATGTCACTTGGTTTTGTAAATATCGAAATATTAATCACGGTCTTGTTAGAAGTAAAATTGATCTGTGTTGACGCTTATTTCAATATATTAGGTATATTATTATAATACTGCGTATTTAATCCAATAAAAAATTCTAACTTCATCTATTTAATGAGACAAACAACTTTTTTAAATATTTTTTTTAGTAAATCGAACACCGACACCGTTATGAAGTGATAAAGATCGCTAAATATATTAAAGTGGACCCAAACGTTTAAATAAAGAAAACAACGTTTTTACCGATATCTTCCGTTCTAACGTATAATGATTTTAATAAAACCTCTTACACATTGTCTAAAGTACAATTGAACCCGGCATGTAAAATTTCAACCGGATTCAAGCAGAAGCTTTAGAGTAGGGAAGAGATATATTTTATAATATCTTAAATTAATAGGCCGGGTAAGTAGAAAACAGTCCTATTTCAATCCAACATCCTTTAACTATAAACTATAAACTCATCATGATCAACTTTTTTCTTATATTCAATGTATATTTATATAGTAAGACGCTTGCTTTAATGATACAAATAATGATTTTCTTTTAATTTTTCCTTAACTCTTGCTAGGTACAAACAGTTCGTTACTTTTCATTTTGTCTCTTTTCTAACTCCGCCATGTATAAGTAGTTAGCAATGTATACGTACTTAGCAGTGTGATTTTATAATTTATATTTAATGAAAAATGTAAGGAACTTCGTTCCTACCGGGTGTCCCGTGACACCACACGTATTTTTTATCCGTTGCTGTTGTATGGGTGTCTCGTGAGTTTGGCGAGGAATGTTTGTTTACCTTGTCGGGGAGGAAAGGGGTGATGAGCTCGAAGCGGATCTCGTCGCGTTCTACACGGACCCGTTCTATTATTAACTTTTTATTTTCGCCGAAATTCGTACGATGCGAAGTGACACGATCGGGCAGAATGTTCCCAACATGGGATTTTGTGCTGTAAGACCGGTGTGACGAGCTGTTAGAAAGGAACTGGTACGAGTTAATTAGTGCTAACACGATTTACTCGTAATGTTCTTAGTCCAAGAGCATTGAGATAATCTCCCGCTTTAATTTGTGCTAGTCGGCTTTTAACCATATAAATGTCTATAATAATAAATTTAATCATATAATGTCTGAAATGGATTTCTGTCACAGAAATCACTGATTTTTGAACACAGTGGCGTTTTTGTGTTTTGTCCTTAATATTTAACAAAATAGACTGCCAATTGGTGTGGCACATAGTTTCCTCGCATCCTATCACGTACTTTTTGATTTTACGCTTTAAGAAGCCATTATTGTCTAATATGTTTAATTGATTCCCCCGTTTTTATAATCTGTCCAAATAGTTTTTATTTTTTTACTTGAATTAAAGTATCAATTAAGCAAAAGTTAAAGAGCTCAGACGGTTCAAAGTAATCTGGAGCTATATGCGCGCTACTTTCGATTAACTATAAAAAGTTTCATACAAATCAGATAAGTGCTTTTGAAGCTTTAGGCGTAAATTAATGTATGTTTGTGCGCATGTGGAAGAGAAACAAATGAGCGTAGAAATTTGAAACTTATATGGGACCAACAATAGGCTACTCATTACCTACCACCCAAATTTCATTAAAATTGGACGTGTCGTTTTTAAGATAGGTTGGTTCGCAAAAATTGAACGACAGACCCGGAACCAAAAATGATCTCTGATGTCTGAAATCGGAAACCTAAAAATGTTTCGTTCTTCAGAACGATCACATAGCTTCCGTTACCTTCTGTAAGCTCGGAAGCAATTTGTAATCTTGGTCCAGTGATTATTATAGATATTTGAACTGTTATTTTAATACGAGGTGAGTCCTGTGATCGGTCGCTTTATCCCTTACAAGGTGAGAAGGGAAAACGTAATTATCCGTTCTTGAGTAGTTTATTAAGGAAATGAAAAGACCAGTTTTCCGATGATCGATCCCTCCTTGAATCATTCTCAAGCAAACTCACACCATTACATTTCCCTCGTTATTTCTTACAAAAAAAACCAAATTATTGTATTTGATTCGGTAAGATTCTCTTAATTTAACCTGACTTCAGGTACTGTTTATTACACTATTTGTTATGAATTACTAATTTATATTAATAAATTATTTCGCATTTTCAACTTCAACTCTTTTAGCGAATTTTCGAAGAAAATTAAGGTATTGCAATGGATCCAAATTTTTGAAAATGTTCTCCATGGAAATCCGTTTTAGACCATTCTTAATAGATTCCTCAAATTTAACACCTTTTTATGTATTTTGTATATATATGTATATATGTATGAATATATTATATTGTGTCACTCCAGACGATATCTCACCCTAGAATGCACTTAAAAAATCCAAACTAATTTTAAAATTTCAATAATACCAAAAGAAAGGATGAGTTCGGTGGCCAGAATTTGTAGAGTCTATTTAGGGGTCAAATTTTGACAATTTAGGGTCAAAAATAGCATAAAAACATGTTTTTTTTCCATTTTGCCCCCCTCTTATATGACAAAAGTGTACATAACAACAATTACTGTTCTCTTAAAGAGCTTTCCAACAACATGCATCTGCAAGGGTTTACACTATTTTGATTTTTGTATCCCTTACCCCTGTGTACCACTTTTTTTTTCTTTTTTTTCATTCATCCAAATTCTAAACCAAAATTTTCCTATATTATCATAAGCCAATAATACGCAGATTTCTTTGAAAATTCGCTCATTAAGTCATGGTGCATGACTGGACTTTTTTTAAACGTAGGCTTCCGCTGGTTCACTCGTAATAAATGACTTGATTTTTCGGTGAAATCCGTGTCACCAAAGGTTTCAAGTCCTTAGTTTCGCTTCCTCTACTGGAAGCATCTTCTGGGGTGTGGTGCCTCGTCATGTTAACTTACAGCAACAACAAGTATATACATTATGTTAACTCGAAGCAACAAGTATATACATTATGTTAACTCGAAGCAACAAGTATATACATTATGTTAACTCGAAGCAACAAGTATATACATTATGTTAACTCGAAGCAACAAATATATACATTATGTTAACTCGAAGCAACAAGTATATACATTATGTTAACTCGAAGCAACAAGTATATACATTATTTTAACTCGAAGCAACAAGTATATACATTATGTTAACTCGAAGCAACAAGTATATACATTATGTTAACTCGAAGCAACAAGTATATATACATTATGTTAACTCGAAGCAACAAGTGTATACATTATGTTAACTCGAAGTGAACAAAGTCCAGATCAATATAATGTTGACATCTGTATATAGATGTTGATTATAGGATATATAGATTATAAACAATTATTGAGCTACTAAACCAAATATTGACACAACATACATACATACAAGGCTCCACCGATAGAAGACAAACTGTACCAGTTCAACCTCAAATATTCCAAACAGATATTGTCAGAGACATTGTCCTTTTTACTTTCTCATATAAAGAGAAAGTATTGTGATGGCGCGAAAATTCCATTTTGAGATTTTAAGGAATTTTTCACGTTTTGAGGTCCCCTGAGTCCAAAAAAGTGGTTTTTAAAAAATGTCTTTCTGTAGTCTGTGCAGACGCCTGGAGCCTAAACTACTGGACCAATTTTGACAAAATTTGGCATACATGTCCAGATAAATCATACCCTGAGGCGAAATCGAGAAATTAATTTTAGCTCTAAATTTGGGTGCGCTACCCCCCAAAAACTCTGAAAACACGTGGAAAAAAATTATTTCTCGAAAACGATTCTGACGATTTTGATAAAAAAATGTCTAAAGTGTAGTCCATTTAAATACAAATCTAACGATATAAGCGGGTTTCCCGGGAAAAATCTATTTCCTGAGAAAATAGCTTAAAACGGGGACGGAGAGAGGCCTGGTTCGATTCCCCGCCGAGGAGAAGTTATTTTTATGACACAGTTTGATGAAATGTTCAATAGTAATTAATAAATATACCTACGAAACTTGTGTATGAGAAAGTTTGTCTGAGTTGTCTCGGACCGATTTTTTCTAATTTTATAGTGAAATTAGAAAACTACATGTCACTAAAACATATATGAGCGAGTCAAAATGTTTAATGCTTATTATTATTCAAGCTTACTGTAGTTTATTACCTGATTCACTGAACCGCTCCTTGACGGCCATCTCCGCTTCAACATTTTTATGTATATAATCTTATCCTTATTGAAATTGCCTGCTTGGATATCTGCAACTATCTGAACTCAGCCATCACTTAGTGTAGTTTGATATGGCACGGAGCCGGTATCTTGCGTTCCCTCTCTATCCGGCTTGTCAGCCATATCGTTGCCTCTTATACCTGAATGACCTTTAACCCATGCATATATAATAGCATTACCCCTCTCAGAAATTTTTATAATTTCTACCATAAAGTAATACGTACGATATATTGTGAAGCGCAATAATTACACGCTTCGACTATCAGTAGAGATGATGTATTTTCCATTTTCATTGCAGCCTTGGGAGATGTATTGTAGTTGCTTTATGATTCGCTATCATTGCAGCAGAAGTAATCGAATGAAGAGCCAAGCTTGGATGACATCATCTCCTCAGTATTTATGTCAGCTACTAAACATCCAACACGTTCCAAGATTTGAACCATCTGTAAACATATGTTTAGTGTTTAGGCCATGCATTTTTAGTTTCGTTGGTAAAACCAAAATAAATTGGTTGTGCGTGAAGTCACAGTGTGTGAAATTGTGAACACGAAATTACTTATAAGGGCGGGAGGGCTGAGGGGTTTGCGCAAAAAATGGATGATTTTGACAAAATGGCTTTAAAAATTAAACACATTCCACAAGTGTTAAATATTTTTGTAATCTAATCTTCAATACTTCTAATTTGATACCACAATCAAAATTTAAAAAAAAAATTCCCTCGTGACAGGAATTATCCGCCATTTTGGATTCCTAGTTAATCAGATCAAATTGCTATTCTAATTTTTTTTATGGCCCAGCAGACTGCACATTTTGCATATTTTTAGTAATAGCAGAAATATAGTTTTAGACAGGGGGACACGCAAACATTTTAATGTTTTTTGACAAAATGGCGTTACATATTAAACACTTTCCACTTCCACAAGTTTTACGTATATATTTTTGTAATCTAGTCTTCAATACCTTTTATTTGATACCCAACTCAAATTTTTTTTTAAAAAATCGTGGGACATTATCCGCTATATTTTGGATTTGAACCGCTGATAATTTTGAGTTCGCTATATTTTTCCTGTGTGCGCGTCAAAACAATCTTTAATACTTCAAAGTTTCATGTTTTTATCTCTTTTCATTCAAAAGTTATTGGAACCGTACAGAGTGACAGACAGACAAAGGAACGAAACTATGAGGGTTTATTTTTTTGGATTTTCCAACAAACCCTAAAAAGAATCCCTTATAGTTTCGTTTGTGTGTCTGTATATCTGCTACTCAGTACGTTTCCAATAACTTTTGAATCAAAAGAGATGAAAACATGAAACTTTGCAATATTAAAGATCTTTTTGACGCGTATACACAGGAAAAATATAGCGAACTCAAAATTATCAGCTGTTCAAAACCAAAATGGCGGGTAATCGCAGTGGCGGAGATAGCAAACAGCTTGTTGGTTATGTAAGCTGCTCAGAGATCATATTCGAACCAAAAGTTATCGGAGTTTAGTGTGTGTGCAAACCCCATCGGTCTAAATTGGACACCTTGGTCTATCCACGTGTGTGCTAAACGCTAACAGGCCGCTCGCTTAACAGCCATATTGTTTTATGATCAAAGAGAATGATCAACAGTCTCTACGACAGTACCGGCATTCAAAATAGTCATTATAACCGTGATGGCATTCAACAGTCATGCCTACTAGACTGACCCCCCCGTCGCCGTGTCAATGTATATAATTCCCCTGGTTGTTTAGTTATTGATGTTATAGTGCAGGGGTGCCCAACCTTTTTTAATCAAGGGCCACATTGTCAACATTCAAAGGGAAGGCGGGCCGGGGGTCCTACCCCAGAAAATTTTAGAATTTTTACCCTCATAAAACACGTTTTTATGCTTCCTAGAAGGTCAATTTTCTGTTTTGGTTTTAGCTGAAACACCATATTAATAAAGTTCTTTTTCTGTTGCTAGCCTAGTTTTACTTTGCAGAAAATAAAACACTCAAATATATATTAATATGATTGTAATTAACCACACAAGTATAAAAATACAACAATAACAGTATGAATTAGTGTTTCATTTTACAAAGTTGGGCTGTTTGGCATTAGGAAATTAAAATATTTTAGATTCTCTAAATGCTTGTAAATTCTTCGATTTTATGGCAACACGGCGGGCCACATAAAATCGGCTCGCGGGCCGGACTCGGCCCGCGGGCCGTAGGTTGGGCACCCCTGTTATAGTGTACGACGTGGATACATATGTATTGGTAATTGGCAGATGTTATCAATATAAAGAGAATAACAGCGGAGGTTGTCTTAAACCGTTATCAGACCTGACCTTACTGATAAGATTGCCTGCACCATTATGATATATCACGCCTACATGTAATAGAAGTTAAAATTCTTAAATGTAAAACAAACGACGGTAAATGGTTGCAATGAAAGATTTCCAAAACTTACTGATGTCCCAAAATTTGTTACGTAGTAAATATTTAATGGTTGTTTATCAGTAGACTCACTATTATCTGTTAATAGATGAAACCGTTTTCTAAATTAGCAAATTTTCCTGTAAATTTACGGAGAAATAATTGAAATGGCTTTCAATATGATTATCTTTATGGTTTCTCTTCAAGACTTGGAACTTAAGCGCTGTGCATACTGAAGAAACTGGTTTCATGAAACCAATTTCATAAAACTAGTTTCACGTTTCAGTGCACAAAGAGGAAACCGTGTTTCTGACGGTTTCATCATGTCCTTTGACGAAGATGTATTAATTCAATGTATCACATTCAATTAATTAATTGCTTCTTAATGCACTCATTTTAAATAATCAATGACACAAACAACTGAACACGAAACAAAACCCAATAATCAAAACTGAAATGATAAGCAAAACAAAATAAACATGAAATCACGTGCAACTTGGTTTCGAAGAAATCTGACTTTTTAATTGCGTGATACATGACACTTTTGGTTGCGTGAAACATGTTTCATGAAACCAAATGAAAATACAGTTTCAAGAAACGCAGTGTGCTCATAAAAAAAAAAGTGTAAATGCTTATAAAAATAACTTAGAAATAAGAGTATATTATTCTAAATAATATTCTATTTATTACTATAAAACATATACTGTGTATGCACCTGTCTTGAAACATATAACACACTTGGTGTGTTAAATGATTAACTATTTTGATTATTTATTTTAATTTATTAGAAGATTCTTTTGAAATAAATTTACAAATACGGAACGACAAACTTTAATAAAGCCTTCTTATATTTCATTGTAACGTCGAATTTAAATTATTTCCATATTATTTATTTATCCAATAGAGTAAAAAGTTGTTTCCAATTTATTGTTACAAAATATTAGTATTAATTTAGATTAAAAATTAGTTAAGAATTTAATCTTTAAATAATTATCATATTTTCTTGCTATTAATCGATTCCATGCAACTCTTTATGCATATATATATTTATTTATTTATTATTTTTATTTTTTTTTAAGAAACTTAATTAAAATCATTGTGTTATCATGATTTTATTAAGGATGGTTTATTTTCTTTTATTTGTATCGGAGTCATTATAGTAGACAGTCAATGTTATAATGTATCTGCTGTTATTTATACTGCCGTCACTGCTACTATATTATCATTTAGTGGAACAAAATTTACATTTAAAGGTACAAGAAGTGTTAACTAGACGGGGTTAACTCGAGCTGCCCAAGCCTAGAAGTATCATTAATCTCACCCCCCTTCTACTCCTATGTATAATATTGTTCCATTTTGGAGTCGTAATGTCTCTCAGAATTTAGTGCATCGTGTTTGAATCTAAAACATATTATATCCGTTGGTTTCCTTGGGCATATTGGACCCGAGATTTGTAGTAAATCCGTATTTAAACACCACGGATGCTTATTAGGTTTCTGTACAAAGTACAAAAAGAAACCTTATATAACGGCTCTGTCTGTCTGTCTGTCTACCTGTCCGTTGCTTGTTTCAATTCATAAACTACTATAGCTAGGAACATGAAATTCGGCACACAGGTGCATCTCTGCATTTGAGACAACTGGACACATTTTGGATTAAACAAACTTAATATTTTCAAGATGGCGGCCAATATGGCGGGCGACTAAAAAAAGTTTTTAGTAACCATGACATGTTATATATCAATTTAAAGGTCTTGAAAAAGAACATGCAATTATTATCAATTGTCAAGATGGCGGCCAATATGGTGGGTGACAAAACATTGTTTTAGTTACCATAACATGTTATACATCAATTTAAAGGTCTTGAAGAGTAGAAAAAGAATATTACAATTTTAACTTTAATGTACAGAAACCGGCGATTATCGCCCCACGTACTTACGTGAAGCGCCTTACTTGTTTATTATATTATACCTCGTCCAGATTGGCGCACACAAACCTAGCAACGAGCAGAGCATTGGTCTCTGCGCATGTGCTGTGTGAGGTGCGCAGGTACACCTCACACTGCACATGCGCAGACATACGGGAATCTGGACGATGCCCTCGAGTACACTCTACAGATAAGCTGAGTTGTGTTGATGGTTGATTACAGATGTTGTGTTTGTTACAGGAGTATGGAGGCGGGACTGCGGTAACCCTGAGGATAGACAAGCAGGGATTCTTCCTCTACTGGACAGACAGCAACAAGGTAACTCATCTCTCTTCTAATCTGTCCGTGTAGTCGTAGTCCTTAAATCAAGCCGTCTCGTTTCATCGCCCGGCTAGCCACTCTTTTTCTTTCTTACCCACCTTTTTTATTTAGAAATTGAGATAATTTTGTGCTTCTAATCAGAACGTATGAAAACTAAAAGAGTGATTAGTGAAAGAGTGATGTCTCAAAGTAGATTAGACGACACTTCCCTTTGTCCTAATATAGTTACTTACTTTGTTCATACTTTTCAACATTTTATGGATGTCAATATAGGTGAATAACAAAGTAAATTAGTACCGGCACCTCGTCTATACATGCTTGTCACTTAAGAGGTTCGGGGTTCAAATTTAGACTCCCGCTAAAGAGGCCCCACGCTATATCGCCATTTAAACTAAAGAGGTCCCACGCTCCGCGTTCACTCTGTATCGCCATTTAAACTAAAGAGGTCCCACGCTCCGTGTTCACTCTGTACCGCTATTTAAACTAAAGAGGTCCCACGCTCCGTGTTCACTCTGTATCGCCATTTAAACTAAAGAGGTCCCACGCTCCGTGTTCACTCTGTATCGCCATTTAAACTAAAGAGGTCCCACGCTCCGTGTTCACTCTGTATCGCCATTTAAACTAAAGAGGTCCCACGCTCCGTGTTCACTCTGTACCGCTATTTAAACTAAAGAGGTCCCACGCTCCGTGTTCACTCTGTATCGCCATTTAAACTAAAGAGGTCCCACGCTCCGTGTTCACTCTGTATCGCCATTTAAACTAAAGAGGTCCCACGCTCCGTGTTCACTCTTTATCGCCATTTAAACTAAAGGGGCCCCATGCTCCGTGTTTTCTGAAGTACCTAATATAAGACAAAGAGATATTTATTTAGTCTAATATGCTTTGGGACGAAAGAATATCACACTTTTAAATAAAGAGATGTATATTCGTTTGTCCGAAAGTGAATTAGATTAGAAGTGCATTAAATGTGGTGTTTGAATTTGAAGAGCTCTGACTTTACTAGACTGATGACTTTTTGAGCGTTTGCTCTCGTGTCGGTTGATATATCTCGAGTTACATCGCCCAATATTCTTATACGCATTCTTAAAAGCACCACATATTCACAACAACACATTACCTTCAAAGGCACCAAGAGATAAACATATACACAAAATTCTAGCCTGATATTAGTCAGATACGTTTTTGCTAGCTATCTGCAGGGCATAAACTTGTTCCATAAAAGGCGTTTTCAAATGATTTTAAAACAAAATCTGTCGTTATGATTATAAAATTAACTTAGAAAAATATTATCACTTGTATAATACTTAATAACATTCGATTTTTAACTGAAAGAAAAGATATTAAAAAATAGACTGCCAATTAGTGTGGCTCATAGCTTCCTCGCATCCTATCATGCACTTTATTGTTATAATGTTTATTGTGTAAAAACTATTAATAGTTTTAGCGATCTTTAACACTTCATAGCGGTGTCGCTGTTGGTTTTACTGAAAAATTGTATTTGAAAAAAATGTTTGTCTCATTGAAAAGATGAAGATAAATTTTTTTTCCCGACCTAAAATTCCAATTTTAAATTTGAAGGTTACGTTTACGCGAGCGATGCTCGTGAACGCTTGGACGGATAACGTTGTCCAACGAACTCGTCCTGGGCATTGGTAAAATGAACATGTCTACCAAATTTCATCAAAATCGGTTGACATTTACTCAAGTTATCGTCGCACGTTTCATAATTCGCGGACACACAGACTGACAGACAGACAGACAGACAGACAGACAGACAGACAGACAGACAGACACGAGACCAAAAATGTTCCCTGATGTCTGAAACGGATTTCTGTCTTGGATTTTTTCAAATCAGAGGCATAAAACATTTTCGTTCTCAAAAGTGAACACAATGCTTCCGTTACCTTCGGTAAGCTCGGAAGCAATAAACATTAATAAAAATTTAAGAGAACTACTGAATTATTAATAATTAATAATCAAGTGAAATACATGAATTTGTATTGGGTGGTTTAATTACGCCGAGTTGTCCTAAATACTTGCTTATAAAAATTTAGTTTTATTCTCTTTCATAACTAACTTTGACCGAATATGGTTCTCAGCAATGACTCAGTGACATGCAATATAGGGACATAAAATGAGGCACCGCGCTGGGTTCCTCACGGGTTTGTAATTGAAACAACCCTGCAATAAGAGAACTACTAGTAGAGGGCTGTGAGGAGACTTGACATTGTTTCAAGCACCGAGGTGCTTAATTATTTAGCTTAGTTTTGCTCTTGTGTCTCGATGAAATGAAATGTAAACACAGAGTCGTCCTCCGAAACGACCTTCACTATAAACGAGCTGCACCGTCCACATACAGGGCTTCCCGTTCAGTTTTTAAATGCTCTCATATTTAAATCGTGTCGAGTCGGTCTAAATAACTAAATACTCGAACTCGAAACAAGGAGTCCGTCTCTTACAGACTCTCGAGAGCAAGAGTCCGAGTCGTATAGATGTCACTCGATATTACGTTGCTATAACATCGTCTATAGTCTATACCAGCGGTTCCCAAACTTAGGTACGCGGGATCGTGTCCAGTGGTTCGCGCCGCATAAAAATATTTGCGGTTGTTAGGATTCTATTCATCCCTTATATACCTCAAAACCAAGTATAGAAACAGACTTTCCTGCGTTGAGGATGATTTGCGTTTAAAACTCAGCCCCATCACGCCAGACATTGTTAGTTTGAGCCAATGATTGCAAGCCCATCCATCCAATTAACCTGTCAAACCGCACATTGTTTATTCGGATGTGTTCTTTCATTATGTTCTTTATGAATGTTTTTTTTTTTTTTTTTTTTTTAAAAATACAATTTTTATTTAGTCCTTTTTAATTTAACAATCATCCTCAGACACCTACTCTCTATCCAGGGGATTGAAGGGAGGCATGCTGACAGGTAGAAGAGGAGGATTGTACACGAAGGGAAGGGATTTCATTGTCTTATGTCAACATTCCTCTTTGTTATTGAGATTAGACAATGAAATCCCTCCACCTTCGTGTACAATCCTCCTCTTCTACCTGTCAGCATGCCACCAACCTGTCAGCATGCCTCCTACCTGTCAGCATGCCTCCTACCTGTCAGCATGCCTCCTACCTGTCAGCATGCCTCCTACCTGTCAGCCTGCCTCCTAAGTGTCGGCATGCCTCCTACCTGTCACCATGGCGCCTCCAAACCAACCTTGGTTTTGGTTTTTGGATGAGTAGAATCTGCCCTCTTCGTTTGTTACATTTTCGACCAAACACCCTGTAAATCTTATAGATGAAAAGTACCAACAACTGTCATTAGGCGATGTCAAGTCGATGGCGACATTACCTGTTGGTAGCGTTGATGTAACTTCAGCCTCCGCTTGAGACTTGTCTATGACTAAAACCTTCGTTTCTTCCTTCAGTTCCTTCCCCCTGTTTTTCTCTGAGATACCAACAAATCCTCTGCTAGAAATATACTTTTTTCTTGCAAGCGCTGGTGCGGTGCCTTGGACCGTAATATCGGTCTTGCTTCTTTTAATTTTCATTATATAATCTTACATGGTAAAATTCTAACCGAGCTTCCAATGGAAGCTCGGTATCGCTTGTCAAGTTACTTTAATTTAGCAAAATTAGGAATTAATAGGGCTTCCTAGAACGTTTACCGTACTTAAGTGAGTATTGAGGGATGGAGGGGCTGTCAGTGAGTCGGTCAATGTTTTTAGGGAGATAAATATAAAGAAACAGTCTCTCCATGGAACAAAATACTTGTTTAATTTACCAAAGCAGCTTTCGGCTTTTATAAAGCCATCATCAGTGTTGATTTCAGTAGAACTAGAGTTACATGATATACAGGGTGACCGGCAATATATGTGAAAAAATGAAGTAGGTTGTTCTACGCCTCAAGGGCTACAAAAAACAGCCATGGCTCAAATCTTAACCGTTCACCCACAAAATCAAATTTCATGATTTATATAAGATTACATACCTTTGCTCATAAAAATGCATATTGCACCAAAAGTATAAAAGCTAGAATATAATGTTTAGCACCGTTGTAAAGCTGACAAAATTTCCTATAAGAAACATGTAATTTTAATTTTAATGCCTTCAAATTATATGAAAAAAATGTTATACAAATTTTATTTTTAAGAAAAACATTTTTAAAATATTTTTTTGAGGTCCCATATCTTGGTAAAGAACTGAGCTCAAACTTTTCGGACTTCAGGAAAAACTTCCTTATTGACTAACGTTTTGATCAATATTAATATTATTACCCATTCATAAGGCGGAATGTTTAGTAAACTTCGTTGAAAGTGAAAAAGAACATGTTTATTGTTGCTATTGTTGGCACAAAGATGAGTATACTAAACCAACCTTGCTTGATTTTAATTATTTACTCACCTGTAAGTCAAGAATTGCAACAATAAACACGTTTCTTTTAGCGAATTTTCAAAGAAAATTACGCTATTGCAATGGCTTCAAAATTTTTGTAATGCGAATTTTTGAAAAAATTTTCCATGGAAATCCGTTTTAGACCATTCTGAATCGATTCCTATAATTTAACACTTTTTTTTATGTATGTATGTATATATGTATGTATATATGTATATATGTGTCACTCCAGACGATATCTCCCCTTAGGATGTACTTAAAAATTTCAAACAAATTTTAAAATGTCAATAATATCAAAAGAAAGGATGAGTTCGTTGGCCAGAATTTTCGGAGTCCATTTAGGGGTCAAATTTTGACCATATAGGGTCAAAAAACGTGTTTTTTCCATTTTACCCCCCTTTTATGTGAAAATATGATAAAAGTGTAAATAACAACAATTACTGTACTCTTAAAGAGCTTTCCAATGACATTCATCTTGAAGGGTAAATACTATTTTGACTTTTGTACCCCGTACCCCTGTGTACCAATTTTTTTTTTCACCCGAGCAAATTCTAAACCAAAATTTTCCTACATTGTCATAAGCCAATAAAACGCAGATTTCTTTGAAAATTCGCTCATTAAGTCATGGTGCATGACTGGACTTTTTTACTTTCAGTGAAGTTTAATAAATATTCCATCCAATGAATGGGTAATAATATTAATATCGATTGAAACGTTAGTAAATAAGGAAGTTTTTCCTGACGTCCGAAATGTTTAAGCTCGGTTCTTTACCAAGTAATAGAACCGCAAAGCAATTGATTTTTTAATTTTTTTCTTAAATATAAAATTTGTATACATTGTTTGTCATGTAATTTGAGGGCATGAATATTAAAATTACATTTTCCTTATTGACAAATTTGTCAGCTTTACAACGATACCATACATTTTGTTCTAGCTTTTATACTTTTGGAGCAATTAGTGTTTTTATAAGAATAGGTATACGATCTTAAAAAAATCATAAAATTTGACCTTGCGGGAAAACGTTTAAGATTTGACCCATGGTTTATATAGCGTTTTTTGTGGCCCATAAGACGTAGAACAACCTACTTCATTTTTTCACATATAATGCCAGTCACCCGTATATAATATATAAAGAAAATATTTCAGTCTCACGTTAGTTTCCGATATATGACTCGCCTAATACATATTTTCTTTATATATAATGCAACTCTAGTTCTACTGGAATCGGCTCTGATGATGGCTTTATAAAAGCCGAAAGCTGCTTTGGTAAATTATACAAGTATTATATTGCGTGGAGAGACAGTTTCTTTTTATTTATTAAGATGAGCTCCATCAACGCTGTTATTTCTCAAGTTTATAGGGAGAGATTGGCTGTGTCGGGTCCTCGTGTGTTTCTACACGGAGCCGCAGCTGTGTGTGTGCTCCAAACATCAACTAGAAAATTCATTGGCCCGAGTCCAACAGATATTGGTTTGTTGAGATACAAGAATCGTTTGTTAAACAAACACGGCATCGACACCGTGTATATTTTCCCATTTCTTTTCAAATATAACACCACTAAATGGACATTTATGTTTGTGATAGCGGCAAATTTAAGTTGCGTGATTTCCGAAATTTTAAGCCCGATAGATCTACTGCATCAGTCGTAAACCGGGTATAGCTTTATTGACGACTGCAAAAATCGTCCTGCTTCAAAATTACTCGACAGAATCACATTGGATCTATTATACACATACAACCAATTAAGACCTCACAAAGAAAGGTGTCACTATAGAATTTAAAACACCTGTAGAATAAGCGTAGTCTCGATGTGTACCTGCTGTTCTGATGCAAAGAGCAGAAGCTGAATGTGAAGATTAACCTGGGCGCTGAACAGCAAGGATCGCTTTCGTTTCTCACGTACTTCCGTTGCACTAAGATATATGTCAGATTATTTTAGGAAATCGATTGAAATAAGTGAATCGGAATTGCGTGAAACGGTTGCAGGTGGAATGCAACCGGTTCAAACACGATGGAACAACTGCAGCCTCTTTCCCTCCGCTATCATATCAGCTCCGGCCCTAATCACGTTATCATATCGATACTATGTGACGCAGATTCATAAGCTTTCCATTGTTTGAACCAGCTACCCCATTGTAACGGGGCTTTGGTGGATGGAATAAAGTGAAGTGGTTATCTGCATGCCCCGAAGGATGACAACTGGACAAGCTTGGTGAAGAAGTGCTCCTAAACCTGCCGCATGTTTTCTTCTTTGCAACTAAAACGATATAATATACTACAGGTAGGGTTACCATACGTTCAGATTTCGTCTGGACAGTCCGGATTTGAAACGTCAGTCATCAGTCCGGTTTAGCATCCTGATTTGAGACTTGTCCGAATTTTACTAAGATGAACGGAAAACGCAGCAAAAGCGATGATGGGGTCTATTTGGACGCCTGAAAGAGGATGATTATCTCTGTCAGTTATAAAAGAGCTTCTTGATATTAAAGCAAATTCTATTATGACATGTTCAGAATTCCTCAAAAATTACTTCAAGCCTTTTCTAAGGAAATTTAGTTCATCTGAAAAGTATATGAAGCAAGAACTAATGAAACATCCCTGGACCTGGACCTGGAGACTAGGAAAAATTGAATATGACATTAATAAATAAATATTATCAAATATTATATTAAAAATCGGACCGAGACAACTCAGACAAACTTTCTCATATACGAGGTCAAAATTATTTGGCCCAGTGTTTTCCATTTATTAGTTTTCGTATGTACAATGTACATTTAATTATTATTGAACATTTCATCAATATTTATCATAAAAATAACATCTCCTGGGCGGTGAATCGAACCCGGGCTCTCTCCGTCCGCGTTTTAAGCTTTTTTCTCAGGAACTAAATTTTTCCCGGGAAAACGGCTTATATCGTTAGATTCGTATTTAAATGGGCTAAATTATAGGCATTTTTTAATCAAAATCGTCAGAACTGTTTTCGAGAATTCATTTGTTTTTCACGTTTTTTCAGAGTTTTTGGGGGTAGCGCAACCAAATTTAGAGCTAAAATTCATTTCTCGATTTCGCCTAGGGGTATGATTTTTCTGAACATTTATGCCAAATTTCGTCAAAATCGGCCCATTAGTTTAGGCTCCAGGCGTCTGCACAGACGACAGACGACACACAGACATTTTTTAAAAACCACTTTTTTGGACTCAGGGAACCTCAAAACGTGTAAATCCGCAATCCCCCCTGGAGTTCCCTCTGTCCGGATCTGGCCTTCATAAATTATACCCTAACTATAGGAGACTGTTGGTTTACTTGTCCCGCTCCTCAGTCGATTGATATTTTAGTTTTCCATTTGAACGGAGGAATGTGCACAATTAATTTTCATGAAGATGTATATAAGCGACCGGTATTTTACTAGGGGTTGGCCAGTCGAACCCTTACCGAAGTATAATTGAAACTGTATGGAGCAGACTCGATGCTGTGGCCCGGTCTATTTCCAAAGTGGTTATCTCAAGATGGCGGCCAGGTTATTACGGCTCTATTTCTAGAACTGTTTTGCCGATTATATGTAAATTGAAGGGAGGGGACACGAGGTGGTATTAAGGCGAGGGCCCGCTTTATTTATTCAGGGGCCCGGACTTGACCGGCTCATAAATTAAAGAGGGTCGGACGGCGACGTCGGTACGTGACGCTCCGACCCTTATATAAGCTGCGCTTATTTACCAGGCCGCCGCCGTACCAAACCGTATTATTCCATGCTAATTACATAAATATGTACCCCCTTAAATACACCCCCTCCGTTTCCGTAAAAAATTAATATTAATTGTGGAGAAGACGAGTAAGGCTTAAGTATTGTAACATCAAGGCGTTTATTTTGAAGCCTTGTTGATTCTGTTGGCGCCTTTCTTTAAAACTCTCAAATGGGTAAGTTTCCTAGTTGAGAGTTGTCAGACAATGTGTTAGTTTAGTATGACATATTTCTCGTCTATTTACTACTGTAGCCTTCACCCCGCGGGCCTCATGCGAGGAATCAGTGTATCTATGTTTCCCATTGAGTGTAGGCCGAGCGATTATATGAATCACTTAAATAGCTTTGTTTGCATTTCTAGGAAAAAATCGGTCCGAGACAACTCAGACAAACTTTCTCATATAAGAGCTCATAATTACATAGCCCAGTGTTTTCCATTTATTAGTTTTCGTATGTACATTTAATTATTATTGAACATTTCATCAAAATATATCATAAAAATAACTTCTCCTGGGCAGGGAATCGAACCCGGGCTCTCTCCGTCCGCGTTTTAAGCTATTTTCTCAGGAACTAGATTTTTCCCGGGAAAACGGCTTATATCGTTAGATTCTTATTTAAATGGACTACATTTTAGAATTTTTTAATTAAAATCGTCGGAACCGTTTTCGAGAAATAATTTTTTTTCACGTTTTTTCAGAGTTTTTGGGGGGTAGCGGCCCCAAATTTAGAGGTAAAATTCATTTCTCGATTTCACCTCGGGGTATGATTTTTCTAAACATGTATGCCAAATTTCGTGAAAATCGGCCAAGTAGTTTAGGCTCCAGGCGTCTGCACAGACAGACGACGGACAGACATTTTTTAAAAACCACTTTTTTGGACTCAGGGGACCTCAAAACGTGTAAATTCATCAAAATCTCAAAATGGAATTTTCGCGCCATCACAATACTTTCTCTTTATATGAGAAAGTAAAAATGAGGACTATATTATGCAGCATTTATTCCAATATTATAATATAATACCCTCAGACCTTCATGCTAATCGAACTTTAGAGGCTACTTTGTACATGCGATAATGTTTGTCTCTAAGCACAATAAATTGCTATTACTTCCGAGCCTACCAAAGGTAACGCAAGCTACGTCATAGTTCTGAAGAACGAGAATATTTTAGGTCGCCGATTTCAAAAATTCCATCTCAGAAATCCGTTTCAAACATCAGGAAACATTTTTAGTTCCGTGTATGTCTGTCGGTCTGTCGTTCAATTTTTGCGGACCAACATATCTTAAAAACTACACGTCCGATTTAATGAATTAATATGGTAGGTCATAATTAGCCCATTGTTGGTCCCATATAAGTTTCAACCTTCTGCGCATACTTGTTTCTCTTCCACATGCGCACAAACATACATTTAAAAGTACTTATCTCATTCGAATGAAACTTGTATAGTTTATCGAAAGTAACCCGTAGATAGCCCCAGATTAATTTGAACAATCTGAGCTCTTTAACTTTTGATAAATTGATACTTTTATTTGGTTAATGTAAAAAAATCAAAACAATTTTGATAGATTAAAAAACGGGGGGAACAATTAAACAAAATAGACTAAGAATGGCATTTAAAAACACGAAATCAATAAAGTATACGTGATAGGATGCGAGGAAGCTATGTGCCTCACCGATTGGCAGTCTATTTTGTAATGAAGATTGAATTTAATGAACGTGACCTTAAGTGTGCTCATAGAGATGTAAACAAAACTAACTTCTAACTTAAAATGTCGTTGGTGTTGCGCCAAAAGGGCCAATCTGAATAAATCTACAAGGGCCAATCTGAATAAATCTACAAGGGCCAATCTACAACTAATATCATTTTTTTATTTATAATTAATAAAATAAATTTGGTTATTTTGACTTATTAATTTGGTAGCCAAATATATTTTAAACTAGCTGGGTACCCGTGCTTCGCTACGGAGTGTTATTATAATTAGATAAGTTTATAAACAACCATAATGAAACATTATAAATTATTTTACTATGCAAGAATATCTAGATTCTATCTCTCCCACCTATTTCTATACCCCCTCCTCTTTGATGAGTTAATTTTCAAATATCCTAAATTTGCCCCCCCCCCCCCATGGAAGGGAATCCATTACTTCGACATTTTTACACCGTACCCCTTTGTACCAAAATTTAAATTACAAAAATTCATGACAGTGACCTCCCTCTTGCTTTGAAGGGAAAGTAAGTAAATATTTGTCAAATTTGTATAAAACTGTAGATTTGTATAAAAGACATAACCTCATACAGACCCTCTTCTTTTTATATAAGATATAGCTATATTACTCCCTCTTAAATGAAAATACATATGACAAAACTGTACATAACAACAATTAATGTAATCTTATAGAGCTTTTCAACGATATGCATCATAAAGGGTATTCAGTCCTTTGACCCCGTATTCATTACTGTACCCTGTCCCCTGTGTACCAAAATTTAAATTTCCATAATTCATGTAGAAAGTGATTTCTTCTTCCTTTGAAGGTCAAGTGTGCATTTTTTGATCGAGATCGGACTAAAACTGTAGATTTGTATAAAGAACAAACACACACACACACACACACATACGTTGACTTTTATATATATAGATGAATAAAAATATAAATAAGGCATTCAACTATTAATTTGTCATTATAGCTTTTCAAGTTTTAGAATTCAAATACAAAATGCAGATTGGCCCTTTTGGCGTAACACCATCGACGTGTTTTTTCATGTTTTTTTTTTTCACCAATGATAAAGAAGGTATACTTTTAACATAAAAGGCAGTTGCTCGTCTTCAAAATACCTTTAATTAATATTTACCTTTCAAAATGCAATGTAAATATAATGTCGTATAGACTTTGTTAACATTCAATATGAATATAAAATATTTTTTATGAAAAAAAAGAAAAAAAAAAAAAAATACTTGTCATAACAATCTCGATCATACGAGAATGTGGATCTCCATAACTGATTTTTATTGCCAACTTTTTGATTTTACACCGTAAACATTTACTCAAATTTTAGTAATAGTACTAGTAGTTTAGTAATAGTTTAGTAATAGTTTAGTAATTAGTTTAGTAATAGTACTAGTTTACAGTATTTTATATGTCAATAAGATTATAAATATAATTATTGTATACAATAAATCATATTATGCAATTCTATTTGAACTCATTAAACAAACTGGACTTCAAATTATAGTGATTTTTTTAATAAAAGTTAGTTTCACCCTAACCATTAGTGGATGAACTGATGGCTACATTTTAAAAATTAAATTAATTTTTTTATTAACCGGAGCCAATATCCGAGGACAATATCATTTCAATGATATTGTGCAAGTTGTGTAACCATACTTGGAAAAATTTTGTTTCTTATATCAGAGTTAAATAACCATTCTCAATAGTTAAGCTCTTAATATATTAAAAATTAGTTAAAAAAATGCATCTGAAAAAAACGAGGGGCTTGGGTTTTTTAAAAAAAAAAAAAAAAAAAAAAAAAACCTTTTTTTTCATTTACATCTCTATGTGCTCATAATGATATTACAAACCTAAATGTTGTTTCTCCGCTTAAACAAAAGCAAGAAAAAGAGCTTTCATATAATATGAGTGAAAAAACAAACTAAAGCAGAGACAATATTAGTTCAGAATTCATTATTTTCAATGACAAACCCAGAGTCTATGTGGCAAGATTCAGCTACATTGGACCGCATGAGGGTTAATCAGCCCTCTAAACATGTTGACAAGCCACAAACATAACAAACAAACACAACAAACAAACATAACAAACATACACAACAAACAAACATAACAAACACAACAAACAAACACAACAAACAAACAAACAAACAAACACAAAAGTGAAGTTAATATAAAGGATTTAATAAGAAGTCAATTTGAAACAAATTACGATAATAACTGTGCACACATCATCAAAGCAAGTTATAGAATATATTAGTTTTTTTAAAAATATACTGCCAATTGGTGTGGCACATAGCTTCCTCGCATCCAATCACGTACTTTATTGATTTTATAGTTTTACGAGCCGTTATTGTCTAATTGTTTCCCCCGTTTTTTTAATCTGTCAAAATTGTTTGGATTTTAACATAAGTATCAATTTAGCAAAAGTTAAAGAGCGCAGACTGTTCAAATGAATCTAGGGCTATCTGCGGACTACTTTCAATTAACTATAAAAGTTTCATACAAATCAGATAAGTATTTTTGAGGCTATAGGTGCAAATAAATGTATATGTTTGTGCGCAAGTGGAAGAGAAACAAATTAGCGCAGAAGGTTGAAACTTATATGGGACCAATGAGCTAATTATGACCTATCATCCAAATTTCATTTAAATCAGATGTGTAGTTTTTAAGATATGTTGGTTCGCAAACATTGAACGACATACCGACAGACAGACACGGAACCAAACATGTTCCCTGATGTCTGAAATGGATTTCTGTCTTGGACTTTTTGATATCAGAGACCTAAAATTGTTTGATTCGTATTTGAGAAAAACATTTTTCCTTAAGGGGATCGCCCCCCTATTCTAGTGACATTATTTATTTTTTAATTTCTCCTCGGGTTCAGCTTTTGTAAAGGGAATTTGGGCATTGAAATAAAGTGTACTATGGTTACAGGGGGTAATATATTTATTGTATTTGTTATTTGGGTGGGATATTGATGTATGTTGTGTACCCATCTCTAGATCTAAGATGGGACTCCTCGTGAGACTCTATAATGCTATGGCTTAGTCTGATAGATTGTTGGTGGGGGAAAGAACCGCTAGACACAAATTTCTGCTTTGATAGCATAAGGTTTACACAGCTTTCCTAAAATATTTTAGATTCGGCTTTGCCCTTTACATATTTTCTGAACGTGTATGCAAAATTTCATTAAAAATCCGTCCTACACTTGAGGCTCCTCCAACAACGGACAGACTTTCTAAAACAACTTTTGGAACGAAGTTCCTTCTGGCAGGTTCTGGAGCCCGGGAGTGAATCCGAAAAAACCCACAATCACCGTCACAAAATCACCGTCTCGAAATATCTACCGATGACGATAACTGGAGTAAAAGATGACCTAGTTAGTTAAAATTTGGTACACAAGTTCATTTTACCAATGCCCAGGCTGAGTTCGTGGGGCAACGTTATCCGCCCAAGCGTTCACGCACAAAGCTCGCGTAACCGTAAGCTTCAAAAAGACGGGGAAAAATGTTATTAAGAAAGCCTGTTCCTTGACTTGTTTTGTTTATTTTTGTTATATTGTCAAAATGTCACTTCGATTTGTAAATATAGAAAATATAATCTCGGTCTTGTTAAAAGTAAAATTGATCTGTGCTGACGCTTTTTTTCAATATATTAGGTATATTATTATAATACTACGTACTTAATCCAAGAAAAAATTCTAACTTCATCTATTTAATGAGACAAACAACTTTTTTAAATATTTTGTTTAGTAAAACGATCACCGACACTGTTATGAAGTGATAAAGATCGCTAAATTTATTAAAGTGGACCCAAACGTTTAAAATAAAGAAAACAACTTTTTTACCGATATCTTCCGTTCTAACGTAGAACGATTTTAATAAAACTTCTTACACATTGTTTAAGTCTAAATTACTATTGAAACAGGCATGTAAAATTTCAACTTGATACAAGCAGAAGCTGTAGAGTAGGGAAGAGATATATTTTATAATATTTTAAATTAGTAGGCCGGGTAAGTAGAAAACAGTCCTATTTCAATCTAACATCCTTTAACAAACATACTCTTTAACTATAAACATCATGATCAACTTTTTTCTTATATTCAATATATATATATATATATATATATATATATATATATATATATATATATATATATATATATATATATATATATACTAGTGATGCGGTGCATAAAGAACTCGCGTAGAATGGTGCTTTTATATCAGCCATACAATGTTCTCAATAATGATATCAGGATAATATTTCAGTAAAACCTGACATTTATTTAACCTGAAAAGATCATTAAAATGATTTTGTCCATTATCTTTATTTAATAATATTAACGCAGGCTCGCTACGCTCGCCTCTTGATTCAGCATTTCTAGTAAATATATATTAAATACAGTTATTGCAGGCTCGCTGCACTCACCTGTTGATTTAGCATTTGTAGTAAATATGTATTAAATAAAGTTATAGCAGGCTCGCTGCGCTCGCCTGTTGATTTAGCATTTGTAATAAGTATTTATTAAATAAAGTTATTGCAGGCTCACTACGCTCGCCTGTTTATACAGTAAATATAGTAATTATTTAATCAAATTAAAGAAGGCTCGTTACGCTCGCCTGTTTGATTCAGAATTTGTAGTAAATATTTATTAAATAAAGTTATTGTAGGCTCGCTACGCTCGCCTGTTGATTTAGCGTTTGTAGTAAATATGTAATAAATAAAGTTATAGCAGGCTCGCTGCGCTCGCCTGTTGATTTAGCGTTTGTAGTAAGTATTTATTAAATAAAGTTATTGCAGGCTCGCTACGCTCGCCTGTTTACCCAGTAAATATAGTAATTATTTTCTAAAATAAAGAAGGCTCGCTACGCTCGCCTGTTGATTTAGCGTTTGTAGTAAATATGTATTAAATAAAGTTATAGCAGGCTCGCTGCGCTCGCCTGTTGATTTAGCGTTCGTAGTAAGTATTTATTGAATAAAGTTATTGCAGGCTCGCTACGCTCGCCTGTTTACCCAGTAATTATAGTAATTATTTTCTAAAATAAAGAAGGCTCGCTACGCTCGCCTACTTGATTCAGAATTTGTAGTAAATATTTATTAAATAAAGTTATTGCAGGCTCGCTACGCTCGCCTGTTTACCCAGTAAATATAGTAATTATTTTCTAAAATAAAGAAGGCTCGCTACGCTCGCCTGTTGATTTAGCGTTTGTAGTAAATATGTATTAAATAAAGTTATAGCAGGCTCGCTGCGCTCGCCTGTTGATTTAGCGTTCGTAGTAAGTATTTATTGAATAAAGTTTTGCAGGCTCGCTACGCTCGCCTGTTTACCCAGTAATTATAGTAATTATTTTCTAAAATGAAGAAGGCTCGCTACGCTCGCCTACTTGATTCAGAATTTGTAGTAAATATTTATTAAATAAAGTTATTGTAGGCTCGCTACGCTCGCCTGTTTATACAGTTAATATAGTAAGTTAATATAGTTATTAAATCAAATTAAAGAAGGCTCGCTACGCTCGCCTGTTTGATTCAGAATTTGTTGTAAATATTTATTAAATAAAGTTATTGAAGGCTCGCTACGCTCGCTTTTTATAGAGTAAATATACAAATTATTTAATCAAATAAATTAAAGAAGGATCGCTACGCTCGCCTCTTTATACAGTAAATATAGTAATTATTTAATAAAATTAAAAATGGCTCGCTACGCTCGCCTGTTTGATTCAGAATTTGTAGTAAATATTAATTAAATAAAGTCATTGTATGCTCGCTACGCTCGCCTGTTTATAAAGTATTTGTACGTAATCATTATTTAATATAATTAATTCAGGCTCGCTGCGCTCGCAAGTTTATACGGCATAACTTTATCCAGAAATACTAAATAAATTGGTGAGCACAGCGAACCTTCATTATACCCAGTTAAATGAAAACTAATTTTAAATGCTGTCTATACAGGGCGAGCGCAGCGAGCCAACAATAACATTATTACAACGCCTGTATAAACGTGCGATCATAGCGAGCCTGCAATACCTCTATTAAACAACGTTTAACTAAATTTCCTGTTTAAACTGCTTAGTATGCAATAATTATACTAAATTATAATTATCTACAATAGGTTGAAAATATATAGAGTGAAATTTTAATAGTTATTTACTCTTTTCTTACTTCTAAACCCTTTAAAACGATGTATAAAATGCCATACCGACGAAAAACTTTTGTCATTCGCCTTATTGGCCGCCATCTTGAAAATATAAATGATGAAATTTGAAAAGTTATTGACTCTATTCCTACTTTTATAGACCTTTAGATTAATATATTACATGCCAAGCAGATTAATTTTTTTTAATAGTCCGCCATATTGAAAATATTATGTGTGACATTTTTAATACTTAGATATTCCTTTCCTAAACTTCAAGACCTTTAAATTGATGTATAACATGTCATACTGACTAAAAACTTTTTGTTTAGTCGTCCACCATATTGGCCGCCATCTTGAAAGTGTGAAGTATTACATTTTATCAGTTAAATATTATTTTCCTCCTTTTAAAGGCCTTTAAAACGATGTATAACACATTAAGCTGACTTAAACTTTTTTTTTAGTCGTCCGCCATATTGGCAGCCATCTTGAAAATATTAACTGTGATATTTTATTAGTTAAATTTTCTTTTCCTTCTCTTAAAGACCTTTAAAACGATGTATAACACATTATGCTGACTAAAACTTCTTATTTTAGTCGTCCGCCATATTGGCCGCCATCTTGAAAATATTAACTGTGATATTTTATTAGTTACATTTTCTTTTCCTTCTCTTAAAGACCTTCAAAATGATGTATAACACATTATGCTGACTAAAACTTTTTATTTTAGTCGTCCGCCATATTGGCCGCCATCTTGAAAATATGAAGTGTGAAATTTTATTAGTTACATATTCGTTTCCTTCTCTTAAAGACCTTCAAAACGATGTATAACACATTATGCTGGCTTAAAACTTTTTTTTTAGTCGTCCGCCATATTGGCTGCCATCTTGGAAATGTTGAGTGAGGAATTTTCAAAAACTATACAGTTCTCAAAAACGCTGAGATGCTTCTACGTGCCAAATTTCGCTGAAATTGATCAATTTTTACTCCAGTTATCGTTAGACAAACAAACAAACAAACAAACAAACAAACTTTTCAAATCCCAAGTCTCTGAAATGAAGAACTCACTGCGCTCGTTCAATAAGCAAGCGTCTTACTATATATATATATATATATATATATATATATATATATATATATATATATATATATATATATATATATATATATATATATATATATATATATATATATATATATATATATATATATATATATATATATATATATATATATATATATATATATATATATATATATATATATATATATATATATATATATATATATATATATATATATATATATATATATATATATATATATATATATATATATATATATATATATATATATATATATATATATATATATATATATATATATATATATATATATATATATATATATATATATATATATAGTAAGACGCTTGCTTTAATGATACAAATAATTATTTTCTTTCAATTTTGCCTTAACTCTGCTAGGTACAAACAGTTAATTTTGTCTCTTTTCTAACTCCGCCACGTATAAGTAGTTAGCTATGTATACGTACTTAGCAGTGTGATTTTATCATTTATATTTAATTAAAAATGTAAGGAACTTCATCCTACCGGGTGTCCCGCGACACCACACGTATTTTTTTTTTTTTTTTTTTAACTCGGAGAACTATGCGTGTAAATCCATTGAACTGTGTCGTCACAATACTTGCTCGCTTTGCTCGTATACTACGTGTATGTTGTGAGGAAGTTTGAGATCGAGCTCGCAATACATTGTCCGGATTGGTGATGTTAACCTGGATAATGTTAGGGCGGGGTCCATGGCGTGTTGAAAACCTCGCATTTCTTATGTTACTTGTTTACGTTTAGTCTATCTTACAAACTACATGCTCTTATATGCTAATTTATGTTATAAGTTCATCTTTTCGTGTGCTTTGTTGAAATACAAAATAAAATAGTAAGGATTTGATTCAATTTTTAAACTTCGTTCAATTTGAAAGTAAAAAGTTAAGCTAAACGTAAATTAATTGACTTGCTAAGGAAAATATGGGCTTATTTTAAATCGCTTGCACAGAATGTTGGATGCCTTGTATAACACGTGCCCAACTATATATCTCCGTATTATTTTCCTTTGGACCAAATCCTGTTCATTCACAAATGAATATTTGTGTATCAAATTAGCAGCAACAATTTTTTACATTTCAAACATTTTTCATATTTCATCTGATCCTCTGATTTTCACTTCCCTTCGTTTCTAAGGCACCACGGTTTTTTGGAACGAAGTTCCTTATGGCACGTTCTGGAGCCCGGGAGTGAATCCGAAAAAACTACCAAAATCACCGTCACGCTAAAAGCGTCACGAAATCTACGGATGACGATAACTTGTGTAAATGTCAACCGATTTAGTTGAAATTTGGTACACATGTTCATTTTACCAATGCCCTGGACAGGTTCGTTGGACAACGTTATCCGCCCAAGCGTTCACGCGCAACGCTCGCGTAAACGTAAGCTTCAAATTTAAAATGGGAGTTTTAGGACGGGAAAAAATTCTATCATCACCTATTCGATGAGACGAACATTTTTTTCAAATAACATTTTTCAGTAAAACCAACAGCGACACCACTATGAATTAATAAAGATGGCTAAAAGTATTAATAAAGCAAGGAGGGAGATAGGCAAGGAGAATTAATAGGAGGGAGGTGGGTTGGCTCCCCCACCTCTCTATTCTAACTTCTAACTTTATCTATTTAATGAGACAAACAACTTTTATAAACAATTTTTTTTTGTAAAACGAACACCGACTCTCCTTTTATGGAAGAAAACAACGTTTTTACCGATATCTTACGTTCTAACGTAACGATTTTAATAAAACTTCATACACATCGTCTAAAGTACAATTAAAACAGGCGTGTAAAATTTCAACCTGATACAATCAGGAGTTTTTTTTTATAGTGACGTGATATATTTTACAATTATTAAAAGTTGATGTCCGAAGTGTGGGGTTTGTAGTTAGTGTAGGTGGAATATTAAGAATGTATAGTGATCCCCCCTCTACTATACTTGGTTTGGTATCCTTTCGTGCGCAATCCCAACTCTTCTATCTTTCCATCTCTCTCTCACTATACTCTCTCTCTCTCTCTTACTCCTTCTTCCTGTCAAACTCGCTATTTATCCACAAAAAACGTTTTTTTTTCAATTATTGTTTCTATCATTGAGAAAAGTATTCGTATATTATTTAAAATGGAAAGTGCACCAAGAGAATCGTCAGAAATTGGCAGTGACGACTGTGTTAAATTATTAACCAGTAAATCTGTAGTATAAAGTGATGTAATAAAATAATATTGCTCATAAGCGGATCAAGGGATTTTTGTAATAAGTTTTATGTAATAATTTTACTAATACTAATTTTCTAATTGAGTCAAAAAATATTTATTGGAACGAGTAGTTAGCAACGTATACGTACTTAGCAGTGTGATTTTATATTTAATGAAAAATGTAAGGAACTTCGTTCCTACCGGGTGTCCCACGACACCACACGTATTTTTTTTTTTTTTTTTTTTACAATGTTTCTTTTTTTATATAGACGTATCTATACATATATACTACATACCTTACATATATTCCACAATTCTATATGCATTTTTTATTGGTATGTTTAACATTAATGAGCCCTGAATAATCAATAGCTTATCCAGCTAGAGCGAGGGCTCCGCTATGGACATAGTAACACCATTCAGAAAATATGTATTGTAAGAGTGCTACTTATAATAATTCAATAAATAATAATTATTCCTCATTATTTTTGTTTTAAAACAAATTAAAAGAAAAAAAAGAAGATAAGAGAGAAAAAAGAAAAGCCTCGATAATTCCGTGGGGGAAATATCGGGACAGTTTCCGGTTTGTATTTTTTCTGCTCGAGGAACTCAGTGAGACATCAAAGGACGATCGACGCTCAAATATTAATAAATCCCTCTGTCGGCTTAGTTAAATTCCGGCCAGTTTCTAACAGTTTGAGTTTGGTACAAGATATTAAGACCAACTAGTAACTAAACTAGTGATTGAAGTTTGAAGCAGTCGACAGCTTATGACTACTTGTACTTGATTTGAATGATTTATGTTTGTAGTTAGAAAGACTAAGGGACTTTGTTTGTTTGTTACAGGAGGTGGATATGTTGGACATCTCGACCATCCGAGACTCGAGGACCGGCAAGCTATCCAAGATACCCAAGGTAACGCTTCCACGAGTGTACTTACCATGTTCGGGCTAATAATAATCATTACCCACTCAAAAATACCTATCAATTGGTATTTTGTACAAGACCAACGACCTAAAAACACTTCATTTTTGTGTTCTCGGTATATTGCCGGTATATTTTCTTGTTCTACACATTCAAGAGTAGGGTCGAAACGTTTCCCACAAACATATAAATGTTTTCTTCTACACCTATTTCATCCATCGATTGAAAATTACTATTTACACATTCAAGAGTTGAAATGCCGCGTGCCATATATATAGGCATCAGTTTTTCAGCACCCTTATTGCGGCCGTATTTGTTTTATATTGTAACAATGTTGTAGCGATAGTTACATATTCTTTTTCTCCTCTTCAAGACCATTTAGTCCCCAGGCCACCATAAGAAGTGAGTCGCTGATTGATAAAGTTTTCTTACCTTATGGAATCGCTTATTTATGCCTTGACCACCGATGAATTGGGTATATGGCAGCTGGGCGCTGGGCCATTTCTTTTTTTTTTTTGACATGCCAAACATGCCCTTCTGCGGGAACATTGAAAAGAGATATATAAAGTTTTGATTTTCACAGGATCGTTTAGTTAAATTATTTAAAAATCGGTCCGAGACAACTCAGACAAACTTTCTCATATACGAGTTCATAATTATTTAGCCCAGTGTTTTCCATTTATTAGATTTCGATGTAAATTTAATTATTATTGAGCATTTCATTAAAATTTATCATAAAAATAACTTCTCCCGGGCGGGGAATCGAACCCGGGCTCTCTCGGTCCGCGTTTTAAGCTTTTTTCTTAGGAACTAGATTTTTCCCGGGAAAACGGCTTACATCGTTAGATTCGTATTTAAATGGACTATATTTTAGAATTTTTTAATCAAAATCGTCGGAACCGTTTTCGAGAAATAATTTTTTTTCACGTTTTTTTCAGAGTTTTTGGGGTGTAGCGCCCCTTAATTTGGAGCTAAAATTCATTTCTCGATTTCGCCTCGGGGTATGATTTTTCTGAACATGTATGCCAAATTTCTTCAAAATCGGCCCAGTAGATTAGGCTCCAGGCGTCTGCACAGACGACAGACGACAGACAGACAGACATTTTTTAAAAACCACTTTTTTGAACTCAGGGGACCTCAAAACGTGTAAATCCATCAAAATCTCAAAATCGAATTTTCGCGCCATCACAATACTTTCTCTTTATATGAGAAAGTAAAAAACAGTGGTACACGTGGCCACCGATAAGAGTGGGCCGTTCACTTTTCAACGTCCCCGCAGAGCGACATGTTTGGGGCGGTGGACACCCCAAACGGCCCACTCTTATCGGTGGACACGGCATAAATAAGCGATTCCATAAGGTAAGAAAACTTTATCAATCAGCGACTCACTTGTTATGGTGGTCTGGGGACTATTTATAACAATGTGTAACAGGTCTTGCTGATGGTCTGATCTGTAACACGTCTCGATGGTTTTTTTTTGGTCGTTCGCCATATTGGACGCTGCCTTAAAAATATTAAGTATGAAAATTAAAAACAAAACTATACGTTTGTGTGCCAGGGGCTTACTGGGGCCGGAACGCCGTTTCGGTACTGCTTATGTGGATAAAAATTAGTAAAAAAAAAAAAACAGTTGATGTTCCGAAGATATAATATAATAATATATATTTATTTTCACCAAATATTTCACACATAGAAATATTGTTTTACAAAAATATTATAATATACAATTAGTCCAGGAGCCAGGTCGAAAAAACCAGGTCGAGCTGGAAAGTATTTTGAACTTAATGGAATTTTTACAGGTAACTCAGAGGTCCTCTGGGATGCCAATGCTGAGTTTTCGACCTCGTGGCCCTTGTGCTAACTTGGGGAGGGGGGAAAAACCCCAATTTTTCCGCCAATGTTTTGGTTTTTCGCCTCTAGCTCGAAAACTACGCTTCAAACAAAAAAACTTTACCAGTACAATATTAAAGAGCATCAAATTTCCTATAAAAATCACTGGTCATACGACTATTTTACCCATTAGGTACTGTGATACAGCATTGTGAAAAAATGCCAAATTTTAAAAAAGGTGGATTTTAGCGGAAAAAGCATGTTTTTGGGCTTATAAAATAGATTTATCATCATAAATACACATAGAGTATTCAACATTTCTATGTATACCATAATAATATGTAACCCCCTCCCCCCCTCACTGCCCTCTCCCCCCCCCAGAACCAAATTAGAAAAATAAGTTAAATAAAACCTCTTCTTCCCTGAAACATTCAACATGATGCTATCATCAATCTTACTTTAGGGTGGAGGGGAGGGGGAAAGGATCCGCTGATCAGTAGCGTACCGAAGGCAGGGGGGCTGAGGGCGGTCCACCTCAGGCCCCGTTCAAACGGAGGCATAATTTTATTTTTAAATTGAAAATCCAAAGCAATGTTGAGAAGCGATAATAATGTGCGTAACTTATTACGCACATTGATTACGTAGGTAAGCAAGTTATCTATAATTATGCTACATAATAATAAAAATAATATGAAAATAATAAACAAAAAATGAACATTAAATTAAATCTTCGAGAGTCTCTTCGATAAGCGACTCGTCAGTCCCATCTTCGTCCATGCCTTCTTATGTTCTTCTGCAGAAAATTAGTCCAAATAATGACACACTAAAATAATGTTCAATATAAATTAATAAATATACGGGGCACAACACTTTGCGAGAGGAAGAGACCAATACCAATAACTGAACTGTGCTTGGTAGTCCAGTAAATAATGCTCAAAAATGGCAAAACCTCGCAATTGGTTCGTCCTTCATCGATTTCCACAAAATTTTGGAATTAGGCTCCTCTTACCCTTCTACTCCAAAATCTATATTATGCCGATGGGCACTGTTTATTTGTTAGGGGTGAAAACTACCCCCAATTATCAAAACGTATAAAGTAACATTTTAAAGCTTAGGGTGGGTGAAATTTCGTTTGGATTAGTTGAATAATGATTGTTTTATACTTTGGAACACAATTTAAAAATATTTCTACCCTTGAAAAACAACCCTTGTTAATCCTTAATGTACAAAAAAATATTTATCCTTAAATAAATGATTAATTTATCATATCGACTTAATTTAAGAATGTTGTTGCCTAAAATATTACCAATTTCATTATTTTGCCATTTTTCAACCCTTAAAAACCACCCCTTACAACGATTTGCACCCAAAGTACTAAATGCACACAAATTATTTCATATTCATTTTTCTGACGTCAAATAAAGCACGTATACTAATTTTCATTCATATCGGATCTAAAATTATAATATTTCTAATTTTTAGCTAAAACCATTTATTCCTGTTTTTCCATTTTATCCCCCTCTTAAATGAAAATATGACAAGTGATTATAACAACAATTACTGCTCTCTTAAAGAATTATCCAACGACATTCATCATAAAGGATTTATACTATTTTGACTTTTGTACCCCGTACCCCGCCGTCTGGATATTCCCGAAAAGTTGGAGTTAAGCTGTTCTCATGTGTCCCATGTGATCCACGCAAAACCGTAGAAGGGCGAAGATCAATTTGAATTAGGGTGGTAATTAGGGGGTTGTTTTCACTGATTTTTTCGTAGAAAAATGTAGGGACTAACTTTATTTTCATCGTAACTCGCTTAATTTTGATGCTATCGACTTCTATTTTTTTTTTAAATGAAAACTCTTTTTGTCTACTTTAAAAAAACATCTATAAGTTTTCCTCGTAAAATGCACAGTTTTATCGCTATATGACTCTGAATCTCTCAAATTTAGCATTTGACGAACAAAAGCCAACAATTAACAAGCCGTAGGTCGGTCCGTATTGGTCGTACATGATTTATAAAATAAGGATTTTCTTTCTTTTTTTATAGGCTACAATTTTGTTCTTACTGTTTGTTTGATAAAATGCATATTTTTCGAGTTATTCGCGAAAAACCGATCAAAAAGGTCGAACAACTTTTACTTTCAATCGCGAATAACTCGAAAAATATTAATTTAAACAAAAAAATGTATAGATCATTTTTGAGTTATAATTAGCTTTTCCATCGATTCCTGTGGTTAAAATAAAATAAAAAATTTCAACCCCCGAGATGGGGTGGCAACCACCCCCAGGGAAATAGCAATGACAATATTGATGATATAGATTTTGATGCTTGGACTATTCTCTACCTACTGTCAAATTTTCAAGTAAATCAATGTATGACGAAAGAATTGCGAGCCAAAGTGCTTCATTTCCTGGACTATTGATATTTTTATTTTATTAAAAGATAAAAAGTCAAAAATTTTGAGGGAAGGATAGAACTTTTTTACCTACGTAATCAATAAGCCACGCACATTATTCGTCATCAAATTTGTTTCTGGGGGGAGGGGGCGGGGAGAGGGCAGTGAGGAGGGAGGGGTTTACTGGGGGTTAAATATTATTATGGTATACATAGAAATGTTGAATACTCAATTTATGATGATAAACCTATTTTATAAGCCCAAAAACACGCTTTTTCCGCTAAAATCCACCTTTTTTTAAAATATGGCAATTTTTCACAATGCTGTATCACAGTACCTAATGGGTGAAAACAGTCGTATGACCAGTGATTTTTATAGAAAATTTGATGCTCTTTAATATTGTACTGGTAAAGTTTTTTTGTTTGACGCGTAGTTTTCGAGCTAGAGGCGAAAAACCAAAACATTGGCGGAAAAATTGGGGTTTTTCCCCCCTCCCCAAGTTAGCACAAGGGCCACGAGGTCGAAAACTCAGCATTGGCATCCCAGAAGACCTCTGAGTTACCTGTAAAAATTCCATTAAGTTCAAAATACTTTCCAGGTAAATCTACCTGGCTCCTGGACTAAATTATATACATACATTTTTATTTCTTTTTTACAAATATTATAGGTTTTTTGTACGTATATTAGTTTGATTTTGGGGAGGACCCTCAGTAGAGTAAAACTCTAGAGCGAGGACTTTGTCTCTTTGAATTAGTTTAATTGGTATATTAAATAAATATGATGTAGAAGAAGGAAATTTAAGGTATGAATGTATTAAATTAATTTATAAGTTAAAAGAAATAAATAATTTAATTAAATTATGAAATAAGATAAAGTGAGAGAGAAAAAAGTCCAGTCATGCACCATGACTTAATGAGCGAATTTTCAAAGAAATTTGCGTATTATTGGCTTATGATAATATAGGAAAATTTTGGTTTAGAATTTACATGGGTGAAAAAAAAATTGGTACACAAGGGTACAAAAGTCAAAATAGTATATACCCTCCAAAATGCATGTCGTTGGAAAGCTCGTAATTGTTGTCATGTACTCTTTTATCATATTTTCATATAAAAGGGGGGTAAAATGGAAAAAACACGTTTTTATGCTATTTTTGACCCTAAATTGTAAAAATTTGACCCCTAAATGAACTCCAAAAATTCTGGCAACGAACTCATCCTTTCTTTTGATATTACATTTTAAAATTTGTTTGAAATTCTTAAGTGCATCCTAAGGGGAGATATCGTCTGGAGTGACACATATATTCATACATATATACATACATATATTCATACATATATACATACATATATACATACATATATACATATATACATACATAAAAAAAGTGTTAAATTTTAGGAATCGATTCAGAATGGTCTAAAACGGATTTCCATGGTAAAAATGTTCAAAAATTCGCATTACAAACAAAAATTTTGAAGCCATTGCAATAGCGTAATTTTTTTTTGAAAATTCGCTAAAAGTAATAATATTTGTAGCTATGTTAATTTTTCATTTGTTTCATTGCCCAAATACTATTTGCATCAGGTCTTTGTTGTATATTAGATTTGTGAGTAAAGCTATGTTTTTATTTTGTTTTTAAAAGTGTGTATAGACTGTATTTGTTTGGGATTTTGAGGCAATTGGTTGTAATATTTCGGTCCTAGGTATGTAGCATGTCTTTGTTTCTTTGTTGTGTTGCAGTTTCAATTTGAAAATTGAGATTAAGCAACTTCTATTACAATTTGTAGGTACGTTTTACTTGATAATTTGATGGAACTTCGTTGTTCGAATATTTATTGTTTAAGTACCATTCAAAATAAGGGTTCTTCTTTAGATTGTTACTCCCCTATATTTTTTACTTTCTCATATAAAGAGGAAATATTGTGATGGCGCGAAAATTCGATTTTGAGATTTTGACGGATTTACACGTTTTAAGGTCCCCTGAGTCCAAAAAAGTGGTTTTTAAAAAATGTCTGTCTGTCGTCTGTGCAGACGCCTGGAGGCTAAACAACTGGGCCGATTTTGACGAAATTTGGCATACATGTTTAGAAAAATCATACCCCGAGGCGAAATCGAGAAATGAATTTTAGCTCCAAATTTAGGGACGCTACCCCCCAAAAACTCTGAAAAAACGTGAAAAAAAAAATTATTTCTCGAAAACGGTTCCAACGATTTTGATTAAAAAATTCTAAAATGTAGTCTATTTAAATACGAATCTAACAATATAAGCCGATTTTCCGGGAAAAATCTAGTTCCTGAGAAATAAGCTTAAAACACGGACGGAGAGAGCCCGGGTTCGATTCCCCGCCCAGGAGATGTTATTTTTATGATAAATTTTGATAAAATGTTCAATAATAATTAAATTTACATACGAAAACTAGTAAATGGAAAACACTGGTCCAAATAATTATGACCTCGTATATGAGAAAGTTTGTCTGAGTTGTCTCGGACCGATTTTTTAAGATTAAAAATGACTGACTAAATAACTATGAAGGAAAAGGCTGTTTAGTCCAATTTACTTTGGGATAAAGGAATATCACACTTCCGTTTTTATAAGGGAGTAACAGTCTAAAGAAGAACATTCCGTACACCTTCTTTAGATTGTTACTCCACTCTATTTTGTTTATAAGGGGAGTAACAATCTGAAGAAGTTCCCAAAAATAAATTAAAATATAGACTTATCGATTTCTCGTTTTGGGATTTGTCGTGGTACTACTGTACTAAAACTATTGTGTCCTACTCGAACGATTGTAAAGGGATTAAATTTTGCTAAATCATTTACAGTATTATAAAAACTTATTAAAACAAGTCTTGGTAGATTTCATTGTCCCTCAACTAACTTTGTTAGTGACATTATTACCATTGACAATATTGTGAGATGATCTAAATTCGACAAAACAAACTGATGCTATAAAAAAACTTAATCTACGACTTGCATTGTAAGTATGGACTTTACATTGCTAATAACAGGGCGGGAAGTCTTACTTCCCTGTCTATAGCTGTTTAATAAAAAGTTAATACAAAGTTTTTCCGCAGTTTATAGCTAATTTTTCGGGAAGGTTACTTTAGGTTATCATACAAAGTCTTTAAATTAAAAACAAACTATTGAAATTGTTTGTTGTAAAACGTGCATATTTAGTATAAAAATTGTTATTTTAATAAATCAAGTAACTAAATATCAGTTTAAGGTGTTTAAATTACGTAAATTTGTATGTAAAACATTTATACCTACAAACTTAATAGCTATTAGCCATGGTGCACTAGTCGTAGATAAAATTTAATACGCAACATGGATCGAAGTACTTCTGCTCTCGGGATTATCTCGAGAGCTAATACTACAGTTATCTCCCTCGGCCATAAGGCCTCGAGAGCTAATGAAGTTTTCTCCTTCGGCAGTGCCTCAGGAGAAAACTTAACCTTGAGCAGGAAAACATACTTCTCTCCCTTGTTGCGTAAATTACTATTGTTCCTTAATTCTGAATGTGAATAGCTAATGCTAATAGATCGAAATAAGTTTTCTAAACTAATTTACACAAATTATTCTTTTTGTCATGAAACAATTTTCCAGCAGTTTTACAAAATGTAACTATTAGAAAGTTATAATTAAGTATGGAGTTATTAAACAGGATTTTTTCCCATAAAGTAGACTTAGTTTTGTTACTTCTTTGCTAATCATGCCCTATGGTGAAGTTTACCTCCCAGAATACATAAAAACGCGTTTTTAGAGGTTGAGGTTATATTTGTTCAAAAATTTCCGGCCCGGACCCCCCAGATTTCCGGTATTGGAAAAGTTTTGGGTGTACCTCTGCTATATGTGCCGAGTTTTGTTATAATCGGTCAATTTTTACGTCAGTTATAGATAGACAAAAACACCTTTTAAAGTCCCAAGTCTCAGGAATGAAGAACTGTTGATGAACTGCAAAGAACACTGCGCTCGTTGGATAATACCTCAAACGGTTTATCCTGATGGAGTAGACGAATGTACGTGGCGAGTGCAAGTGAGGAAACATGGGTAGAGTGAGGAGACGGGCAGATTCTCGTTTGTTTCCAGTGGGTTTATCCGGAAGGAATGTAGATCCGAGATCCGAGGCATTAATGACGGTGCATTGTTTGAAACAGGAAGACGAGTCTAAGAACAATGACATGACACATTGATTCTGTACTTGAACCTCTGTCACATCCTTCTCTCTGTTCCAATAGATGCTTTTATTTTTGCTATAAATCACCCGTGGCTTGAGCTGTATCAGAACTCCTGTACCGAACTTGATTTTAAAACCGCCGTTTGAAAGTTGTCGTTTTTCAATAAGGGAAAAATATTATCGTTTACTTTTATAGGCATTCTGTGCAAACCGAAATTCCTTTAAAGAACAGTTTTCCTAATTATAAAAAAATGTTATGTTCTTAAAAATAGACTGCCAATTGGTGTGGCACATAGCTTCCTCGCATCCTATCACGTACTTGATTGATTTTATGCTTTTACAAGCCATTATTGTCTAATTTGTTTAATTGTTTCCCCCGTTTCTTTTTAATCTGTCAAAATTGTTTTAATTTTCTACATGAATTAAAGTATGAAATTAGCAAAAGTTAAGGAGCGCAGACGATTAAAATGAATCTGGGGCTATCTGCGGGTTAGTTTCGTAAACTATAAAATACTACGTTTCCACGATGTTTAAATACAGATTGAATACAGGTAAAATACAGTTTTTGGATTCAAAGTGTCCGCATGGAAACCTAGATTCAAAATGGATTAAGTACGATCCCGATCCCGATACAATACACTAAATTCTGGGATCGTATCTGTATCTGTCTGGATCTTAGTTGCATGGAAACACCTGAACTCGATCCTGACATGCGCAGAGCGGACGCACCTAGCGTATTTCTGTAGAAATAGTAGTCAAATCTGTCAAAATACGTAATAAAAATCATGGTTATAAAAGGTGAAGGTTACAAAATTATTTATAACCTTTAACAAAAGTAACCAAGATAAAGTTTCGTTTTTTTTTTTTATTTCATATTGAATACGGATTTAATACCACTCTTGGAAACTCCTAACTCATTAAATCCCAAATCAGGATTCAATCCTTTTTTTAACACATGAAAACGGGGCCGGTGTAGCCGAGGGGTTAGCACACTCGACTCTGAAACCAAGGTCTAAACCCCGGCTGTGAGTTCGAATCCCAGCGGGGTGAGACATGTTTCACACTGATGATCTCATCGATTAGATGAGTAAAGTGGCCGGATAACCCCCATCCTGTAATGACCTAATGAGCTGTTGAACGGGACTAAAACTACAAAAAAAAAACAACAAAAAAAACACATGAAAACGTAGTAAAAGTTTCATACAAGTTAGATAAGTATTTTTGAAGCTATAGGTGTAAATAAATGTATGTTTAAATATATAATTTATAATAATTATATAAATGTATGAGCGCAGAAGTTTGAAACTTATATGGGACCAACAATGAGCAAATTATTACCAACCATTCAAATTTCATTAAAATCGAACATGTAGTTTACAAAAATTGAACGACAGACATAGAGACATGAAACCAAAAATGTTGCCTAATGTCTGAAACGGATTTCTGTCTTGGAACTTTTGAAATAGGGAACAAAACATTTTCGATTTTCAGAACGATCATTTAGCTTCCTTTACCTTGAGTAAGCTCGGAAGCAAAATAATAAAATACGCTTTTATAAACCGTGTATTAAAAAAGGGAATATATTTATTAAAACATGCCATATTACTACGAACGATCAGAGTATGTACGTATATTGTGAGTGTGTCTCTAAAGATACAAGCGCTATCAACAGGTTTGTCATTGTTTGATAGCGCCCCACGCTCGAATCTTTAGAGACATATGCGGACACTGCATGCAATCGTTAGTAGTATTGTGGCTGTTTAAGAAAATATATTCTCTTTTTTAGTGCATGGTTTACATAAGTTTAGTTTTATTTATTTTTAAATTTAATATTTCCTATTAGCGAATTTTCAAAGAAAATTACGCTATTGCAATGGCTTCAAAATTTTTGTAATGCGAATTTTTGAAAATTTTTTCCATGGAAATCCGTTTTAGACCATTCTGAATCGATTCCTAAAATTTAACACTTTTTTTTATGTATGTATGTATATATGTATGTATATATGTATATATGTGTCACTCCAGACGATATCTCCCCTTAGGATGCACTTAAAAATTTCAAACAAATTTTAAAATGTCAATAATATCAAAAGAAAGGATGAGTTCGTTGGCCAGAATTATTGGAGTCCATTTAGGGGTCAAATTTTGACCATATAGGGTCAAAAAACGTGTTTTTTCCATTTTACCCCCCTTTTATGTGAAAATATGATAAAAGTGTAAATAACAACAATTACTGTACTCTTAAAGAGCTTTCCAACGACATGCATCTTGAAATAATACTATTTTGACTTTTGTACCCCGTACCCCTGTGTACCAATTTTTTTTTTCACCCGAGCAAATTCTAAACCAAAATTTTCCTATATTATCATAAGCCAATAAAACGCAGATTTCTTTGAAAATTCGCTCATTAAGTCATGGTGCATGACTGGACTTTTTAATTTCTCTTATAATAGAGAAAGTATTTTAATGGCGCGAAAATTCGATTTTGAGATTTTGATGGATTTACACGTTTTGAGGTCCCCTGAGTCAAAAATTTGTTAAAAATGCCTACCTGTCTCTGTTTGTGCAGACGCCTGGGGACTAAATTACAGGATTTTCACGAAATTTGCCATACATGTTCAGAAAAATCATACCCCGACGAAATCGAGAAATGAATTATAGCTCCAAATTTGGGGGTGCTACCCCTAAAAAATCTGAATAAACGTTAAAAAAATTATTTCTCGAAAACGGTTCCGACGTTTTTGATTAATAAATTCTGAAATGTTGTCCATTGAAATAAAAATCTATCGATATAAGCCGTTTTCCCGGAAAAAATAGCTTTAAACGCGGGTTCGCCTCACCGGCGAGGAGACGTTATTTTTAATATACATTTTAATAAAATGTCCAATAATAATTAAATGTACCTAAGAAAACTGGAAAACACTGGGCTAAGCAATAATGAACTCGTATATGCAAAAAGTTTGTCTGAGTTTTCTCGGACCGATTTTTTATATTTATCCCACTAAATGTTGAAATCTATTTTAACCTGACTAGCTGTCAGAGGTCGTCCTTGTTGAATATTTGAAATATAATTTTTTTTTTTTATTGAATTTAGCCGCCAAAATTTTGCCATATAAACCTGGAAATGTATCGAAAACTAGCAACTAACTGATTATGTTCACACACACACACACACACATATATATATATATATATGATTTTGTGTACAGACGAATAATATAATTGTAATAAAAGATAAAAAACAAAATCGGTGCAGTAAAAGCGTAGATAATGCGTAGCGTAGATTCGGAGGCGAGCGAGTTAATCAATTTAGTAAAATTTAAAGAGTCGAGACGGTTGAAATTTATCTGGGGCTTCATTTGTTTGACAAACCATCTAAATCTCATAAAAAACAGATGAGTAGGAAGATATAGGTGTAAATAAATATATGTTTGTGCGCATGTGGAAGAGAAACAAATGGACGCAGAATGTTGCAACTTATATGGGACCAACAATGGACTAATTATTACTTCGTCAAAATTTCATTAAAATTGGAAGAGTATAAATGAATAAATGATATATTTGTATTTAAGCTTACAGCTTTTTACAAAGAGTTACAGAATATATTATATAGGCACATAATGTCGATATTGGTTAATTAGATTTGATTTTAGTGGTCTTCTTTACAAACCATAAATCTTATCTTGTTATAAATATTAAAAAATTAGAGCTAAAATTCATTTCTCGATTTCGCCTCGGGGTATGATTTTTCTGAACATGTATGCCAAATTTCGTCAAAATCGGCCCAGTAGTTTAGGCTCCAGGCGTCTGCACAGACGACAGACAGACGACAGACAGACGACAGACAGACATTTTTTAAAAACCACTTTTTTGGACTCAGGGGACCTCAAAACGTGTAAATCCATCAAAATCTCAAAATCGAATTTTCTCGCCATCACAATACTTTCTCTTTATATGAGAAAGTAAAAAGAACCTAAGAATAAAGAATATAATTTCTGATAAACATATACTACGTTCACACATCGTTTTGGAAACGGTTTTGAAAACGATCCGCCAGTTCAAAACGCTGTACGAACGGAGATCGACGGATCGTATCGGGTTAGATCCGCTCCACCAAAAATACGTGATCGGATCGGGGGATCGAAATTCAAAACGCTCGTATGAACAGGTCGTGGAGGGGATCGAGATATCAGGTTATTTTACTCTTTTCCACTTTTTAAGTTCTTGAAGCTTTTAAGTTTTCGTGAGCTTCCGTTTTTTTTTTAAACTGCAAAAACGTTTTTAAACAAAAGTTAATACTATAAAGAACCTGTAAAAACATTTAATAACTTGTAAATAAAATGTAAAAATTCGCGGACATATTAGGTAACAAGAAAGAAGGTTTTACTCGTGACGTCACCGATACGAGATTTCGAAAACAAATATTTCGATCACCTGTATGTTTTGTTGTGTGAACGGGAATCGTTTTGAAAACGAATTGGATCCGAAACGCTTTCAAAACGATGTGTGAACGTAGTAATAGAAAATAGCCTGAAAGAAAAATACTCGTTACAAAACGAAAAATTACATTGAAAGACACATAATGTCAAAAATAACTGAATATGCAATAGTACATTACGTGTCGAGTGCGGAAAGTAGCATTTTGTATGCGAGTGTGGAGTTTGCACCCGAGCGACAGCGAGGTTAGTAAAACCACACGAGCAATGCAAAATGCTGTTTTCGCACGAGTTGCGTACCGTACTTTATCTACGATTGTTAGATTTAAATAATAAATAAAAAAAAATAAACTTCCAGTATACAAGTTGGTATTTCTCTTTTGATAAAGATAACATTAATTCATTAGTTGTATTTTGTGCCGAATTATTTCGGGAGGCGTATTATTCTCTACATATTCGTCATAATCATTTAAATCACTCATTGATTTTCACAAAAAACTCTATATAAAAGTTACTTTTATTAAACAAACAGCAAATTAGTCTTGTTAAATGTAAACAAACTCGCTAATCGTGCGTAAAGCTGAATAATTCCTCTTCTTTACCGCGCTAGCGTGAAAGAAGAGGAACTCTTCAGAACTATGAGGCGCGCATGCGCAATGAATACAAGTACGTAAATAATCACTTTCTACGCATCTAAACAGAGATATAATGTTTATATTTCGTATCAATCGTAGATAAATATAATTTTTAATGACCTTCGCACAAAACAAAAATAAATAAATAGATAACTTTTTACAATTCTTCTGGTAAATATAATGCATACAATTATATTACTATTTTAGCTTTGAATAGCTAATAAATGCATATTTACTTGATTTTTTTTTTTTTAACAAATTCACAAGAAGAAGAAGAAATTAAATTAATTTTATATCCATGTTTAATTTTGTTATTATTATTATTACTTGTTCTTTTAATTATTTTATAATTTATTATTGCAAATGATTTTACCTTGTTAGCATATATCTCGTTTTATCATTATTTGTTGTTATTTTTTCATTATTTATTTTGGGATTGTACACGTAGTATGTATTTATAGTAGATTTTTTAGGACTTATTTCCTGTGTAAGCGATATTTTTATTAATTATGTATTTGGAATGGAAAGAAAAGAAAATAGAAAGCTAATTGAGATCATTTGTTTAAGATAAATGACCTTGTTTTCTTAAGATTTGTAAAAAAAATAAAAAAGTTGTTTACCCAATTGTATTTGTTCTATGTTTAGAATGGAGGCGACTTTATTATCATTTAGAGATTTTATTGTTTAAAATTAAATGTACACTGCCTTTTTGTGCTAAGTATAGCTCCCTTTCAAAGGAGCTAAATTAAAAATTTATTTATAAGCTGGGCATTCAAATCGGACGTGTAGTTTTTAAGATATGGTGGTTTGCAAAAATTGAGCGACAGCCAGACAGACCAAAAGACAGACACGGAACTAAAAGTGTTCCCTGATGTCTGAAACGGATTTCTGTCTTGGAATTTTTTAAATCGGAGACATAAAATATTCGCGTTCTTCAGAACGATCACGTAGCTTCCGTTACCTTCAGTAGCAAAAATAAACAAAAGGTGGGTAAAAAATCGTAACCTGCGAGTATAACATGAAGTTTACATTTGTGAGAATGGCTCGGAGCATTTGCTCAACCCGTGCTTATCAGGCGATTATCTCTGTTGACAGAATAATTCAAACGAATACGCAACGTTCTTTGTTAGTCGGCATTCGTTAAATAAACATATAACAGGTCTCTGATTTAACAAATAAATCTTTTTGCAAATACCTTACATAAGTAAAAATGTATTATTTATATATTTTGTATCGAGTTGAAAATAAGGAGTCGCGGAAAAAATCTTATTATTTAAATGACGCTCAAAGCGGAGTCGACTAACCACCAAATGAGCCATATTTCCAGTCACAGGCACAGAGCCGCAACACAACCCAGCCAGTCTTTAGATGTTTATCAACTCTTTTGGGCTTTATATCAAAATCAATATCTTTTATCTCCAGTAGAGGGTCTAAAACAGGTCTTTTCATCCCTGAACTCAAAAAGTAGGGAGAAAAAGTAAAAGTAGGGCGAAAAAGTAAAGATTGCAACCTAATTATAGTAGAAAATGTATGGCTAATGTAATGAAGTTGTTGAAATCAGGTTGGCGGCACTGCGCTTTTTTGACCATGTTTATCTTTGTTTACATTATAACCTGCATCTAAATAACCTTCTATTTGAGTTTAATTCCAATTCTTATTTGTTTTTAATATTGAATCTCTTATATCTGCTATTAAAAGTTCTAATAATTATTGTTATTTATTAAAATAATATAAATAAAAACTGTGCTATGGACGAAAATGTGTATTTTCTTTCTACTGGAGATAAAATATTGTATGTACCTCGTGAGTAAAGTGCCATTATTCCCCTCGCGATAATTATCTCCCTTGGCTGCGCCTCGGGAATTAAAGAGTCTAATTCCCTCGGCTTCGCCTCGGGATTTAGGGACCATGGTTCCTTCGGCTTCGCCTCAAGAACCAATTTTTTTCGCTCAGGGAATAATGGCTTACTTTACTCCCTAGGTGCATAAACAACTATTTTTTACCGGATTCTTCAATTTTTATTAATAGAAAACTACTAAGTACGTATGGAAGCAAACTTTTCTTCCGAGCTTACCGAAGTTAACGGAAGCTGTGTGATCGTTTTGTAGAACAAAAAATTGTTAAGTCTCCTATTTAAAAAATTCCACAATAGAAATCCGTTTCAGACATCGAGGTACAATTTCTGTTTGTCCATGTCTGTTTATCTGTCTGACGGTCTGTATCTCAAATTTTTGTGTAACACCATATTAAAAACTACTCGTCCGATTTGATTGAAATTTGGATGGTAAGTCATAATTAGCCCATTGTTGGTCCCATTTAAGTTGCAACCTTCTGCGCCCATTTCTTTCTCATCCACATGCGCTATATTTACACCTATATCTTCAAAAGTACTCATCTGTTTATTTATGAAATTTAGACGGTTTGTCAAACTTAGCCCCCAGATTGGCCCAAATTAATTTCAACCGTCTGTGCTCTTTAAATTTGGCTACATTGATACTTATGCTGGGAAGCTATATAAGCTTGATACTTATGATACTGGTGCGGGGAAGCTATGTGCCATACTAATTAGCAGACTATTTTTACATGGTATATAAAATGTAGATGGCAAGGGAAGAATTCATTTTGTTCCTTTCGGCTTTAACTGACTTATACCTCCCTCCAGATCCGATATTTCCGATAACAATTACACCAGAATTTAGAAATTTTGAAGTCAGTGTCCTTTTATGACATAATGGACTTCGGTTTAAGGGTTTTTCTATCGGTTCTTTTGATTTAAGATGGCGGCCGTATACTTATTGGAATCATGTCCCCTCGCTAACATAATAATTAATAATTATCACCAAGCACTTCGTTAACCGCTGAAATAAAATCTGTGTATGATAATTTCTAAACCAATATTGATGTCTTCCTATAGAAATTTTCTAAAATTTGATCCCTAAGAACAAAAATGGGGATAAAAATTAAAAAAGGCGGGAAATTGAGCCCAGACGAACTTTTTGAAGTTCGGAAATTAATATAAGGATATTTTAAGTTTTTAGTAGTTTTCATAATACGGAAAGTTTAAATTTTAATTTAAATCAAATTATAATTATTATTTACTACGGGAAACAGACAGTGAATATAAGGTATGAATGAATATAATTAATATAAGGATAGTAAAGTTATTTTATCTACGATTGATACGAAATATAAACATTGTATCTCTTTTTAGATGCGTATAAAGTGATTCTTTACGTAGTTATATTCATTGCGCATGCGCATTTCATAATTCCTCTTTTTTTCGCCCTTGTGCGGTAAAAAAATAAGAATTCTTCACCTTGCCGCACAATTAGCGAGTTTGTTTACATTTAACAAAACTAATTTGATTTAACTATAAAGTAACTGTTTATATCGAGTTTTTAGTGAAAAACAATGAGTGATTTAAGAGATTATGACAAAAATTAGGAGAATAATACGCTCTCGAAATAATTAATTCGGCACAAAATTCAACTAAATGACATGAATATTTAATGTCATCTTTATCAAAAGAGAAATACGAACTTACATACAGGAAGTTTGTTAAAATCCAACAATCGTAGATAAAGTACGGTATACGCAACTCGTGCGAAAACGGCATTTTGCTTTGATCGTGTGGTTTTACTACCCTCGCTGTCGCTCTGGTGCAAACTCCACACTAGCAAGCAAAATACTACTTTCCGCACTAGACGCGTAATGAACTATTTATACTTCTCGAAGATAGTTTGTAAACCCATCAAATTAAAAATAACACACTCCGTAGTGAAGCACGGGAATCCAAAGTATTTTTTTTTATACAACTCTACTCTATACACTTTGGACTTGAACCAAGCTGTCCAATAACTCCTTTTTCAATAATAGATAATATATCAATAATTGTTTTGTTCTTAAAAGATGTAAATCATAAAATATGTCAAAAAGTATCGTATATTTTACAAGACTCGTATTAAAATACTCAAAACATTTGTGACGGAATGCTTTCTTAAACCAGATGTGATCTTTATTTACAGAATCAGTCAAACTTAAAACATAATAACCGCACACTTGTCTATATACTATAAAGCCGCATGGCTAACTGACTGACTGACTCACTGACATTAATGTTTACCCACTTCCAGAAGAGCTAGAGACTTGAGGTTTGCGCCATTCGACGCGCAATGTCCATATTGTGAACCAAAATAATTATAAAAAGTTTACTTTTCCCACTCCTTCCCCCCCTAAAAAAATAAAAATGGCCGACTTGATTTTTAAGATGTGTTGGGGCTAATTGCAGCTAAACGGTAAGTCGTATTGGAAAACGGACAGCACCAGCGGTAACTGATTTTAAGAAATCTACAACATTGGTCCTATGACTTTTTGTCGTACCTCTATAGGTTGTACCCTAAATGGTGATAATTTTGGTATTTTTTATTTTTATTTTTTTCCATTTTTGTCTTTGAATGGTCATAGTTTCTATAATTATTGACCGATTTAATTTCTGATTGAGGCGCTTGAATCTCACACTAATGCTCTTTAAATTGAGTATATTTTATTTCATTACTTCATCCTACTTGCTTAGAACTTGAGAGTAAACTTTTTCCCGTGTGCCGTGTCACGTGACCACTTTTTTTGGTTTTTATTATTGTGTCGTATATCATTTGAAAGGCCTTGATTTGTACATTAAAGCAATTATATTTATTTATTTTTTAAAAATGTTGTACACGTACTTTTGTACCAATTTATAATTTTGTTGTAGGTTAAAGGGTTTAAATAATGTTTTGTTATTAGGTTATTTTATTTTTATTTATTTATTAGTAAAATGAATGCCCTTTTGTATTGTTTGTTTTCTTTTAAAATATAATTTTGGTACCTTAGAGTACAGGGGTACAAATGTTAAAGTTAATCTTTTATAATATGATATATATCGTTGAAAAGCTCTTGAATAGCAGATTATTTTTTGTTATTTTCTATTTTGTGTTATTTTTAGTTTTGAGGGGGGTAAAATTGAAAAAACTTTTTATATAGAGGTTTTTACAATTCGGTTGCTGTGTTATTTGTTTATTAAATAAATTATAATGTGCACTAATATTTGGTGCATGTTAGATCCTTTGTTTCTCCGAAAAATGTTAGTTAGTACCAAAGTTATTAAATAAATATTTACTTGAACAGTGCCGCGCTATAAGAAGGGAAAGAGACGGGAATATGTCCGATCTTCCCATTCTCTCCCGTCACTCCTGTCACCCCATCTTTCTCAATCCCCTCTACAACTCCACAGATACTAGCTCAGCTCCTTTAGACGTCAATAGCTTTCATACTTTGTTTCTTTGTTTGCTTTTATGTTTGTTTATTTTGTCATTTATTGCGAATTATAACAGTATAATTAACCCACCTGATAGCTACAATATCCCACAACCTCCTACAACATTACCAGATATTACAAGTACCAACTACTATACAAGTACCTGGCATATATCTACCTGGCCACTCGACGGGCAAAGGCTGGCCGTAGGCCAGCCAAGACCGGCGAGTCTATATACTATAAAGCCGCATGGCTAACTGACTGACTCACTCACTCACTGACATTAATGTTTACCCACTTCCAGAAGAGCTAGAGACTTGAGGTTTGCGCCATTCGACGCGCAATGTCCATATTGTGAACCAAAATAATTATAAAAAGTTTACTTTTCCCACTCCTTCCCCCCCTAAAAAAATAAAAATGGCCGACTTGATTTTTAAGCTGTTTTGGGGCTAATTGCAGCTAAACGGTAAGTCGTATTGGAAAACGGACAGCACCAGCGGTAACTGATTTTAAAAAATCTACAACATTGGTCCTATGACTTTTTGTCGTACCTCTATCGGTTGTACCCTAAATGGTGATAATTTTGGTATTTTTTTATTTTTATTTTTTTCCATTTTTGTCTTTGAATGGTCATAGTTTCTATAATTATTGACCGATTTAATTTCTGATTGAGGCGCTTGAATCTCACACTAATGCTCTTTAAATTGAGTATATTTTATTTCATTACTTCATCCTACTTGCTTAGAACTTGAGAGTAAACTTTTTCCCGTGTGCCGTGTCACGTGACCACTTTTTATGGTTTTTAATATTGTGTCGTATATCATTTGAAAGGCCTTGATTTGTAAATTAAAGCTATTTTATTTGTTTATTTTTTAAAAATTTTGTACCGATTTATAATTTTGTTGTAGGTTAAAGGGTTTAAATAATTTTTTGTTATTAGGTTATTTTATTTTTATTTATTTATTAGTAAAATGAATGCCCCTTTGTATTGTTTTTTTTTTTTTTTTAAATATAATTTTGGTACCTTGCCTTAGAGTACAGGGGTACAAATGTTAAAGTTATACATTTAAATATGATGTATATCGTTGAAAAGCTCTTGAATAGCAGATTATTTGTGTTATGTTCTATTTTGTGTTATTTTTAGTTTTGAGGGGGGTAAAATTGAAAAAACTTTTTATATTGCGGTTTTTACGATTTGGTTGCTGCGTTATTTGTTTATTAAATAAATTATATGTGCACTAACATTGGCGCATGTTAGATCCTTTGTTTCTCCGAAAAATGTTGGTTAGTACCAAAGTTATTAAATAAATATTTACTTGAACAGTGCCGTGCTATAAGAAGGGAAAGAGATGGGAATATGCCCGATCTTCCCATCCTCTCCCGTCGCTCCTGTCACCCCATCTTACTCAATCCCCTCAACAACTCCACAGATACTAGCTCAGCTCCTTTAGACGTCAATAGCTTTCATACTTTGTTTCTTTGTTTTCTTTTATGTTTGTTTATTTTGTCATTTATTGCGAATTATAAAAGTATAATTAACCCACCTGATGGCTACAATATCCCACAACCTCCTACAACATTACCAGATATTACAAGTACCAACTACTATACAAGTACCTGGCATATATCTACCTGGCCACTCGACGGGCAAAGGCTGGCCGTAGGCCAGCCAAGGCCGGCGAGTTTTCTCTCTAAAACTAAAAGCAACATTTAAAATTCAATATCTACTGGTAATTGAACCAAGTTGTTTGTTATTTAATTCTTTTTATTTGTTTGGCTTTCGTGTGTTGGTGTGTGTCGTCAAAATGTTTGTTTGGCTAATTAACTCTCTTCAAGCCGTCCAATATGGCTGAAACTTGCCACATTTATAAAAATAAAGGATTTATTATAAAAACAATTCACACATCTATATATTATACAACTTCTAGCTAACCCGTGCTTCGCTACGGAGTGTTATTTTAATTTGATAAGTTTATAAACTACCATCAAGAAACATTTTAATTATTTTACTATGCGAGAATATCTAGATTCTATCCCTCCCACTTATACCCCTTCCACTTTGATAAGATAATTTTCAAATATCCCAAATTCCTAATCCCCTTCCTAAATGTAAATATGACAAAACTGTACATAACAATAATTACTGTGCTCTTAAAAAACTTTCCATCGATATGCATCATGGAGGGTATTCATTTCTTTGACACTGTACCCCTTTTTACCAAAATTTAAATTTCGAAAAATCATGTAGACGTCCCCTCACCCTTGCTTTGTTGAAGGTCAAGTTTGCAAATTTTTATCGAGATCGGACTAAAACTGTGGATTTGTATAAAGAACATACACACATACGTTGACTATTATAAAATATGGCCGCCATCTTGAATCAAATGCCCGATTGTTAAACCATTTATCAAAAGTTACTAATTTCATAAAAGGAAGCTAACTTCTAAATTTCAAGGTTCTAGAGTCTAGAGCAATTGGTTCCGGACATATCGCCTTGTCGAATTTTGTATATAAATGGCCGCCATCTTGAATCAAGATGGTGGATTTTAACATATTTTTTAGCGAGCACCTAGGAGGTAAGAGGAACACACCTACAAAATTTCATGGCCATAGGTGCAGTGGTTTCAGAGATATCGTGATGTGTCAGTGAGTGAGTGAGTCAGTCAGTGGTATTTGGATTTTATATTTATAGATAAAAGTCAACGTGGGTTGCTGTGTGTGTGTGTGTGTATGTTCTTTTATTTTTTGAGGTATTTGAGCCAAATTTGGTTCTTGTATATATTTGACTGGCATAGTTCATCTCCAAATGCAAATACTCACTTTTTTTTAATATGGCGGCCAATTAATTTATGACTCACTACGTCTCGAAAACAGTTAATTCTAGAATCACTTCAAATCTTGCCTTAATCATAACCTCCGCTATAAAAGGATATGTTTGATCTGCTATTTTTATTCAAGATGGTGGCCATTGTCTATGAATATTTAATATATATAAATATATTGCTTTATCTCCTAAAAAATTTGGCCTAAAGCCTTGAGATTTGGAAATGAATTACTTGATATGACATAAACATGTTCTACAAAGGGATTTTGCAATCTGACTTTCATCTTCTGATCTTCTGACATTCATGTTTAGAAGCTAAGTCCCCTTAATAACGTATAATATTCATCACTATATCTCCATCTCGGAAATCGTGAACGCTAGAATCGCCAAATTTGATATTGTTATTTCTTTATTGATGGAGATGTTCACTAAGCAAAGTATTTTGTGATCCACCATTTTAATTCGAAATGGCAGATTTTCTTGAGAACCATTTGATCTAGGACCTTAAAATTTAGTTCACTTGTTATGACTCATTTCCTGTAAAAGGATTGAGTCAAGTGCAACTTGTTTAGGCGCGCTAGAGTAAATGGCTTGGGTGAAACAAAAATTGCAGTAACCAAGATTGTGATTCGAGACTCGTCTAAAGTGATAGATTTTTTTACAGGTAAACCTTTTTACTTGGACGACTCTGATCCACCGACCTCATTCAGCAGGCATAAGCGCTTACCATTGTGTCACGGAATTTTAAATCCACTTACGCATTAGTAAATCTCTAAATTGAAGCGCTAGAATCACAGAACGAGCGTTGGGGAGATTTTTTGGATGACATAATACTATATGGACGTCTAGTATATATGAGACTTTTCCGCCATTGTAATTCAATAAAATATGACAGATCTTCAATTTTGTTTAGTTTTGCTATGTCTGGAGAACTATTAAACCTTGAAAATTTGAAATAAGATTGCACCAGTGGTGATTGATTTTTAAATATCTACAACTTTGGTCCTATGACTTTTTGTCGTTCCTACAATTTGCCTTAAATAGAGCTAAATTTGATACATATTTGTTTTTAAATTTATGACTTAGAGCTCTTATGGTGTCTGCAATTGTTGACCGATTTAATTTCTGTCTGGGGTTCTTAAACTTCACACTAATGCTCTTTAAATCGAACGTTTATTATTTTCAAATGTTTGCGTTTTAGTAGTTCGTAGTATTCATACTACGGAAAGAATAAATTTTACTTTAAATCAAATTATAATTATCATTAACTCCTATATATATATCCGATACGGTAACGTAACGGATAATATAGGAGGCCCGTGGTTCAAGTCCCGGTGCTGGGGTCTATTTTTCTCTGTATGTCTTCCGTAGTTAATGATAAAATTATAATTTGGTTAGTTATTTTTATTAATTTGTCCTAGAACTAGAGTTATTAATTAAGTATTTACTAGTGCAACTGCCGTATTGAGAGAAGAGACTGGGAATTAAATTAATACACGTTGGTGATTGTTCAATGACACTCCAGTCTAATTGGTTTTGACTACGCTTATTTTCTCATTTGTTATATATTTTTTTATGTATAAATAGAGTGCAAACTACAATTTAGAGAGTATTATATTCTTAGAAGTGGAATGAATGACGTATAATGTTGTTGTAGTCCTGATTCTATTCCTACAAGCCTTCGCACACAAAACTATTTAGGCATATATATATATTGGTAAAATGTGTGATTGTTTTGTTTATAAAAATTAGAGGGTAAAGAAATTGTTCTAAATAACAAAGATTATAAAACGATTGTTATCTATCACAATATAGATTGTTTAATACAGAACAATTCAGAGTTTAATATTACAGCCTTGTTATCAACTCATCATACTGATAAACAATGTTAAACCTAGTAATTGTTGAAAATTGATATTACTGAATAAGCTCTAGGTCGAGGCATATTTTACCACTTCATTAAAAAATAAATAAAAAAATACCCAAAAACATATTGTACGTATAGTTTTTAATTGTACAAAAAAAAGTTCAAACTACTAAATAAAATACTAAAATAAAAATGTACGATAATTTTGTAAAATTTAATATGACTAAGTAATGTTACAACTAACGAGAGTTAAATTTTAATTTAAAAAAAATGTATTTTAGGTCATAATTAGCCCATTGTTGGTCCCATATAATTTTAAACCTTCTGAGCTCATTTGTTTCTCTTCAACATGCACACAAACATACATTTATTTACAGCTAACTCGCAGATAGCCCCAGATTAATTTCATCTGTCTGCGTTTTTTTCATTTTGCTAAATTAATACTTTAATTCATGTAATAGTACATTACGCGTCGAGTGCGGAAAGTAGCATTTTGCATGCGAGTGTGGAGTTTGCACCCGAGCGACAGCGAGGGTGGTAAAACCACACGAGCAATGCAAAATGCCGTTTTCGCACGAGTTGCGTACCGTACTTTATCTACGAATAGAATTAATTATTTCTGGAGGATTATTATTCTCCACATTTTCGTCAAAGTCACTTGATTCACTCATTGTTTTTCACTAAAAACTCGATATAAACAGTTACTTTAATAAAAGAACAGCAAATTAGTTTTGTTAAATGTAAACAAACTCTCTAATCGTGCGTAAAGCTGAAGAATTCCTCTTCTTTACCGCACTAGTGTGGTAAAGAAGAGGAATTATTCAGAACTATGAGAGGCGCATGCGCAATGAATACAAGTACGTAAATAATCACTTTCTACGCATCTAAACAAAGATGTAATGTTTATATTTCGTATCAATCGTAGATAAAATATATTTTCGCTCTTCAGAACGATCTCAAAGCTTCCGTTGTATTCGGTAAGCTCAGAAGCAAAAACGAAACAATTTTGTCATTAAAAAAACCAGAGGGAAACAATTAAAAAAATTAAACAATAATGGCTTGTAAAAGTAAATCAATAAAGTACGTGATAGAATGAGGAAGCTATGTGCCACACCAATTGACAGTTTTTTTTATTTGTTAAAAGGAATAGAGGGAGGAAAACAGGAAAATTGCCACAAAGATAAATCGGGACTATAACTAAACCAAATCCATATTTGTACTGAGAGCGTCCTCCTTATTTTATTAACACTCTTCTACATGACGTATTTCCGTTAGGAAAAGAACAACATTTCAACTTCTTAAACTTTAATAACCCCTAGTTTTTGTAGGAATGATTTTTTGGGTTTTCTCGATATTTTTCCTGTGTTTGGGTTAGTACATATAACATAACGGAACCCAGATCATTAAAAAAAGAAGTCGACGGGGGGAAGGGGGGGGGGAATGTATAGCCTAAGCAAGCATATAATTCTCACCAAACAAATATATGAAAAAGAAACTTACGAAGCAAAGAAAATGTCTATACTAAATTAATATGAAATACGAATTTAACCCAATTTAAGGGCTCTGGGGGGGGGGGGGGGACTTTACCGCGGGTCGTCCACTCCGACAAGCAGGGTCAACTAGTAAATAAACATACCAAGTAGAATAAATCAAATATCGTTTTCTAAATCCCGTTTCTCTACAAGGGTGTTGAAAACCAGCGACCAAATATTTGGAATAAATACGAGGTGGTTAAGTATTTATATGTTTAGGTGTTTAAAGTCCGGGTTTGTGGAGGTTAGAGGTGGTTAGAGATGGTTTGAAGTGGTTATAGATGGTTTGAGGTGGTTATAGATGGTTTGAGGTCAGTGGCGTAGCTAGACCATTGCCCCCCCCCCCCCCCCCCCCCCCCGCAAGAATTTTTGGGTCCCCTCACCAAAGAAAATCGATGAGCAAAAGAAAAAAAAAAAAATCTCTTGCGTTCGGGATTGGGGGCCCCCCTCGACGTTAGTACAAGGATAGTAATTCCAGTTATTTCTGGATTTGGGGCCTCCCCGCAATGCGGGCCCATAGTTACGCCACTGTTTGAGGTGGTTTATTTATGTTGTTTGGTGAATGATGGGAGTGTGAAAGTAATGTTGTTTGTGTATCTGTGCAGGAAGTGAAGTTGAGGCAAGCAGTGAGTCTGGGGTCGCAGGACGAGCCGCTGGAAGACAAGACCGTCACCTTGGCACTGGGCCAAGACTTCGTCAGTCTTACCTTCGTCAACTTCTGCTGCAGTACCAAGGAAACCGCTCAGGTAACTCATCCAGTCACTACCCATATAATGTCCGCATCCACTTCTCGTCTGTCGTCCACCATGTATATAGCGGATGTATCCATTTCACATGACAATATTGAAGGGGGTGATTCAGATGATTACAGATGATATTTTCCATGTAGTTATACAGCCCTACACCAGCTGCATATACATGGTTTTTATCACAATGGTTTGTTTGCCAACTTTGAGTTCGATGTTTTCGGTATCATTTTAACCCTAGAATGACACCGTTATTTCCACATTCTAATCAGACACCGTGGGGTCTATATGACCCCACCTAGGTTTTCCGCTCTATCCTGAAACGCATGAAATATTATTGTAATATAAAAATATTAATTTCATTCTACAGGGCCAATACAATGAACAGAAGAAAGAAAAATAAAAATTGTATTGACTTATAAACTAATGCTAATAATGAAGCAAGGTATGAAAAAAGTAACTTTTTGTTTTAACAAAGCTGGTTTTAAAAATTAAAATCTACCATAAAAATGGCAAGCTAAGAAATTTCCTACTATTTTTTTATAACAAGAAACTAATAAAAGACAAAAAATCACAAAATTATACAAAATGTCCTCAGTGAAGCTTTTAGCATTCTAAGCATTTGTAGGACCGATGCTCATCACAAATAGCACCATGGCAATCACTGCATAGCATTCTTGTCTTATAATCCTTTCCTTCATGGGTGTGACTGGGGAGAAGCCTAATTCAAAAATAAAATCCTTCCGCGGTAGTTTCTTTTGCCAGTTGGCCATACAATGAAGAATAGCAGCGTTGACACCTGATCAAGCATATACCAAAGAAAACCCGCTGAGGCCACCTGCGGGTCAAACGAATCTGTCCCACATTTTGTTTTATTATAGCTTATGATGATTTCAGGGTTGCCTGTATCAGGATCGATAGAATCATCTTGATGGAGGGTTGATTAGAGCAACTATAAATTAGTGTTGGCTGAAAAAAGTTGGTGGCTAATTACACCGTGGGGTCAGCTAGACCCCAGAAGCACTTGACATGCTCACTGTTCAAAGATTATACAGAAACTGATACCTTTGATTGGTGAAATAGGGGGGCAGGAAGGTAAAGAGTATTTAGACAATGAAAAAAAAACATCTGTGATTCACAGAAATAAGATCTGCGTTTAAGTTCTTTTACTTGGGGTCATACAGACTCCCGGTGTCATTCTAGGGTTAATACTTTTTAAAGTAGCGCAGACTTTTCTTAAATTTGTACCTATTTTTTCTCAAATCTTTCACCTGCGATACGTTGGTTCAAAGTGCTTCACTTTTAAAAAATTAAATCCATTTATCTCTTTTCAAACAGCTGTACGTCACGCTAACTGACAACTATACTACATAAAATCATTTTATAGGAAATTTCCGGACCCTAACCAATGATTGGTCACACACTGTTCCAAGATAATTGTATTTTTGAGTTATTGTAAATGTTTAAGGTAATGGTGGATAAATTTGATCACACTCTGTTTTTGCTTATATACTATAACTAAAATTAACTTTTCGCTACAAATAGACTGTAAAAAACATCCCTTTTAATATTATAATCTGATTCGCCCTGTATATATATTTATTTATTATAATAGTTTTCACGTAAATGTTTTACAAATAATAAATCTAACGATAATATATAATGTTACCGAGTATGTGGTTTCCGTATAGGTAATTTAGTATGAGAAATGTTGGCAATTTAACATAGGGGACAATTTAACATTGCTCATGTGATTTTACTACCCTCGCTATCGCTCGGGTGCAAACTCCACACTCGCATGCAAAATGCTACTTTCCGTACTCGACACGTAATGTACTATAATATGAACCCTTTATTCGTTGAAATAACTTATTTTTTCGTTGATTTCTTAAAAGAAAGTTGAGGTGGGAGACGGAAAACGCAGGTTTTAGGATACATGGTGCAAAGTTGAACTGGTATGAAAATCATACCAAATTTATATTATTTGTACTGAGGCCGTCTTCCCCTTTCATTGAACTCCCCCACATGAAGCATTTCCATACAAAAAGAATTTGAGAGATGGTTTTTTGGATCTTCCCTTTATTGTTGCTGTGTTTGGGAAGCATAACAACTGCAATGTTTCACATTTTTGGGTCGGGTACTTTGGAAGAGACGGAGACGGTCTCTAGTGATGGCGTGGAAACTTTTGACAATGTGGACAGGAAACAAGATTAACTGTGAGGTTTACATTTGTTGTTTTTTACCCGACTAGTGTAAAGAAAGTGACGTTATGCTGTTTTGTGGTAGGACTGGACGGAGCAGATCCTGAGACTGGCTTACAACCCTCTACAAGTAAACTGCAGTCTCCAGACCACCCTGGCCAAACTACACACACGGCTGTCCTTGTCTCACGTCAACGTCCAGGTCAACAAGTGAGTACATAGTCGCTAGGTTCAGAGTACCCTACCCTTGCACCCGTGTCTCAAGCCGGCTCTACAGTCGCCGTCCGCCGTCTTTGTATCCAAATCATACAAAGACGGGATCGGACGTGTTCCAGCAATCAGTGACAGAACTAGGCATGTTAGCGCCCGGGGAAAATTAGGCAAGCTGACCCCAGACCCGTTTTTAACAAAAAATCTACCGCTCTGGGCTGTACCCCATTTAGCCGATTTATTATTATTATTTTTTTTTTTTAACAATTTGGCGCCCCCTCAGGCTCGCGCCCGGGAAGACTGCCGCGGTTGCCCCGCCCTTGTTCCGTCACTGCCAGCAATAGTCGGTATTTGCCCGTTACATCAAACGGTGATACATGGAAAAGTTACGGACAGTGTAGAACAGGCCAGTAGCGTACACAGAAAATTTTTTCGGGGGGGGCCCAACCTAATTTAACTTATATGCGGGTTTAGCATACCCCATAATTTATTATAGTTGTAATTTCTCCCCCTTTTCAACACTCTAATTTCAATTTCTAACCTCATATTTAATTAAATTAAAATCCTATAAGGTAACACCTCACTATGTGATGTGATCGTTCTAAAGAACGATTATGTCTCCGATTCCAATAATTCCAAGACAGAAATCTGTTCCAGTTATCAGATATTTTTGATCCCGTTTCTGGCTGTTAGTCTGTCTCTCGCTCAATCATTGCGAACAATTCTTAAAAACTACTCTTTCGATTTTAATGAAATTCGGATGGCAGTTAATTAACATATAAAAACATTGTTGGTCCTATATAAGGTCCAATCTTCTGGTCCCATTTCCCTCCACCACATTTCTCCACCTGCCATCATTTCTCTTCCACATGTCCACACATACATTTATTTACACCTTATCTTCAAAAATATTCATCTGATTTTATAAAACTTATGTGATAGAAGCTCACAGATTAATTTTAACTGTCTGCGCTGTTTAAATTTTGGTAAATTGATACTTTAAATCATGTAAAAATCAAACCAATTTTGACTAATTTAAAAAAGGAGGGAAAATTGAGTAAATTTAACATGAATAAAGTATCAATATAGCAATATTTTAAGAGCGCAGACGGTTGAAATTATTCTTGGGTTATCTGCGGGCTACTTTAAACAAACCATTAAAATTTCATAAAAATCAGATGAGTACTTTTGAAGATATAGGTGTAAATAAATGTATGTCTGTGCGAATGTGGAAGAGAAATAAATAGGTGCAGAAGATTGAAACTTATACGTGATCAGCAATGTTATAACCTGATTAATTATGACCTACCATCAAAATTTCAATAAAATTGGACGAATAGCTTTTAAGATATGTTGGTTCGCAAAAATTGAAGGACAGGCGGACACGGGACCCAAACTGTACCCTGATGTTGAACAGATTTCTGTCTTGGAATTTTTGAAATCGGAGACATAAAAATTGTTCGTTCTTCAGAACTGTCACATATCTTCCGTTTCCTTTGGTAAGCTCGGAAGCAAAACGTGATCCATACTCCAAGAGCAAACGTGGATTTGGAGCACATAAGAATTTCAAATTTTTATCTAGAAGAGAATTCTTCTCTAAGAAAATTAAATACCTATTCCAAAACAAAAGAATCATTCGCTCATTCGCTGGGTAATTACATGGGACATTTAACATAAAATGTTTTCTGAACGCATTTTGAGTTTTTAGATTTAAATTTACTATTACTATGTAATATGAATTAGTTTTTTCACAAAATGATAAACCGATTTATTTATATTGCCTCTGTTTTCCCACTACATGTCGACGAACACTAGTCCGACCTGAGTCAGCAAGAGGGGAATGCCGCATAGACAAGAGGACCCACGTAGCGTTCTACACACAATCCTGGTCCAAAACAAAAATTTGCTACTGAAATCCACAACCATCATTTTCCCGTTTAAGCCAGTCTAGTGTGCATATTTTAATTCAATTAATTTTATTCCATCGGCAAAAGTTCGAGTTGACTCGGGCCTCATTTAATTTAATGTGCTTAACACCTAGGCCGAGCCGGCAATTGGGTTGAATTTAATTATTGAACGCATCCCAATTTATTTTTATGCATAATTTCCATCGACAAAATCGGGCCTACTAGCAATCAGGCCGATTCATTGTACTCATCCTAATCAATTCAATGCACCTAATTCTATAGCAAAAAATCCGGGCCTAGCTGTCAATCGGAGCAGTCTATTTTTACGAATCCAAATTCAATTCATTGCATTAGGATTCGTAATGAATTGAAGCTGTCCTATAATGCAACCTATGCTATTGAACTGGACTAAAACCACAAAATAAATTATTGAATTCAATTGGCGAAAAATCGGGCCCAGCCGAAATAGGGTCGATCAAGTTTAATGTTTTTAGTTCCACTGGCAAAAATCAAGGCCTAGTCGGCAAATGAGCCGATTTATTTCATGCATCCCAATTTAATTCAATGAATCAAATTGCATCAGCAAAAATCTCCGTCCAGCCAAAATCGGGCCGCTATAGTGTTTAATAGTCTTAGTTTCATCGACAAATATCTGGGCCCAGCCGACAGTCGGGCCAGTATAGTGTTTAATAAATTCAATTCCATCGGCAAAAACCGGGCCCAGCCGACAGTCGGGCCGGTATAGTGTTTAATAGTTTTAGTTTCATCGACAAAAATCCAGGCCCAGCCGATAGTCGGGCCGTTATAATGTTTAATAAATTTAATTCCATCGGCAAATCCGGGCCCAGCCGACAGTCGGGCCGGTATAGTGTTTAATAAATTTAATTCCATCGGCAAAATCCGGGCCCAGCCGACAGTCGGGCGGTATAGTGTTTAATAAATTTAATTCCATCGGCAAAATCCGGGCCCAGCCGACAGTCGGGCCGTTATAATGTTTAATAAATTTAATTCCATCGGCAAATCCGGGCCCAGCCGACAGTCGGGCCGGTATAGTGTTTAATAAATTTAATTCCATCGGCAAAATCCGGGCCCAGCCGACAGTCGGGCCGGTATAGTGTTTAATAAATTCAATTCCATCGGCAAAATCCGGGCCCAGCCGACAGTCGGGCCGTTATAATGTTTAATAAATTTAATTCCATCGGCAAATCCGGGCCCAGCCGACAGTCGGGCGGTATAGTGTTTAATAAATGTAATTCCATCGGCAAAATCCGGGCCCAGCCGACAGTCGGGCCGGTATAGTGTTTAATAAATTTAATTCCATCGGCAAAATCCGGGCCCAGCCGACAGTCGGGCCGGTATAGTGTTTAATAAATTTAATTCCATCGGCAAAATCCGGGCCCAGCCGACAGTCGGGCCGGTATAATGTTTAATAAATTTAATTCCATCGGCAAATCCGGGCCCAGCCGACAGTCGGGCCGGTATAGTGTTTAATAAATGTAATTCCATCGGCAAAATCCGGGCCCAGCCGACAGTCGGCCGGTATAGTGTTTAATAAATTTAATTCCATCGGCAAAATCCGGGCCCAGCCGACAGTCGGGCCGGTATAGTGTTTAATAAATTCAATTCCATCGGCAAAATCCGGGCCCAGCCGACAGTCGGGCCGGTATAGTGTTTAATAAATTCAATTCTATCGGCAAAATCCGGGCCCAGCCGACAATCGGGCCGGTATAGTGTTGAATGAATTTGATTCTATCGGCAAATCCGGGCCGAGCTTATTTGGGGTGATTAAGTGTATACACACCATAAGATAATACTTAATTAATTCCTTTTATTGGAAAATATTTACAGCCAATTCGAATGCATCTGTCATTACTGTGTTTTTTTGGTTTTAAGTGTATGGCGGGTCTTAGGTATGTAATCATTTCGGGGGGGGCCAGGGCCCCTTGGGCCCCCCCCTGTGTACGCCACTGGAACAGGCCGTATCATTGCCCCAAGACCGTGAAAATAATAGTAAATCAATAGATAACATCGGGAAAAGTAGTACCTAATAAATAGTGTAAGATATTCTACGAGTTTTCTGTAGCCAAGAAGCGCAATGTGATATCCAACCTTTCTTGCACTGTGTTTAAGTGTTTTATGAATTTAAAGAAAAGGTATTGTAATAAATGAGACGCTAGACACGAGGTACAAAGTCGGAGAGAGCTGAAGAGGAAGAACGTGTATTCAAAGAAGCGGGAGAAGACAAGACTTGAAACACAGGTTCATAAATGTAGCGCTTAGGCATCAAGCAAGATGCGTTCATATATCAATCTGATGGAACATCCCCCTTTCTTTGAAGACATTTTCTTTTTAAAACTTTATTCAGTATTAAACGTTACAATCATTTAGAAAAATTCTTAAGAGCTAGATACAATATTGAAAGTATTATAAATTGAAATTTAAATCACAAATTTAAACATAGTTTCAAACTGATACATAATCTTTATGCCAAATTGGCTTTGTTTTAATTCTTTCAGGTCGATTAGATTTATTTACAGGCTGAGAATTTGGTGGATCAGGGGTTGGAACAACTTTATCAGTGAGGTCACAAATTGGAGAAAGTAAAGGAAGATTAGGCACAGATGTAAAAGGTTTAGGAATAGGTGAAGGAACTACAGTATCAACAGGAGAAGGATTTTGAGTAGGTGATGAAAGCAAGAGAGTATGACCTAGAGGAGGATTAGATTTGTCTTTATAATAAGGAGCGGGTACTAAGAACCAGCGGTTTCTCCTATAAACACCATTACCACACCTAACTAAATAAGACCTAGGTTCTGGACCTATTTGTGTAACATGTCCATAATCTCTTAAATCCGTAATCCACACAGCATCATTAATCGTCAAATCAGATAGATTTTTTACAGTTTTATGTGCTTTATCATAATTTTGCTTTTGTCTCATCTTTAACTCTTGTTCTTTAGTTCGAGCCAAGGTTAAATCAACAGGTTCAGTCAGTTTATTAGGTAATATAGGAAGAGTTGATCTAAGCTTTCGGTTCATGAGAAGTTCGGATGGACTGAATCCGTTCTCAAGAGAGGTAGATCTGTATGACAATAAAGCTAAATGAAAATCATCTGAATTCTTTTTTAATATCGATTTAGCCACTTTAACTGCGGCTTCTGCAGCACCATTTGATTGAGCATAGTAAGGGGAACTGGTGATATGATCAAACTTATATTTATCCGCAAACTCTTTAAATTGTGTACCAAATTGCGGTCCATTGTCAGTTTTTATAATCTGAGGAATACCAAATCGGGAAAAAGAATCTTTGAATTTATCGATTATAGTTTGACAATTTAAATTTTCAAGAGGATAAATTTCAAAAAATCTTGAGAAACAATCTGTAACAATAAGATACCATTTTTCCAGTTTAAATAAATCTGCGGCGAGTATCTGCCAAGGATTTTTTGGAATTAACGTGTCATAGTGTGATTCTTTAGGGTTTATTCTGTGCTCCACACATTTTGGACAATTTTTAATTAAATTTTCCAGCTGGCTAGACAACCCTAACCACCATACAGACTGCTTAGCTCTGTCTCTACATTTGGTCAAACCGAAATGACCAGTGTGAATAAAATTTAAGCATTCCATTTGTAAAGAGGGAGGAATAAAAATTCTACATCCCTTGGCCAATAATAAATTGATAATACTGAATTCATGGCGATATTGCCAATAGGGAATTAATTCTGTAGATAAATCTTTTTTATCAGGCCAACCAGACATACAATATGATTTTATTTTATTTGAAATTTTATCCTTGGTCTGTTCACATAATATTTTATCAAGATAAACATCTTTTATCGGGAGTGATTTACTTATGCTATTTACAAATTGATCTGTCTCTTTAAGTAAATTAGTTAAATCATAATCAGGGTTTGGATCATAAATAGGGTTTCTTGATAATGCATCCGCGACAACTATATCCTTGCCTGGGATATATTCAACAGAATAATTAAATCTCATGAGTCTCAAACGAAAACGCATTAGGCGAGGTGTTAGTTCGTCTAAAGGCTTTGTTTTTAAAATTTGTAAAAGGGGTTTGTGGTCTGTTTGTAGGATTATCTTAAGTCCGGTTATATATTCTTTGAATTTTTCTGCGGCCCAGGTAAGAGCTAGGGCTTCTCTTTCAATTTGACTGGTGTATTTTCGCTCATTTTCCCTGAGGCTTCTAGAAGCATAAGCCACTATCTGACAAACACCGTCTTTTTTCATCATTAAACAAGCACCTAAGCCGTAGGACGACGAATCAGCACTGACGATAATTGTCTGAGTATGGTCAAAGAAGGCTAGAGTAGGAGCTTCTGAGAGCATCCGTTTAATAGTATCAAATGATTTTTGCTGAGGATGATCCCACACAAAACATGAATTTTCTTTCAATAAACTATTTAATGGTTCAAGAATGTTACTTCGATCTTTGATAAACCTGGATGAAAAATTTACAGCACCTAAAAATTGTTGCACTTGAGTTTTGTTAGTCGGAACTGGGAAGTTCAATAGAGCGATAACGCGAGAAGGATCAATAGAAATTCCTTTGTCTGTTATATGATGACCTAAGTAATTTATTTCTGTAACTCTCAAAATCGTTTTATCCCAGTTAACAGAGACACCTTCCTCGTGAAGGGATTTTAGTAATTTAAATAAAATTGCATCATGTCTTTCTTTGGTTTTTGAAAAAACCAAAAAATCATCTAAATGAAAAACCACACCTTCCATATTGGAGGCTATTTTTGCAATTTTACTTGAAAAATATTCCGGTGCACACGATATACCAAAGGGAAGGGATTTGAAAAAATATCTTCCGAAGGGAGTTATGAATGTAGTCATAAGCTGTGATTCTTTATCTAATCCTAATTGGTAAAACCCTAGTTTAAGATCAACTTTTGAAAAATATTTTGCACCATGAAGTTGAGCTAAAGTAATTTCAACTTTATGAATAGGAAAATGAGGGCGTAATATAAAATCATTGAGTCTAGAATAATCTCCACATATACGGACACTATCTCCCTTAGGGATAACTACTATAGGAGCAACCCACTCAGTTGGCTCCGAAACAGGTTCTATAATATTTAATGAGACTAATCGATCTAATTCCTTTTTTAACTTATCTAATAAAGGAATAGGAACTGATCTAGGAGAGGATTGGATAAAAGGAACATAATTTTCTGCCAAGTGCAGCTTAATAGTGGTATTTTTAAATTTTCCCATTTCTTTGAATAAATCAGGGAACTCAGATTGAATTTGCTTAATTAAGCCAGAGTTGGAAGAATCACTAATCGACTTTACATTGTTTATATTTAAAGTTATCAAATTTAGAGTATCTATTTCTGGACGTCCAAGAATCGGAGTCGTTAGATTACGAATTATGTGAAAGTTAACATTTAAATCTCTTTCTTTAAATGAGACACTCAGTTTCAAGGTACCGGCTAACATTAGTTTATTAGTGCCTGGTCCATATAGTGTATCAGAGGACTTACAAATAGAGGATCTCCAATTTTTTGGCACAAATTGTAAAGGGAGGCAGGAAACATCTGCTCCTGTATCAATTAGAAAATTGATATTTTGGACAAATTCTTTAATAAATAAGGGCAACTTTAATTTTTTGGCAATGTTAAGAATATTAAGGCTTACCAGCCCAATAAAATTGGAATTAGGGGCATCTTGAATTTGAGTGTTAGAGAGTTGTAAATTTTCTAAATTTTTACACTCTTGATCTACTGAGTACACTCTATTATTTTTATTTCCTTTAGCACGGCACACATTGGCCCAATGTCCAGTTTTTTTACAAAATTTGCACATTGATTTTTTTGCTGGGCAATATTTTCTAGGATGTGGGTTTTTACCACAAAAAGGACAAGATTTACCTGAATTGTTCTGTCTAGTACCAGAAACAGCTGGTTGAGGAGCAGTAGGTTGAGCCGTTGATCTTGAGTTGGAAGCAGGCGTATACTGAGTAGATGGATGATTCTGTGTTCTATTTCCACGTGTAGTAAAGTTAATGTGAAGTTCTTTGCGAAGAATCTCGTTATGTTTCATTTGGATTTCCGCTTGACGCGCAGCTGTTATGGCTTCTTCCAAAGTAAGAGAAGGTCGAAGCTGAAGTTGTTCGCTTGTTTTTCGGTCCGACATACCCACTAATAACTGATCTCTGATAAGAGAATCTTTAAGTTTCTCAAAATCACAATGCTCAGCAATTGAGTGAAGAGCAGTGATAAATCCATCGACTGTTTCGCCTGGTTTTTGGAGTCTTGAATTAAAGGAAAAGCGTTGAAACGTGACGTTTCGTTTTGGTGTGAAATACGAATCCAGTTTAGCCAATAAATCGTCGTATGATGTCGGCTCCGGAAATTGATTGATAATCTCCTCCGACTTTTCCCCCAGAATGTAAAGGAGAATATCGATTTTTTCTTCTGAAGTTCGGTTTTTAGCTCCGCTAACAGACATATATCTCTCAAACCTTTTCTTCCATACCGGCCATTCTTCCGGCTTAGAAGTGTCAAATGCCGCGGGCGGGCGTACAGATAAATTATTATTAGACATAATAGTTTCAGTGTTAATATTAACGATACCTGATGAAGCTTGATGCGAGTGTGAGCTAGTTCCTGGTTCTGGTGCAGAATCTGATGGAACCACTACCATAATCTAAGTCACCTTATAAATCAAAATTAAATAAATAAAGAAAACACCGCTGCCACCATGTTTAAGTGTTTTATGAATTTAAAGAAAAGGTATTGTAATAAATGAGACGCTAGACACGAGGTACAAAGTCGGAGAGAGCTGAAGAGGAAGAACGTGTATTCAAAGAAGCGGGAGAAGACAAGACTTGAAACACAGGTTCATAAATGTAGCGCTTAGGCATCAAGCAAGATGCGTTCATATATCAATCTGATGGAACACACTGTACTCATGCATTATACTTTTCTGACAGCGCGGGAAAATCGAAGGTCATGGACACCTTAGCGTGGCCCGCTCTTAGACGTCCATTTAGAGGCTTTTTCGGGGGCGTGTATCTTTTTTCCTATTCACTTAAAAAAAAACAATTTTTTCCCTTTACGCAAGGCCTACAAAAAAGGTACTTTGCGTCGGACCGCTGCGGTCGACCGTATTCGAGTTATGCGGAAAAAAACGGTTTTTCGGGGGAAAAGAAACAGTTTTTTCCGCATAACTCGAATACGGTCGACCGCAGCGGTCCGACGCAAAGGACCTTTTTTGTAGGCCTTGCGTAAAGGGAAAAAATCGTCTTTTTTGTTTTTTTTTTAAAGTGAATAGAAAAAAAGATACACGCCCCCGAAAAAGCCTCTAAAACGGACGTCTAAGAGCGGGCCACGCTAAGGTGTCCATGACCAACAAAAGTATCACTGGATAACCTTAAGGTTACTACCTAGTAGTTTTATTTTTTCCTTCACCTAGTGATGGCCAATCTTTTTTGGTTGGCCAATCTGAGCTGTCAGATTTACAAAGTATACTGGCGTGAGTACAGGATTGCTTTTATAAATATTGTATTACGTATCTTAAACATCTCCCATCTCCCCAATCAAAGAAAATAAGTATTCGAATTCAATGGCAAATATATACGGGTAATTTTTTTTGTATTTTCTACTTACTGAATGGAATTATTATAAACCGTGTAATAAATTTCCACCTCCGTAAATCTTATTAATGAAAATACTTTTCATGCACCACCTCCGGGACATTCTCGGCCCACTCTCAGTGGCGTAATGCATATGAATGTAGCACGCAGCAGACAACTCCTGTTATGATGTGGTGTTTACTGTACGAGAGCGAGAGCCGACACTAAACATACAGCACTTAGGTTGAAAAACTGTAAGATGACGAGATCTTGATACACGCACCAATACAGGTCCAAATTACGTTTTTCACCTGGATCATGATATCGCGAATTTGACACAGGTGTGGACCCAGGTTAATGTGTCCTGTCACTGAGCTATATTTGTACGACTGTGTGTTTTTACCTTGCAAATAACCTAGATGGCAAATATTTTATCTAGCCACTGACTACTATGAAAACAATAAAATACGTCAAAGCTTATTTATGTTTATTTTAAACATAATTATTAGTGGTTTTTATTAGAATTAAAAGTTTGAAATTTGTATTAAAAGAGTCAGATGAAGAGAAACTACCGGGCTATGATTTCGTGTTTAAATTAACATGTATTGAGATAGGTTGTTTTGATAGTTGTATGTGGATCTAGTTTGAAACTCGAGATCACTGTAATAATACGATGTTTTGTTACTCCCTTATACTCGGGGTGATGAAGCATGTTCAGCCGAGAAGGGCATCTTCGATCTGTGTTTCACAACTTGTCGTTTTATTTATAACCTCGGTTGCGCAAAATTAGAGCGAAAAGTCGAATAAACTAAACTTGCCTTTGTATAATTAAACGGACGTAGATTGTGAGCACGATCGGCAACTGTTTTGTCGCGTAATTTATCGTGAATTTGAAGCGACTCGACAGGTCTATTGAAACCCCTCGGCTTCCAATAGTTTCCACGGTGTGGAGTTATTCGTAGACGCCGAGTTAAATAGCGCCGAGGTACTTTGTAAAGAGACCGAACGGAACGGTTACCGAGGACGTCCGTTGGGGGGCGACATGTCAGCTGGTGTCTGGAGCCGACACAGAACCGTATCGACGTCTGCTTGTCTAGCAGTGTCACGTCGCTTTGTCTCCCGATTTCCACCTTATCTACCCTTCCCTCTCTCTTTCTCGTATCGGCCTTTGTAACTATGTAGGGACGAGCACATGATAACGTGGTGACGCACAGTCACAAAACTTTAGGGACGCCCCTATCTGGAATTTAGAACAGCGGTGGTTCGATAGTTTGTCGAATTGTCGAGCTCACAAAAATGTTATGCGACCCTGCTTAGTAAACAGGATTTTCTGGTTAGGGATCTTGAGCGTCATCACCGATTACACTGTTTTGCAAAATTTAACGAACTTTCGGCCTCCAAGAAAATTTGATCTAAACTTTATATTTTCGAGGTTGCTGAATCCGAATCTGAAGTCAAAAAATATCGGCAAAAATATTGTGATGTAAATCGTGAAAAAGCTCTTAAAGAATTAAGCAATTGTTGATTTGTACAATTTTGTTCTATTTTTATTTTGAAGGGTGGTAGATTGGAAAATAATGGTTTGTACAAGTTTGCTGCTTAGATTTTGAATGGAATGGAAAATCTTTTCAACGATACCTCATTTGCGTATTTTTGATTAATTTTTTCGACGAAACATTTCACGGGGGTTTGACTTGGTTAAATTTTGGGAGGGAAAACCCCAAAATTTGTCAACACAAGGCTGTATTTTAGATTAGAAAAACAGTTTCGTTTCAATAAGGTCATCTTTTAATATTGCCTTGCCTAAACTGAATCTGGAGTAGCAATAGCCAGGCTCGAGTATCTAGGCACGAGCCATATAGACAGTGGCGATGGCGATCCTAGGTCCAAAGTTCTGCGGGGGCTAAAGCCCACCATGTTTTGTGGGTTTAGTATAAATTTTAATTTACCAGGAAGCAACACATTTGTATATTATATGTTGTTGTTGTTGCAGTCCTTCCCAGTGGCAATCCTATGCAATTTGTTCCTTCAGACTAAACAATTAAGTAAGGATAATTCATCCTGTCCAATAAATAAAATAATATTTTATCTACGATTGATACGAAATATAAACATTATATCTCTGTTTAGATGCGTAGAAAGTCATTCTTTTCGTAGCTGATTTCATTGCGCATGCGCGTTCATAATGAGGTGAAGAATTCCTCTTTTTTCCGCCCTAGGTCGAAAAAAAAGAGGAATTCTTCACCTTAACGTACGATTAGCGAGTTTGTTTACATTCTAATTTGCTGTTTGTTCAATTAAAGTAACTGTTTATATCGAGTTTATAGAGAAACAATGAGTGAGTTAAGTGATTATGAAGAAAGTCAGGAGAATTATACGCCTTCCGAAATAATTAATTCGGCACAAAATACAACTAATGAATTAATAATACGTTCTTACATACAGGAAGTTTATTAAATATATATTTTCTGTATTTATTATTAAAATCCACAATCGTAGATAAAGTACGGTACGCAACTCGTGGGAAAACTGCATTTTGCTTTGCTCGTGTGGTTTTACTACCCTCGCTGTCGCTCGGGTGCAAAATGCTACTTTCCGCACTAGACGCGTAATGCACAATTATGACTTGTTTAATTTTTTATTTATCTACATATTTATTTAGTTTTTTTACAATAATTTAAGAAGAGTGATGACAAACTATTTGGGGCTAATTTGATTTCTGGGGGGGGGGGGGGGGGGCTTATTTGATTCCTCTATACACAACTAAGTAATGAGAGAAAGGACGGAGGTCTCAAAGTGTGATATTTTTGTTTCAGTATCGTCAAGTATTTAGCACAAAACAAAGAAGACCGGAAAAGGATCAAAACTGCCTTGGAGTTGTCTGGCCTTCCGTGTGCAAAGGTATCTGTTATTTTTCATTTCTACTCTTTCAATCCCCCGGCCATCCACACACTCCTTCCTTGTATCTGTTTTATTTTCAGCGGTTGTAAACGGTTAATGTTACCGATATTCACAAACAATTGGAAATGGAGACTCGTATATGTAAACATGTAATATCAATATAATGAAATAGTTACGCTGGTAACGCTACCTACCAGAGTCAAGTTTTCATGTCCTTTAACTCTCTCACAGTATTAAGGGGTCCGCACACGGGTCGACCAAAACCAGACCAGTTTGAAATCAGTTTGCAACTGGTTGCGCGAGACCGTCCTTCCCCGTTGCAAAATGGTTGCAGATATAAGTTCAAAGAAAAATACCGACAAGAATGAATTATCAAAGCTCCGTATATACACTCTGTGAAAAGAGGTCACCGACTAATCTAAAATCAGTTGCACTCGTGTGAGGACCTGGTTTTATTCTGGTTGCAAACTGGTTGCACATATGACTATTTTGCAACTAGTTTCCAATTCGAGTTGCAAATCAGTCGTCCCGTGTGCGAAGGGCCTGCCAAATTCTGCCAACATATATTCACATCTCTACTAACATTACATAACATTACCTAATAATTTTAATTTTTTTATTATTTTTAAACGATGGTAAATAATTATTGAACGAGCGCAGTGAGTTCTTCATTACAGAGACTTGGGATTTGAAAAGTTTGTGTGTTTGTTTGTCTAACGATAGCTGGAGTAAAAATTGATAAATTTCAACGAAATTTGGCACATATATGCATCTCAGCATTTGTGAGAAGTGTATAGTTTTTGGAAATTCCTCACTCAATATTTTCAAGATGGCGCCCAATATGGCGGACGACAAATAAAGAAAGTTTTAGTCAGCATAATGTGTTATACATCGTTTTAAAGATCTTTAAGAGGAGGAAAAGAATATGTAACTAATAAAATTTCACATTTAATATTTTCAAGATGGCGGCCAATATGGCGGACGACTATAAAAAAAAGTTTAAGCCAGCATAATGTGTTATACATAGTTTTAAAGGTCTTTAAGAGATGAAAAAGAATATGTAACTAATAAAATTTCTCAGTTCATATTTTCAAGATGGCGGCCAATATGGCGGAAGACTATAAAAAAAAGTTTAAGCCAGCATAATGTGTTATACATAGTTTTAAAGGTCTTTAAGAGATGAAAAAGAATATGTAACTAATAAAATTTCTCAGTTCATATTTTCAAGATGGCGGCCAATATGGCGGACGACTAAAATAAAAAGTTATATCCAGCATAATGTGTTATACATCGTTTTAAAGGCCTTTAAGAGGAGGATAAGAATATGTAACTAATAAAATTTTACACTTAATATTTTCAAGATGGCGGTCAATATGGCGGAAGACTAAACAAACAGTTTTTAGTCAGTATGACATGTTATACATAAATTTAAAGCTCTTGAAGTCTAGAAAAGGAATATCCAACTATTCAAATTTCACACATAATATTTTTAAAATGGCGGCCAATATAAAGAAAACAAAAAAAAGTTTTACATATCTGCATAACATGTTATAATTCGTTTAAAGGAATTTTAAAGGCTACAGATTATGTACTAATACTGTATAAAAAGGCGAGCACAGCGAGCTGGCATTCATTTTATTATATAATTATTATGTACAAATACTTTTACAACAGGTGAGCGTAGTGAGCCAGCAATAATTTTATTAAATAAAATATTTACTACAAATGCTGTATAAACAGGCGAGCCTGCATTAATATTATTAAATAAAGATTATGCAGAAATGCTTTTATAACAGGCGAGCGTAGCGAGCCTGCATTAATATTATTAAATAAAGATTATGCAGAAATGCTTTTATAACAGGCGAGCGCAGCGAGCCTGCAATAATATTAATAAATAAAGATTATGCAGTAATGCTTTTATAACAGGCGAGCGTAGCGAGCCTGCATTAATATTATTAAATAAAGATTATGTAGAAATGCTGTATAAACAGGCGAGCGTAGCGAGCCTGTATTAATATTACTTTTATAACAGGCGAGCGTAGTGAGCCTGCAATCATTTTATTAAATAAAATATTTACTACAAATGTATGCTGTATAATCAGGCGAGCGCAGCGAGCCTGCAATAATATTATTAAATAAAGATTATGTAGAAATACTGTATAAACAGGCGAGCGTCGCGAGCCTGCATTAATATTACTTTTATAACAGGCGAGCGCAGCGAGCCTGCAATAATATTATTATATAAAGATTATGTAGAAATACTGTATAAACAGGCGAGCGTAGCGAGCCTGCATTAATATTACATTTATAACAGGCGAGCGTAGTGAGCCTGCTATCATTTTATTAAATAAAATATTTACTACAAATGCATGCTATATAAGCAGGCGAGCGAAGCGAGCCTGCATTAACGTTATTAAATTAAGATTATGTGAAATGTTGTATAAACCGGCGAGCGTAGCGAGCCTGCATTTATATTATTAAATAAATATTACGTACAAATGTTGTATAACCAGGCGAGCGCAGCGAGCCTGCAATAATTTTTATTAAATAAAGATAATGTAAAAATGCTATATAAACAGGCGAGCGCAGCGAACCCGCAATATTTTTATTAAATAAATATTATATAGAAATGCGGTATAAATTGGCGAGTGTAGCGAGCATGTATTACTATTATTAAATAAATATTAGTTACAAGCGCTATATAACCAGGCTAGCGTAGCGAGCCTGCATTAATATTATTAAATAAAGATTATATAGGTAAAAACTGGTGAGCGTGGTGAGCCTGCAATGACTTTATTAAATATGGATTATGTATGGATGAATGGAAAACATTTTAGCTCCTGAGAACTTGCGAATTTATACGAAATTTAATTCGGCTCACATCATCTCGGTCCTATAATATGACGATTAAAGAGGAAGATTGTAGTCAGAATGATATACCATACATTGTTTTAAAAGGCTTTATGAGTAGCAACGTTATCAACAAATGTGACCGAGATGAGGGTGTTAAAAAGTAAGCTTATTCTTATTGCTGTTTTTCGTAAAATGATTTTAAACCTGTTTTGATGTTGAATATGTTAGGTTTTCACCGAAAAATTATCCTGGTAGCAATATTGAGAACATAGTATGGGTGATGTACTCATAAGACCTCAATCTATGCGAGTTCTTTATGCACCGCATCACTAGTTTTAGAAATTTGTAATTGTACCGTTAATACGATAGATTTGATTTTCTCATTAAAACCTATCGTATCTCGGCATGCAATTATTCAATCCACCTCAAACTTGTCTTAATCGATTCAGCTAAATTAAATTCAAATATTAGGACATCTCAATCGACTAATTTCAAAATTTTCTAATTTAAAAATCGTATCAATTACTTCCTCCCCTTACCTAAAAACCAAAACTAAATAAATATTACAACCCTTGAGGTATTCGACTTTCTTCAATAGACCAATTTTGGAAACCGTTTTTGGTTTATTTGATATAATCAAAGATGCAAGAGAAGGGGGGAGGGCATATTTGTAAACTGGTTTGTCTAAGCAGAGTGTAAAATAAACAAGTAAGACAATGCTTCACGTAAGTAAACGTGAGGCGATAATCCCTGGTTTCTGTACCATTAAGTTAAAAATTTTAAGTTTAACAGTTGCATATTCTTTTTCTGCACTTCAATACCTTTAAATTTATTTATAACATGTCATGGTGACTAAAAACATTTTTTTAGTAACCCGCCATATTGGACGCCATCTTGAAAATATTTAGAGTGAAAAATTGAAAAAGTGTGCAGTTGTCACAAATGCCGAGATGCACCTGTGTGCCGAATTTCATGTTCCTACCTATAGTAGTTTATGAATTGAAACAAGCAACAGACAGACAGACAGAGCTGTTGTATAAGGTTTCTTTTTGTACTTTGTACAGAAACCTAAAAATAAGAAATCTGTTGACAATAAACTCAAGCTGGGCACACTTCACTACCTTTCCCTTGGACTTGTTGAATATAATATGATAGTGTTGTAAGTGGTATTTCAATTGAAACAACCTGCCAATGTTGCAGATATCCCCCCCCCCCCATCCTAAATGAATTTTCGCTGGGAAGTAGAGCAATGCCGCTAGTTATTTATATTTTTAAAATAAAAAGTAAGACGTCAAATTGAGAGTGGTGTTGGTACAAGCAGTGGACTTTGTTACTGATGTGGGTTTTGTGTGTGACAGGACGATGTGATCCCTCCCGAGAAGTTCACTTTCGACCATTTCTTCACTTTCTACAAGAATCTGACGCAGAGGACAGACATGGAGAAGATCTTCAACGAGTAGTAAGTGGCAACGTTTCACCGTTATAGCGAGTGTCTCAGGCTGTCAAGTGTGGTGTGTTGACCGGTGTGTTTGTGTTACAGCTGCGAAGGAAACAAAGGTATGACGGGGAGTCAGGTGGTGGAGTTCCTCAACAAGTGTCAGAGAGATCCCAGACTGAACGAGATCCTGCACCCGTACGCAGACGAGGCGAGGGCTGCTGCTCTCATCAAGCAGTACGAACCTGACGAGAAGCTCGCTGCAGAGAACAAACTCTCCTTGGACGGCTTCACCAGGTACGCTTTACACATACTCATATAAATAACAATATCTCTACTACTCTGTGGTCTACTCTAGCACCTGTAGAATTTGGCTAGTGAACTGCTGCTCCTGGACTGTAGTGAATAATTATTTTGTGGATACCATAGTTTAGAATTATGATTTGGGGTTTCTCATCTTGACAGTTGTTGGTTTCAAGCGGAAATAAAAGATCCAGAGGAAACGATGTTGGTCAAAGGAGTGGAACTTTCCACAACTCCGGACAATCACGATATAAATCAATGGCAATCGATATCAATCAGGAGGCTAATATATTCTCAATCATCAATATTATCTACGATGTCCGAACCTTCGGAAGCGAGCGGACGGTCCTCCATCGCTGGTGTTGAGCAGGTGACTGACGGTGATGGAATGCTTGATCAAAATTGCTCTAGACTATCAAGTGCTCCATCAAGCCGCTTGAGTCATTCAAACTTTCCATCAATCACCGTCAAGGCTTGACTCAAGCGTCAACCATGCTTGACACCATCGCTTGATGCGTTGTTTTGATGAAGCGGATTGATAGTGTAGGGCCTGATTAAGTTTGGGTGACGCAGAGTGTTGACTTGTGTTGTATGCGCAGGTACCTGGTGAGTGAGGAGAGTCAGGTGGTGTTCCCGACCAAGCAGGATATGGACCAGCCCATGTCTTGTTACTTCATCAACTCCTCTCACAACACTTACCTCACGGGTAACAACAACCTCTATCTTCAATATCTTGAACTAATATATTAACCCTGGAATGCTAATGGTAGTCGATACCCATCAAAGCTACTTCGTCGATTCGACTAACGTTTAGTAATAAACGTAGGGAATTAATTGGTCGTCGATTGAGCCTATAGCCTGGGAAAATGGGCCTGGGGTAAGGGGCAATAGGCCTAGGGGTAAGGGGCAATGGGCCTAGGGTAATTAGCCTTGGGCCAGAGACCAGTGGCCGATAATCTGGGGCCTGGAGCACTTAGCAAAGGGCCTTGGGCTTTTGGCCTGGGGCATGGGACCTGGTGCATTAATGTTCACTCAATTTCAGATTCTTCTGATGTTCCTACTAAGTTAAGTTAAGTTTGTATATCTCACTGAAAGATTTAATAATGAGTTCTTAATAGTTTTCTCTTTATAAAAGTGTAGTTTAAACCCAAAAAATGTATTTTTTGTATGTGTTAGTCGAATCGCCGAAGGTTTAGTAATATCAGCCATCCAATTACCATTAGCATTTAAGGGCTAAAATGGAAATATGGTTACAATTAAATAAGCAGTTCCGATTTGTGTCCCTGTAGCTTGTTTATTAGAATAGATGTGATTGAGGCACTTGTGAGTTGTCAAGTTTTATTTGATGTGACAGATTGTCGGTAGGAAGCAGGCATTGTTTACTTTGAGACATGAGGTCGAAGTTGGAACAGAGAAATGTATTGGCAATGTTGCTGACTAGACCGTGTTTCTTGTATTAGTTTAACGGTAATGTGTTCTGTAGGCCACCAGCTGACCGGTAAATCGAGTGTGGAGATGTACCGGCAGTGCCTGTTGGCCGGCTGCCGATGTGTGGAGTTGGACCTGTGGAACGGTTCCAACAAGTCGGAAGAACCGACTGTGGTACACGGGTACACGTTGGTACCGGACCTCCAGGCCAAGGATGTCATACAGACGATAGCCCAGTCGGCCTTCATAACATCCGACTACCCTGTCATACTGTCGTTTGAGAACCACTGCAACCCTCGACAGCAAGCCAAGATAGCCAACTACTGTCGAGAGTTCTTCGGAGACACTCTTCTAGACAAAGCCCTCGACTCCTATCCTGTGAGTACCCTATATTTATTCTCTTACTGTATCATTAGTTTAACATGTATTTTGCCGGAGTTGTTTCAGCAAGTGGCTCTTTAGTCAAGTGACCCAAATTACTCAAATCAAATAGATGGTCATAGTGCCTAGCTTACCTCCCTACATCATCCTATAACTATACTTCCCAGCTGCACCTTTTCTACTATTACTATTACTCATTTTTCCTTCTCTTTTTTACTTCTTTACTTCTTTACCTGTAGAAATTATATATTACTATTACTACAATTACTCTAATTTGAGTAGAGCATCGATTATCGGAACTAATGTAGTTTTGGGTGGTTCAGATAATCAAAATTCACCAACCAAAGAAAAAAAAGGAAAGATGTCAAATAAATCAATTACGTTTATACAAATAAAGCATCTGTTTATTTATCTGTAATACATAGTGAATATGATACAATCATACAGCTAACAAAGTTCTTTTTAATAATTAATTAAGCTGTGGCTATTGATTTATTTTCATGACCCTGTTTGGATAATGGAATGTTCAGATAACTGACGTTAGGATAATCTACGCTCTACTGTAATTATAAATGTATCGATTCACTACATGAAAACATCTACTTGTATCAAGTTAACATTTTACTTGCCTCTTTCAGTCGTACTTTAAATGACAAGTAATGTTTTTAATTGAAACAGGACACAGTAAAATTAGTTTTTATTACGTGAGATATGAGTGTAGACGCCCAAGGAACAAACAGCAACTGGTGGTTTGTTTTTGTTTACTCTAGTGCCCCTGTGTTTCCCAATTTCCCCCTCTTTTAGTTATGTTAGGCGAGAGGGGAGGGGGGCCTCACCCTCAGTGTCTGATTACTGGATGTGCCGGACTGGCGGAGTGTCAGAGTACAGAGATTTGTCTATACTTGGATTGTGTTTGTAGAAGTCCGTTTGTTTTCCTATGTGAATCTCACCCCAATGTTACAGATGAGACTATCGAGTTGCAATCAATCAATTTAATTTTGTTTTGTTTAGTTGGACAATGGTTTCTCGTTGCCTCCACCTTCTCAGCTGAAGAGAAAGATCATAATCAAGAACAAGAAGAGAAGTCCGGCGCCGGAGAGGAGCCCCGGGGAGGTGAGGGCCGCTCAGGGAGAGGAACAGGACCCTCCCGCTACCCCTGGCGAGTCCAACGGCTTCCCTCTCAAGGAGGAGATAGAGCGAGCTCAGTCCAACACTCTGGACAGAACCCCGTCTGTACCCGCGTCCGCTGTAGAAGAGGAATCCGCCGTCACTACTCCTGTCAAACCCTCTGAACAGGAGTCGTCTGCCCAGGATGACACTCCGGCAGACTCCACCAAGGAAGATACGACCGGAGAACCTGCCAAGCCGGAAGTGAAGGAACAGGAGGAGGAGTCTAAAACCAAGGAGACGGAAGCCGGTGCTGAAATATCGGCCCTTGTGAACTACGTGCAACCTGTTCACTTTGTCTCATTTGAAGAGTCAGAAAGTAAGCACCTCCGTAACAGTTATGTTTATAACAACTCTGGAGTCAAGTACACGGCTCTAACCAGACCAGTCGATGTAATACAGACTCGGATAATTAACTCGTCACAACAAGCACAACCCACATCTAAATGTATTTTGTTTGTCTGTTTAGAGAAAGATCGTTCGTTCGAGATGTCTTCGTTTGATGAGAAGCAGGCGACATCGCTGCTGAAGGAATCTCCCATAGAGTTTGTCAACTACAACAAGAGACAGCTGTCGAGGGTCTACCCTGCCGGCACACGCTTCGACTCCTCCAACTTCATGCCTCAGGTCTTCTGGAACGCAGGCTGCCAGCTTGTCGCCCTCAACTACCAGACTCTAGGTCAAACTTCTTTTTTATAATGTATTTTTATCATCTGTGCAGACCAAGGATCTTATATAAAGGGGATGGAATGTTAAGAAGGGGTTTAAGGCAAAAAAGTGACCCCATGGAGGTAAGAGAAATTGGAGAGAAAAACCATACTGCGCACACTCCACAACCTTTGAACTGGGACAAATTACCTTCTTTATGAGATTATAACCTGAAACTATAAACAAATTCTTGGTAACCTGTAACCAAGAGGAAGGTAATTTGTCCCATTGGAGCTTCTATTTTACATATCTTCATGGGGTCACTTTTTTCCACAACCCTCCATCCCTTTTATTTAACATCCTTGGTGCAGACCCATGGAGCATGGAGCTTATAAACAGTTAGGTACTTCTTTAGATTGTTACTCCCCTATGATTTTTAGAATATAAATGACTTTGACTAAATAACTATAAAGACAAAGGGATGTTTAGTCCATTGTACTTTGGGACAAAGGAATATCACACTTGTGTTTTTATAAGGGGAGTAGCAGTCTAAAGAAGAACATTCCGCACACCGTGTTTAGATTGTTACCCCACTCTAGTTTTTTTAAAGGGAGTAACAATCTTAAGAAGTGCCCAGATTTACATGACATTTTGTGTGTTCATGTTAAAAAGAAATCATCCTCTGAAGAGATATCAAAAAAATATTTTTGACTCTAAAATTAGAGGCCCTCCACCCTCCAAAATATTTTTTCCCCAAGAATAATCTAGTTTGTGAAATTGTTAATGACAAGGGGTTGGGGCTCGGTTGCCGCTGCATAGAATTATTTTTAGAGTAAACTTTGATTGAATGTTGAATAATTATTAAATTTCCACAACTTACTAATTGAGTAATTGTGTTGTAGTATTAGACTCATTTTTTAGTTTATATATTTGTAAGTGAAAACTGCTCACAGTTCAGAATGGGACGCACTTTATCTCTTTCACATTAAAAACTGAAACTTAAGTGTTGTTCTGAATATTGTCAATATAACAATGTATGTTATTTTTCAAGGAATTATTTTATCCTTTTGATTTTTTGTTGACACAGCAACTTGAATTCTACCACTTTGACTGATATTAAACCATCGCAAGTCCCTATTGTCTTCTCACACGGATGATTTAGAATTAATATTGTTGCTTTGTTGTGTAGACCTAGCGATGCAGCTGAACCTGGGTATATTCGAGTACAACTGCAGGTCCGGTTATCTTCTCAAGCCCGAGTTCATGAGGAGGACCGACAGGAGGCAAGTTTAGTAGTAGTAGTAGTAGTAATAGAGCTACGTGTCGGAACCTAGAAATTAGTCATTAATTGGACATTGGACCCATTTTATTAGCCCCAGCTTCTTCACACATTGCACCATTGTACATTGTACCTACTAAGCGAGGTACAGTGTTATCATTAGTGATTCATGTAAATCAGAGCGTCAAAGCATGGGGGTCACCCATGTACCTGTACTGCTCTTGGCTCTCAGATACACGTCACATTACCACAGCAGAGAACCCTTAAGGGGATGCCCTTGCACTGTTCTACACTTGATTCATACATGTAAATAAGATTACCATGGTACAGGATCGAACCCATGATCTTGAGTGTCGTCCTCGACTCATCGACATCCAATGAGACATGATATAGCCCCACATCCACACTGACTCCTGGGGATTGTGGAGGCAAATTTACTTTGTTGTGTTTCTAGAGGCCAACTTTCAATACTTCTTTCCTTCAATATCGCAAACCAAAAATGTTGGCCCCCCTTTTTTTTTTTTTTTTAAATCATTATCCATCCATTTCATTACATTACTTTTCCAATTTTTTGAAAAAAATAAAGTTGGCAAATTTTATTATTATGTTTAAAATTTGACTGCTGTCTCACTAAATTTGATATCTAGAGTCTGATGAATGAGGAGATGAAGTGAACTCTACGCACCTTGGTGATATAAACGTATCGGTACATCGGTGCATACGTACTCATCATATTACATTAGTAGAACACTTGATGTGAAATTCTAATGCGTTAGTTAGTTGTAGTACAATATACTAAGAGGGTGTGTGTTTAATGTTATTATTACTACCTGTCTATTACTTTATAAGTTTAACTTCATTAATGAATGAGTGAATGGCTTTATCATTAAATTAAGATACATTTTGTGACGATATGAATTTACAGCATTTAGTACAAGTCTACTCCATGGCCATCTGGAGGAGAGTTGCTTACAAATGTAAATGGAATAGTTTATTACTACATTGGAAGACTGTTCACTACTTTCCCAGAGATAGTTTTGGGTATAATAAGTGTTTTCAAGGCAAATGTGGTTGGATGCCCGTAACTGAACTATTAACTATGTCTATTGGAACCCTAAATCTTACAATATTAACCCCTAGAGATACGGGCTGGCGCATTGAGTGCGCCACGAGTAAAAAAGTTTCGGTAAATCACAGATTCACAATGCGAGAATAATAAACCCTCACTCTAACCTACCACTAGAGACCCTAAAACAGATGAAACAGTCTGCTTTGATTATTGCTTCGTTCTGCATTGTTTTGCCGTGTTTATTTGTCTTGGTGTGGTGCATACGACACCCATGCCACTATGTGTTGTAGAGAAATTATGCTTTCGGATCAATATTTTTTGGTTTTGCATGAGTTTTTGGATTAGGATGATGGTTGTGAGGAGTTATCTCAGGACTTTGACAAATAATAATAATTAATTAAGGTTGAAAGCCCGATACTAAGTCAGAATGCTGAAGGAGTAATTACTGATTTTTTAGTCATTTTTATTTTTATAATTAAAGATGTCATTGAGAAATACATATGTAATACATTAATTGACTTTTTAGTTCAACATTTCCAAAACGCAATATAGATAATCTGGATTTGACCTATTTATGGTTGGAAAAATGTATTGGCGCATAAAGAACGCCGCCCGTGCCTCATTGTTTGTCCACTATAGTCATGCCGCTAAGGGTTAAGAAATGTTGTGCCAAATCAGAAATATTACTAGTATAGCTAGCGAGGAAACGGCCACTCTTATATCAGAATATTGTACAAATCCCCGGTACTGTTTGTTTTGGTTTTAAGGAGTTGATAATTTAATTATTCAATCAGATAAATAATAATAGTAAAATTTGTTACATCTTCCTGTCAGTTTTTTAGGGTTTTGTAGATTCTTCTCAAAACCCTTATGCCGAGGGTGATGTGTCCGTCTGTCCGTCGCTCTTTGGTTCATAGGGCCTGAACCGTTTAAGCTAAAGAGCTGAAATTTGAAATACTGGTGTAACTTTTTGACCCAACCACAGGAAAAATATACAGAAGTTCAAAATTAAATATGCGCATGCGCAATTCGCAAAAATGTTGTAAACTTAAAAATTTATATTTTTTTTAATTTTCGAGTGGGGTATCAAATGAAAGCTGCTGAAGAGTAGGACGCAAATATATATAAGCTTTTGTAAATTTTGCATTCCTTATTGGGTAAAAAAATCAAAATATACCCAAAAAAATTTCCCCCCCCCCAACCACTATTCTTCGGCGGGTCCTAAAATTTCGAAATAATTCATGCTAATGCCTTATTGTGGGGCGATGAAAATTCCGGGAGTTCATCCCAAATTTTAATAAATTGCCAATTTTGGCCGCGAAAATTTGAAGTGCGCCAAAAATTTTATTTTTTTAAAATTTTGAGTTGGGTATCAAATGAAAGCTGCTGGACGCAAATATTACGGTTACACCTCAGCAGGTAATTAACATTTTCCTGCCTCGGCTTCGCCTCGTCAGTAAAATTGTTTAGCCTATCCTCGCCTTCGGCTCGGAACTAAAACTTAAAAAACTTGTCAGCAAAATTCCAGTTTGCTGCCTAGTGACATAAATAACTATTGTTACCTACCTTAGGGTGGGTAACAAAGTAAAAAAAGTACCTTTCTAGCTGCTTGTTGAGACCAGATGTAAGTTTTTAAGATTAGTGTGTAGGGGGTACTTGACGAATATGTAGAACTGAGATATGTTGGCAGGTTCGATCCGTTTGCGGAGAGCACGGTAGACGGAATCATAGCAGGGACGGTGGTGGTACACGTCATCTCAGGACAACTTCTCAGTGACAAGCGCTGCGGCACCTACGTAGAGGTCGATATGTTTGGACTCCCCGCAGACACCGTCAGGAAAAAATTCAAAACCAAAGTGGTTCCCAACAACGCCATCAACCCTGTCTACGACGAGGAACCTTTTGTCTTTAAGAAGGTACTTAATACTCACATTATGTCAATTTTCGGCTGCTCATTTTATCTGTGCACATTTTGTATAAAATATCAGTGTTTAAAGGGAAAACACTGGCCGAGTTGTTTCCTCTTTCACTTGTACAGTTGTTGTCTATCTTTCTCCTACCGGGATTTTTAAATTGTTTTGACTATAGGTAAATTTTTATTTGAGGCAGTAGTAGTAAGGGGGTGGGGAGGCCAGTCGACTACCTAGTAGAACATCTGAGCCTTACCAGAGGACCAGTTTTATTCCTGGTCTCCCAGGACGCTAGAGCCCTCCGAGAGCGTCAGCAGGGTCCTACTCAGGCGCCTACCTAGCACTATTTATTTATTTTTATTTATTTATTTATTTATTTATTTACTGTGGTTACTTACAGAAAGTTTCACAAAAGTCAAGGCATTTCATGTCAGTTACATCTGACAATAATACTTAAAAGCTAAATAATAAATAAATTAGAGTTAAAACTTAAAAACTAGTATCACAGATCTACATACTATACAAAACTTAAAAGCTAAAATGTTATTTACTTTTTAACAAAATTCAATAACAATATAACTTAAAACCAAAATCACAGTACCTAAACCTAATGAGACTAATTAAAAAGTTAACAAAACATAAAAACTAAAATATTGATAAAAACAACACAGAAACTACACAGTACATGAATGTTCTAAAAATTCTTCAATTGTATAAAAAGCATTGTCAATTAACATTTTTTATTCATATTTTACGATTTTGGTAGTATTCATACTACGGAAAGATTAAATTTTAATTTAAATCAAATTATAATTATTATTAACTAACGTAACAATAACGTCAGAGAAAATCATTCTCCTGCGTAGCTTAGTTGGTAGAGTGCTATACTGGAAATATTGAGGCCTGTGGTTCAAATCCCAGCGCTGGAGTCTGTTTTTCTCTGTCTGTTTCCCGTAGTTAATAATAATTATAATTTGATTTAAATTAACATTTGTTTAATTTTATGTTTAAATAAGTTCACTGGCAAACTTAAAGTCTGGTAACTAATTTTATTTAAAACTTTAACACCTATGTAATCAAAGTGATTATTGGTGAGAGCCAACTGATTGGAGGGAAGAGGTATTTTTTTACAGTTTCTTATTGAGTATCTATATTCTTTTCTGCCCAAATCCTCTATCTTACTTTTCATCTCCAAGGCAACAGCTAAAATGTAGATACCTGTTAGCGTCAGTACTTGCAATTTCTTGAAAAGAGGCCTACAACTCTCGTTCCACCTGGCTCCGCCTATAATACGTAGGGCTTTTTTCTGAACAAGAAACACTTCATTCGTGTAAGATGAGCTACCCCAGGCAGTAACACAGTAAGTAATCACTGAGTGGAAGTGGGCAAAGTACACTTTGAGAACAGTGTCAGTGTCAAGACTTTTTCTAAGTTTTCGAAGAAGGTACACAGTAGAAGACAGTCGCTTTACTAGTGCACCACAGTGGGGCTTCCAACTTAGTTTAGAATCTATAAGAACTCCAAGCATCTTCAAAGGCGGTTCCTCTTCTATCATCGCCCTCTTAAGATTTCGACCTCCTGAGGGGTCAGCCCCCTAATCTAGACTGCATGTTACTACAGCAAGGGTGGGACTCTAATGATTATTTGAAACTGATAATGTCCATTGTTCACAATAATTTTTGATAATAATTAATTTTAGGACAAATATTTAGTAATTATTCACACCTTACAGAGTGCCCTCTTACTCGACTGCCTAATCCAAATACAAGTGTAAATCCCGGACATTCCACTCATCACAAACACTCTAATTACTTGATTTTACCAAACAATTATACTGAACGTAATTTTTGGAATGGTGTTGATAGATGCCTGTTATTTGACCTTGTCGGTAGTGTAGGTATTATTTGATTGTTCTTGAATGTGTCGGCAGGTGGTGCTACCTGAGCTGGCCTGTCTCAGGATATCGGCTTATGAAGATAACGGCAGGTTCATTGGACACAGGATCCTCCCGCTCCAGGCTCTCTGTCCCGGGTAACTTGCTTTGAGTCTTGTATTCCACTAGTGGACATTTTGAAGCAGTACCAAGCATTTGGAATTTGAATGATCTGACCACTAAAGAAAAATTAATAAAGTAATAGATGCGTGGCGAAAGGTCTTATTAACTCATAAATTCTATAGTGTTCTGCAGGATGTCTAAGAAAAAAAATACGTGTGTTGTCGCGGGACACCCGGTAGGAACCAAGTTCCTAACATTTTTCATTAAATATAAATTATAAAATCACACTGCTAAGTACGTATACATTGCTAACTACTTATACATGGCGGAGTTAGAAAAGAGACAAAATTAAAAGTAACCACTGTTTGTACCTGGCAGAGTTAAGGCAAAATTAAAAGAATCATTATTTGTGTAATTAAAGCAAGCGTTTTACTATAAATATATATTAAATATAAGAAAAAAGTTGATCATGATGAGTTTATAGTTAAAGAGTGTTTAGTCTTGGATTAGTTTTGACTTGATAGCATCCCTGCATCAGTTCAACTATTTGCCACTAGGAGCGCCACGTTCGCAACTATTGTCACCGACGAGTTAGAACGGACGCCTCCCAGAATTCAGTCTTTCACTAGCAGTCACTTATGCATGTTCACTTATATTTTTTATTAACAACAAACAATCAAGGTGCTTAGTGAATTCTCAATGTATGTACTTTAAACGCAATAATAATCAGTTATTTAAGAATCTTGTGTGTTGTTTTATTGAATCTAAATTACACCTAACAAATCAAAACCTTTAAGGAATAAAACGTAAAGTAAGCATAAACAAAGAGTATGTTGTTTAAAGGAGTTTGGATTGAAATAGGACTGTTTTCTACCTACCCGGCCAATTAATTTAAAATATTATAAAATTATCTCTTTCCTACTCTACAGCTTCTGCTTGAATCAGGGTGAAATTTTACATGATTATATTTTATTTATTTACAAAACAAGGGACATTTTTTGCATATATAACAAAAATAATCAAAACAAGTCAAGTAACAGGCTTCCATAATAACATTTTTTCCCGTCTTTTTGAAGCTTACGTTTACGCGAGGGTTGCACGTGAACGCTTGGGCGTATAACAATTTCTGACGAACTCAGCCTGGGCATTGGTAAAATGAACATGTGTACCAAATTTCATCTAACTCAGTGATCTTTTACTCAAGTTATCGTCATCTGTAGATTTCGTGACGGATTTTGCGTGACGGTGATTTTGTGACAGTGATTTTGGTCGTTTTTTTGGATTCACAAGTACACAATACGTAGAGTTCTGTCTTAGTAAAAATCAGGGGTAGATCAATCCGGTTAACTTTTCAAGGTTTCAATGTCGTTACATACATATAATAATAATATTGTAGCCTCTACTTGTCTTACTTATTCAATTAAAATAATTTACAATTTGAAATTTACTGTGTAAAAATGTGTTGTAAATGAGTTGTGCATTACAGAGTGGTGTTGATTTAGTTACAGGCATGTGGCCCTGAGATCAGAGTCAGGTCAGGCTCTGGGTGCCGCAACACTGTTCCTGCACATCATAGTGAAGGACTACGTACCGGACGGTCTGACAGAACTAGCCGAGGCGTTGGCTAACCCCATCAAGTACCAGAGTGAACTAGACAGGAGAGAGAAGCAGCTGGCAGTGCTGACGGAGGGTATGGACATACTGGAGGTAAGTTTCTCCACGTTATCTCTATCCATGTTTCGTCTTTTTAAATCAAATTGACATTCCGACAGAGTCCAACTGAACACATTCAGACACATAGCCTAGTCCAGACTGGCTCACATACTTACCAACCTATGATCCTAGACACAAGACCAGTGGTTCTCAACCTGTGTTACGCGTACCCCTTGAGGCCCTCCTTACAAAAATGTGTATGGAGTACGTGGTGAACTAAAAAAAATTATTTTGTTTATTTTTCTGTCTAATAAATAAAAACTTTTTAGTGAAATGTAAATTAAAAAATCTTGTATGGAATTAATATTACCTATTTACAGCTGTTTCTATGATGTAGCAATATTAGCAGTTGTTAAACATCACTTCATCTAATATAAACATTATTTATACAAATAAGAGGTTGTTGTTAGGGGGTACCCACAGTTAATTATACAAAAAAGGGGTACGTGGGTTGAAAAAGGTTGAGAAGCCCGCTCTAGACAATATGATGTACATGTCTTTACATTAGATATATATTTTAGATATTTAATTTATAATGATTTATAAGTATAGACAATAATGAAATGAAATAAATATGTATTGAATATTGAAATGGTACTTCTTTAGATTGTTACTCCCCAATGTTTTTTGTTTAGAATATAAATGACTGACTAAATAACTATTAAGACAAAGGGATGTTTAGTCCTATGTACTTTGGGACAAAGGAATTTCATACTTGTGTTTTTATAAGGGGGGGTAACAGTATAAAGAAAAACATTCTGTAAACCTTCTTTAGATTGTTACTCTCCCTCTGTTTTCTTTATTAAGGGAGTAACAATCTAAAGAAGTGTCGAGAAAATAGACAATCATGATGAGTTGATAGTAAAAGAGAATGATTGTAATAAAGAGTCTGTTGTGGGGGAGCCACTCTGCATTCTTACAATTCCACCCAACTGCACGCTCTGAACGTCTCCTTTTCAACAATTATATATGTATCACTTCACTACACAAAAACTTCTTCCTGTATCTAGTTGAAATTTTACATGCCCGTTTCAATTGTACTTTAGACAATGTATATTAAGTTTTATTAAAATTATTACATTAGAATGTAAGACATCAGTAAAAAAGTTTTTTTCTCTATTTTAAGCATTTAAGTCTGCTTTAATAGTTTTAGCTGTCTTTAACACTTCATACCGGTGTCGCCGTTGGTTTTACTAAAAAACTGTTTTTATAAAAATTGTTTGTATCATTAAATAGATAAAGTAAGTTTTTTTTCACGTCCTAAAATTCCAAATTTTACATTTAAAGCTTTTGTTTACGTGAGCGTTGCGTGTGAACATTTGTGGTGGATAATGTCCAACGAACTCGTCCTGGGCATTGGTAAAATGAACATGTGTACCAAATTTCAACTAAATTAGTCAACTTTTACTCAAGTTATCGTCATCGATCGATTTTGTTACCGGTTGTTTTTTTGGATTGGCTCCAGGACTCACGGCGTTGTATCGTGCCATAAGACACTTGGTTCCAAAATGTTGGTTATTACAGAATGAAGGGAAGGACTGGGAGCGAGTTGTGTTATAATGTTAGTTGTTTGGTTGTTTGACAGGACGGAGAGGACGACGTGGGGACGATGAGGAGTCCGGTGGAGAGGAGCAGCGTGCTGAAGCGTGAAGTATCGAGGATATCGTGTGAACGTGGTGCTAGTGTCACCGGCAGTGTAGAGGCTGAGGGTATAGTCGTCACCGTTGCAGGTCTAGAAGCCTTCATGGAGGCCGAGGGAGCTATAACAGCACAGCAGCTTCACGCTGATAGGTAAACTCTCCGTCCTACACAATTATTATTTAATAAATAAACAGGTCAAGTGTGTGCTAGTCAGCACACAGCGAGGGTCCGTAGGCAACACCAATACCCTATTGATGGTGCTATTTAAAATGCTAAAAAGCTTACTTTGAACTATCTTATGGGTTTGATACTCTCAAAACACATAAACAAACTTCTGATAAAGTATTTTTTGCCACTGAACCAGACCATAAACATATAAATACATCAAAAAGAGCATAATTATAAAAAAAAAAAAAAAAAAAAATGTATTTTGTCAATAAAAAAAAAATACAATTTCTTTTTATTGAAATTTCCAAAAAGAGGTATCGTTACTTTTGGTTGAAGAATGTTCAGGAATTGTTTCAGATTTTTTGCACTTTACATAAGAGAGATAGAGGGGGGGGGGGGCACTTTTCACACCCACTTTAAACTCACCTACTCTCGTCATATCAAAGCTTACAACCAAAAACTAAATATATTTTTGTAATCAGCTCGATGTACCCTTTCATATGATTCCTTACACGGTGTCCAAAAAAAAATTGTGTAACCCTTAAGTTTTTTTACCAAAAATTTATTTTTTTAAGTCGCTATATTTTTAAAATGTATGGGTAGGTACTATACACATATGTGCCAAATTTCAAAGTGATTGGACAAAGGAGTAGCCATGAGAGCAGGAAACAGACGGACGGACAGACACACACAGGAAAATATAAGGGTTAGTTAGTTTGGCACCTCTTTAGATTGTTACTCCTCATAAAAAAAACAGAGGGTAGTAAAAATCTGAAGAGGGTGTACGGAATGTTCTTCTTTAGATTGTTACTCCCCTATTAAAACAGAAGGGTGATATTCCTTTGTCCCAAAGTTCATTGGGACTAAACATCACTTTCTCTTAATAGTTATTTAGTTAAAGTCATTTATATTCTAATACCACTTAGGGGAGTAACAGTATAGAGAAGTACCGTTGGTTTTGCCTAAGGACCCTAAAAAAGCCATTACGAAATGTTTCAGTTTAGTAGCCCTTTCTAAATAGTTTTCTGTTCAAATGTAGTCTAGTCATTTGGCAGATTATTTTTTTGAATTGTCAGTGGTGTATTTGAACTGCTGCTCTCTTGACATTGAGACGGAATGTTTGTCGTAGTTAATGTTGTTTGAATGTCGTAGGCAGCCGGTGCTGCAGCAGGCTCGACTCGACGTGAGCCACATCTCGGACCTGGCCCAGCAGATGCACGCAGACACCCTCGACAAGTTCCTCAACAGCAAACCTATCCTCGAAAAGAAACTCGAGCTCGAAAAGAAACTCGAAGCTCTTAGGAAAAAACAAGAAAAGGTAAAATATCATAGATGCCGAGTTCAGATAACAGAGGTTCGGATAATCGAGGTCCTACTGTACTTTGTCCTAAAGTCCCAACCTTGTTCCTTCATCGACACCTTTTAAAAAAATTATTTCCTTCATCGGCCCCCTTGCATTTTTCCATTAATATACAGCAAACAACGTTAGCAGTATACTAATAATTGCACTTCTTAAAGAAAATCTTTAAGATAATGGCCTGGAATTACCTATCATCGTATAGTCACAATATCTAACATAACATATCTTCTTTTAATTGTTTTAAGTGTTAAGTGTAAAAGTTAAAAAAAAAAAAAAAAAAAAAATTAAAACAGATATATGTTTACCTGTAGAGTACATTTGTAACAGTTCACTGAAAGAAATTCTTCTGCCATTTCTCTTAATTGGAGGTATAAAAATGAACATAAGACATTGAAATACTGTTTTTACAAAAAGTGGATTCATCCAACTGCACAGAAAATTTACTGTTTTGCAATTTACAAATTATGAATTTTATAGTATCTTCTGACATTAATTTCATCCATACAATGATGTATGGAGAGTGCGGGATACTTTTTAAAACTGGTTCAGGGTTTATTGCTGGTGGGCGATATTAGTTTTTTCACCAGTGGTATGTGGATATCCGGCTTTTGCAATTAACAAAGAAACATTACAATGATAGGGTGTCCAGCAGCCTTGAACTCCTGGAATCATGCTTGAATTTTTAGGATGCTTTTAAAACTTTGAAATATGCTTGAATTTTGAAAAAAAAATAACAGAAAAACTTAAAATATGCTTGAATTTTGAGAAAATCGGGAATTTTAAAGTGATAATAAATTGATTATGCAGCATTACTTTTTGTAATTGAATCTATGTATTTTTGTCATTTTACTAATTGAATTATTCTCGTCCACTTTATTAGTCTGACTTATTTATTTAAGGACTTTAAAAAATACAGATATATAATTTATAGGTAGTCCGCCATAAATTAGTTTTTAACTAAACTGAGGATGAACAAGAATTGTCTTGAAAAACAAAATAATTTTTTATAATATTTTTTTCTTCTACTGTATTATTCATTTATAACTTAAATAATGAGTATTATACAAAGAAATATTGCACGAGGCTTCTATTCCACCAGCATTATTTACAGAAGTTGACGGCTTAAGAAATTATTTAATTTCTGCTTTATAATGATACGCATATTTCTCTTTTAGATTCTTGAAATAATCAATATTAATACCTTTTAAATTTATCAACCAACCCTGGAATAGAACAATAGAACCCTGGAATACTATAGACCCTTTTTTTGAAGGGGGCCTCGGTGGCTCAGAGGCTAGCACGCTTGCCGTGTGATAACGCAAGTTAAGCAGCCTCGAGCGGGGTTAGTAGATGGATGGGTGAATGCTTCTGACCACAGCTCTGGGTTTGAATCCCGAACCGGGCCCCCCGCTCAATGTCAACCCAGCATTGTTAAATAAATGGGAAGCTCCTCGAAAGAGTGGCGCCACCAGGTTTTGGCCTGGAAACCATGATGATGACACTCCTGGATGTAATACAACTAGGAGGGGAGTCATGGTTACCCAGAAAAGTGTGAAGATTTCGGTCCCTAACCCGGGTTTGTTCAATGGGCCTACCTAAGTGGCCTGAGTCTTCGGGTATAAAAGCCCCCCGGAAAAAAAAAAAAAAAAAAATAGACCCTTTTTAAATTTCCATAGACCCCTAACGGACCTGGACTTGGACCCCATTAGGAACCCCTGTACAGAAGCATAGTGTAATGAGAGTGTAGTGGACAGATGTTAGTGAGGTGGGAGTTAACAGAGAGTTGTGTTGGATTGTTATCTAGGAGAAGGAGAGAGCCGAGGATCCAGACAGATCGATGACCAACTGTCTGCCCAAGATCAACAGGCTCACAGACAACAAGGCCCTGTAGGTAACTACTACTCACAGCATACACACACATACACTACACACTTTTATTTTATCACTTTCCATTCAGTCACACATGTAAAGGGTAGAGGGTGATAAGTTTTTAATGTAAAAAAAATTAAAATTTAGATAGAGCATTCTAAATGGAACAAAAAGTTCCTATTGACCAATACCTCTGGACTTCTATGTGGAAAAACAAAGCCTTTCATTATACTCCAGGAGATAGCGTGCAAAAAAGTGTCTGACTAACATCAAGCTAGAATTTTGTATACAAGTCAATCTTTTAGGGCCTTTTACGAATATGTGGTCGGCTAAGTTCTTCCGCGGGACATAGCTTGGCAATAGGCGTTTGAAAAAAACAAACAGGTGGAGAGCGGCCATGTCTCACCAATTATGGTGCACAATGTGATTTTCATGATCCTGAGTACAGAATTAGTTAGTTGACCAAACATCAAGTCGATGTTATTTTCACACTTAATAGGTTAGTTATTCAAATATTACTAAAAATCAACGCTGTCACCTGTTAAGGGACAAACTAACATCAACTTGATTTTCGGTCTACTAACTAATTCTGTACTCAGGATCATGAAAATCACATTGTGCACCATAATTGGTGAGACATGGCCGCTCTCCACCGGTTTGTTTTTTTCAAACGCCTATTGCCAAGCTATGTCCCGCAGATGAACTTAGCCAACCACATATTCTTAAAAGGCGCTAAAAGATTGACTTGTATACAAAATTCTAGCTTGATGTTAGTCAGACACTTTTTTGCACGCTATCTCCTGGACTATTAGTATCTTTAGGATTCATGGAATGAACAGAAGTGTGTAATAGTAAGCTCTCCACACTCTAGATTGATGAACCTCCAAACCCTGACTTACTAGTCTAGTACTAGTGGTTGGGTCTCGGTCAAATCCTTCAATTAATCTTCAACGGTTACAATTAACACCTACTTGAGGATGGTTTATACTTAAAACCAAAGTTTCCCGTAACATCCAGTGGAGCAATGTAAACATTGTTGGCCCCAGAGTGTTGTGGGTTTGGATATCGCCAGAGGGATTCAGTAGAGCTACTGCTAAAGCACTTCCATTGCATAGGCCATAAATAAAATGCATGCCAGTGCATTCTATCAAAGAATATTCAAAATGCATTTTTATAACAACAAAAAATTATTAACCTACGTTAAACCAATTATTTGTCTTAACCTGGTGATATCAAATTAAGACTAAATGAAATAATAAGAATACTCCCAATATATTTATTAACTCCGTGTTTTTACAATTTATAAACTAACTAAAAAATAAAATCCCAAATAAACTATTAAAATCTTAATGCAGAGAACAAATTAATAATAATTTATTTGATAAACAATATAAATTTATTGTTTATCCATTTATATATTTAAGTGGCTTTAATATTCATTTTTATCAGCACGGCCTTAATGCTTAAGTTAAGTGTAACATTTGTTATATCAAATTAAAGCTGCTAATGATATAGGGAAGTTTTTAAGCTTATTGGACACATAAGTTGATTATAAAAATAAGGTAAAACTCTTTCTGACCATGGTTTTTTTGTTTGTTTTTTTAAAGTCAAATTTTTAAGTTTTTGGTAGTTTTCATACTACGGGAAGATTAAATTTTACTTTAAATCAAATTATAATTATCAATAACTACGGGAGACATACAGAGAAAAATAGACCCCATCATTTTCCAAAGCTTGTAACTCCAGGTTAAATAGAGCTACAGGAACAAGTGTAAAGGCAAGTTTAAAGGAGGAACTTTATGCCATTTAAAATGGTGTTTACATTATTTTTCTGTTTAAATAGAAAAAATATATGAACATTTTTCTTTAAATGTCCGTAATGTTAAAAAGCCGTAATGTTTTTTGAAATATTTGAAAGTGGCTATAGCAGCTGAAAGAGTGAAAATCGAGGTATGGTGTATAGAAACTTTTTTTGTTCAATTTAGGATGCTCTATCTAAATTTTATTTTTTTTTACATTAAAAATAAATCACCATGTTTATGGTTAATCCTAATATTTTCTACTCAATTTAAAAATAAGAAGTCTGCTAACCACAGATTATAATGATTAGGGTTTGGAAAATCTTATAGTTTCTAAAAACTATTGTTGGATTGAATTAAAATTGGATTGATAAGATTGTTGGACTCACTGTAGAATTGTTTGGACACCTACGCTGGTTACTTAAGTACTGAAACCACTTGGACGGTTATCACTGAGATAACTGTCAGAATAAAAACACACCTAGTCTTGAACCACACTATATGTCAACACCATTCTCAATAGCACCACTTTTTAATGGTTTAACATTGCCTAGTAGATAGAAATTTAAAGTAAGATTAGTCTGCTTATCTTTAGTACGACTCTAACTAACTAATTTACTTCAACCACACATTTGTCTTTACAAGTATGAATATTCTATTTATTTTTTACAAAATTTAAAGTACAATGATCCTCGAATGTTTTGCATTAAAGATTTTTACTTTTCATTAATTATAAAATATTTTATATTTTAAGTTTACCTTTGTACATGAGTGTAGAGTTGGTTTATTTATATACTTTGTATTTCATTACTTGCTTGTTAACCCTCGGGTGCGCGTGGTCTAATACAGACACGAGGAGGCGCGGACCCCTCATAGGACTTAATCTGTTTTATATGCCCACACAACAGGTAAAATAAATATAAACTTGAAATCATTTTAACAAAATATTATAAAACATATTTAAATTGGTTTTATTGTTTTATTATTTTCTAAATTTATAAAATACCGTTGTTTAGTCTCATTGTTTAGAAGCACAAAATTAGTCAGTCTCAATTATAATTTTAAAATTTTTAATTTTTTCTGTATTTTATTATTATTTTATTTTTAAATTCTGGTACCATACTAATTTATTTTGAATTATATGTATAAATTTCACTAAAATTAGTGTAAAACTAAAATTTAAGTGAAAGTGGCTCGGGTCCCCTGTCAGGACAATATGGGCACAGAATTTAAGTATAATCACGTGCGATGTCAAACAGTGACTGATTCTCTTGATAAAAGCAAGAAATGTAGCTAGAAAAATCCTTATCTTCAAATCGCACCCACATCTATCTCAATTTCACAGTTATATCTCAAATTTAGGCCTCTCAGGACCACGCGTTCCCGAGGGTTTTAATTATTATATTATGGACTCCTGGCAAGTAGTATTTGCCAGTATTTTCATTATTATGAAGGAGAATTTTTAGTGTGAAAGCTAAACTAAGAAAGTTTGTTGTAGAAAGTTATATGGCGAGAGTGTTGAGTTGACATCGCTGAACAGTTGAAATAGTGAGTGGTGATGTTTCTAGGTCAGGAGGTGAGGAACTGGCGAGGATACACTTAGAGCAGGAGCAAGCACTCAAGGAAAAATACCACGCACTGGTGAGCCTCACACATTTATTATTTATCTTTTCTCAGTGGGTTTGAACCTAAAACACATCAACAAGTTTTTAATTATTCAATTTAGATTCTCCAACCAAATCAAGCCTGGCACTGCAAATGTCAATCTTATGACAACTCTCTTAAAAATAATGATGAGACAATGTGGAAATTCAGAGATAATTGCCCATTGTTAAAATTATATCCTTCATCCTTATAAACTAACCAGACGTCCGGACAAGGAACGTCTGGATTAAAGAGACTCTACTATATTTCATAGAGAATTTATTTGAGGGGAGACCGGCTAGTTTAATTTGTAAGAAACCTCCGATTTGTACATTTTATTTTTAAAAATAAATAAATGTTCAAAATTAAATGATGTAAATATCTTTTGTATTCAAATCAAGATTATATTATTACACTCTAATTTTATTCGCTCGTTCAAGAACCATCAGCCATCATCACAAAAACAATATTTTTGAACTATAAGAAATAATTTGTTTTTGTGTGTTTGCTATACACTAAAGTGTGATGTTTATATGTCAGGTGTTCAACATGCTAAGTAAGGCAGTCGCTACAAGACAGGCCGCTCAGCTGAAGGAGTTGACGTCCGCTCTCGAGAAGGAGACAGCTTCAGTCATGAGAAGGTTGCAGGCTCAACGATCTAAAGAACTGAGGCGACTCTCCAAGCAGCACAGGCACAAAGACGAGCTAAACAGGTGACTCTTCCCTTCCACTTACCTTAGCATGTTTCTCAGACAGACCACCAGCCCAAGTCACTCCCAAGCACTTACCTCAACATGTTTCTCAGACAGACCACCAGCCCAAGTCACTCCCAAGCACTTACCTCAACATGTTTCTCAGACAGATCACCAGCCCAAGTCACTCCCTTCCACTTACCTTAGCATGTTTCTCAGACAGACCACCAGCCTAAGTCACTCCCAAGCACTTACCTCAACATGTTTCTCAGACAGACCACCAGCCCAAGTCACTCCCAAGCACTTACCTCAACATGTTTCTCTGACAGATCACCAGCCCAAGTCACTCCCTTCCACTTACCTTAGCATGTTTCTCAGACAGACCACCAGCCCAAGTCACTCCCAAGCACTTACCTCAACATGTTTCTCAGGCAGATCACCAGCCCAAGTCACTCCCAAGCACTTACCTCAACATGTTTCTCTGACAGACCACCAGCCCAAGTCACTCCCATGCACTTCCCTCAACATGTTTCTCTGACAGACCACCAGCCCAAGTCACTCCCATGCACTTCCCTCAACATGTTTCTCAGACAGACCACTAGCCCAAGTCACTCCCAAGCACTTACCTCAACATGTTTCTCAGACAGACCACCAGCCCAAGTCACTCCCAAGCACTTACCTCAACATGTTTCTCAGACAGATCACCAGCCCAAGTCACTCCCTTCCACTTACCTTAGCATGTTTCTCAGACAGACCACCAGCCCAAGTCACTCCCTTCCACTTACCTTAGCATGTTTCTCAGACAGACCACCAGCCCAAGTCACTCCCAAGCACTTACCTCAACATGTTTCTCAGACAGACCACCAGCCCAAGTCACTCCCAAGCACTTACCTCAACATGTTTCTCTGACAGACCACCAGCCCAAGTCACTCCCATGCACTTCCCTCAACATGTTTCTCAGACAGACCACCAGCCCAAGTCACTCCCAAGCACTTACCTCAACATGTTTCTCAGACAGACCACCAGCCCAAGTCACTCCCAAGCACTTACCTCAACATGTTTCTCAGACAGATCACCAGCCCAAGTCACTCCCTTCCACTTACCTTAGCATGTTTCTCAGACAGACCACCAGCCCAAGTCACTCCCAAGCACTTACCTCAACATGTTTCTCAGACAGACCACCAGCCCAAGTCACTCCCAAGCACTTACCTCAACATGTTTCTCTGACAGACCACCAGCCCAAGTCACTCCCATACACTTCCCTCAACATGTTTCTCTGACAGACCACCAGCCTAAGTCACTCCCATGCACTTCCCTCAACATGTTTCTCAGACAGACCACCAGCCCAAGTCACTCCCAAGCACTTACCTCAACATGTTTCTCAGACAGACCACCAGCCCAAGTCACTCCCAAGCACTTACCTCAACATGTTTCTCTGACAGACCACCAGCCCAAGTCACTCCCATGCACTTCCCTCAACATGTTTCTCTGACAGACCACCAGCCCAAGTCACTCCCAAGCACTTACCTCAACATGTTTCTCAGACAGACCACCAGCCCAAGTCACTCCTGTCGCTAAGGCGATGATTTTCTATGTTTATTTTTTATTTTTTCAATGTTTTGGTCAGTCGTTTGACAGACTCGAGAAGAAAAAAGATTTAATGTTTTTTTGTGATTTAAATAAATATATAGAATACGTTAAAGAAAAGTAATTCCAATAGTGTTCATTACAAACGTGGTAGCAGAGAAAAAACAGATTTACGGCGGAAGGCGGAAGGTAATATAATTAGAATAAGAACATCTATATTAAAATGACGACAATCGGAAGAATAAGAATGGGCTTAGGACCAGCAAAGAAAAGGCTTATAGATTTAATCGCCACCATCCGGGACAAACTAACAGAAACAGACGACTTAGACGAACCTGAGATAGACAAATATTTAGATAGAATTGACAAATTCGCTACGACTTTTTTTGACCTTAGAGAAAACCTAATGAAATTAGCACTGACATTAGAAGACAATAAAGCAGAAATTACAAAAATAGAACAAGAAACAGAAGAAGAATATAACTTAAAATTTGACGTCGACGAAGTAAACACTGACCTGACAGTTATAAAACAAAGAATAATTTATAAAACACATAACGAACCAAAACAAAGCACAGCAATTCAAAAATCAGTTAAACTCCCAGAATTAGTTATACAGAAATTTAGGGGTAATACCACTAAATGGGCTGAGTTTTGGGACTCTTTTGAGTCAGTAATTCATTCCCAAATCAATATGAGGGATGTCGACAAATTTAATTATTTACGATCTTATTTGTCAGACGAAGCATTACGATGTATTTCAGGGTTAGCCATGACAAATAATAATTACCAGGTTGCCATTTCATTGTTAAAAGATAGGTACGGGCAGGAGGGAATGATAAAAAATGATCTGTACGATCAGTTAAGGCTTATACCTACATCGACGGAACAAACTTTCAAGTTAAGGAATACTTTAGATCAGATCGAATCAACATTAAGATCATTAGAGGCAATGGGAGAGGACATTTCTCATCCACATTTAGTTCCACTTATTATTTCTAAGTTTCCCTCAAAAATTATCCTTAAACTAGAGGAGGATAAAGACACGTCGAAGATAAAACCAGATAAACTAAGGAAGTATTTAAACAGATTAATAGTAGCTAGGGAAAAGGTAGAAAATAGAACGGGAAGGGGAAAGGAAGGAGTAAGTTACTCAGTAGGAGGGGAAACAAAGGATTATAAGTGTGAGGCAAGTACATCGAAACAATTTCGAAGTACGACAGAAGCGTTACCCGTAGTAGAAGCCAAATGTAATTACTGTCTTAAAAAACACTGGAGTGATCAATGCGACCAATTCAAGACCGTCGATGAAAGAAAAGCTAAGGTAGAGGGATGTTATATTTGCCTGTCAAAATCACACTATGCGAAAAATTGTACAGTAAGAAAATCATGTTATTACTGTAAGCAAATAAAAAGCCATCATAGAAGTCTTTGTCCAAAAAAGTTTTCAAAAAGTAAGGAAGAAAATAAACAGAAAAATACATCAACATTAAGCATAAGTTCAGGAAAGATAGATACTACAGAGCATGAAAATAGAGAAGGGGAAGAGGAGATAGTTTATTTACAGACAGCTATTACAGAAGTTGAAGGACCAGAAGATAAAAAAAAAAAAAAATAAAAAAAAAAAAATAAAAAAAAAAAATAAAAAAATAAACATAGAAAATCATCGCCTTAGCGACACTCGGGCGAGCGAATAGACTCTTCGTCCCCGATTTCGAGCGGATATAGCATCCCAATAGACCTTAATCGGGTTTCTGCTGATCCCGCTACTTTCACCTTGGCTGCTCTGATATTACCATCTTGGCTGGGCACAAGCTCTTCAATTCGGCCAATTTTTCACAGCTGACGAGGTGTTCTATCTCCCAGTAAGACTACTTCTCCTACCTTAGGTGATCTGTACACTGATCTTCTTCCTTGTTGGTGGTTAAGTTTTGTCCGTTCTCTTAATGAAACCAAATACTGATCCTTCCAACTCTTCCAAAAGCTATCTAACAGCTTTTGCCCTTTCCTCCATGCATCTAATAATTGCTTCTTTGTTTCCGTGCCGGCCGCTTGATTCGTGTTTGCTGGCTCGAGTATTCTTTTTGTTCCTATGAAATCCCCTGGAGTTAATACGTTGTCCTCAACCTCCGGGCCAACGTAGAACAGTGGGCGTGAGTTAACCGTTGCTTCTACTTCTGTTAAAATCGTATTTAATTGACTCAGTGTTAATTGCTTCTTTCCTAGGCTTCTCTTCAAGCATCTTTTTACTAATCCCACCATCCGTTCGTAGACTCCTCCTGTCCATGGTGCTAGGTCGGTTGTAAATTTCCAGTCTATTCCGTTCTTTATGCAGTAATCTAATGTCTCCTTATTAGTCAAGTCAGTGTGAATATCTCCATTCCTTAATATTGTGCTGGCTAGATGAAACTGCCTAGCATTATCTGAAAGAATTATCTTTGGCGTTCCCCTCCTAGCAACAAATCTCCGTAAGGACTGAAGAAATTCGTTAGCTGTCATATCATACACTACTTCAAGATGTATTGCCCTAGTGGTAAGGCATGTAAATAAACATACCCAACATTTATTACTATTACTATTAAATTTGAAATACAGTGGGCCGAAAAAATCTAGTCCTGTATTTGTAAATGCTATGTTTTTTGCTACTCTAAATTCTGGTAAAATTGGAAAACCTGGTAGTTTAAAGGCTCCCCCCTCCAATTTTTTACACTTACAACATCTTTTTATTATATTTGATATGACTGCCCTTCCCTTAGGTATCCAAATTTTCTTTCTAATTTCAACTAAAGTCTGAGCTACCCCACAATGAAAATATTTTTCGTGTATTTCAACAATCAATAGCCTTGTTAAATGACTTTTACACGGTAATAATATAGGAAATTTGGTATCATATGTTATGTCCGCATCTTGAATTCTTCCCGAACACCTAATGATTCCGTTTTCATCTAAAAATAAACCCAGTTGTTCTTTTAACGCATTTCTTTTCCCTACTCTCATGTCTTCTAAAACTTTTCCCCATTCTTTTTTCTGGATAAATTTAAACCATGCCCTTTCACTTAAATGTATTTCATTAAGATAACCTAATTCTATTTTTCTTAGTTTATTAATAAATCTAAACCCTAATCTAGTTAATTTGATCAACTTCCAATAGCTAGAAAATTGATTTTCGTCTATCTGAAAAGGAGACCCAATTGTTTCTGTAACAGGAAAAGAAACTGTGCTAACTAAATTTGTTTTCAGTTCCTCATCAATTTCTTCAATAAGCCACTCAGGCCACTCTAAACTATCATTTTTTAACCAGAGCGGTCCGTTCCACCAAGTTTGATTTTCTTTGAGTTGTATAGCGGAGCATCCTCTTGTAGCTAAATCCGCTATATTTTCTTCTCCTGGTACAAAATGAAACTCTACTCCTTTGGTTTTTCTTATTTCTAATACTCTATTTTCTACAAATATTGGAAGAGGTTTTGATGACCTTATCCAATGCAGAACACATTTAGAGTCTGTAGCTAATATTTTCTTCTGAATATTTAAATTTTGTAAAGTTTCACAGATAAAATTTATGCTCCTTATTCCTATAAGTACTCCTAATAACTCTAATCTAGGAATAGATATCCCTTTAATGGGTGCTAATTTAGATTTGGCAAACACTAATTTCGTCTTATATTCATTTTTAAGTTTAAATCTAACATAAGTAACTGCTGCGTATGCATAACATGACGCATCACAAAAAGTGATTATTTCAATAGAACATTCTTCATTAAACTCTACCCACCTAGGAATATTTATCATTATTATTCCTTTAATTTTATCTGCAATACATTTCCATTCATTCCACAATTCGTCTTTTAACTTATCTTCCCACCCCAATTTTTGAATCCATAGTTCTCTTAAAAATATTTTTCCTAATAAAGTTACAGGTACAAATAGACCTAGAGGATCAAAAAATGATGCTATAAATTTTAAAATACTTCTTTTAGAGTTCCCTTGAACTAAGCTACTATTTTCTCTAGGAGTTTTTATACTAATGTCGTCTAATCTTGTGTTCCATTTTATTCCTAATACATTTACCGTTTCATCTTCTGATCGATCTTCTTTATTAAATATTTTTCTCACTTCCTCTGAGTTGGAACTAAACTCTCTTATGTTCATTGAGGCACTCCTAAAGATTTCTTTACTTTTTCGATATAATTCTATTGCCTTTTGTTCATCTTTGGCGCCTACTAATGCATTATCTACGTAAATATTTTTCATAATTAATTGACAAGTTTCATCTCCAATATGATTTAAGTGGAACTGAATTGTAGCGTTCAACAAAAATGGACTTGAGATTATCCCAAAGGCCACTCTAGTAAATCTCAATTCAATTAAATTTTCTTCTTTTGGTTCTTTGGTGATATCTTTAACCCACAGAAATCTAGTTACGTCTCTGTCCTTAAAATGTAAACCTATTTGCAGAAATGCCTTTTCAATATCTCCTACTAAAGCTATCTTAAACATCCTAAATCTAATTAGTATCGCACATAGGTCTTCCATCAGTACTCTTCCTCGCATGAGGCAATCATTTAGACTTCTTTCTGACTTCTTTGTTTTAGCTGATGCATCGTACACAATGCGAAGTTTAGTAGTTGTTTTCTGGGGGGTAATTACAGGATGATGTGGTAAATAATGCTTGATTTCTCCTACAATTGTATTTGGTGTAATGAATTCCAATATACCCTTATTTATTTGCTCTTGAATTATCGAATCGTATTTAATTAATATGTCTAAATCTTGATTTTTACATAATGACTTGAGCCTACCGCGTGCTAAATGATAGTTGTCTGTAATGTCCGGTGGATAATCTCGCCAAGGCCAAGACACATGGTACCTTCCATCTATAAACTGAATGCTTTCGCTAAATTTCTTTAGAGCAATATCGTCTTCGATAACTGACGGGTTCCCTTTTATCCCTATACTTTCTAAATTCCACAATAATCCTAAGTCTTCCCCGGTTTTATTCACTAAACTTATATCTGGTTTGTCCAGGTAGGTGTACTCTTCCCAAGGTATAGCTGACTTACAATACGTAGTAAAACTGATTCCTATTCTTTGATTTATCTGCTTAAGTGCCTTTCTAGACCTTCCACTTACTATCCATCCTACTTCAGTATTTACTATGTACAACCCTTCTCTAATCTCTATTCTATCAGCTCCCATAAGGTCAAAATAGTACCCATTTCCTATTAAAAGATTGATATCCTCGAACCCTTCTTTTATTGTATCTTCATTCTCGGCAAATTTCAAGTATGGATAATTTTTCCTTATTTCAGCCACGACTGGATTAACTTTAAATTCTTTTAAAATTGTCGGAACAACATTTGCAGATATTTCAAATCTCTTTCCATTTTTTAATATAATATTAATTTTTACTAATGATGTTGTGATAGTTTTAGGTTTTTCATTGCCAAAAACATAAACTGAAAGTTGTTCCTTATTGTATTTTTTCAAATTTAATTGTTTAACTATTTGTTCTGTAATGTACGTTCTTTGACTCCCTGAATCCAACAGTGCTCTTATTTTTATTTTTATTTTTTATTTTTTATTTTTTATTTTTATTCCCAAGCACTTACCTCAACATGTTTCTCAGACAGACCACCAGCCCAAGTCACTCCCAAGCACTTACCTCAACATGTTTCTCAGACAGATCACCAGCCCAAGTCACTTCCTTCCACTTACCTTAGCATGTTTCTCAGACAGACCACCAGCCCAAGTCACTCCCAAGCACTTCCCTCAACATGTTTCTCAGACAGACCACCAGCCCAAATCACTCCCAAGCACTTACCTCAACATGTTTCTCAGACAGATCACCAGCCCAAGTCACTCCCATGCACTTACCTCAACATGTTTCTCAGACAGACCACCAGCCCAATTCACTCCCATGCACTTACCTCAACATGTTTCTCAGACAGACCACCAGCCCAAGTCACTCCCATGCACTTACCCCAACATGTTTCTCAGACAGACCACCAGCCCAAGTCACTCCCATGCACTTACCTCGACATGTTTCTCAGACAGACCACCGTCCTAAGTCTTAGCAACAGTTCTAGTCTATCTTAATAAAGGAAACTGCACACAAGATGTGTTTTCATTTTTTCCTTTTTAACAGATTAATTGTTTTCATGTTTTAACATTTTTATGTAATAGAAGGCTTTAGATGGAGATGCAATGTCCATCCAACCACAAGAACACACTTGTATTTAGAGGTGAGTGGTCGAGTCCACATTACAATGGGACTGGACTACTTGGTAATGTGGTGTTTTGGGTGGTTTGTTTAACATGCTATGTGGTTTCTCTGTCAGAATGAAGAGAGAGGTGGGGAGCGCTATGGTGGAGAGAGGGGTGGAGGAGCGAGTGAGACTGAGAGCGCTGTACGAGCGACAGAGAGAGCAGCTGGAGCAGCAGCACAGCAATGTGAGGACGCTGCTGCAGCAGGAAACTGCCAAGGTAATACACACACTCTAAACATTACACAACACTTACTACTCAACACTAGAAAACACTCATTTCTTCAACAATTAATCACATCATTCTTTCATTGGCTTTTTTGTGAGAAGTTGCATTATTGTTTTATTTTCCTTTGTTTCCGGTGTTTTTTCTGAAAAAGTGAAAGAGTGTTAAGATGTTAATATTTAGATTAACTGTATGAACAGTTAAATTTGTATTTAAATTTAATTTAAAATCATTTTTCAACAGATTAAAATTCTAATTGTGTTACCTTTAACTTGAAAATATTTTAAACTTAATCTTAACTCTTTACCGAGTAATAGGAAATATAAATAAATATTAGTAACACGTGTTACATTTTTGAAACATTTATTACTCATATCAACTGATTTTGGTAAATCTGCACTATTTGGCACACCTATTTTTAATGGTCCAATTTACTGTTGGTTTTTTTATTGTGTTCCTTTAACTATTATAAAAACGATCTTGGTTGTAGAATCTCTATAAATTCAATTTTTTTTTTAAAAAAAAATACATAAAGTGTCATTTTCTAAGGAAAATGAGGGAAGGTTGTGGTTAGTTACGGTTAAGGCTTGTACTTTTCGACCTAACCTTACCTTAACCGTTTTTTTTTTGTAAAAACAAAGAAACTATTGAATTTATTGAGATGTTACAACTGGAATCAATTTTTATAATGTCAAAAGGAACAGTTTAAAAAAAAAAGCTGTAAGTAAATCAGACAAATAGAAATAGGTGGGCCAAATAGTGCAGATTTACCCTGAATTTTAAAGTTACAAGAAAAAAAAAGTGGGTTTACAATAGTTTAAATTTTGGTGAATTAGAACTGGTGAAGTGACTGTTTACGTGTGTTTAGGCGAAGGCAGTGCTGGAGAAGGAATTTGAGGAGAGGATGCCCAGAGTTGAGGAGAAGGAGGTGGTGGTGAATAACAAGGTGGAGCAAGACGCAGCTACATGAACCATTCCTACTCGTACCACTCAACACCTCCCTTCAACCCTTGATTAACTACTTATCTTTCCATGGCCTAATTATAGTACAACAGGTACGTCATGTCAAGTCTTCTAGTAGTAAACACTGTCCGCTCTTAGATAACACTATTTCTCTTCCTATAAAAGTCTATTTAACCATGGAATGCTAATGGTAGTCAAATCGACGAGCACAGTTTGAACCTTAACCTTCTACACTCGTATGCGATGGTGATGGGTACCCCATCCTTGTGCAGTGCTTGCACTGGTTAGTAACACACCTGCTAGTGTAGCGGTAGTAGTCCTTTTGAGCATACACTCGTTTTCTGGCAAATTCCCGTCAAAGCTACTTCGTCAATTCAACTAATGTTTAGTAATAAACGTAGGGAATTAATTGGTTGTCGAATGAGCCTAAAGCCTGGGAAAATGGGCCTGGGGTAAGGGGCAATAGGCCTAGGGGTAAGGGGCAATGGGCCTAGGGTAATTGGCCTTGGGGCAGAGACCAATGGCTGATAATCTGGGGCCTGGAGCACTTAGCAAAGGGCCTAGGGCTTTTGGCTTGGGGCATGGGACCTGGTGCATTAATGTTCACTCAATTTCAGATTCTTCTGATGTTCCTACTAAGTTATTTGTCATCAAATATTTGTATATCTCACTAAAAGATTTAATAATGAGTTCTTAATAGTTTTCTCTTTATAAAAGTGTAGTTTCAACCCAAAAAATGTATTTTCTGCATATGTTAGTCAAATCAACGAAGGTTTAGTAATACCAGCCTTCCAATTACCATTAGCATTTAAGGGTTAAGAGTGTTCTGTTTAGATCCTTTTAGGGTAATAATAAAACTAGCACTTCTTTAGATTGTAACTCCCCTTATAAAAAAGAAAACTAGAGGGGAGTAACAATCTAAAGAAGGTTTACGGAATGTTCTTCTTTAGACTGTTACTCCATTTATAAAAAACAGAAGTGTGATATTCCTTTATCCGAAGTACGTTGGACTAAGCATCCCTTTTCTTAATAGCTATTTCGTCAAAGTCATTTTTATTCTAAAACAAAATAGGGGAGTAACAATCTAAAGAAGTACCATAAAACTTAAGTTGGCAACGTTGCGGCACTAAGTTGCCATTCTCAAGCCTGAATGTCGCTGTTGTGAGGATCGTTAATGTAAGAAAAAGTAATTGTTCAATTGTTAAAAATTCTGGAATCTCCTCTAGCGATCTAACTCCCCGCCTGTAACAGGACAAAATACTAGCAACAAACGGATTTTAAAAATAACATTCTCCGTTTGTTACTAGTATTTTTGTTATTTATTTAATGTTAATCTATTGTTATGTCTTGTCTCAGACGAGTATAGAGTTTTATGCGTTAGATCGTTAGCGAGGAGATTCCACAATGTATCATGTAACTTATGTATCACCTTAACCCTAGAATACTTATCTACGTCATTTTGACATGTATGTTTTTGGAAAAAGGTGGTATTAACTCCACCACTAGTTTTTTCCCGCCTATATTCAAGGTAATCTTTCCTCAGTTAGTCTGCTTTAGGCAGATGTTACTAATAGTTTTGTCTTTTTAGTTTTTGGTGGTATAGATAATAACTATTTTATCTATACCACCTAGTCTGTATTATTTATCCAAAAACTGGTCAAATATATATTCTTTATATTTTTATAAAAAAATTGTTTTTCTTGTTCATTCTGTTTTTATATAACTATAGAAGTTAAAAATTGATTGAACATAAATCCCTGAATTCTAATAAAAAATATCACTTTTTCAAAGTGTCTATTTACATGCTTCATACTCTCAATAACCTATGTGAACAAAAAACCGTGTTGAGTGTGTACTTGTGTGCATAAGTGGTAGGGTTTGATATCTAACGATGTTGCACTGATGCAGACTCATGAATCTTTTTATCTGGTGGCTTCGAAATAGATTTTTACTAATTATTTTCTAGTTGTACGTCAAATAAACGTATGATAAGTAATAAAGGGTGTTTTTTAAAGATAAGTATTCTAGGCTTAATGATCCTCACAATTTAGGCGACATTTTGGCTTGAGAATAGCAGGTTAGTGTCGAAACATTGCCTACTTGAACGATAGTTTTATTATTACCCTAAAAGGATCTCTCACTAAACTCAGAATTAATAAAAGGTGCCACCTTAGATTGTATTAGTCTATTTAAGTTTTAGTAGTTATTTGTAGTGAAACACTGTTGAATTGTCAGTGGGTAGTAAAATGAAGCTAGGGCATTGGTTAAATATAACTGAGAACAATTACTCAAAACATCTTCAAAGCAGGAGCAGGAACACTCTGAGTACATCAAAACTGTCGTTGCCTTTACAAAATGATTTTTACATGTTCAATGATTCTGTCACAAAGGCCAAAGTCAGCCATAGTGACCTCTTTTACGTTAATATTAACGATTATCCACACTGATATACATTTATTACAAGGAGGTGCTGGAGTCGTATCCTGGCCAGTCTTTTCTTTCTTAAAGGTAATATTTAAGGTCTTTTCTTTTTTAATAAAGGTAATATTTATTACCTTTTCAAGTATTTTTGTAGTTAAGAGTGGGAGTAAAAAAAATGTATATAGCATCAAAGTTTTTGGTTTTACACTTTATAATTAAGTTTGACAGAACAAGTGATAATAACAACTTCTACTTTGATTGATTCTCTTCTTCTTTTTGATTGATAATCAACAGCTTCTGCTTACCTTAAACAAAACTCAATATATTGCAGAACCTCTGAACATTTTAGGAGTCTATATAGACCCGTCTATATGTTGGAAACCTCAGTGCGAGGCTCTTGTTAAAACATTGTCATCAGTCGTTTATCTATTGAGAAAAAAAGAGTTGAACTCTTGATTTAAGTATTTTACTTAAAGTATATTATGCACATTTTCATTCGATACTTACTTACTGCATTACTGCCTCGGGCAAAGACACAGGCCAAGGATGTCTTTCTGGTGCAGAAAAGAGCAATTAGAACTATTTGTAAAGCTAAGTGGGATGATAGTTGTATACCACTTTTTAAAAAATTAAAAGTACTTACTACTCTACCTGCAATTTTTATTCTGGCTACTGCGGTAGAGGTGAATAGCATGTATAGAGATCTACAGTAGAGTCTCGCTTATCCGGACCCCGCTAGTCCGGACATCCGTTTAATCCGGGCAGGCTAAAAACTATGTACAAATTGGAACCAGGGCCTGTTCAGATTTATGAAAAATTAAGATAATTGGAGTTTCTACTTTTATTGTCTATTAAAAATGTATAAAATTGTTCCTAGTATAGTTTACAGGTGTATATTCCAACGTTCTAACACGAGGAATACCTGGTATTTTTGTTAAAAATAAACAGGTTTAGAATAATTAGGAATAAGTAAGAACATCGTAAATCTGAGGTGGATATAAAGGTAGTGTTTTCCAATAAATACAATTTTATGTGTCTGAGATGGGGAGACGGTTTTAAGAAACATATAGCGGTGGCTCAACGCAGTTCCAAGAAATTTCGCCAAGCCGCCAATGTCTAATGTCTCAACTTTTTGTGAAATGATTATCGTTCCTCGAATTTCATATTGGAACACTGGAAGTTCTTCTCAGGAAGTCCCTTCTATATCTGCCACCTGCACTAAAATCATCAATAAGTTGGATTCAAGATTGGTACAGCTGCAACCAACACTATTTAAAAGTAGTTTGAAAGAATATTTAACAACAAATATAAATTAATTTTTAATTTCTGATCTCGTTAGTTAAGTTATTTAATTGAATTGAAATTATTTATCTTTTTGTGTATTATTTAGTTATGATTTATTTTTTAGTTGTTGATTGACCTGAACAAAACTTTTGTACTTTTTATGTGTAACTGTTTCAAATAAATATATTATTATTATTATTATTATTATTATTATGTGTTATATTTGTTTGTAGGAACTGAAGGTGACTTTGTGTGATGTAGCGTCAAGGTGTCGGCTACTTGCAGAGAGGTGCCGACACCGTCCTTGGAGTACCGCTGTGATTTCCCCCCTCCCCTCCCCGTATCCCAGTCGAGAGGAAGATTCAACGACAACAGCCTCCGATTCGACCGGCACTCACTTCTCCCAACCTTCCCCTTTCTACTTGTCGCTATCGAATGCGACAGTCGTTTGTCTCCGACAGATTTTTAAAAAGTCTTCTAAATCAAGTTCAAAATAATCCGATGTGGAAATTCATTTGTACTTTATATTTGGAAAAAAAAAGTGAAGAGTATAAAATAGACGAAATGAGGAAGCGGAAGGTTGGGAGCGAGTGGGCGCCTCCGTCTTGTTAACCTGACTACTCATGTCGTTCTCAGAGTCTTTTATAACTAGTTTAAGTAGATACTTTTGTTTTTTGTATAGCCGATAGAGTATTTGCACCGTTTTCTTTCTTTTATCGCTTTGTTTCGTAATTATACGATCAAGTAATTTTTTGAAAGAGTTTTTACGTGGGACCGCGGTTGCAGGATCTTGAAATGACAACAGTCCAAGTCTATTTTACAAAAGGGTACCGCTTTGCTTGAGTCTCACTTGAGTAAAAAATATTAACAGACAGAAAACATTAACATGTCTACAATACAGCTTTGCAATAGCTTGTTAATCAATGTCTACTAGGTATTAAGTAAGTAACAAATTACTCGTAAATTACCGTAAACAGGTTGGTACAGGTGTTTATGAGAAGCTGTGACATCTTGTAGGTAGGTGTTAAAACTCCTCTATAATAGAAACACGTGTTCATTCTTTGCATTTGCAACATGTTTGATGTAAGCTTGATGAATATGTATAGGGGTCGCTATTGGCGAGGGTGCAAGTCGTTTAAGAGCTGAAGTGGTACGTAGAAGTGAGTTAAAACTCTGGAAGCCAAAAGCGTTGCCAGGTAAACTCTTATTCCACTTGAGTTATTTCTTGTTTAAAATTTGTTTATTCGTTTACGTCTCTTATAGACTTTTTTTTTTCTTTTTATTTTACGGTCATTTTTATAAATTATGGAAAAATAAATATATAGTTTCAATAAAGAACTAATTAAAATAAAATTATAAACTAGATTTAGAGAAAATTAAATTAAGATTTTAAAGAATAAAGAAAAGTTCCCTGTCTTCCCGAATCTTTTTAGTAATAATGTTTAAAGAGAAATGTGGTAAACCCTTTTTTATACCTTATTAAAATTGTTAACTAGTCAGTGCGAGTTATGTAACAAGAATGTATGTTTGTGTATTAAATACTGAATTGGTAATTTGAGAATAAATTATTTATATTTGGGTAGAATTTTGGAAATAAATATTTGTTATAGATTTGATAGATATTGAGTGAAATACTCGGTAGATGTAGGGGTCGAGAGTGGACGTGAGACTCTAGGTTCCGTAGTCGATCATTTTCAAACTTGTTTATTTTGTTTTGTATTTAAGATTGAGTCGTGTTTGTCAATATATTAAGGTTACGTGTGTCGATCACACTATTAGAGTAGTTTTTAACATTTTTTCTAGATCTAAGACCCCCCCCCCCTCGTTATTCGATAAATATCGGCTACAAATTATATAATTAAAATGCATCGATAAATTAATTAAACTTAAATAAACAGACGATTTACATTTTTTATATAATTATATTTTGAATTAAAGACAAGACGAAGAATTATAATGTATATATTTTATCAAACATTTGTCAGGGTAAAACATTAAGAATTTATCTTTATTTCCAAAGCGAAAACAGTTTTATCAAACGCAAATACTCTATTGAGGTTGTTTGGGACAGAGGGACTGTCGCTTTTGCTCTGCCCGAACGACAGAGGGACGGTCGCTTTCGCTCTGCCCGAACGACAGAGGGACTGTCGCTTTCGCTCTGCCCAAACTTTCAATCTTTCAACTTAAAAACATGTGATTAGAATGTAAGGGTTTTTCATCTTTCATACGTAGAAGTAATTAACTTGTAAAACTATTCATCCCAAACCTTCCCCCTCCCTCCTCCTCTATATGCCTTTGTAGTCTTATAAGCCTTTTTTAAATTTATATATATATATATATATATATATATATATATATATATATATATATATATATATATATATATATATATATATATATATTAATTCTGTTGTTTTTAAATTGTTAATTAATTTTAAGGTGTTGAAAAAAAAAAAAAAAAAAAAAATGTTTAAATCCCTTTTTTGAAATTTGTTAATTTAGTGCTATTTGAAGAGGATTATAGGATGCTGTAGATGCATCTGGATAACCTCTACTCTCTAGTAATGTAACGAGTCCAATAAATTAGATAAATTTTCAATATTAAACTACACATACTGAACCTATCCATCGATAAACAGTGATCAATTTATCAGTAATTACATTTTAAAACTCTGAGAAAAAACAAACAAAAAATATATTTAAAGTGATCAATTGATGTTCTATCAATTGATAATAATTACAATTACTAGGATATAATTTATTTGTCTGGACACTTTAGTTTTGTATTCGTGAGTGTCTGACGAAATTGCTCAAAATATCGATCGACTCATCCTCCGTATCTCATTGTACTTACTCAACCGGCTCCCTTCCGTACTAAATACTTTGCCGTATTATTAAAGTACTATTGAGCTGTGTAGTGGTAACCCTGATGATTTTACTGGCAAGTGAAGCAGAACAAGCTTACTTGAACAGCTACTCGTGCAGTGCAAGAGCTGTTTCGCCTCGTCACAGGTATTGTTATGAGAGCGTCCGGTAAAGCCAGTCCTTTCTGGACTCGGATCATCGTTGATTTTGAGCATTTTTGTCTCGGATGTTTTGAATCGATACGACGGAACCAACATGCAATCTGTCAATTACGACTGTTAAGTTTACTCGATGTTATATTACGCTCTAAATACCTCAGTCATTATTTCATGTGACGTTCAGGTGTGTTTGACGATTAGACACAAGTAAACCGATAACTTATCGTAGAATCGGTCTGCGACTGTCTCGACGGCTCTTTTCCCGAACAATATCGGAACCGAATCCGGTGGATAAAGAATTCACGTCGGGCCAGGAAGTCAAGCATCAGACAATCAAATAACGTTTTATTTATTTATTTTATCCCTTCGATTCTGGCTCGGCAGTCGGATAACGGTTCCGGTGCGAGTTTACCACGTCTGTCATTTAGTTGTTTTTTATCTCTCCGATTATTATTATACTTTCGTATCCGGAGCCGTCGAAAACAGTATTTCTAATTGTTACTTAAATATTATTAGAATACAGAGTTTTCTCAGTTAGGTCCCCCCCCCCCCCCCCCCTTGTTTTCCATGTCGGCTTGTCTGAAAGGGGGTAGGGGAATTTTATATTTAAATTTTCATAAATTGAGATGTGCGTAAAGTAAAAACAAACATTTATAGTTATAATAATAAATAATGTAATAGTCAAGTAAGTAGATTAAAATTAATTATAATCAGAGTGATACTTTTTATTAACCCCCTGATTAAAGCCTAAGATTAAGTGACGACCTTGTCCAATAGAAACCAAGTAGAGGAAATGTGTAGAGAGAAGACAGCCCTAGCAATTCAAACAAACTTTACTTAGTACTTGCTTCTTTCCTCACAACTTCATTTTTTTTTAGATTAAGAGTTCGGTCGGTAATATTCTTTTCCGCTGCCGATCGATCAAATAAAACGACCGATTCGAACCTTTCATTTATTTTGTCTTGTTAGCCCTGTTTTTAATATTATTTTTTTGTCTAGTACTTTTTGTTACCGTTTCAAAATTAATTTTAAAAATTTGTCAAAAATTATCAATTGTAAAAAAACATTTATTTTTGTAAGTTTCAGAAGTGTTTAGATGCCACGACGACTTGTAAAAGTAATTGTAGTGAGGAAAGTTTCTTTAAAATCCTTTTTCTCCGGTTAGAAAGAAATAACGGTGGACAAGGTTACGAGTGGCTTACAATTCCCCTGAAATGAAATAAATCAGAAGATCGGGACAAAGAATAATATTACGATAAACAGCCACCGTAACTTCAAGCCGAATTACTCAGTTATTTGTAGTTTGTAAATTGACCGACTGAAAAAGGATTTTATTTAAATAAATTTGCAATTATAAAATGTTACTTTATTTTAAAAAAACAAGCTAAGTTAGGTCGGTTTATTTGGATCTAAGTTTCTGAAACTTTAGAAATAAAATAAAGAGAAACAGTAAAGATACAGAAATATTTGTAAGACAAAGAGGGAGTGAGACTCATGTCGTGCCTCCCTTTGTCCGACTTCTGTCTTGTAGTTTCATCCCTTTCAAACTTCCGATAATGTCAAAACCCGACATAAGTTATATTTCATTGTAAAACATTTAAATTAAAAAAAAAAAAAACATTAAAACACCCCGACTTTTTACCGGGGCTAGAATTATGTCATAGGTAGTGTTTTAAATAATTAAGAGAACAGTAAATCTCAGTTCGATATTAATTGTTACGGATTAACCTGCGTGCCATAATAACGAATAAATAATGAATTATAAGATTATAACAGAAACACAGACGATAAACAAGTCTGCATTGAATTATAAAAATATTAAAACTGACTTAGAGTTTGTTTATTTATTTACCTTCACTGTCCGGAGCTGAGCAGATAGATCTACACATGCCAGTCAAGTACAGGCTTGGCAGGCAAGTATTTACCTTTACTGTCTCAAGCTTATGAGGTAAGTTTACACATGTCAGTAAGCTACGGACTTGACAGGAAAATCTTCACATTAGTTTCCTGTGTGGAGCTAAGGTCTCCACACGTCCAAAACAGCAGGAGGGATCAGTGTGAGGGATCGGGCGCTCAATCAAATTTCCTTCAATTATTCACACAGGAAATAAACAGGTCAAGTGTGTGCTAGTCAGCACACAGCGAGGGTCCTTAGGCAACCCTGTATAGTTTAAGTAGTACCCTATTGATGGTGTTTTTTAAAATGCTAAAAAGCTTACTTTGAACTATCCTATGGGTTTGATACTCTCAAAACACATAAACAATCTTCTGATAAAGTATTTTTTGCCACTGAACCGGACTACAACCATATAAATACATCAAAAAGACCATAGTTATAAAAAAAAACGTATTTTGTCATTAAAAAATAAAATAATATTTTTTTCGAAATTTTCAAAAATTGGTATCTTTACTTTTGGTCGAAGAATGTTCAGGAATTTTTTTCAGATTTTTTGCACTTCACATAAGCGAAATAGAGGGAGGGTTTCACACCCACTTCAAACTTGCCTACGCTTGCCCTATCAAAGTTATAACTAAAAAATTATATATTTTTGTAATCAGCTCAACGTACCCTTTCAAGTGATACCCCTCACGGTGTCGAAAAAAACAAAAACATTTTAACCCTTAAGTTTTTTACCCTAATTTTTTTGAAATTTTTTTTTTTTAAGTTGCTATATTTTTAAAATATGTGGGTAGGTACAAGACACATGCATGCCAAATTTCAAAGTGGTCAGACAAAAGGTGTAGCCGTGGGAGCAGGCGACCGGACGGACGAACAGACACACGCAGGAAAATATAAGGGTCCTTGGTTTTGCCTACGGACCCTAAAAGCAAAAGAAATGCTAGATGTTTGGTCAAAATAAAAATTTGTGATTAGGTTTTTTTTTATATCTTTAGGGATGAATATTTTTTAAAACAAAAAACTATATTTTCTTTTTAATTTATAAATTGACTATATTTTACCCATACCTGGGCATCGTCAGGCCTTGAATTGAAAATCAAAATTTACTTTGTTTTTTGGTCTAGGTATAATCTGAAACAATCTCATATTACTCTCATTCTATTCTACTGTTATAAGGTTATGTGTAACTCAGTTGTTTCAGATTTTTCTACAAAAATCAATGTAAATTATGATTTTCAATTCAAGGCCTGAAGATGCCCAGGTATGGGTAAAATATAGTCATTTATAAATTAAAAGAAAATTATAAAAAAAAAAAGCATCCCTAAAGATCTAAATGAAAAAGAATATCTTATAAAACCATAAGGAATCAATTGAATTAGACAACAAAAAAAAATGTTTTGAATACAAAGCTATGTTATAGAATATTGGGCTCTGGGAGCCAGAATCAGCAATCTACAATTTTTTTATTATTAATTTTTCATTATTTTTGTCATTTTTGGTATTGCTATTACAATTAGTATTTAAAATCTAGCAAACAAATTGAAATGAAAATTGATGTGTAGAATGCTAAATGTTATCTGTCAGGAATATAATTTTCAAACTGAGTTGGAGTTGCTTAAAAACAACCCAGCCGAATCGAACTTGGGCGTGAGAAAGGGTTTTGTGTAATGTATGGACACAGGGGTTAGCATGTCACTCCATTAGATGTAATAACAGGAAAGATACCACTTGATGTAAGCAGCTTATGCTGGCTGAGCACCGAGGGGTGCAGGGTAGTCGCCAATAAACAACTCTCTATTTTTAAGTGTTAATTGATTTTGTTTTAAAAAGTTATGTAATAGTACATTACGCGTCGAGTGCGGAAAGTAGCATTTTGCATGCGAGTGTGGAGTTTGCACCCGAGCGACAGCGAGGGTAGTAAAACCACTCGAGCAAAGCAAAATGCCGTTTTCGCACGAGTTCCGTACCGTACTTTATCTACGATTGTTAGATTTAAATAATAAATACAGAAAAAAATAAACTTGCTGTATGTAAGTTCGTATCTCTCTCTTGATAAAGATTGCATTAATTCATTAGTTGTATTTTTTGCCAAATTAATTATTTCGGGAGGCGTATTATTCTCCTAATTTTGTCACAATCACTTAAATCACTCATTGTTTTTCACTAAAAACTCGATATAAATAGTTACTTTAATAAAAGAACAGCAAATTAGTTTTGTTAACAACAAACAACAACAACAAACAAGGTAATGTTAAGTGTAAACAAACTCGCTAATCGTGCGTAAAGCTGAAGAATTCCTCTTCTTTACCGCGCTAGCGTGGTAAAGAAGAGGAATTCTTCAGAACTATGAGACGCGCATGCGCAATGAATACAAGTACGTAAATAATCACTTTCTACGCATCTAAACAGAGATACAATGTTTATATTTCGTATCAATCTTAGATAAATATATATAATGAATTAAATGGTTAATGACTTCTGATGGATGTTGGGAATAGGCATTATGAATTCACCTCCCAGCTAAGTCTGTGCACACCCTATTAAAGGATCTGGGTGTTGGTCGAAATCGAACCATTTTTGAAAAGGCTGTCTAAAGATGGATTGGAGGCATCTTGCAGAATACGGTTGAGGCGTGCAGAACCATGGGCTTCTGGTGAGGGAGAGTTGTGGCCAAATAAACATCTTTAACCCTCCATTGCCAAGTCTCAAGTCTTGGCTCACAAGTTCCATGCTTCTTAAAATAAAATAATAATATTTTTTTTTCTTCATTCTTTTGCTCTATAATCTCTTCTCTTTCTTTTGGTTGGTAGTTTACTGGTGGGCCCCTTGGGTGAGAATCCACATTTTTGCTTATTCTACTCTCTCTCTCTCTCTCTCTCTCTTGACTCTGTCGTGTAATATACATTTTGAACTCAGTTCATATATGTATGTATGTAAGCGCTTTATGGCAATATGTAAAAATACATGATAAATAAGCTTAATTATAGGCAGGGGAAAAAGATAAAGTGTGTAAGGTAGATAAAACTCTGGCCAGGGCAGAACTTACCTGTTTTGGACCCCAGGCCAACAACTTTACAATACATACCTCAGTCCTCAAAGGGTTGAACAAAACTCAGCTGTGCTGGTGTGGCTGCACTGCTTGCTCCAAACGCTGTTGATCTTTTTTTAATGACAGAGGTTGCAAGATGAAATATGAATAAGATAAAAAGACAAGATTGTTTGAAATTGTACGAAGCCATGTGAGATGTGATTCTAACAACCAACTGCAATGTGTCACAAGATATCCCTCTTGTCTGCCATCATACGTTAAAAGGCCCTATCTCCAAAGAACAAAATTTTACAGGAAATAAGGAAAACAAATTTCTTCTCCTGCATCAAAGTTTTGATACTTTTAGAGGCTTTTATTGTGTATATTTTGATGTTTTAATGTACACAACTTTGTGTCAATGTTAATATAATTGATTTTTAATTATTTTATAGAAAAAATGGATTTAGGGCTTTGTTAAAAAAAAGTTTGCTGCAGTAAACTCCTGTATGGGAGTTAGGGCTTTTTATCTTCTTAATTATCACGTTTACAAGCCTTAAATAATAGCATTGCATACAACAAATCTTTGTGGATTTAGGGTGTTTTTAGTATTTATTTGTTACATAGGGCCTTCTTTTATTGAAAACAATCCGTAACTGGAGTCAGGGCCAATATAAATTTCAATATAACTCATCACTGTATTGGTTTTAGGGCTTTCTAATAAAATAAATATCTGTATTCTTTTAGACTGATTCGGAAACACTAAAAAAATACATTTAGAAAAAAAGTTGGAGTTAGAGCCTTTTAACTTATGACGGCAGTTGTATATTAGGGATGTGTAGGCAAAAGGCTGACGAGGAAGTCCCTTCTAGTTTTTCATATATTTTAAAAAGCCACACCATAGTTTGCTAGTTGAATGGGATTTGGTGAGGTAATAAAGGCAACCAGTTATGTGTTGGATATATTTATTGTAAGTTTTAAATATTGTTGTATGATGTGTACACCTCCAGAGCTAAGAGGGGACGCCTCGTGTGACTATGATAGGACTTAGTCTGAGAGATCTCTGGTGGGGAAAAGCACCACTAGACAGAAATTCCACCCTTTGATAGCCTAAGATGCTTTCCTTGAATATTCTAGACTTGGCTTTCCCTGTTACACTGGATTTCTAAATAAAATATTGGTACACAAGGTGCAAATGTTAAAGTAACGAAAACCCTTCATGATGCATATCGTTGAAATACTCTTTAAGAATACAGTAATTTAAGATTGAGATTTTTATAAAAGAAACACCCTCATACAGAAACTCTTCTTTTTGTATAATGTGTTGAGATATTTTCCCTGTATTTTCCATTTTACCCCCCTCCTAAATGAAAATATGACAAAAATGTGCAAAACAACAGTTACTGTACTCTTAAAGAGTTTTTAAACGACATGCATCATGAAATGTTTTCATTACTTTGGCATTTGTACCCTGTACACCAAAATTTAAATTTTGAAATCTCATGTAGACAGTGACCTTTACCTTGCTTCGAAGGTCAAGTGTGTAAATCAATCGCAATAAAACCAAGGATTTGTATAAAGGACATACATACATACAGACATATCTACAGGCACTCTTCTTTACATACAGTATGTCCAATGTCCACAGATGGAGTTGCCTATATGTGTAAATTCCAAAAAATGCCAATTTTCAAAGAAAAGTCACTCTTCATAAAATCTCCTGCTTGTTCTTAAATGAAGATGTATAGTATTACTTTTTGTTCCAAATGTACCCTATACCTAGAGAGTACAATTTTCTAAAATTGTACAAGAGGAAACCGGTCCAAATTTCGACTATAAGAGAAAAAAGTATTCTTTAACATTTCTATTAGATACTATAACAAATTTATTTTTCGCATAAAAATGCTGATAATCAAATTTCAAGACCTGCCTTCAAATTTCCTCTCTGCCATTGCAAGTGTCACCAGGTGTCTTGGTTTCAAGTAACCATTCGGCTTCACTTAGTCCAGGAAATGGCTGCAAAAAAGTGACTGACTTACATCAAGCTAGACTTTTTTATACACGTTAATCTTTGAGTGCCTTTTAAGAATATGTAGTCGGCTATGATCGTGTGCGAGACATAGCTTGGCAATATGCGTTTGAAAAACACAAACCGGTGGAGAGCGGCCATGTCCCGCCCTTTTTTGTGGACAATGTAATTTGCATGATCCTGAGTAAGAACTTAGTTAGTAGACCAATAATCAAGTTGATGTTAGTTTGTCACTTAATAGGTTAGTTAGACAAATATTACTCCACATCAAATAGGTCACCTATTAAGTGACAAACCACCATCAACTTGATTTTTTGTCAACTAATTTCGTACTCAGGATCATGAAACCACATTGTTCACCCAAAAAGGGCAGGACTCTCCACCAGTCAAAAGCCTATTGCCAAGCTATGTCCCGCAGATAAACTTAGCCGACCACATATTCTTAAAAGGCACCAAAACATTTACTTATACACAAAATTCTAGCTTGATGTTAGTCAGACGCTTTAACTCCTGGACTAACAATCCCTCATCTAGATATCACCACAAAATCACACATCAAATATCGCCGTTGCTATTCTTGTGTTTAAGCTTACAAGAAAGATTGGAGCTGCGATACTGTTTAGAGTTCCAGGTGAAAGAAAAGACACGATGAGAAAATTAAAATGTACAATTTTATTTTGCTTTTTTAATCATTATTATCTAAATAACACTATAATAACAAACATGAAAAAATGTACAATTACCGTCTAACAAATTAAAGGTATTAAAAAAACGATATATATTTGTAGTGAGAAACCTATACAAGAGATAAAAATATTTCACACGTTTCAATATCAAAACCTTTGTATGTGAGCAATGAGTCTCCACTAAATAGAACCATTTCTAGTAATTATATATTATTCTTCTTTATTTTTCCAACAAAAATTATTAGACATTTGTTTTTTCGTATTATTTTATATTTACAAGATTTTTTTTTTTACACATTTGTATATTAATTTTTATCGGCACTATAAAAACGCAAATCGACGGACGCTCCACAACAAACAATTTAAATCTGAGTAAATGAACAGAGTGATTATTTGATCATCCGCTTTCTTCGATCGAGGGTTCACTTAGGGGCGGAAAAGAAAAGTTATTTTTTAACAGGAGGGGGCATCTTAATTTAAAAAAAAAGAAGTATTTCAAGAATTATCCTTTTTGGAAGAACCGGAGCTCTTCTCGAAGGAAGAGTAGAACTTGGTTAGACCAGGAGGACAGGACCAAGAGCAGCTTAATGTCAATCTCGGAGATTCAAATGCTAATTATTTTTATAGAAGGCACAGCTGCATCGGCCGACTCAGGTGAAATCAATGTTAATATCAATAATTTTATCACGTCGATAATAATCAGAGTTAAGAAAATAAAGTTGACATTACTTTAACATAAAACAAGTTTATATAGGGTAGGGCAAAGGTACGCACTGTTTTAAAAATAGGAGGGAAACTACTTTGTGAAGTGGGACTGGCAACACTGATTCCTTACTTTGAGGCTTTGCTCCTGTAAGGTAATCTTGATTTAGTTTGTACTATTGCCAAGAAACATGAGCTAAGTTTATTTTTTTTCTATGTTTCACTCTAACTTTTATAGAATTTTGGCAGTTTATTATTAATTATTATAATTCAATATTTATATTTTTTATGAAGTTGTACCAAAATGGTGCTAAAGTAGTGTAGAAATAGACACTTGTTTTATCTTCATACGTAGTTACCTTCGATGGGTTACTATATTTATATGATTTGATAAAATGGGGCAAAGATCCGCACACTGAATGGGACAAACGTCCTAATGTGGACTCTTCTCAAATTTAATAAGTTTAATCTAAAGATTAATTTATTTTATCTCCAGTAGGGAAAAAAAGTTATGATTTTGAATTAGTTTAGAGGGACTAAAACAGATCTTTTCATCCCTAACTCAAAAAGTAAGGAGAAAAAGTAAAAGTAGGGCGAAAAAGTAAAGTAGGGCAAAAAAGTAAAGAATGCAACTTAATTATTTTATAAATAGTAGAAAACGTATGGCTAATGAAATAAAGTTGTCGAAATCAGGTTGGCAGCACTGCGCTTTTTTGACCATGTTTATCTTTGTTTACAACATTATAACCTGCATCTAAATAACCTTCTATTTGAGTTTAATTCCAATTCTTATTTGTTTTTAATATTGAATCTCTTATATCTGCTATTAAAAGTGCTAATAATTATTGTTATTTATTAAAATATTAAATAAAAACTGTGCAATGGACGAAAATGTGAATCTTTTTTTCTACTGGAGATAAAATATTGTATGTACCTCGTGAGTAAAGTGCCATTATTCCCCTCGCGATAATTATTAATTCTAATTCCCTCGGCTTTGCCTCGGGATTTAGGGACCATGGTTCCTTCAGCTTCGCCTCAAGAACCAACTTTTTCGCTCAGGGAATAATGGCTTACTTTACTCCCTAGGTGCATAAATAACTATTAGTTACTTCTGATAAAAGAACTAGTTTTTTAATTTTCAGAGTGTACAAGAGAAAGAAAGATTGTTTGTGCCCTTTAACCCAGCAGCAGATCCTGGATCAAGCAAAAGCATTAATTAAAAGGGGTTTATCCATCTACGATACTTTACATTGTACCTAATATGTTTTCTTTATCGTTCAATTTTCATATTCTTTGAAGTATTCTTGAAGTATTTAACATTCTTAAATTATTAATTAATTAACACCAAGTGGGATAAAAGTCCGAAAATCATAATTTTGGTAAAATGGTGCCCCAAAAATGTTGAGAAATTTTTGGAGCAATGAGAGATGGGAGATTGTTAGATGGTTTGCAGGACAAAATTCACAGGTCATTTAGAAATTATTAAAAGGAAGCAAATGCTCAAAATTAGCCCTAAACCAAAAAGTGCGGACCTTTGCCCCCACATACCCTATATCTTAAGTACAAGCTCAAAATGAAAACTGTCAAACTAAAGCTCTTGAGCTTAATTAAAACAAAAACCGACAGTAAACACTTCCGATAACTTACATTTTTTTGAAGTAATAGACACATGTTTTTATTTCAGACAACTCGGTCGATAGTAAAACATTTCGACATTTCATTTATTTTTGTCAAGGGGCGTCCATTAGATTCGTCTTATTTTCATTTTATTTCATTAATAAGGTTGTTTCGTTTAAACATAAAACTTACAAGATTTCATTAAATTTCCGGACTCCATTTACAAAAAAATAAAAATAATAATACGATAAAAAAATCAATGTTTAAGTGAGAGAGAAAAATATTTAAGATAAGATTCGATAAACATTTTGAAACATAAATAAGACGGACTCAGTCCGCTGTACTTTTTTTCTTTGTCGCTCGAATAAAAATGATATGAGACAACAATGAATATAAATATAAAATTGAGCAACACAGTACAGCTTAGATCACAAGTTACACGTGTGTAGTGTGTACACAAACCTAAATACATACGAGTTGTGTTACAACTGTCAGTTGGAACAAGATAGTTGCATGTTAAGTAATACAAACACAGTACAGCTTATACAAGAAGATATAAGTACATACATATATGAGTTGTTATACAACTATCAGTTGCATCCAGACAGTTTGATTTTTTCATGATTCTAATTGTTTGTAAAAAATACTTTGTAGCAAACTAAAATTTTGTGAGTTTATTTTGAGAGGTGAAACAGGAAATGTTTTGTACACAGATACAGGATTGACCTGTAGTACGCGGTTTTGACTGAGACACGCCACATTCGGTTTCCTTCGACACATCATTCTCCACCAAGTCACATAAGTTTCTAAATTTTTGAAACACACATTCCTACCTACATTATGGCCTAGTCGAGTAAACCGAAAGTGACCTGTCTCAGTCAAATAACAGGAATCGTCAGAGTAAAAAAAAAGTAAAAGATAAGGTGATTTCATCCGGAGGACAAAACACACGGTAAAACACATCGGACAATTGCTGAAAACTGTAACAAAGACATGCAGGTTCTTTATTCAGTCAACTAGTCCCCTGACATCTGTCAAAACTTAACATTGATTGACTGGTCACTTTACGAGGCAATTTGAATGAAACCCCGGTCAAAACAACAAAATGACCCAACACTTGTATATATAGAAGGAGAAACAGCAGACATGTTTTAGTCATAAAACTAATAATAGTAAATTAATTCAACAACAAAACTAATGTACAATAGATGAAATAATATTACTCATTTCAAACCATTTGTATCGTCTTTATATATAACAGAATCTATTTACAGGTAATTTTATACAGTGGTGCAGTGTGCGTTAGTAAATATACAAGACGAATATGGGGGGTGTAGGTAAGTGTGCACAGCGGTGTACAGTGCACTTAGTAACAATACAAGTTTTCCTTTGTTGGCTCTGTTGTTGTTTTTTCACTCACATGTATTACCAGTATCATCGAATACATCTATCACCTGCCCTTCCATATTACAATGCAATAAGGCAGTGTTGAACAATACTACAAATTAAAGTGTCAGATGTAGCAGTGTCTACGCAACTCATCTTAAAGAGAGGAGATGCAGGGGGGGGGGGGGGGATCTTAAATTGTCTCCCCACGTAAATTCAAACTGGTTTATTATACAAAGCAGGTTTCAGCCTTCATAAGACCGTCAGGAATCTGTGCCGACTGAGCAAGAAATGAGATGAGTTACATTAAACAATGTTTAGTGAGAGCTGAGTCTGTTTCATAATCAATGTAAAATAATGAAATTTGTTTTATTAAAGTTATTTTATTAAATATTTAGCAGAATATTACGCTTAAAATATATAAAAATGAACAATATGGGAGAGTTCATAACCTGTGATGTAGTAACCTTTTTGTAGTAAAATTTTCTTAAAATTTTGCAGCCTGTTTGTTATTTTGCTGATACTTTGACACTATTTTGCTTCGTGTTTTTTTGACATGTTACAAGAGAATCAAAAAAAATTACATTTTGTAGATTGAAAACAGTTCAACAATGCTTAATTTTGCTGCCGTGAGTAGATAGATGCATTTTTCCGGAAGAGGCAAGTAGTAAAATCACTTATCCACAACACTTTATTTGTGGTGTTGTCTTAAATTAATTGCATCGTTAAACTTACAAATAAAACCAACAAGTGAGAGCTGTGCCGTCACTTTTAACCTAAAGTGGGTTGTAAGAATAATAAAACATGTGTGTAATTCAACTAAAAGCAACAAAAATTTAAATTGATATAAAAAAAGAATTGTCCGAGTTTTATAACTAAGTTGGAAAGGCTACCAGCGAGAAAAGTGTTAAATTACAATATTCTCACTTTTTTTACATTTAGGTTGAACAGAAAATGAGAACTCACTTCTAATTTAGAAAGGAGAGACAAACTAGTCGTCACGAGGCAACATCAACACTCGGTAGAACCCTCCTCCGACACCTAACTCGAGTCTAGCTCGCACTGACTACTATAACTTCTACAACACCTTGGCATTAGGTATTAGGCAAGTTATGGTTGATCATATCATGTCGGCTGTATAAGTCTATCCAAGGGGAAAGTCGAGTCTACTAATGCAACATTGCTAAGCAACAACAACACCAGAGAAGCTGTTGTGTGAGACATAATGGAGACATGTGTAGCTCCAGCGCCTTGTAAACAAGAGAAACAAATGAGTCGGGAGCACAAATAAAATGATAATTCAGCTTCATGTTGGAATGAGATGTCGGGCAATTCTACTGTATTCTCTTATTTCAAATAAAACAGTTATCGATGAACCCGTAAATGTTATTAACGATGCAATCACAAAGACAATCGTAAACGTACTAGACATCAAAATAAAAAATAACACTGTATAACAAGTGTATTGCTCAAAAATAAAACTAATATTCACATAGAGTCCCCTAGCACCACCGACTTACATGATTCACATCCGTTTTATTCATTTTGTTATTCCATCGATTTACAGCTTTTTCTTTTTATAAATATATACATATTATTCGACAAAATTAAAATTAAATAAAAAAATAATAGTAATTAAAAAAAAAATGGATTTTTTAACATTTAAACGACAAAATAAAAATTACTAATTAATCTTGTTAACAATTGTTGTTGAGATCTATCGGAAAGAGAAACTACGACGGTCAATAAGTTCGGACGACGAAAGAACCGAGTTAAAAATAAATACTAAATACGATCTGCCACGTCGTCTTCCGATAAAACCGAACATTTCAAATCGGCAAATAGATCCGACGGAATAAAAATATACAAACAGGGGAGAAATTAAATCGGATTTAGCAGGTACTTAAAATAATAAATAAAATGGCACATTCCGAGTCCACACTCCTCAAAACCAAACTACATTTTAAAGGATCGAATCTAATGGGGTGAGTAGTTCTGAATGTCCGGTACAATTAAGCGTAGACGACTCCCGAGCAAAACCCTAAAAACCTCGTACGAGTCAGTCGGCCAAACAACTTTTTGGTCCTGAATTTCCCTTTTATCCATTTCGACAGTGAATTTCGTGGCCACTTGTTGACAAGGGCAGTTTGTCAACAAAATATACCTAATTAAGTCGTAGATATGGTTTTTAAAAATTGATAGTTGGGATTTTCTAATGGGTAAAAAATAACACACTCCAAAGACATGTCGGGCTCTAAAAGAGTCGTACTCATCGAGCTACAGAAGATCGAATCGTCTGTTGCATTTCCCCCCTCTCAGCATCGTTCCACAACCTGATTCCGTATAAAGGCTCACACCCTTGCAAATACTTACAGGTTTTTAACGCGAAACAATTTGGGTTTTCATTTTCTGGTTTCTATTTGATAACGGTGAACGGTATTATGAATATTTTTTAATTATTAACGAGGGCGAGGAAGAGATGTAGATAAAGAAAACGAACTGCACTCAGAGGGGAAGTTGAACCCGGGGTACAACTAAGGGAGATTTGGAGGTGAGATAGAAGTGATGCCACCTGTTCTTGTCTAGCAAGTGGTAAAACTTAAAATAACATGACTATTTTCATAATTTGTCAAGGCCAAGTAAGAGAACAGAACGAAACAAATCATTTAGGGAGACAACGGTTTAACCGACAGGTACAAATAGATCCTCTACGTAGTTCGCTATTAAATTAAACGATAAATTTACAATAAAAACAAAAGAGAAAGTTAGTATGGAAAGTTGAGTTGTAATTATTTATGAGAGGTTTGTTATTATTTAGACATTGTATTTATTATTTACTAGTGAAGAGAGAAAGAAACTGGAGCGAGTGGTTTCGTTGTCTAGTTAGATTCTCGGTCCAGACTTGGGCCGACTGGTTTAAAGAAACACGTTCACAACTCTATCTTACAAAACAAAACCGTTACATTATTTATTTAAAAGATAAGAAAATAATAACAATAATGATGAATTACATTACAGGCAACCTCGAATCTCAAAACCTTACAGGTACTTCCTTTTGTGATAATAAATTATAGAAAAAAAAACAACAAAAATATCTCTATTTCTGTCCTTCGACGATAATTTACGCTAATAATAATTATCACAAAAAATTATTTAAAAAATTACATTTCTTTTTTTCATAAGAAAAGGGGGATCGGGATGGAGCGGAGGGAATGTCCTCGACGTCGGTGTTCTATTTTCCCTAATTTTAAAGTTGTATAATACAGAGGTCCGCGCCGAGACACTCGCCTCGTCCGCTCCGATCCTTCCCCATAAGATACGGCGCAGATGAGTGTCGGTTCCAACACACCAAGAGAGAAGAGTCGACCCCGCAGAGGAGCGACCTCAGGACGTGTCGACGGAGCGGAGCAGGAGGGCGGGGCGGAGCACCGCACGGTTGTTATGGCTTTAACTTGACCATCGGTATGTTCTTGGTGTTGAGACACTTGTCGCACGCCCACTCCGCATACACCTCGTTAGTCAACAACTGGAACGCCCCGTCCGTCAGTCCCGTACAAATCCTGCAAATCAAACCCAATCATCGTCAAGGAAACAGTACAATTTTACACACTTCTGTACATAAAAGTGTTATCCCTTTGTCAGAGGGTACTCGACTAAAGTTATGTTTCATGTCTCCTGTATCACTTTGGTACCACCTAAAGAGGGTAGTTAGTCGAGTACCCCCTGAAAAAGGGATATTATCACTTTTATGTACACCAGTGTGACATACCCTTTGTCTTAATAGATAATTAGACTAAGGGATATAATTATTTCTACAAACAGGAAAGTTTTTACACCCACCCAGGTAATGTCAAATCTGCATTGAAATAAGGAGGGACTGAAGTAAAACAGGTGCCCAGGATAGAGCCTTAAACTTATAATACCCGGTAAAAACATGTAGAAAAGTAACAGACTTGCAACAAATATACAATATCTTGATAATAATTAACTTTGTCAGGCTAGAAGCTCAAGCTCATGGAGCCATCGACCCAACAGACAGTCTTTAAAAATAACTTGTTTAAAGGGGCAACCACCAAGGGCCGGCTTTAGGCAAGGGCGAGAGGGGCAATCACCCAGGGCGGTGGTTGCCCTGCTCAGGTTATTACAGTTTTCAGAAGACAAATATATATAAAAAATACAAATATGAAATATGTTTCGTGTAATTTTGTCATACATTTTAATAGCAATTAATAGTTAAATTTTACTTTCTGCGTGCATTGTATGGGAGTTGGCAATTAATTTTTACAATCTTTGCAACCTACATACCTCTAACGTCACAAGTCTAATCCGATTCAATTTAAAACATTAACAGAAATTTAATTTAACACATTTAAATTTAAATAATTTACACAACATAAACAGTTCTGAAATTTAAAATTAAGGACATTAAGCAAGTACGCATTATCAATAATAAATCTTCATCTTTTCATGATTCCATTTCAAAAAGTTGCTTCAGAAGTCCAATGAAATGTCTGAAGCTAAGTTTCAAATGGCTCTCCTGAAAAGTTAATAATTTGGAGTTGTGACAGTTTTCTATCACTCTTTCATCTTACTTTGTTTTAAAAAAAAAGGCAATGTATAAAACATTACCGACATTTTGTAAAATGATAAAAAGGTGTTTGTGTTTTCTTGGTCCCATAAACAACTATAAATATAGGCTGATAATATTCCTTGGCTCAAATCATAAAAAAAAAACTTTTAAATAAGTTATAAAATGTAAGAAAATAAGACCTTTTCTTTGTTTTATATTTATGACTTTCAATATTAACCCTGCACTTCTAACACTACGTCTCTGAGGCGTACATGCTGACTTTAGTTGATAGCTCTCGGTGTACGTGCCAGCCATTAGTCCTTCTAGGTATGCTATCTCTGCCTAATTAACCTTCAGATTGTGTCAAAGTCAGGTCTTTGCTGTGCTTTTATATATTAGTAATTTACCAATTCTTTTAGTCTACTGTGCCTCAGGCACCCTATCGAGCCTAACCTTATCCAGCTTGTTGCCTTTAATAGGCTTTTTTTAATTTTCCTAATATTTGATTATTAAATATTATATTGCCATATTTATAAAAATGTGTACTTTATTTTTATATCTATTCATTAGATTATCATAATATAATTTCAGATTTAAATGCAGCAGGTGTTAGTGAGGAAAAATGTAAAATGTATATTATGACCTGCTCTTTTCAGGTTAAAGGGTCAGTTTGGTAAACATTTTCTCCCTAGTGAGTTCACCTTTTAATCATTTTATTAGACAAAGAAATGTTTCAAGTTCATGATTTTATCAGCATTTAAATCTTAAACGTGAATAAATTGGTCTAATTTTAATTTACGTCTGAGAGGCCTAGTGTTAGAAATAATGGACTATTAGACAGGGTTAGTAAGGCAGGATTAAACTTTTAAAAGTGATATTTCTTTTTCTCTATTTGTTTGCAATTTTACGGACACTGAGACTTAGTAGTGGATTGGCGCGAGCAACTTTCGAGTGCGGCATCAGACAGGTTGTGTTCTCACACATGCTAAAAGAGCCCCGCACCAAAGGTTTGGCCAGGGCCCCGCAAATGTTAAGCCTGTTCTATGTGAAAGAAAGGTACATTACCTATGAAACCAGAAGTTGCAGCCGGACTCACAGAGGATGGCCTGATCGTTGTCATGGACTTCCTTGTGACAGACTCCACACGGGTAGATGGGAGGTGCGTTGGGGTTCTGAGGGTTGAACACCATCGGCTGGTCCACCGGGTACACCTGCACATGAACATCATTTGCATTTACTTCTAACTGAACTATCCATCATTTTCCTATCCGGTCCACTTTAAGTGTGTAGGAAAATGCGTAAACACGAAAAAGTAAAAGTGATTTTAATTAGAAAGAATTTAGCCTGGACATCTTGTCGAGGGCAAAGATGTTTTTTAAAAGAGCAATAACAACCACCTGGCCACCTCGTACACCAGAGTGAAACAAATGTATACCCACTACATATGTTCCTTTTTTTTTAACATTATGCTCATTATGCTCATTCCATTAAAAAAATATCCATGTTAAAAAAAATATTTGTAGGTCCAACTTTTAAACTATCGGCCGACCTAACTAATGCTCTCTGACAATCGACAGTCACACCTAATTCAAACTGGGTCAAAAGTAAAAAAAAGTGGATTTACAGGTACAATTTTATATTTTAATTAAAATGTAATGTGAGTATAGTTACCTTGCCGGCAGATACAGGCATGGGCTTGGTCGGCGGGTGGGGATGGTGGTAGGGAGGTTGGTGAGGAGGCGGTGCCGGAGGTGGGTGGTGCATGGGATGGTGGTGAGGATGGATGGGGTGTTGAGGCACGGGCCCCACTCTGGGGGGTCCGTTACACGAGGACGGGTCGGGGGGCCCGTTGGTCATCGGACCGTTGGGACTGTGGATAGGAGAGACGCAGGAAGCGGCGCCCAACATGGGGGAACCCTTCCTAGGAGCCATGCAGTCGGCCGCGACCAGAGGGCTAGCCCTGTGCATGGGGGGAGTACCGCACAACATGGGCCCTCCCATGGGACTGCGGCCTCCGCCCATAGGGCTGCCCATGCCGCAAGCTCCTCCCATCATGCCTGCTGCTCCGCTGACGACGCTCCCGCAGCTCATGTGCCTCACCATCATCGTGTGGGCAGGTGGGCTGTCGTCGAACGGGTTGGACGCCACTATCGTGTCACCGTAACCTGGTCCAAACCAAAGACATGAGTCAAATCATAACATATATAATTCACAAGTATATTTAAATAGATAGTCAAACTGCTGAGGAGGAAGAAATGAGCGACTCTGGCCGCACACGAGCAGGTGGTTTATTAGGCCACCCTCTCCATCATCACATAAATCTCAACATCATCTTAACATTCTTTGGACAAGGGTAAAATAAATTGCTTCTTAACCCTTGGGTGAGCGTGGTTTAATACAGACACGCGGAGGCGGGACCCCTCATAGGACTTGATCTGTTTTATATGCCCACACAACAGCTAAAATAAATATATACTTGAAATCATTTTAGCAAAATATTATAAAACATATTTAGATCTAAGAGACAAACACCAAGTTCCAACAACAACACAGGAGGCACTATGCGACGACGAAAAAATAATCAGACGAGTTTTTCTGTATCTAAAAGAAGCGGAAATTTTCCAGGAACTATGAAAAAAAAAAGAGCTCAATTACATGAACTTAAACCATAAATTAGTGGAAATTCAGAATCACGGTTTTATCTGGCTCTGGCCTTATTTCAATATTACTTAAATTATTATTGACATCATTAATCAACTACTTATTTAATGGATCTTATACTTAGGAAGGTATAATATTCTGAATACTATCCAATCTTCATCAATTTATTTATTTACCTCATATTTTTATCATTATTTATTATATAATTTATCTTAATATCTAGTACTTAATTACTTACCACTATAACTTCTCATGCAACTTATCAATACTTAGTTTTTATGTCATTATGTTACTAGGTTTTTCTTACGTTACTGTACCACCTGTTACTATGCAATGTTTTGCTTAAATTGCCATTATTCCGTTTTTTTTTTTTTTTTTGTTCTTTTTCTCTCTTCTCCATAGCTACTTTGTTTAATTTTTTTTTTTTTTTAATTTTAATTGTAATTTCTTTTTCTTTTTTGTAATTTGTCTGTTTCCCCCTCTTTTTTCCTTTTTATTCTTTGTTGATTGAATAATTGTATAAATTAACTGTGTTTGGGTGTAAATGGCCATGTCACTAGTCACCCAATATAAAATAAATAAATAAATAAAACATATTTAAATTGTTTTTTTTTTTTTTTTAAATTGATAAAATACCGTTGTTTAGTCTCATAGTCTATAAGCACAAAATTTGTCAGTCTCAATTATAATTTTCAAACTTTTAATTTTTTCTGTATATTTTTATTATTTTATTTTTAAAAATTCAGGTAGCATATTAATTAATTTTGTATTATAATGTATAAATTCCACTAAAATTTATTATTGTCCTGACAGGGTCCTCTGTCAGTACAATATGGGCACAGAATTGAAGTATAATCCCGTACGATGTCAAACATTGACTGATTCTCTTGATAAAAGCAAGAAATGTAGCTAGAAAAAACCCCTATCTTACAATCGCACCCACAATTATCTCAATTTCACAGTTATATCTCAAATTTTGGCCTCACAGGACCTCTCCTTGATAGAGTTCTATAATATCGAGGAAGAAACAAACATTGTTTTTAAATGTATAAAAGCTTAAAAATAAATAGTTTAGCGATGTACAAGTTTAATAGGCTTACGTGAGATAATGTCCACCTTACAAAGTCGGACGGATAAGAAAGATTGTCAATTTAAAGAGTGATGGATAAACCAAATTTTACGAAGTTTTAAGTGTGGGTGCACTGGAATATGAACTATAGTACAAATAATGCTAGTACGTACAACATATTATACCTAATCAATATGCAACTAGTTAAACACCTTCAAGTCAAGTATTTTTATTTCTCTCTGACATAGGGAGAGTATCTAAATGAAGTGATTTGTTTGGTAGTTACATGATTATAGAGACGTGGTTTGATTGTACTACAAACATTGAAAAGTTTTCAGTACTTTAACTCTTGCCTCTGCTCAACACGCTCTTCTGTGAATATTTTTTCCCAACCCATTGACACAGGCATGTAAAATACAGGGTGTATAAATTTCAGAAGGACATAGAAAAAAGGGTAGACCTGTAGATATAGCACAACATGTTTTTTTCTACAACGATGGTCTGTTGGCCCACTTAGAGTTGGAATATTGTGAAGTATTTGGAAGCATTTTCAAGCTTATTAATAGCGCCAACTTTTCCTATCAATGTACCCATTTCTACCATTCGGGTCATATCGATAAGTGGGCTCAAAGTTATTTTTTTGTTTTCAAACAGCTCTGGGTCACACTAAAAAGGCAACAAGTCAACTAAAACATACATCATTTTATAGGAAATTTCCTGCTCTTTCCAACGATTGCTCATTCATTGTTGCAAGATTAATATTTTTTTAGTTCTTTAAGTTAAATGTCGATTGTTTTTAACACAGTCTATTTTAGCTTATTGCTCCTACACGGTTGAGAATTGGACTATAGCTTATATGAACTTTTTTGCTCCAAATGACCTGTAGATATACTCCTTTTTCTATGTCCATCTGAAATTGATGCACCCTGTATATGCAATGTACCAATTGTAATAAACATTAAACAGGCTAACAAACTTTTTTCCAAAACTATCACGCAGATCTGAAAGAACCTTTTTTCATAAAATATGGGGATTCTAGTACACTCGAAATGTATAACTTAAATTTAAGTGGAAATGGATAGGTCAACACCCTCAAAATAAAAGATTACACGGGCGAACTCTTAATAGAATATAGTAAAAGTTACCTGAGGGTGGGGGAGGTGCAAGGTCCTGTACAGAGGGAGGGGGCGGAGGGGGGTGGTGGTTGACGGCGGCGTTATTTACACTGTTGTTGGCTCTCCGTTTCTTCTTGGCGGGGGGAGGTGCGGGGGGCGGCACGGGGGGAGGTTCTACAGGGGGGCCGATCATCGGAGGCTTGAACTCTCCCATACCTCCTACGCCCATCCTGAACCTCATGTGCTGCTGAGACATCGCCGCAGCGTTCCTAAACAGAACCACATCGTCAATCTCTAAATCACACAACATTATCAAGTCTTTAATAGTACCGGGCGATACTTCTCCACAGACTTACGAGGAGCAAGCCCGGTTCTTTCACCGTCTTGAGGTCACTGGCCAAACCACCAGATTAATAGTAGCAGTAATCGTTTAGTGACCGCAATATACTGACTTCAGCATCCACTATCACTCGACAAGTTAGTAGAGAGTAACACAACAACATTGTCACCACAATTGTAAATCAAAATTAACAAACGCGTTTCCATCTTATATCATTATCAGTAACAGTAAAATCCTTACAAGCAACATATTGTATAAACTTTTTAAAATTCAAACTGACAGTACAAGGTGATTACAAGCCTGGATTAGATCACTGTACAGGGGCAAGCTGTCACAACAAGTACATAGCAAACATTTTATAAAACGAAAAACCTTATTCAGTTTCAAACCAAATACACAACTAGGCACCACTATCCTTAGTCAAACTATTCGAAACAAAGGATAAACGCCGAGTATACAGACTGATATGCGCAACCTGTAAAGACAAACAGGTAGGACAATAAGTACACCCGTTGCTGAGAACTATAAGTTATGGCAGAAAATAACGAGACCTGTACATAAAAAATATGTCAATATATCCAGTTTTGCCAACCATGTATTAAAAACATTATTTTTTTAATTTTGATAAACAATTGTGATGACAATATTGTTGTGTTACTTTCTAATAACCTCTCCAGTCATAATTTACAAGTGGTGCCTCAAAATCTCCAACAGGAGGCCGATTCTGTAACCGATTTCTTTTTTATATATATCCACTGTGACATTATATATCAACCACCTTTATATATCAAAGTGTTGTTATATAATGTAGTGAATCTGTAAAGGGATGCCAGCGCCTGTATGTGGCCGAATACCAAACTACGGATTGACAGCGTCCTTTTTAGTGGCCATTTTGTAGTTATTTCTGTCAGAAAACAGAAAAAGTGAATGAAAACAATAATAATGGTGTCACTTTGTTTTGGTTTTTAGCATTTGATAAATAACAACAGACAAAGTTATAGATTCACGTTGACAGGTTGCACAGTGCATCTTCATAACAACAGTTTGATATATAACAACATGAAAAGGGAGGTTTCAAAGTTACAGAATTGGCTCCAGATCATTTAGAGCATCAACATTGATATCGTGTCCTCGCACAACATCTATTATTTAACACTCTTGGTGCCACCGGCATGTTACACCGGTCTCAAGCTCTATCGGCCCTGACAAGTGGGTGAGAAGAGAAAGAGACTGTAAAGGAGACGTGTACGTACCCGCAGTGGTTCATCTTGTCGTCGTGGAAGAAGGGAGGCGGTCGAACCATATGGGGGTGGTGAGGAGTTTCCATGGGGCCTCCTGGACAAGGAGGATAATACATGGGGCTCTGGCCCCTCGGACCTCCCATACTGCTAGACAACAACACCACAACATTAGATAACAGTCATAACATAAAATACAATTATATATAAAATAGTCAAACGTCTTTCTAATTTGATAAAACATTGTCCACTCTAAAGCTACACTGCAACAGTCAAATCTTGCTCAGGCTGTCAGAAACGTGTGGATTGCCAAGCCTACTGCAGGGGTATAACAGTGATTTCTCCGTCTTCTCTTTTCCGGCAAGAAATAAATAAACGATTGTGTGGAGTAGCTTCGACACACAGTTGCAAGCTTGATCCATCGCTTTAGAGTGAAAACCCGGTTACACACACTCGATAACTACGGCTATGGCGACTGCTTACATTTATAACCTGAGTAACCTTGTTAAGATCTAAACTAAACAACAAGCTTCTAAAGCTAACCTCAGCACGACACCCCTAACTTCACTTGACTTGAAACACAGGCAACTCAGCCTGTTAAAGCAATTCAACTGTTTCCAAACAATTATATTTAATGTATATTTTCTTCTTATACAAAAAAGTTGAAAACCTAATTGAGTTAACGACCCAGGGGTACTGAGTATAAGCTTGAAATCACCTCCCTCAACATAATATTTAATAGTCGCAATATCGGCGTTTAAAGTCGCTAAATTATGGAATGAGATTAGCAAGGCGTAGAGTGCGGGGTTCACCTCGACGATACAACAAGTCTAGCATGTTGATAAGAGTCATTTAGATGTGGGAACCACAAGTTAGTGTCTGCCATGTCTCACATTGCATCCAACTCTAAATTGTAAACAAAAGATGACTTGGCCACACTCTTATCACTTTGCATTCCTCGCTGTTATCAATCAAAACACTGACAACAGAAAAAAACATGTCCCCACTAAACCTATATAGTATTTGTAGTAAGGTTTGCAGTCTTACTTGATGATGAAATTTATAATTCAAGTCTAATTAAGGGTGTATCTGTATAGATGTCTGTCCACAAAACATCTGTGTACTTATTTTTTAAGGAAGAAGAAATTACCAGTGACAAAATACAAATTTAACAAGAGAAGTCAAAAAGTATCTTCGACCGAGTCAAAGTTTTGTTTACACAAGAGTCTATCCGTCTGTAATGGAGATACTCGTCAGAACAAGTACTGATGCCGGTCTGTGTATCGGCCAGTTTGTACTACCTGTGACAAGTTGTTCAATCAAGTGGTCAGCAGAGTAAAGTTCTACTGTGTGCACAGTTACCGACCATTTGGATGAAAGCAATCTGGGTTGATGTAGTGTATCTGGGGCATCACGTATAGAAATGGAAAAACTGACAAATATAATGCGTATATAAAGTGTTTCCTGTATACTGATAAAATATTGTATTATTTATGGATACTTTTTCATATCATATAACCAGATACGCTACATCGAAGCCCAGTAAATCTACGACAGATACATATGCCCAAGATTCACAAAATCGACCTGTATACAGTTGTGTCTCAAAATAGACGACTTAAGTTGGAAAATGTATTAAGAGAAAACTTATGAAATGAAGAAGTATCCATAATTGGTGCATTTTTGATCGATCTAGAGAAAAGTCTTTAATTATATGTGCCAGCTTATTTCCTTTCTATACATGACGCTCCAGATACGCTACCTCAACCACAAACTGTATTCATCAGCCGGTAGTGAATAGTAACAAGTACACATGTTGTAATGTGAAGCGTGCACACACACTATCAGCCGACCGTCTACAATAGAACAGTGTTACACTGCCCCAACATACCCAGGCACAAGATATTATATACACTCGACCGGTAGTAAGTCTCCACCTACCCTAACTACCCCCTAATGGCGCTCTTTTACTTTGTTTCCTAACTTATTTATTTTGAAATTATATAAACAAAAGTGTGATGTTCCTTTGTCACAATGTACGTTAGACTAAAGATCCCTTTGTCTTAATAGTTATCGACTTTGTTACCCATCCTACTTCTCAACATTTTACAGACATCGATATAGGTGAGTAACAAACTAAAGGAGCCGTGTGGCGTTACCACTTTGTTTCTTTACTGGTGGGTAACAAAGTACAGGAGTACCTAACTTGGTATAACAAGTGATAAGGAATGGCAGAGGACCCGTAACTTGCTCGGTATAACAAGTGATTAGGAAGAGGAGGGAGCAGTGATAACTTACTTCATATAAGGGGCCATCCCTCCAATATTCTGGCTCATTTCCTCTACCTTCTTCTCATCGCTAAAACCAATGTAAACAAAGTCAAAGCACAAGCAGAGCCGGGATCATAGCTTCCCGTCGGTCCAAGCTTCCGTCGGGCTACAGACACACCGGCGAGGGTTCACGTCTCTTTAACAGCCGATCTGTTTGCGGGCGGACGACGTTACACTGGGACCTGACGTTCCGGGAGGCCCCGACATGGCAAGCTGAGGGCCCTTCAAATACTGCCCACCGAGTCGCAGCCCATTTGGAAAACTCGGCGAGGTCGTCCTTGTCTGCCGTCCGGCTTCAACTGCGACGTTGTCGGCCCGTGCACCCTGGACGGAACCTCAGGATCATGTCTGCAGGCGGACGGGGTCTTCGCACTCGCACCGAAGCCAAATATAAACCGACACCACACACGATTTAACGTCCCGCCGAGTCGAAACGTCCGGCGATCACTGCAAACCGGGTGGCACCGGGCCGGACCAAGTATCCACGCACATAACACACCCCCGGCAACCGACCGATATCCCAAGAAAATCGTATTTTTTCACGTAAAAATATCACTCGAGGGGGTTTTGAGCGGCGGATTTTAAGGTTAGGAATATGACGGGGCGTACGGAGCTCTCGAAAACAATATCGGAGTCGAGAAGAAAAACCGACCGTTACACTCGGACCAGGCCTCCAACACCAGCACCACGCTAAACACAGAAATCAACACACACCGCAGTAAACTGTGAAAAAGCCTTGCTCTGAAACATAAATATAAACGTAGATGCCGTTTCGAACGCACTAATAAAACCTCTTATTTCACATTCCAGACTAGGAGCGCTGCGAGCGGACCACCGAGCAACTAAACCGACAGTTTTATCTCGGCCTGGAACCGGAGCTAGGGATTCCGCTTAATTTGGAACTGGTTCGGCTGCATCGTCCCTCCGACACCAACACATCATAACCACTGTCCACACACACACACACACTCTCTTCTTTCCTTCCTTTTCTTCCTTACAAATCGAAATTATCTAATATTTCTTTTTGTCGCCGGAGCCCCGTTGTGCCTGGCGGGAACCCCCCCCCCCCCCCCCCCCCCAAAGAAAATCCGTTTGACGTTCGGGGCGACTTGAATTCTCGACTTTTATGAACTGAAATGATGTTTTTATTGGGAGAGAGAGTAAGAAGAAGTTATAATTGGACTGGAAGGTTGTGTTATGTAAATGACTGCGGAGGACTGGTAGACTCAGGTGTGGACCGGCTCGCCGTTCACTCGTCGTTTTTTTTTTTTTTTCGTCGACGTAATAAAATATAAAACCCTGAAAAAGAAACAAGAGCAACTCGGCTTTAAAAATAAAACTCGAATAAACTAGTCGGTTTATTACGATTTGTTGAATTTTAAAAACCCGAATATGAGACGGTCCCCTCGTGTAGCCGCGTCACTACTAGCAACGTCCTGCGGGTCGTCAGCCAAGTCGCGACTTGACCTGTCCACTTGCACTTCTATCACAATACCACTTATCTAAAATACATCAGATCCTCTAGAAATGCCTTCTACTTACAGCCTTTTAATATTTCCAATTTCCTAAGCGTTGTAGACCCACAGAAATCAAGTTGTTATAATATTATATTACCCTATTAACATTAACGTATAAGCTGCGGTAGGAACGAGGCTTCGGATCGGTTCTTATTTCAGACTTGCGATGCTTAAATTTCCATTAGCCATTAAATTTCCTCTCTTTTTGACTCGTTTTGTAGTGGCGGAAAAACGGGATCAAGCGTGAAGCGCCGTCTGCACACCTAAAACTTTACTTGAAGGCTTGCGCCACGGGTTCGTATACGGAAGTCCGTGCATGTTTAGGAGATAATACGCCTCCATGCACGGACCGGTTTGCGCAGTTAAATATTAGGTTAAGGTCGAGCGTGTAGACGACGCTTTAGCAAGCGACGCACAAAAATATTAAACCTATTATCTATATATATATCATATATTTATGCTTTTACAAGCCATTATTGTCTTATTTGTTTAATTGTTTCCCCCGTTTTTTTAATCTATCAATTTTTTTTTTGTTTTTCTCATGAATTAAAGTAACAATTTAGCAAAAGTTAAAGAGCGCAGACGGTTCAAATTAATCTGGGGCTATCTGCGGGTTACTTTCGACTTTCGATAAACTATATAAGTTTCATACGAAACAGATAAGTACTTTTGAAGCTATAGGTGTAAATAAATGTATGTTTGTGCGCATGTGAAAGAGAAACAAATAGGCTCAGGAAGTTGAAACTTATATGGGACCAACAATGAGCTAATTGTGATCAATCATCCAATTTTTATTAAAATTGGACTTGTAGTTAATTAAGATATGTTGGTTCGCAAAAGTTGAACGACAGACCGACAGACAGACACCGAACCAAAAATGTTCCCCGATGACTGAAACAGATTTCTGTCTTGGAATTTTTTTAAATCTGCGACATAAAATATTTTCGTCCGTTCACGTAGCTTCCGTTACCTTCGGTAAACACAGAAGCAATTATAGTTTTGTCTCTAAATTGGTCAGAATTGAAATTTGTTTGGATACTTATTCATTGTGTACATTCCAAAAACCGAATCCGGCCTTAACTTTATTCGTTTATGTATGTGTGTCTGTCACCCCAGTCCGACTTTATGGGTGCAAAACTGGCCAAATGAAATCGATTAACTTTTTTTGGAGGTGAGAGCAAATATGTTGCGCAATTTGTAGGCTTGGATTCATCTAAAAATAAACTGCCAATTGATGTGGCACATAGCTTCCTCGCATCTTATCAAGCACTTTATTAATTTTATGCTTTTACAAGATATTATTGTCTAATTTGTTTAATTGTTTCCCCTGTTTTTAGGGTTTCGTTGGTAAAACCAATAAAAGAAACCCTTATAGTTTCGTTCATGTGTCTGTCTGTCTGTCTGTCACTCTGTACGGTTCCAATAATTTTTGAATAAAAAGAGATAGAAACATGAAACTATCCAGTATTAAAGATCGTTTTGACGCGCACACAGGAAAAATATTGCGAACTCAAAATTATCAACTGTTCAAATCCAAAATGGCGGATAACTCACGTGATGCGAAAAAAATATTTTTTTAAATTTTGAGTGGGGTATCAAATGAAAGGTATTGAAGAGTAGATTACAAACATATATACCACTTAGGGAAAGTATTTAATTGTCAAAAAACATCGACATTTTGCGAAGTCCCCCCCCCCCCCCCTAAAATCGTATTTCCGCTGTTACTAAAAATATAGAAAAATATTCAAAATGTGCGGTGGTCTGGTGGACCATAGAAGAAATAAGATTAGCAATTTGATCTGATTTACTGGGAACCCAAGATGGCGGATGATTCATGTCACTCAAAAATAAATATTTCTTTAAAATTTTGTGTGGGGTATCAAATGAAAGGTATTGAAGAGTAGATTACAAAAATATAAAAACTTTTTTTTATTTTTTATTGTATTTATAAATCGAAATATACAAAATGTACGCCCACCAACCACCCTATAACGGCTATTCTTAAAATTAAGAAATAATTCACGCTTATACCCTATGGTGGACTGATGAATATTTCCGGAAACAAATTGATGTACTTTTTCGTTATTACCGATAAAAAAACGTTGTGACCTCCTGGGGGATTGAACCAGGAATCTCTTCCTCTGTAACACGTGAAAATTGTTTAATTTTCTGTAGTTACTAGAAGTATAAAAAATATGCCAAGCGGTCTGCTGGACCATAGGAAAAATTAGAATAGCAATTTTAACTGATTAACTGAAAATCCAATATGGTGGATAATTCCCACCACAAAAAAAAGAATATTTTTTTGAAATTTTGTATGGGGTAACTAATTAAAGGTATTAAAGAGTAGATTACAAAAATGTATATCATGTGTTAATTGTTTAATTTTCCATGCCTTTTGCCAAAAAGCATCAACAATTTACGCAACATCTACATTTATTTATATCAACTATTTATTTATATGGGACCAACAATGGGCTACTCATGACCTACCACCCAAATTTCATTAAAATTGGACGAGTGGTTTTTAAGATACGTTGGTTCGCAAACATTGAACGACAGACAGACACGGAACCAAAAATGATCCCTGGTGGCTGAAACGGATTTCTGTCTTGGAATTTTTGAAATCGGAGCGGAGACGTTAAAAAGTTTTCGTTCTTCAGAACGATCACATAGCTTCTGTTACCTTCGGTATGCTCGGAAGCAATAGTGAGTAGAACCAAAGTTATTAACGATTTCATTTTTAAAAATGTATAAAAAACATACCTAAAAAAATTAGGTTGGCCCAACGTAACCAAACCCCGCAGACTCGCTAATCAAAATGTTTGGGTACTTCTAGACCACCTAGAGACTCGCGGTTTTTTGCGTTTGGTCGGAAATTGGCCCAAACCGACTGGAAAAATCCGAAAAGTTAAAAAAATAATATATATACATTTTTACCCCCCTTAAAAAATTAAAGATGGTGGACGCACTTTAAAGTTTTTTTGGAGGCTTATTGTGGCTAAACGTTAAGTCGCATCGATAAGCTGATTGCGCCAGCAGTAACTGATTTTAAAAGATCTACAACTTTAGGCCTATGACTTTTTGTTGTACCTTCATCATTTCTACCTTAAATTTATTTTTTTCTTTGAGCTCTTATGTGGCGTTCGCAATTGCTGATCGATTTAATTTATGATTGGAGTGCTTAAACCTCAGATTTAAATAGAGTATAATTATAATTTTTTAAATCGAGTATTTATTATTTTATTATTATTTATATATATATATATAAATATATTTTATTATATATATAAATAGAGCTATTTTTTTATATATATAAGTAGAGTCAAAACTACGATTTTGGAGAGTATTATATTCTTAGTAACGGAATGAATTATGTATAATATAGACCTGATTCTATTCCTAGAAGGCTTTGGAAACAAAACTATTTAGGTATTTCATTTGATTGCTAGGCCTACATGATTAGAGGAAATATAGCCACTAATACCTAGCTTGAGCCCCTCCCGGAGTGCGGGGTGAAAGCTAGTTTATATTTTATTACTATCTTATCCTTAAATCTTATTATTTTATGAATAATCTTAAAGCTTATTATATATTTGTATTTGGGAGTTGTAGAGGTAGAGGAGCTAATCACTGATGATTAAGCACCTCGAAATAAATAAATAAATAAATGAAAACTCGATCTTGCTGCTGCGATACACGGAGAGTTATCGATACATGCAAGTCCGATTGATCCAACACTGTTTTAAGGAGTCATACATCACATATTCGAATCTAGTCCTTGAGGTCACTTAAAGCAATTTTACACCCGTAATAAATTAATGTCGACTAATAAATGCAAACTTACATATAGGAAGTTTATTAAATCGTAGATTAAAGTACGGTACGCAACTCGTGGGAAAACTGCATTTTGCTTTGCTCGTGTGGTTTTACTACCCTCGCTGTCGCTCAGGTGCAAACTCCACACTCGCATGCAAAATGCTACTTTCCGCACTCGACGCTTAATGTACTATTCCATTCAAGCAGGCTGAACTCCAGAAGATGACATTTCTATTAAAAAATGTTTAGTATTTTATCGATCCAGAAACACACTGTATATTATTACGAGTGTGGGTTATGTTTTGATATTTGATGTTTTGAGGAGGAGAATAAAAGTGACAATTCAAATAAAACAAGTTTATTTCTAGTGGACGAGGTGTTGTAAGAAAGTCTAAAGTGGTTTGTCTGCCACTATGGTGAAGATATGGTGAGGAGCGGTGATGTGTCCAGTACGAGGGTCCAGCTGCCCCAGCTTCTCCTGCAGGATGGTCTGACGAGGTGTTGTAAGAAAGTCTAAAGTGGTTTGTCTGCCACTATGGTGAAGATATGGTGAGGAGCGGTGATGTGTCCAGTACGAGGATCCAGCTGCCCCAGCTTCTCCTGCAGGATGGTCTGATGGACATCCTCCATGAAGTCTTCCAGCACCGCGTCAGTCATCTCCTGCACAGCGGGGTGCAGCGCCTTCACCAGCTCTGTATCCAACAAACATTCCAAATCACACCCAAGTACTTCCATTAACAACATTTTAGGGTTTCGTAGCATATATAATATACGAGTACGTTATTATGCTGAATAACATTTTATTATTTCCACATCCTAAAAACAAAAACAAAAAAACCGTCTAGAGTAAGGAGAATACAGTGGGCAATTTCGCCTTAGATTTTTTTTTCGGTTTTATGTTTACTTAAATTACGCGTGGTTGTTTATGTTTTTTTTTTTATCAAGAAAAATATTTTTATAAAATAATAGTTGTCTCTATTAAATCTTGCCACATCCTAGCAACTTACACACGTCTACTATATAATTATATTAGGAAAAATAAAATATGTATAAATTTGTAACATCGATAAGATGTTGTAGAAAATTCAAAACAAGTTTGAAATTCCTTAGTTTAAAAACAGTGGAATCGTACTAATGTTTCAGTTTTAATCATTTGAAATAAAATAAATTACTCGATTTAACGCATCTGTAATAGTTATACCTTTCTGACAGAAACGTCTAAATATTATGTTGGAACAATGTGCTCACGGAGAGATGTAAATATTATTTAGAAACGTGAAACGTAAATCATTAACATACTCGTATAAGTAGAATCATGTCAAGTTGAACAATGACTAATGTTTCATAGACATGGCTAATAAGTTTAAACATTGCTGATAACCTAAGCAGTTAACTTGTAAAAACAGTTGTTTTTATCTCCAGAAGGGAGAAAAGTCTCCGTAGTTTACAGGGAGGAAAGTTACTCGTTGCACCCTGTCAGGTTGAACAGGGGGTAACGGAAAAAAAAGGAATCATGAACTCTCATGATTCCCTCCAGTGTTACCCTAGATAAAGCACAAGTAAATAAGGTTGCTGCTGAATACTTACACAATTCCATTAACTAACTTTTGTTTAATGTCTAAATCTATAACCTCATCTTCACACATGCCATGTAACCTCCACAACGGTTTTCATTGTGATTCAGCAGTAAAACAAACAAACAAGTTAAAAGTGAAATCATAATTTCTGAATGTAGATAAACTAATCCATCTTAATATACCTACATCAGTTGTTCAATACTATTCAATACACGACTCAGGTACCAGGTAATTTTAGTTTTGAAATTAATAGTTATTCACGCACCAAGGGAGGAAAGTAAGTGATTGCACCCTGAGCGATGAAGTTGGTTCCTAAGGCGAAGCCGAGGCAACCATAACGTTCACTCCCGAGGCGGAGCCGAGGGAGTTAATTATCGCGAGGGTGCAAGTGATTTTCACTCCCTAGGTACGTACAAGATTTTACTTCCAGAAGGGAGGAAAAAATATAGAAATATTTAAAATTTAAATTTTTTTATTCACCAAAAAATACACATTTTTTATATATATTTAAAACAAAAGAAATAGTTAGATATAATATTAACAATTCTCTAAATAAGTTTAATCACGGTAATAAAATTATAGATAGAAATCATTTGAATTTCAATGCTAAAATTAGATGGGAGAATCAGCTGGAAGCTGAGTCGTGTATTGATTGAATGGTGTTGACAACTGATGTATTTAAATATGGATTAGTTAATCATATTTAGAAGTTATGATTTCACTTTTAAGTTAAAAGTAAAATCATAACTAGTAAAAGAAACAAACAAGTTAAAAGTTTTAACTTGTTTGTTTCTTTAACTGATGAATCACTATGGCAACCGTTGTGGAGGTTACATGATATGTGTGAAGATGACATTATAGATTTGGACATTGAACAAAAGTTAGTAAATGAAATGTGTATTAGCATTAGCACCAACCTTATTTACTTGTGCTTTATCTAGGGCAACACTGGAGGGAATCATGAGAGTTCATGATTCCTTGTTTAACCCGACCGGGTGCAATGAGTAACTTTCCTCCCTGTAAACTAGGGAGGAAAGTTCACTTTTTCTCCCCACTGGAGGTAAAATAATTACTGTCTATAATTTAATTTTAACGTTATTAAACTTATATAGTGACTTGTTAATAGTATATCTAACTACCTATTTTTTGTTTTTAATTTTTTTTAAATAAATATAAAAATATTTACATTTTGTTTAATCAAATACTTTAAAATTAAAATCCTATTCAAATATTTTTTCTCCCTTCTGTAGATAAAATCAAATACGTAGGAGGTACCCACGGGAGTAAAAATCAATTGTACCAAAGCGATAATTAGGATAATGGTTGCCTCGGCTTGACCTCAGGAACCAAATTGATTGCTCAGGGTGCAATCACTTACATTACTCCTTGGTGCGTTAAACTATATATTTCTATCACTTGCTTTGATCACGTTTGCCCAGTTAATATGGTCATTTTAACATCGTTTACAATTTCATGGATTTTTCTTTAAAAATAATTAATTCTGAACTAGTTTGATTGCATTTCCTTAAGTGTTTTTACTCATATTATATCGTTTGGAAGATGAGAATTGTTGAAGCGTAGATAAGGAATATATTTTTATACGCACAATTAAGATTAAATTCAATCTGCGATCCTCAGGGAATTTCATTCTTAGTAACGGATTCAATGATTTAATAAAATATTCTAAATAATTGGTTGTTATGACTGACATTGTGTGGAACCACTTCATAATTATGACTAGAGAGAATCCAATAGAAAGTAACACGATAATATTCTCACCACAATTTTATATTAAATTATAAATAAATAAATTATTAATTAAAAATATAATAAATACTAGTTGGATACCCGTGCTTCGCTACGGAGTGTTATATTAATTTTATAAGTTTATAAACTACCATCAAGAAACATTTAAATTATTTTACTATGCGAGAATATCTAGATTCTCTCCCACCCACTTATTTCTATACCCCCTTCTCTTTGTTAAGATAATTTGCAAATATCCTAAATTTACCCCCCTCCTAAATGAAAATATTACAAAACTGTACATAACCACAATTACTGTACTCTTAAAGAGCTTTTCAACAAAATTGCTTCATGAAGGGTATTCATTACTTTGACCCCGTATCATCAAATCATCAAATTTGGATAAAACTGTAATTTTGTATAAAAGATATATGTACTCTCATACGGATACTCTTGTTTTTTTTATAAGATATAGCTATATTTTTCCATACCCCCCTTCTGAGTGAAAATATGATACAACTGTACATAACAACAAGTACTATAGTCTTATAGAGCGTTTCAACGATATGCATCATAAAGGGTATTAATTACTTTGACCCCGTATTCATTATTTGTACCCCGTATCCCTGTGTACCAATATTTAAAATTTAAACATTCATTTAGACAGTGATTTTCCCCTTGCTTTGAAGGTTAACTATGCAAATTTTCATCGAGATCGGACTAAAACTGTAGATTTGTATATGTGGCCGCCATCTTGAATCAAAACGCCCGATTGGTAAACAATTTATCAAAAGTTTCTACTTTCATAAAAGGAAGCTAACTTCTAAATTTCAAGGTTCTAGTGCAATTAGTATTCCGGAGATATCGTCTTGTAGAATTTTTTATATAAATGGCCGTCATCTTGAATCAAGATGGCGTATTTTAAAAACATTTCTTAGCGAGCACCTAGGAGGTAAGAGGAACACACCTACAAAATTTCATGGTCGTAGGTCCAGTGGTTTCTGAGATATCGTGATGTGTCAGTCAGAGAGTGGTATTTGGATTTTGTATATAAAGATTAAAAAAAAAAAAAAAATTAAATAATATTTAAATATTAAAAAATTGTTTTAAAAAATTTATTTAATTAAAATTATTAATTATACTAGCCGTTAAGCGCGTGGCAACAAGCAGGATAAATATGGTTTGAAAAAAAGAGCTGAGAGATAATTAGTTATATTTAAAATGAATGAGTCTCGCGATGTCCAGTTATACTTAAACAGAAAGAGCCACGTGATGTCTAGTTATTTCTTAAATTGCATTCAAAGAAAAAAAGCTGAGATAATTAGTTATATTATAATGAATTTAGCTCAACAATTTTTAGGCTCTGTCTGTCTGTTGCTTGTTTCAATTCATAAACTACTATAGCTAGGAACATGAAAGTCGGCACACAGCTGCATCTAGGCATTGAGACAACTGCACACATTTTGCATTTTTCACACTTAATAGTTTAAAAATGGCGCCAAATATGACTTTTAAAAAAAAGTTTTTAGTCATACCATGACATGTTATATATCAATTTAAAGGTCTTGAAATGAAGAAATAGAATATGTAATTATTAAAATTTTACACTTAAAAGTTTCAAAATGGCGGCCAATATGGTGGGTGAATAAAAATATTTTTTTTTGTAACTATGACATGTTAAGCCGCGTCCACACTATGCCGGCGGCAAAGCCGGACTGATGTAGACGTGATCATTGGCACGAGCCAACGGCAAAATTATGCCGCGCGGCATGCCAACAGGAATCGCTCGAGTGTCGGTCTCCATCAAAGAAAGCCAATAGACAAAACTAGTGTGGACGTGCCGGCGGCATCTCGCGCAGCTTCAGTTGTCATTTAGACTGCCTGTAATGTAAGTTGCTTCGCTTATCATTTTTCACTTTTTTTTAACCCTAGCTAACTTTTTTAACTCTTTTTTATATTTTAGCTCTTAAAGTATTAAATATTATTATTAAATATTATTATATACTATTATTAAATATTAAATATTTAATATTTATTATTAAATATTATTATTATTTAAATATTAAAAATGTCGATGGAGTGGACGAAAGAAAAAGTTATAAATCTAATCGATTTATACCGGGATCGACCGGTATTGTGGGACTGTCGTTTAAAGGAATTTAAAGACAGAAATAAAAGAACGGACGCGCTGATGGAAATTCCGATTAGTTTCGGTGTAGAAAAAGAGGAAGTCGATCGAAATATCAAAAACTTAGTAAGCCATTTTTTACGTGAATTAAAAAAAGAAAGAGAAACTTCAAAGTCCTCCTCAGTGAACATTTCCGAACTGACTGAAAGCCAAAAGCCAATGCCAACACTAATGTGGACAGAGGTACAACCAGCGGCTTTGCCTATGCGGCTTTGCCTATGCGGCTTTGCCTATGCGGCTTTGCCTATGCGGCTTTGCCTATGCGGATTTGCCGGCGGCATTGCCAACGGCTAGTGTGGACGCGGTTTATTTTATACATCAACTTAAAGGTCTTGAAGTGTAGACAAAGAATATGTATGCAATTATTAAAATTATCAAGATGGCGGCCAATATGGCTATGGCGGGTGACTAAACATTGTTTTAGTTACCATAACATGGTATACATCAATTTAAAGAGTGGAAAAAGAATATTACTATTAAAATTAGTGTAATTATATTACACTTAATAATTTTAAGTTTAATGTAGAGAAACCGGTGATTATCGACCCACGTACTTACTGAAGCTCATCTTACTTGTTTATATAAAATTATAAAATTGAGGTAAAACTATTGTTGTGTTACTTTCTCCATATTAACTTCTCTAGCCATGATAGTAAACTAGTCCTGACATAGTCAATTAAGGCTTTGGAAACGAAACTATTCAGAAATGTTATTTAATTGCTTGGCCTACATAGGAAACCTAGCTACTGATACCTAGCATGAGCCCCACAGGGAGCGTGCCAACAAACCTAGTTCAAATTATTTCTTTAAAACTTAAACCCACTAATACATATTTGATTAAAAACCCTTGAGTAAGATAATCTCGGTATTTAATCAAACATACCGCCCAATTCAAACCATTCTGTCTTTTCGTTAAAAATGGGAATTTTCAATCAACTTCAAACTTCTGCAGTACACGAAATATTTCATTAAAGAAAAAAGTTGACAAGTCCACTTTGTAGGAAATTTTGTGGTCTTTCAATTTGATAATAAACTATTATTTTCTAGGAGCTGTTTATGAATATTCTGCAATATTTTTCTTCCGAGCTTACCGAAGGTAACGGAAGCATTGTGTTCACTTTTGAGAACGAAAAACTTTTATGCCTCCGATTTCAAAAATTCCAAGACAGAAATCCGTTTCAGACATCAGGCAACATTTTTGGTCTCGTATTTGTCTGTCTGTCTGTCTGTCTGTGTGTCCGCGAATTATGAAACGTGCGACGATAACTTAAGTAAATGTCGACCGATTTTGATGAAATTTGGTAGACATGTTCATTTTACCAATGCCCAGGTCAAGTTTGTTGGACAACGTTATCCGTCCAAGCGTTCACGAGCAACGCTCGCGTAAACGTGAACTTTAAATTTAAAATTGGAATTTTAAGTCGGGGCAAAAATCTAACTTAATCTATTTAATGAGACAAACATTTTTTTCAAATACAATTTTTTAGTAAAACCAACAGCGACACCGCTATGAAGTGTTAAAGATCGCTAAAATTATTAATAGTTTTTACAAAATAAACAATATTACAATAAAGTAATATAATTGAAGCGAGCGTAGCGAGCTTCCTACATTCAACGAAATATGTTCCGTGTCTGTCTGTCTGTCTGTCTGTCTGTCTGTCTGTCAGTAACGTTCACGCGTGTGACGATAACTTGAGTAAAAGTTGACCGATTTAGTTGAAATTTGGTATACATGTTCCTCTTACTAATACTCAGGCTAAGTTCGTTGGACAGCGTGATCCGTCCAAGAGTTCGCGCGCAACGCTCGCGTAAACGAGAGGTACAAAAATTAAATTGGAATTTCAGGACGGGAAAAGATTCTATCATCATCTATTCGATGAGACGAACATTATTTACAAATAAAATTTTTTACTAAAACCAACAGCGACACCGCTATGACTTAATAAAGATCGCTAAAACTATTAAAGCGGACCTAAACGTTTATAATAGAGAAAACAACCTTTTTACCGATATCTTACGTTCTAACGTATCGATTTTAATAAAACTTCATATACACCATCTAATGCACAATTGAAACAGGTATGCAAAATTTCCACTTGATACAAGCAAAATTCTTTGCGTAGCGACGAGATACATTTATAATAATTGTTTAAAAGCTACCGCGGGTGGTGAAGATTGTTATAGTCGTATAGGTTTGTTTAGGAAGTAAAGCTTTGTACCGAGTACCCCCACTCTTCCCTACACTAACCCTCTTCCACTTATCTTCAACTATGACATTCATCATGATTAATAAATTTCAATATTCAGTATTTCATTGCAATACGCTCGCTTCAATGATAGAGCCACGCGATGCCTAGTATAACAATAATTGTAATAGTACTACTTGTAATAGGATGCGAGGAAGCTATGTGCCACACTAATTGGCAGTCTATTTTATTATTTCCTCTGTTATTAAATGATATTCAAAGTAAACCGTGATCACCTATCACCTTAATTTATTTTTCATCCATTTCACACCCTAAAAATACACCACAAAATGCAGCGTTTCATGTTTTAAAACTCAATAATTTCCGGAAAAACATAACAGATCGCCTAGCGCCTGAAGGGGGTAAGAGAGGGCCCCAAAAAGCGCCTTCGCCCCCGGGCGCCGGAGGCCCTAGCTCCGCCACGTGCACTTCATTACTAATGTTTGTGTTATATTTGCGTCGATGTTTCGACTCGTCGGATTTCAATCTCGGTGGCGAATCTTCGGTTGGACTAGCCTATATGGGGCATCATGTATAGAAATGCAAAAACTAACAAATATAATGCATACATATATTAAAGTGTTTCTTGTATATTGATATAAATTGCATTATTTATCATAAAACCAGATAGGCTACATTCGAAGCCCAGGTAATCTACAACAGATACATACGCCCAAGATTCCCAAATTCAACCTGTATACAGCTGTGTCTAAAAATAGAGGACTGAAGATGGAAATTGTATTAAGAGAAAACTTATGAAATGAAGAAGAATCCATAATTGGTGCATTTTTTTATCGATATATAGAAAAGACTTTAACTAGGCATCGCGTGGCTCTATCATTGAAGCGAACGTATAGTAATAAATATGTATTGAATATTGAAAAAATAGATTATCGTGAATCATGATGAGTTGATAGATAATGGGTCTGATAGTAGTACAGCGGCTAGTAGTAAGGGAACCGCCCCGCATTCTTACTATTCCTCTAACCACATTTCCATTTCAATATTTATAATTGAAGCGAGCGTAAGCGAGCTTCTTACATTCAACGAAATATGCATCTTGTCTGTCTGTCTGTCTGTCTGTCTGTCTGTCTGTCTGTCTGTCTGTCAGTAACGTTTACGCGTGTGACGATAACTTGAGTAAAAGTTGACCGATTTAGTTGAAATTTGGTATACATGATCTTCTTACTAATACTCAGGCTGAGTTCGTTGGACAGCGTGATCCGTCCAAGAATTCGCGCGCAATGCTCGCGTAAACGTGAGCTTCAAATTTAAAATTGGAATTTCAGGACGGGAAAAAATTCTATCATCACCTACTCGATGAGACGAACATTGTTTTCAAATAACATTTTTTACTAAAACCAACAGCGACACCGCTATGACTTAATAAAGATCGCTAAAACTATTAAAGCGGACCTAAACGTTTATAATAGATAAAACAACCTTTTTACCGATATCTTACGTTCTAACGTAACGATTTTAATAAAACTTCAGATACACCATCTAATGCACAATTGAAACAGATATGAAAAATTTCAACTTGATACAAGCAAAATTCTTTGCGTAGTGACGAGATACATTTATAATAATTGTTTAAAAGCTACCGCGGGTGGTGAAGATTGTTATAGTCGTATAGTGTTTAGTGTATAGGTTTGTTTAGGAAGTAAAGCTTTGTACCGAGTACCCCCACTCTTCCCCACACTACCCTCTTCCACTTATCTTCAACTATGACAATCATCATGATTAATAAATTTCAATATTCATTATTTCATTGCAATACGCTCGCTTCAATGATAGAGCCACGCGATGCCTAGTTTGTATCTCTTTACTACAAACAAACTACTGCATGTATCAAATTGAAATTTTGCATGCCTGTTTCAATTGTGCATCAAATGGTGTCTATGAAGTTTTATTAAAATCGTTACGTTAGAACGTAAGATATCGGTAAAAAGGTTGTTTTCTCTATTTTAAACGTTTAGGTCCGCTTTAATAGTTTTAGTGATCTTTATTAATTCATAGCGGTGTCGCTGTTGGTTTGACTAAAAAATGTTATTTGAAAAAAATGTTCGTCTCATCGAATAGATGATGATAGAATTTTATCCCGTCCTGAAATTCCAATTTAATTTTTGAACCTCTCGTTTACGCGAGCGTTGGGCGGATCACGCTGTCCAACGAACTTAGCCTGAGTATTAGTAAGAGGAACATGTATACCAAATTTCAACTAAATCGGTCAACTTTTACTCAAGTTATCGTCACACGCGTGAACGTTACTGACAGACAGACAGACAGACACGGAGCATATTTCGTTGAATGTAGGAAGCTCGCTACGCTCGCTTCAATTATATGTGCCAGTTTTTTTCATTTCTATACATGATGCCCCGAATAGGCTAGTTCAACCGAATCTTCTACTTGGCCCGACTTGAAAGTGTCCTACGACTGACACACGTTTGAATGGCGAAAGGTGATAAGATAATAGTGAGAAGAGTTACCACAGAGCTGGTGGATGCTGGTGAAGGTGTGCTGGGAGTGGTGCAGTTTACACTCCGCCACTGAGAACCCTAGCTCCCTCAGCAAAGCACCGAAGTACGCCTCCTTGTCCCCCTCGATGTCCAGTTTCGGACTGAAGTCCTTCAGCACCTGCACAACACACCAAACCGACAAGTTTACTTGCACCGAGGCTTTATCGGCATCAGACATTTTCTACTGTACGAGTCGCAAGTATTAAGAGTCTGTATCGCTTGGTAGTTTCCTTGCTCTGTTTGCACCGGTAGCTGTAAATCACAACTCTACGTAACTTTATAGACATCTGTAATCTGTAGTGTTGATGTTTTGCCACTGTCGTCTAACTAAGGCCTCCAGATAATTATTTTAATATTCACCCTTACACAATTCTACGAACAAAAAAAAAAAAACAAACAAACGCTGCAATGCTGAATTAGCAGATTTTCTTGTGTGGTGGCGAGGGGAGGGATTTTATGAAGAGCATTTTATCAAAGAGCAAGGGTGCGCTTCGGAAATGTTAAATATAATGAAATGAAAACGAAGACACCACGTACCACTGCACAAATACTCGAAAGTTTTCCTTATATGATAGTTAGGTAGATGAGACAAACCTGTCCCTTTAATATTTCAGTAATCGGTAGGAATCTACAACGCTGGTACGACGGATTGTACACTCGGCTGTTTAGTCTACTTCAAGTGCCGATAAACAGTAGTTTATTGCCAGGCCGGTGAATATATATATATATATATATATATATATATATATATATATATATATATATATATATATATATATATATATATATATATATATATATATATATACTGGTTTGAACACTTGCGACTGTGCGACTGCAGGTTGAAACCCGAGAAGGTGGTATTTGAGGTGAGGTTACCTGGAGGTGTCGCTGCCACTTGACGTTACAAAGCAGCCGGTCGTTCAGTTTGTTCAAGTTAGACTCGGATATGAACACCAAGTACAAGCTGCCTCCTGCCTTCAGCAGCTTCCTCAGGTTCTCGAACGCTAACCTGGGCACAAAGTACATCGGGTAAACACGAGGTAGATAATAATACGACGGCCGGAGAAACGAGTCAGTGTCCTACCTCTGGTTTTTGATCCATTGCAAACAGTGGAACGAGAATATCTTGTCGAATTGGCCGCAATCCAGACTGGCCACCATGTTGCGATCTTCGAGGTCGGCTTGCCTGAAGAGCAGCCGGTCGGAAGAGAAGTTGTTGTTGGCGTAGTCCACCATTTCTCGAGACAAATCCACACCGACCTGAGCAGAAAAACAACGTTTTCAGTCGATACGGACTCGACACCGGAACAGACGCTGCTAGTTACTTAAGCAGTTCTAGGACGAGAACTGTGCAGTACCAGGCTTGCGTCGGGTGGTAGTAGAGGCCGGAGTAGGTAGCTGGTCACGTCGCCGGGGCCGCACCCCACGTCCAGCACTCGCTCCCCGTCTTTGAACGTCATGTACCCGGCATAACTGCACCTGTCCAAGAACGTTTTGGCCTCCGTGTACTGCAGCTGGTTTGTGCGTAAGTAGATTTCGGCGTTTTGCATCCTAAGTTCTCAGGTGACGAAATCCGTCTGAAACTTAAGATTGGACTATTTTAAAGATGGCGAACGACTAAAAAAAAAAAAAAGTTATGTAATTTTATACATTGTTTTGGGGGCAAAAGAATAGTATGCAACTACCTTCTTTTCCAAAATATAGTTAAATAAACCAATATAACCAAAATGAGGGAATAACATTATGTTAGAATGGCTGCCACAAATAATCAAAAACAGAAAAATGAGGGATTTTTAAGTGATATGTCAAGTTAAAGTGGAGGCTAAACTACAGGGCCGATTATGACGAAATTTGGCATACATGTTCAGAATAATCATTCCCGAGGTGAAATCAGAGAAATGAATTGTATCACCAAATTTGGGGGCATAGAATGGTACTATGTATGCATGATACTACGTGTAGAATGGTACTATGTATGCATGATACTACGTGTAGAATGGTACTATGTATGCATGATACTAAGAGTAGAATGGTACTATGTATGCATGATACTACGAGTAGAATGGTACTATGTATGCATGATACTACGAGTAGAATGGTACTATGTATGCATTAGAAAAATAAATAAATACGTCAAAGGGTTCTAATTGTGTTTAAGTATACTTTCTCATATACGAGTTTATAATTACTTAGCCCAGTGTTTTACATGTATTAGTTTTCCTTGGTACATTTAAATATTATTGAATATTTCATCAAAATTTATCATAAAAATAACTTCTCCTGGGCGGGGAATCGAACCCGGGCTCACTCCGTCCGCGTTTTAAGCTTATTTCTCAGAAACTAGATTTTTCGGGAAAACTGCTTACGTCGTTGGATTCGTATTCAAATTGACTACATTTTAGAATTTTTTAATCAAAATCGTCGGAACCGTTTTCGAGAAATAATTTTATTCATGTTTTTCAGAGTTTTTGGATGGTAGCGCCCCCAAAATTAGAGCTAAAATTCATTTCTCGATTTCGCCTCGGAGTATGATTTTTCTGAACATGTATGCAAAATTTCGTCAAAATCGGCCCAGTAGTTTAGGCTCCAGGCGTCTGCACAGACGACAGACGTCAGACAGACATTTTTTAAAAACCTTTTTTTGGACTCAGGGGACTTCAAACGAGTAAATCCATCAAAATCGATTTTTCGCGCCATCACAATACTTTCTCTTTATATGAGAAAGTAAAAAGTTAGTAAATATTTTTTCCAAATGTATAAGGTGAAAAAGAGGGGATAGGGTAGGAGCAAGCACCTTCGTAACATTGTAAATTTAATATGTTTCAGTGTTTTAAATAGTAAATTCAAAAAATAAACATGAAATTAAATTTTCTCCGCTAACAAGGTCTAAAAATATATGCCACTGCGTTAGTTGACTTAATTAGTATATTTTTTGTTGTGTTTAAATAAATAATTAACAGTGGACATTGCTACACAAATATTTAAATTGCGAAATAAAAATGTAAATGAAGAATAATTCCCCAATATTCATATTTTTTTTTGAAAATCGCAAACTTTAAGGCTCCCCCTTTGAAAATAAAAATCTAAGAATTCTAAAATGGTCAGTGATGACTGTGGCACATAGCTTGTGCACGTACTTTAACGATGTTACGCTTTTGCACCCATTTTTTGTCAAGTTTATTTATTTCCCCTTCTTTTTATTAGGGTCCGTAGGCAAAACCAAGGACCCTTATATTTTCCTGCGTGTGTCTGCCGTCCGTCCTCTCGCGTGCTCTCACGGCTACACCTTTTGTCCGATCACTTTGAAATTTGGCATGTATGTGTCTTGTACCTGCCCACATATTTTAAAAATATAGCGACTTAAAAAAAATATTTTTCAAAAAAATTAGGGTAAAAAAACTTAAGGGTTAACATTTTTTTATTTTTCTTCGACACCGTGAGGGGTATCATATGAAAGGGTACGTCGAGCTGATTTCAACAATATATAATTATTTGGTTATAACTTTGATAGGGCGAGCGTAGGCAAGTTTGAAGTGGGTGTGAAACGTTTGGGCCCCCCCCCCCTCTATCTCGCTTATGTGAAGTGCAAAAAATCTGAAAAAATGCCTGAACATTCTTCGACCAAAAGTAAAGATACCACTTTTTGGAAATTTCGAAAAAAATATTATTTTATTTTTTATTGACAAAATACGTTTTTTTATAATTATGGTCTTATCGATGTATTTATACATGGTTGTAGTCCGGTTCAGTGGCAAAAAAATGTTTTTATGTATTTGTAGATTATCACTGATGCTCAGGTTCCCTGAGCGAAAGCTTTGATGAATTAAAAAAATCTTTCTTCAAAAAACAGAACTTTTATTCCAATAAATACCGTCGCCTTAGTTTGAAATGAGGACAATGGTTATTTTATTTTTTTATTTATTTATTTTTTTTTTTTTCACAAATTGTTTCATATATAATAATTTTCTGTAAATTGCCATTGTCCTCATTTTCACTTTCTTTTGTAGATCACTGATGAGGCTTAGGCTCCCAAAGCGAAAGCTTTGAAATAAACAATATAAACCTCAACCACCACGGACTTTCATTCCAAATAACCCCTTCATTCGATTATTTTAGTAGAGTAATGTTTTAAAGGTAATAGTGTTTGAGTTATAAGCAAGAAACCGGGTTTTAGGTTACTGTACCAAGCACGAAAAGAAACCTTATAAAACGGCTCTGTCTGTCTGTCTGTCCGTTGGCATGTTTCAATTCATAAACTACTATAGCTAGGAACATGAAATTCGACACACGGGTTGCATCTAGGCATTTGTGACAAGTGTACACTTATTGGAGTTATCACACTTAATATTTCCAAGATGGCAGCCAATAAGGTGGCGACTAAAAAAAAGTTTTTAGTCACCATGACATGTTATACATTAATTTAAAGGTCTTGAAGTGCAGAAAAAGAATATGCAACTATTAAAATTTTACACTTAGGAATATTAACTTAATCGTACAGAAACCGTCGATTATCGCCTCACGTACTTACGTACTTATTTTTGGTTATAACCCAAACTCCAAGAAAACTGTTTGTTGGTAAATCTCATATTAGTAATCGTCACCCCCGAACAACTTATAGGAGCAAAAAATCATAACTGCTCCAAAATTTGTTCAGCATCCAATTACTGGATTAAATCGGTAAACTAAAATAATAAATGAAAGTGTAAGGGACTAATCAGACGTGGAGGAAGTACAAGAATAACCGGGTGGAGGCAACACTCAGAAATGAATATTGAGTAAGGTTAGTTACAGATAGAAGGGTTACCTGAGAAGACCTGAGGCTGGAACACATCTATCTCGTCCACACCTTCACAGCCGCTTTAAATACTTAGTTCTCACTAACACGTACAGCTGCAGCTGGAGGGGGGTAACGGGGCGGTCCTCAACAATCCTAGCATCTCCAAACCTAAAACCTTTTTCGTTTTTTAAATGTAAATTAAGAAAAAAAATGAATTCTATCGTTTTGAATAAAAAAAAGAGAAATTATATATTCATATAGGTATATGTAAGCGTAGTTTTGTTGTCGGTCTATTTCTAGCTGCTGATTCCTTTGTGGTCCGTTTCCTCTGTAGTCTAATATTGTAATACTGTAAATAAATTAAGATAACAACAAACTTATCTAGATACATTTCAAATTAGGGGTAAAATATTCACTTCTTTCTCCGTCTTAAAGTTCGGGGCGACGACAAACCATGATGCGTCGAAGTGGTTCTAGGTAGCGGAATCCTCAATCTTTCCAATCAATAATCACCGTAACAATTACCTTTGTAAAATATTAAAACACTGGGTGGGAGCACGAATATCTTCCAACTATGTCCAAACAAACTTGATATGTCCCTCGTAGGTATAGAATAAACGGTTCCCACCGTGGAGCTGCCTCGAGAAAAAGCCAAAGTTATTGGTCGTTGTTACGCCTTGTGAGGAAATTGCGGAGCACTTTATTATCCAAAGGGTTCGTTGTACGCATAGGTGGCTCTAGAACAATATATTTGGAGGGGCTAACACAACCAATGGATCTGGGGGGGGGGGGGGGGGGGTACGGAATACCCGCAGGGAAGGGGGGTTCTCTCCTGGAAAATTTTATAAGATGTAACACTAAAAATTGCATTTTTAAGGTATTTTGGTGCCTAAAAATAACTGTTTATTATACCTGTTTTGTTAGCACAAACCCTAATTCATAATGATAAATTAAAAACCTCCACAAAAATTTCATTGGAAATATCTTTAGTTAGCCAAAGCCACCATATTAAAACTGTAGGTTACCATACACAAACTTTCACTGAAAACCTACCGAAAATGGCGGTAAAACTCACAAGGTACTAAAGTAATTATTTGTCAGAGTGATTTTGCTAGCATTCTAATTCATTTAAACATCTTTTAACGTAACTCTAATGCCCCTACCACTGATATAAGCAAAAATACTATTAATTAACTATTGTAAAAGTTTGTTTTAAATCAGTATTAAAACAAAGGTATGACTCATATTATATTTATTTATATTTGTAGTTTTTTCTTTTACATTCTTGTGTTTTTTTTAGCTAATTTGTTATTTAAACTCCTCAAAAAATTTGGGGGGGGGGGGGGGGGGCTTGGCCCCCAAGCCCATACCTTCGGCCTCCTATGGTTGTACGTAAAAAATGAACATAATGATTTCTGTGTGAAATTCAACACCAAAATTAAAAATTCATCAAATGAAACATCAAATCAAAATTCTTCAATTTCGATTTGATCCTCAATTGGTCTCCGAGCCAGAGGAAGAGAGGTATTCGCGCGAAAATACGTAAAAAGTCGAGTAAAAAAAATATTACGCAAGTTATAGTAAGCTTGGTTTTTTGCTAAACCGTTCGTTGTTCGTAAATAATGAATCAGACTTTTTTAGTGGGAAATTTTATTATCTTTAATTTTGATAACCACCTTGGTTGGTGTCCGACCCATAGGGAACGAGACATTCGCAAAAAAACGAATTTGTTGACCTTTGCCCTTGAATATCTATTAACGCGACCACGATCTCGTTGTCAATTTTCAATATGTTTTTCAGAACGTCAAAATGAAGCGATCAAAACAAATTAAAGCTCCGATTTTTTGGAACAGAAGCCATATGTACGACTAAAATAACTGGACTAATAATGCAGATCTGAGCCGAGCACCGGCCTAGCACATCATTGTACAAACTCAAGAAATGATGACAATGTGTAAACACATTATTGGATTACCCAGATGATGCAATAGTAAACATAATAACGTTATAAATAAGGAGAAATCATTTATTGGCCTTTAGGTGCCTCAAATTGGAGGAGAAATATTGCATAAAGCGGTAGTTGTGTTTATTAATACCTGAGATAGATAAATGATGTTTTCATTTAACTAATTTATTGAAGGTTCGCTGCGCTCACCAGTTTATTTAGCATTTCTGGATATTGTCATGCCGTATAAACTTGCGAGCGTAGCAAGCCTGCATTAATTATATTAAATAATGATTACGTACAAATACTTTATAAACAGGCGAGCGTAGCGAGCATACAATAACATTATTTAATAAATATTTACTACAAATACTGAATCAAACCGGCTAGCGTAGTGAGCCTTCTTTAATTTGATTAAATAATTACTATATTTATATTTATTGTATCAACAGGCGTGCGTAGCGAGCCTACAATAACCTTATTTAATAAATATTTACTTCAAATTCTGAATCAAACAGGCGAGCGTAGCGAGCCTTCTTTAATTTGATAACATAATTACTACATTTACTGTATAAACAGGCGAGCGTAGCGAACCTGCAATAACTATATTTAATAAATACTTACTATACAAATGCTAAATCAACAGGCAAGCGCAGCGAGCCTGCAATAACTTTATTTAACAAATATTTACTACATATGCTGAATTAAGAGGCGATCGTAGCGAGCCTGCGTTAACCGTATTAAATAAAGATAATGGACAAAATACTTTTAATGATCTTTTCATTTCAGGTTAAATAAGAATGTCAAGTTTTACTGAAATATTATCCTGATATGATTATTGAGAACATATTATGGCTGATATAAAAGCACCATTCTACGCGAGTTGTTTATGCAGCGCATCACTAGTATATGAAGGTCATTAATCAAGTCGGTTATGGGACTTGCCGCATTATAATTCGTTACAATTAGTTTTTAGTTTATAAGTTTATAAACATTCTGTGAAGCAGAACTTTCTGTGGGATATTATTAATTATCTTAACCGTAGAATCGTCCGAATACATTTTAACCGATTTGTAAATTTGAACTGATTGGTTTAAGTTATGGTGACAGCAGTGACTGTGTGTTGCAGAGTTTGGTCCGGAATCTCGGTTCTAGTGACCAACTCGAGTCAAGTCTAGTCTGGAACGTTATGTTATACATAACACAACATGTAGGGGGATGACGAGCCCCACACTCGGTTCTAGTGACCAACTCGAGTCAAGTCTAGTCTGGAACGTTATGTTATACATAACACAACATGTAGGGGGATGACGAGCCCCACACTCGGTTCTAGTGACCAACTCGAGTCAAGTCTAGTCTGGAACGTTATGTTATACATAACACAACATGTAGGGGGATGACGAGCCCCACACTCGGTTCTAGTGACCAACTCGAGTCAAGTCTAGTCTGGAACGTTATGTTATACATAACACAACATGTAGGGGGATGACGAGCCCCACACTCGGTTCTAGTGACCAACTCGAGTCAAGTCTAGTCTGGAACGTTATGTTATACATAACACAACATGTAGGGGGATGACGAGCCCCACACTCGGTTCTAGTGACCAACTCGAGTCAAGTCTAGTCTGGAACGTTATGTTATACATAACACAACATGTAGGGGGATGACGAGCCCCACACTCGGTTCTAGTGACCAACTCGAGTCAAGTCTAGTCTGGAACGTTATGTTATACATAACACAACATGTAGGGGGATGACGAGCCCCACACCCGGCTCTTACGATATTTACGAGATGGCAATAAGAGTAATAAAATACACGGATGTTATCCTTATAATATCGATAGTAGAGTGATAAGCAGATAACAAGCGATGTGGCGGAGATGTTTGGCAGCGGTGACGCGTGGTGGGAGCTGAACCCCGCGTATCATCGATATCACAGCCCTCTGACACGGCCTTGACTCGTCTAGCTTATATAACCAACCCCGTCACCTAGATCCGTCTTTTTTCCACTAAAATTTTCATAAGGTTTACCGACGAAAAGTGACCCCGTGTAAAGAGTCTTACAGTTACCGTTATCAATTTCTACCTGCAGATCAAGGTAAGTTTCCTTCTTCATTTGTTATCATTACACGATCGCTTAACCGGCCGATTCGAATACCTCTAGCGTACGGTTCGACCGCAAAAGTAAATAGTAAGTAATATCCAGACCGTTTTGGACTTGACCTTAACTTGTCTTCGTAAACCGAAATTCTTCAAGATTTAAAAAAAACCTTGAATTCTCGTAGTCGAAGACTGATTTCAGCCCGTTTCAAGGGAATGCCGGCTTCTATTTGGGACCTCTAAGATTCCAGATTCGGTCAAAACACCAGATATCAGATGAGACGCGACGTGTTACTACCGACCACAATATATACAACATCGTATTTGCATTTGCTCCAAGAACCAAAATGCAAACATCCCGAACAGTAGGTGCACAACCGACTACGGTACCTGTACTCATATCGTGGCTTGTTACGAACTGATTCATAGTTAGAAATGCCAACAGGCTCACCCGGTTATTGAAGCGAGCTTCTTACATTCAACAAACTATGCATCTTGTCTGTCTGTCTGTCAGTAACGTTTACGCGTGTGACGATAACTTGAGTAAAAGTTGACCCATTTAGTTGAAATTTGGTATACATGTTCCTCTTACTAATACTCAGGCTAAGTTCGTTGGACAGCGTGATCCATCCAAGAGTTCGCGCGCAACGCTCGCGTAAACGAGAGGTTCAAAAATTAAATTGGAATTTCAGGACGGGAAAAGATTCTATCATCATCTATTCGATGAGACGAACATTTTTTACAAAAAACATTTTTTAGAAAACCAACAGCGACACCGCTATGAATTAATAAAGATCGCTAAAACTATTAAAGCGGACCTAAACGTTTATAATAGAAAAAACAACCTTTTTACCGATATCTTACGTTCTAACGTAACGATTTTAATAAAACTTCATATACACCATCTAAGGCACAATTGAAACAGGCATGCTAAATTTCAATTTGATACATGCAGTAGTTTTTTTTTAGGAAAGAGATACATGTTATAATAATTGAAAAGGAGATGTGTGGTTAGAGGAATAGTAAGAATGCTGGAGTGGTTCCCTTACTACTAGCCGCTGTACTACTATCAGACCCAATATCTATCAACTCATCATGATTCACGATTATCTATTTTTCAATATTCAACACATATTTATTTCTATACGCTCGCTTCAATGATAGAGCCACGCGATGCCTAGTGTAACTTTGTAATTGCCGATAGGGAACGTTACTGACTTTATCTGAAAATATAACAGATTTTTTTTAGTGGTTAAGAATACGAATAAATAGGGGTCAATATCAAGTATTGTAATGCGACCAGTAGCCAGGGTTATAATACGAAGTACTGTACTGCAGCCCGGGTAGTACTGTACTGCAGCCTGGGTAGTACTGTACTGCAGCCCGGGTAGTACTGTACTGCAGCCCGGGTAGTACTGTACTGCAGCCCGGGTAGTACTGTACTGCAGCCCGGGTAGTACTGTACTGCAGCCCGGATAGTACTGTACTGCAGCTGTTAGACAGTTGGCTGTTATAAGTTGCACAGTAAGGCCATCAAGTTTACTGTTAAGTACTAAGAGATGTGGGATGTGCGTTTGTTGCACAAGTACGGCGTCTACAACTTTATTTTCCTCCTCGAACATATAAAACTCTTTATGCGTTAAAAAGTAATCCATTTAACTAAGACAAATCAAACTGTCATAAATTGAATTGAAGGTAAACATATAAACTGGGAGAAGGAATAGTGTGATCGTGATGATGATTATTATCATTATTTTGGCTTGTGATTAGCAAGATGTGAAGGAGCCGCCACAAGACGTAATCTTATCTTTACTATTATACCGGACAGGTATGTTTCATTATAATTGCTCTTGTTTATAAAAACTTTCAATGTTTGTAGGGAAATGTTTTTGAGTTTTGACCAAGCACTAGGACTAATGAACTATAACCTTATATTATAGTTAAATTTAGTCTGAGTCGTAGTGCAAGACGATATGGGTACGCCGAGCAAAGTTTGCCGCTCATCTTCACTTGTGTTTTCAACCTGACGCATAATATTACAGTCAGATTATCTAAAGTTTTGACTTTTGACAGCGCGGGAAAATCCGTGGGGTGCCAATGAGAAGTCAGGATTTTGAATTCTAGAAGGTCCAACTAGGCAAACCCCTCCTACAGGCCTAGTGGCTTTATTTTTTTCATCATTTAGGCTTAGTATAATACTATATATAGAAGGAGCATAGAATCGGAATCCTAAGCAATTACTGATAAGAGACTGAAGCCAACTTTTGCCGAGAGCTTGTGTCCTTAAGACCAGGCTGCCAACATAACAACACTCATTTTCTTCATTATACTGGAGAAGGTTGGACATACTTTTGTAACTATTCAAAGCCCGCTCACAAACAATCAAGAAGACTATAAGATACCAGAAAGTAAGCAACTATAAAACATTATAACACAATCTGACAAGCTGTCAACAAAGACTAATATTATTCTACAAAGACAAACCCTGCCATTGGTTATTGTTTACGTTTCACTCTGACGACATTTTTTTCACCTCGCACGGCATGATATAATAAACATGATTCTCAGCATATTTCAAGCTAAAAATAAGATAAAACACAGTCAAAATATTACAATAAACGAAACTAACTATCAATATTTAAAATTTACTAAAAATTAAATTAAAAAACCGAAGGCAAATAATTTTATAGTTATGACGTCACAAATTTCAAAAATGAATTTTTAGAACGCGGGTTAAGGGACACAACCAAAGTTGGCTTCAATGTTATCAGTGATCCTCCTTCTATATATTGTATTATTCTAAGGTAGACGGCTTCACTGACCCCCTCAGATTCCTTTAAAATATAGTTTTTAGTATTATAGTTTTTAAAATATGTCGATTATAAACTAAATTATTTATGCGTTGTTTCGTCGCGTGTACCTAAACGGCTAACGGAAAATAGACGGTTTCTTGCACAGCCGAACCGCTAAAATATCTGTTTCGGATAAATATATTTTATCGGTCGATTTAGCTATTGAAGACTAGAACGGATAAAATTGTGTTTTCTTTTACGGATAAGACGGTTGGTGGAATTACAAAACACGGCCGTGCTCCAGGGTCGCAGCTTGAGGTCGACGCTCTGTTTGTCATATCGGTCGACCCGAGGTCGGTCCGATGCGTCGACCCGACTGTATCGTCCTCGACCTTTCCAGTTTATACGACCCGTCAGCGAGTTTAGGATCGACCAAATATTTCTTGATACTCTGAGAAACCGTTTATTTAAATTGTCGTTTTTTTTTAAAATAAATAAATAAAAAATAAAGTTTGAAAACATGTTGGACTAGATAATCCAGGAGCGTGCAAAAAAGTTGTTATGTGACTAACATCAAGCTAGAATTTTGTGTATAAGTAAATGTTTTGGTGCCTTTTAAGAATATATATGGTCGGCTAAGTTCGTCTGCGGGACAGAGCTGGGCAATAGACATTTGAAAAAGACTAACCGGTGGAGAGCGGCCATGTCCCAGCAACTATGGTGGACAATATGATTTTCATGATCCTGAGTACGAACTTAGTTAGTAGTTAGTAGATCAATAATCAAGTTGATGGTAGTTAGTCACTTAATAGGTGACCTATTGGATGTGGAGTAATATTTGACTAACTAACCTATTAAGTGACAAACTACCATCAACTTGATTATTGATCTACTAACTACTAACTAATTTTGTACTCAGGATCATGAAAATCATATTGTCCACCGAAAAGGGCGGGACATGGCCGCTCTCCACCGGTTTGTCTTTTTCAAATGCCTATTGCCAAGCTATGTCCCGCAGACGAACTTAGCCGACCGCATATTCTTAAAAGGCACCAAAAGATTTACATATAAACGAAATTCTAGCTAGATGTTAGTCAGAGACTTTTTTGTGCGCTATCTCCTGGACTAAGAGAGATATAAAGTGGCATGAATGGACCGGGGGAGCACCAAATGGCCAAATGTACCAGACTGTACTAGACCTTAAGTTAAAACTAAATTCAAACTTGTAAAGATGATGTAGTAAAACCACACGAGCACAGCAAATTGTAGTTTTCGCACGAGTTACGTACCGTACGTTATATACGATTGTTGGATTTTAATAATAAATACAGAAAAAAATATTTAATAAACTACCTGTATGTAAGTTCGTATTTCTCTTCTGATAAAAATGGCTTTAATTCATTAGTTGTATTTAGGGCCGAATTAATTATTTCGGGGGCCGTATTATTATTCTCCTCATTTTCGTAATAATAACATAAATCAATCATTGTTTTTCACTATAAACTCGATACAAACAGTTACTTTAATTAAACAAACAGCAAATTAGTTTCGTTAAATGTAAACAAACTCGCTAATTGTGCGTTAAAGTGAAGAATAGTTGTTATTTTTGAAAAAAAAAAAAATTATGAACGCACATGCGCATTGAACACAAGTACGTAAATAATAACTTTCTACGCATCTAAACAGAGATAAAATGTTTATATTTTGTATCAATCGTAGATAAAAATGTAAATAATAAAAGTAGATCTACTTGTTAGTTGTATTTCTCGTTGAACGGCTGGTGTGGGTTTGGTTGGTCTAGGGTTGGAACATCGATAGCTAAACTAAACATCGATGTTTTCGATACATCGACATCGAAAGAACAACATCGATGTTAGCCCAAACATTAAAGAAAACATCGATGTCTTCGATACATCGACATCGGTCCTCCAACCCAACGAGCAAAAATTAAAAGATATGTGTGAGGCTCTCACGCATTAGAAGTGAAACTTTATTTCTAGAATGCATTGCTCTCTTTCATTTTGTGACGAATTTATTATTTCAGGATTAAGAAATGGTTATGGGAAATTTAATTGAAAAAAAAAAAAAATATTGCTACGCTAAGACAACCACATTTATTCCAATAAAAATAAAAGTTTGTTTTGATTTGCTGGTCTTTAAATAGATATAATACAATTAATCTGTAAAAATGTTACACTTGGACGATTCTCGAATCGCAAACTTCGTTACACGATGTCACTATATGAAAAAATTCACTCTACCGCCGCCAAAGATGTTTCACTTAAAAAAAAACTAAAAAACAAGTCACCGGTCAAAAAAATCCCTCGTTCTCGTTCCCGATATTCGTTGTCACCGTTTTTTGGGGTCCGATACATCGATATCATCGATCTTTTCGATGTTTCGGGAAAACATGGATTATGGATGTTGTCCGATACATCGAAAGATCAACATCGATGTTAAACATAGATTTTTTCGATACATCTACATCGATGTCCCAACCAGGGTCGATGTAGGGGCCCCCCCGGGGGGGGGGGGGACCTAGGTTGGTGCTCTTGTGGCGTGATGCTACGTCCGCCACTGCTGCAAGGCGAGTTAACTTACATTAAAGTATAATGGTTGGTATATAATGAGTTATGTGTGTAGATGAACAAGCCGGAGGAGTACCTGTCTCTCAACACGTACCAAGGTAAGGATGCCAAGGAGGTGCTGCACAGGTTCTTACCTCAGTATCCCTGGTCGGATAAAGAGAACATCATAGACGTAGGTTCCGGACCCGGCAACGTCACCTCCGGAGTCCTTCTCCCGGCCCTTCCTAAGGACGCCACGCTTGTAAGTACCCGTACCTCGTAGTGTATCTATTACTACTAGGTTATCTATCTATCTACTCATAAAAGCCCTTTTCCGCTCACTCAGTAATCGCACTAACTCTGGAACGACAATAGCTAGAAAGCTGAAATTTTGCATAGAGGTTCCTCTAACCCCCTAGGTACTTGATATTTTGGCACTTCTTTAGATTGTTACTCCCCTTTTAAAAATAGATGGGAGTAACAATCTGAAGAAGGTGTGCGGAATGTTCTTCTTTAGACTGTTACTCCCCTTATAAAAACATAAGTGTGATATTCCTTTGACCAAAAGTACATTAGACAAAACATCCCATTTTCTTTATACATAGTTATTTAGTCAAAGTCATTTATAAAAGTCATTATAAAACAATATAGGGGAGTAACAATCTAAAGAAGTACCGATATTTTAATGATCCACCATCTTAATTCAAGATGGTGGCCATTTTTATGCAGAATTCGACATAATACATCTGATATCTTCAAGATCAATTACTTAGGACCTTGAAATTATGAAGTTAGCTTCATTTTACGATATAAACAAGGTTTTTGAAAGGATTTTCCAATCGGGCATTTTGATTCAAGATGGCGGCCATATAGGTATTTGAAATCCTCCCTCACTATATTTATCACCACTTCTTTGAAACGACCAAATAAAATGTTGTAATTTTGGTCTGTCAAGAGTGTTTTTTTAATTTGATTTCTAGGAGGGTGGGGGGGGGGGGATCAGGGCAAAGTAAAAAAGAAGGGGAAATGGAGCGTCTGAGCCTCTGAAATTAACAACTTAATTTAATAATGTACTTTGAAAGGGGTTCTCTTTAGGATGTGAACATATATACGAGTATTAATAAATATAAAGATAATTCTAATATCAGTCTAGGGATTCGATAAGACATTGGAGGGGGAGGGGGTGAGGTGCATACATAATGAAAATACCTCTGGTTTCCCTGGAAATATAACATTTAACAATGCTTCTCTAGTAGGGGGTTATAGAAATTAGATTTAATGTACGGCGTGCGGGTAAAGAAAAAGAAAAGGAGGAGGGATCTACGAAATTCTAAATACAAAAAAATGTATTTATTGAAAGTTCAATAAATACATTTTATGTTTATGTATTTGTTTATATTTAGATAATTTTTATAAATTATCTATTTAATTAATCATGCTTGTATTGATTATAATCGATTTTAGTTTAGCTTAGTTTTCGCATCAATTATGGATACAATATCACAAATTTTAGCGTGGCCACGTGTTGCTAATAAATTATGTTTTCATAAAACTTTAATTAATGGTGATAAGCGTTGGAGGTGTGTTGAACATAAGTGCTCAATTAAGCTGAATTCAAGTTACAAAGGCCCTGCAATAATTATTAAAATAATTAAATATTTAGGAGAATTAATAAAAATCTTTGATAAAGTCAAAATTACAATTTTGCAATATATTCAAACAGTAAGTCAAAGCAATTGTGCATCAGTGATATTTTCGTTAGTAACATAACTTAAATGATTCTTGATGGTGGTTTATAAACCCAATAAAAACAAAACAAGCGATATAATCAAAGCAATGTATCTAAATGTGTGATATGATAAATATTTGTTTAGACTGGTCTGGACACGTCTGTGGAGATGGTGGAGTTTGCCAACAAACGGTTCGGGACGGACAGACTGAGGTTCAAGAGAGTGGACGTGTCCAAGGATTTCGTCTCCTCAGGAAACTGGACGCAAGGGTTCTACGACAAGATCTTCTCTTTCTACTGCCTCAACTTCATCCACGACCAACAGTACGGTCATTCAACTACATAACTATATCCATTACAAATTACAACTATCAATTGAGTAGCCGAATTCCAAAAGCAGCTATTTAAAAAAAAATGAAAAATTTTCCCCTGGTTGGCTGTTGCCAGCAGTCGTAGGTTATTTAATTGAGAGTTTTATTGTTTTGTACTTCAGGCAGACAGCGCGTAACTTCGCGCGGCTGTTAAAGAAAGGAGGCTACCTCACCCTTCTATTCTGCGGAGCTCACCCCTTCTACGAAGTATACGAAATTCTACAGAAAGACCCCAAATGGACCAAGTACATCACGGTAAATAACTTATTATAACATAATCATAACTTATCTATCTATAAATTTTAAGTTTTGTCTGTACATTGATAGGAATTACAAAATTGTTTGATACTATTTCATTTCATACTTAACGAAACCGGGCATACATTTTTTCCGGTTGTATGTATGTACGCATGTCTGGAAGTCTGTCACCAAAGGTTCCATTTTAAAAGTGCCAAATTGGCTTGTGAAAATGCATTAGTTTTTCAGCAGTGGTATAGGCTAACATGTCATGCATGTTGTCGGTTTAGTTTCATCGAAAAATATCGAGTAGAACCTGACTTATTAAATAAAATATAAAAAAGTTTGTTATTTTAAAAACACGCATTTAAAGAAAAAAATCCATATCAATCGCGGTTATTGATTATTTTTACTTAGAAACAAATATTTTAATTAAATTTTAATTTTTACAAATGTTTTAATCAACTGATGGGTCATTCTCAAATTATTTGGCTTTTTACTGTTCCTTCACTATTTTAGGATGAATGTCTTAAAAAAAATAAGTTTAATGCACCAATTAGCTGCCAATGAATGCATAGAAACTAATTATTAACTATAAGGCAACTAAAAATTTACGATTTATTACTATATAAAAAAAGAAGATGAAAAATCATGGTAATTTAACAAGAGTGTTACTGTAACTATGCCTACATCCTCAGGTTTGAGTGCAATTTTCAATTGTAAATTTAAATAAATATTCAAAAGATTTGTTCTTAATTTGTTCCACACATTCTGAAGTACTGCCAGTAACTAGTATTTCAACTCCAGGAAACATAGAATATACTTTTTCTAAAGAATTATATTTCGTACCCAACCTCTAACAAGAGTGTTACTAATAATATAAGAACGCTTTATCTTGGAAATTCAACAATAACATTAGTAAGATTGACACCAGTGCGTCCCCACTCCACGTGCTAACCAAGTCTACAGGTTTGATTAGTGTTCCTTAAAACCTCCTTGGAGTAGGTGTCGCAGCTCTTCAATAACATGGTAAGTATTTTTATTCTCTTACAAGAGTGTTACCTTATTTTTATACCTGCAACTAATTATTTATTTAGAATAAAGATTGGGATCACATACTTATTACGTATGTATACTCAGAAAAACTAAAACTTCTATAAAATTCTATTAATAAATAAGATATTAAGGAAGTTAAATGGCTATTTTACAAGAGTGTTACTGAACAAGAGTGTTACTCCACTCAAGCAACACTCTTGTAAACGCTGGTGATATATCCTGTATAGCTTTGTTTTGGAGTGCTTGAATTTTTTGTATTGTTATTACTTTTCCTATTAGGCACTGAGTAATGCTGAAAAGCAAAGGATGTGCAGAAAAAAGAAATCAGGACCCTGTCAGAGATCTGGACTACACACAAAAACACAAGCTGAGGTAGAATATATGTTTGTTTGACATTTTCCTTTCTGTTGTACATACTTTGAGAAAGTTGAACTAATTAAAATATCTGTAAGCTTAAATGTATTTAAATATGTAATAATTACTGTTTGATTCATAGAAATGAGAAAAGGAAGAAATATGAGGACATGTCTACGAGGGAGCACAGACAAGTTAATGAAAAAGTATTGGCGGTTACATAAGTGCATGTATAAGTATCAAGCTGGTGAATTGTTCTAGTGCCTTTTTACTTTTCCTCAAAGATCAAGTAATAACTACAATTTATTATAAGTCAGATTATAATAATTATAATTAATGTAATGGTATTTTACTTTGTTGTCGTAAGACTAAAATTGTATTTTGTCTAAAAGTCTTTGTGTTCTTTTTTCATTAAAGTTTAAATTTCGTGTTTCGTTTTTTGTTGTAATTTTTCCCAATTATTTTTATAATTAATTTTGATCAACATTTTGTGGTTTTATTATGGTTTCTTTTTTAAATGTGCATGTATTGACATAATGGTTCACAAGAGTGTTACTCCTGTCTACGAGAGTGTTACCGTTTACAAGAGTGTTACCGATGGTAATTTAACATTTTTATCCCTCTATACAAGCATATACTTTCAATAATGCTACACTATAGTATTATACAACGCCTCTCAAAACCCTTGTGACATTTTCGTTTCTTAAAATTGATTTATGTAGATACAATTGGAAATATTAAATTGTAAAATCTTCATGAAGGTAACACTCTTGTTGAAACTACATTAAAGCTATTATAAAAATATAAAAAATGAAGAATATAATATTACTGTGGACTAGAAAACTTCGCACACTTCTAAATACTACGGATTTACTAGATTGAATTGACAAATAATAAATAATTTTAATGTTGCATACTTGGTAACACTCATGTTCATAAAATTCAATTCATCTATCAAAATGAATGAAATTTTAAAAAATTGTTAATTAACTCGCAAATTTCAGAGTTATTTGATTAAAAGAATAGTTAATCAACATTCACTACAAAATTCATAAGTATTTAATTAACTTTTTTTTAGACATTTTTCATTGTGAGCAAAACCGAAAAAGCCAAATAATTTGAGAATGACCCTGATATATTTAACCACTTTTTTTTTACATTTGCACGACTGATATCTTAATTTGTATGAGCTTGCTTTATCATGGAATTAATTCTGGACAAATTTGATGCATTAACTTTTTCATTTTAGGGTTTTGTTGATAAAACCAAAAAAAGAAACCCTTATAGTTTCGTTCCTGTGTCTGTCTGTCTGTCACTCTGTACGGTTCCAATAACTTTTGAATCAAAAGAGATAAAAACATGGAACTTTCCAGTATTAAAGATCGTTTTGACGCGCACACAGGAAAAATGTAGCGAACTAAAAATGATTAGCTGTTCAAATCCAAAATGGCGGATAACTCACGTCATGCGAAAAAAATATATGTTTTTAATTTTTAGTGGGTAATGAAAGGTATTGAAGAGTAGATTACAAAAATATATAACACTTGTGGAAAGCGTTTAATTTTCCCCGCCAAAAACTGGTAATTAATCGTGCCAATAAATAATGAAATAGAGGAATTTCTTATGTAATACAGCCTCCAAACTACTGTCATTAGCACAAGCACAGTATACTTCATTCTTATCAATGGAATAAATGATGTATAGTATAGTGCTGACTCTTTTCTGCGCAGTCTTTGCAAACAAAACTATTTGGGTATTACACTTAATTGCTGCCTATCTGACAGTAGGAAATATAGCCACTGATACCTAGCATGAACCACGCGAGGTGCGCGAGTTTCACCCTAGTTTTCTATAAAACTATAATCCATTCAATCGTCTTTTAATACGATAGAATTGATCTGTCCTTTTATTCTTGAACTATAATTACTCCTAAATAATTAAATTAAATTTTTATTCGAATTAATTAAAAAAGAAAATGAAATGATTGAATTAGTGGCGTCTAATGTGATGTGACGCCACTGAAAACTCGATAGAGGGCCTTGGTGTAACGTCTTACAAGCTACAGTACTTTTTACTTTCTCATATAAATAGAAAGTATTGTGATGGCGCAAAAATTCGATTTTGAGATTTTGATGGATTTACACGTTTTGAGGTCCCCTGAGTCCAAAAAAGTGGTTTTTAAAAAATGTCTGTCTGTCTGTCGTCTGTCGTCTGTGCAGACGCCTGGAGCCTAAACTACTGGGCCGATTTTGACGAAATTTGGTATACATGTTCAGAAAAATCATACCCCGAGGCGAAATCGAGAAATGAATTTTAGCTCTAAATTTGGGGGCGCTACCCCCCAAAAACTCTGAAAAACATGAAAAAAAAATTATTTCTCGAAAACGGTTCCGACTATTTTGATTAAAAAATTCTAAAATGTAGTACATTTGAATACGAATCCAACGATATAAGCCGTTTTCCCGGGAAAAATCTAGTTCCTGAGAAATTAAAAAATCTAGTACGCGAGAAAACGCGGACGGAGAGAGCCCGGGTTCGATTCCCCGCCCAGGAGAAGTTATTTTTATGATAAATTTTGATGAAATGTTCAATAATATTTAAATGTACATTTGAAAACTAATAAATGGAAAATACTGGGTTAAGTAATTATAAACTCGTATATGAGAAAGTTTGTCTGAGATGTCTCGGACCAATTTTTTATAAAGAATTGTTTTGTGACAGAGCGGGGAACTTAAAAAATTGGGGTAGGGGAGCCAACGAAATGAGAGCTCCAGATTTTGACGTTTCGACGGTAGGGCCAACTAGGCAAACAAAAATGCACCTAATTTAAAGGAAAAAAAACCACCTAATTAGTCGGCCAATCTGAGCATCTCAAAAACAATTCTACTTGCTTCAGCTCCACCGGGTGCTTTTACAAGCGCTTTTAAAAGTTTTATGCTAAATAGTTTTATTATCACTTATTATAGTCGAAAATTATAATTTGATTTAAACTTTCCGTTGTATGAATACTACCAAAAACTTAAAAAATAAATTTCTAATTGATTGTACAAGGTACAGGTACTTATCGGGTACTTTATAATTATAAGCGTTAATTCTCGGTCTAGTTCTATTGTCGTAAATTTCGACTTCTAGATTGGTAGAAAATTGAAAGCTTAATTCGGGACTAGATATCGTTATAGACAGAGCAAAATTGTTCTCCAGAATAATTTTGTTGTTCAGAGCACTGTAACGGAAATATAGAGGCCCGTGGTTCGAGTCCCGGTGCTGGAGTCTATTTTTCTCTGTCTAATTCCCGTTGTTCATAATAATTATAATTTGATTTAACTTAAAATTGAAACGTAGTATGAATACTACCAAAAACTTAAAAAAATGAATAAAAATAAATGTTTCTTTTGATTTGTCGGTCTTCAAATAGATATAGATAATAACTTATTTCTAAAGTAATTTACTTGATTCTTTTTACGGGCATAACAGCTCGTTATGGTATAAAGCAATTACAGTTATTTCTGGTGTAAGGCTGAGAGAGTATAAGGTGTGTTGTTTTTGCAGGACTTGGATAAGATCGTGGCTATCTACCAGAAGGTTGAAGATCCCAGCCCGACCTACAGTGGGATCCTCAGAGACGCCGGCTTCGAGGTTCTCACCTGCACCACCGAGATGTTCCACTACGAGTATCCCAACGTAGACGGAGTCGTCAGTAAGTACTCCCTCCCAAACACCAATATTCCAGTTATTTTAGTCATAAATATGCTTTCTGTTACAAAAAAAAATTGGTGCTTTTTTTTTATCGCTTCACTTTGAACAAGATCGTGGTCGCATGTCAACAAATTTGTTTTTGGCGAATATCTCGCTTCCTAAGGCTCGAGACCAATTGAGGATCAGATCAAAATTGAAGATTATAAAATTTCACACAAAAAACATTATGGTGATGAACATAATACTCTCGTATTGAATATCTATCAACGCGCCCACGATCTCGTTGCCGATTTTCAATATGTTTTTAAGGTTTCGTTGGTAAAACCAAAAAAATAAACCCTTATAGTTTCGTTCATGTGTCTGTCTGTCTGTCTGTCTGTCACTCTGTACGGTTCCAATAACTTTTGAATAAAAAGAGATAGAAACGTGAAACTTTCCAATAGTAAAGATCGTTTTGACGCGCACATAGGAAAAATATAGCGAACTCAAAATTATCAGCTGTTCAAATCCAAAATGGCGGATAACTCACGTTATGCGAAAAAAATATTTTTTTTTAAATTTTAAGTGGGGTATCAAATGAAAGGTATTAAAGAGTATATTACAAATATATATATCACTTAGGGAAAGTGTTCAATTTTCGGCGCCATTTTGTCAAAAAACATCAAAATTTTGCGTGTCCCCCCCCCCCCCCTAAAATCGTATTTCCGCTCATACTAAAAATATAGAAAAATATGCAAAATGTGCGGTCTGATGGGCCAAAGAAAAAATAAGAATAGCAACTTAGTCGGATTAACTGGGAATCCAATATGGCGGCTGATTGATGTCACGGGAAATTTTTTTTTTTAAAATTTTGAGTGAGGTATCAAATGAAAGGTATTGAAGAGTAGATTACAAAAATATATAACACTTGTAGAAAGCGTTTAATTTTTCCCACCATTTTGTCAAAAAACATCGAAAATTAGGTTGTCCCCCCCCCCCCCCCTAAAACTATATTTCCGCTCTTACTAAAAATATAGAAAAATATGCAAAGTGTGCAGTCTGATGGGCCAAAGAAAAAATAAGAATAGCAACTTGGTCGGATTAACTGGGAATCCAAGATGGCGGCTAATTGCTGTCACGGGGAAAAAAATATTTTTTCAAAATTTTGAGTGGGGTATCAAGTGAAAGGTATTGAAGAGTAGATTACAAAAATATATAACACTTGTGGAAAGCGTTAATTTTCTACGCCATTTTGTCAAAAACATCCAAATTCCCTCCCCCCCAACTATTAATTTCATGTTTACAACACCAACGAAACCCTTTTTACGTGAGACTTCACGCACTACCAATTTATTTCAGAACGTTAAAATGAAGCGATCGAATTTTTTGGAACAGAAAACCTAAAATGACTATAAACCTTATTCTTACTTTTTTATATAAACAGAGGAGAAATAACTTGACAAAACCACGTGGCTCAGAGGCTTCAAAACAGGGTGGCCAACCTTAGCATAGGATCCGCAGCTAGGCTGTATCTTGGTGCTAATAGCACTGTTCTGCAAAAGAAAGCTTCAGAATGAAAATGTCCTTTTCTGAAGTATTTTTTTGTGCTGAATCCAAATCTGAAGTCAAAATTTCTCCTTTACGTACAGTTTTCCCGGAAAATGAGCTTAAAGTTTGCAATTTTGCACCCAAGAAAAATTCGTAAAAAATATATATTATATTGGGCGTTTGAATATTTTCAAACAATGGAAAACACGAATCTATAGTAAAAAAAAAATAAAAAAATGTGTGGAGGCTCTCACGCATTAGAAGTGAAACTTAAGTTCTAGAATGCATTGCTCTCTTTCCTTTTTTGACGAATTTATTATTTCAGGATTAAGAAATGGTTATGGGAAATTTAATTGAAAAAAAAAAAAATATATATATTGCTACGCTAAGGCAACCACATTTATTCCAATAAAAATAAATGTTTGTTTTGAGTTGCTGGCCTTTAAATAGATATAATACAATCAATCTGTAAAAATGTTACCCTTGGACGAGTCTCGAATCGTAAACTTCGTTACACGATTTCACTATATGAAAAAATTCACTCTACCGCCGCCAAAGAAGTTTCACTTCAAAAAATATGCTGACCTTACTTTTTTAAGAAAATTGAAAAATAAGAAACAAAAAAAATTGATTTCTTTTTACTTTTTCAGTTATATGACAAATGTTTTGTGACTTTTTCTGATTTTTACTGACATTATTCTAGATTAAAATTTATGTGATCGAGGGGGGAACTGTACAAGAAACATTTGGGTTGGGGGAATATTGTATTTTAGCATATCATATTTAATTGCGGATCATACATACAAGTTGCGGATTTGCCACATTTTTTATTATTTCCATTCACATATATTGTAATTCTCTAGAATAATGTCAGAAAACATTTGTTTTCTTAACTCAAAAAGTAATAGAAATACAAAGACTCAATATGAGGGAAAATCTCATTTTTTCCCCCTTATTTTTCAATTTTCTTAAAGAGTAAGGTCAGCATATTTTTTTTTTTTACTATATATTCGTGTTCTCCTATATATTCGTGTTCTCCTATATATTCGTGTTCTCCTATATATTCGTGTTCTCCAATATATAGTAGAAGTGTGTGTGTTAACAAATACATATAATTTTTTTTTACAATTTTTTGGGTGCAAAATTTAGTCGAAACCCCTCCAAAAACACAATTTTTCCGAACTTTAGGCGCATTTTCCGGGATAACTATACATATAGGAGAAATTTTGTCTTGATATTCAGATTCAGCAACATCAAAGTAAGTTCAAACTTTAAGTTCTTAAAGTTCAGATAGAATTTTCGTTAAATATTGCAGAACAGTGTAGTGAGGTGGTGCCTACTCCTGACTGTCGGCACCAAGATACAACCCGACGTAATATGTACACCAGAAAAATACCTGGTTTATCAGCCACTCATTTACTTAGTTATTCCCATTATTTTCCCATTATTATTCATTATTTTGTCCCAAAGTTTTTTCGACCAAATATCGCTTTGTCTCAATAGTTATTTAGTCAAATGATTTTCTTATAAATTGAGTATCTTGGTAACCAAGTTAATTAGTTATTACCGTTTATGAATACTCGCACCTGATAAAACTCTAAAAAAATAACATTGGTTGCTTCGTTCGGAAACAATAGTGAAATAATAAACTTCTAACTCTCCTGTTAACTAATCTGACTTCTCATTGAAATGACCCACTAATCAACGTTATAATGTATTTATAACAAGGATCTTATCAAATAGGGATGGAGCACTAAGCTTACCTCCTGGGTAAAAAAGTGTCACCAAGAATTTGGAAAAAATCTATATAACATTTCGACTGCGCATGCTCTAATTTTTAAGGTGGGCCGAATTTCTTCCCGACTGTTATCCATTGTTTATTTTGAATGAAAGGTTACAATATAACATTTTTTTAATCAAGCTTGTAATTAAATATTTTCTTGTTTTAAGGATTTTTTCATTTAATGTACTGTGTTTCTTTAATATATTACTCAAATTTAATTATTAGAATAGTTTTTAATCATCGAATAATTAATTTGGAAACGGGTTTGTCACAATTTATCCTTTTCAAAAAATGTATTGTGAATATAAAAAATATAATACATTTTAAATAAAAATATAATACATTTAAATATAATACAAGTTTAACTTAAATGTTATACATATTTATAAAATTATTAATATGAAACACGAGTGGAAGAAAATTTAGTATTAAAAATTTACTTAACCTGATCGAATTGTTCACAATTTTCTTCTTCTTCTATAGTTATAGTTATGTTATAACCATACAGGAAGGTAATCTATCCTAGTAGACTTTCCAAATTCGGGGCGACTGTTTTTTCGCTAAGTTCTCCATCCCTATTTTATAAGATCCTTGATTTATAATGTATTTTATTTACAAGGTTAGTTGCAGTAAGAACCCTCAAGCTAGATATACACAGTTGCTGCAATGCTGCAATGTATTACGGGTCCCGGAGCTTATCATTATTCCTCGAGCATGTACCTACATAATATGTATTATATAGACTTTCATAGCTAAACTATTATTTATCACATACGACAAGCAACCTGCTTAGTTTTGCTCAGTTAAATCCTACTTAATCTCAGCCTGACTCAGGGCGATCCAGAAAAGAATCTCGTATTAATATCAGATTGTCAGTCGACGACTTTACAGACCCGACTTAGTAGTCGTGCGATATTGAAATTTTCAACTCTTCTAGTGGGTAGACACGTCCGTGGCGCACCCAAAGGTTTATACTAAGAGTTAATAGTACATTACACCGTCTAGTGCGGAAAGTAGCATTATGCATGCGAGTGTGGAGTTTGCACCCGAGCCACAGCGAGGCTAGTAAAACCACACGAGCAAAGCAAAATGCAGTTTTCCCACGTGTTGCGTACCGTACTTTATCTACGATTGTTTGATTTTAATAATAAATGCAGACAAAAATATTTAAAAAAAACTTATTGTATATAAGTTCGAATTTCTTTTTTGATAAAGATGACATTAATTCATTAGTTGTATTTTGTGGCGAATTAATTATTTCGGGAGGCATATTATTCTCCTCATTTTCGTCATAATGACATAAATCAATAATTGTTTTTCACTAAAAACTCGACATAAACAGTTACTTTAATTAAACAAACAGCAAATTAGTTTGGTTAAATGTAAACCTATTCGCTAATCGTGCGTTAAGGCGAAGGATTCTTCTTTTTTACAGCAATAGGGCGGAAAAAAGAGGAATTTTGAAACGCGTATACGCAATGAATACAAGTACGTAAAGAATAACTTTCTACCCATCTAAACAGAGATACAATGTTTATAGTCCACAGGCCACCATAAGAAGTGAGTCGCTGATTGATAAAGTTTTCTTACCTTATGGAATCGCTTATTTATGCCGTGTCCACCGATGAATTGGATATATGGCAACTGGGCGCTGGGCCATTTCTTTTTTGTTGACATGCCAAACTTGCCCTTCTGCGGGAACATTGAAAAGAGATAGATAAAGTTTTGATTTTCACAGGATCGTTTAATTAAATTATTTCAAAAACAGTGGTAAAGGTGGCCACCGATAAGAGTGTGCCGTTTTCTTTTCAACGTCCCCGCAGAGCGATATGTTTGGGGCGGTGGCCACCCAAAACGGCCCACTCTTATCGGTGGCCACCTTTACCACTGTTTTTGAAACAATTTAATTAAACGATCCTGTGAAAATCAAAACTTTATCTATCTCTTTTCAATGTTCCCGCAGAAGGGCAAGTTTGGCATGTCAACAAAAAAGAAATGGCCCAGCGCCCAGTTGCCATATATCCAATTCATCGGTGGACACGGCATAAATAAGCGATTCCATAAGGTAAGAAAACTTTATCAATCAGCGACTCACTTCTTATGGTGGCCTGTGGACTATTATATTTCGTATCAATCGTAGATAAAAATAAGAAATGGAGGCGACGTTAGGGATGGAGCGTTATTAACAATTTACAATGCTAGGATCGGCAAAAAGGACCAAAAATGTGGTCTGTTTGCTAGGCTTGCCCCCCCCCCCCCCCCACCACATGTTTACTACTAACAGTTGTCTATGTGTGTAGAGATGTACGCAGCGTGTAACCCGTACTCGGACGGGATTCCCAAGGCGATGCACGGCGAGTACCTGGAGGCGGTGAAGAAGATCCTGCTGGAGAAGAAGATGGTGACTGTGGCCCCCTCGGGGGCGGCAGACCTCCACTATAAGAACGTCGTCGCTCTGGCCAGGAAACTCTGATTCACCACTTTCATCTCTTCACCTCTTCTTATTATTTAATTAAATTACATTTTTAAATTCTAAAATTAGTTTTTATTTACTAGACTACCCTGAACTACCGAAAAGACAAAGTTAAGGTGGTGGTGTGACTTCACGAGGTGCTGCAAAAATCGTGAGAAAATTTAAATTGGAATAACTATAATGGTAATTGTATGATTTGCACAAGTCTCTATGTCCAAGATTCGCACAAAAGTTGCAGAGGCTGCTACTTGGAAGCGTTAAGGCATTGCTGATAACAGCTCCTTGTTTTAGCTCAGGGCCGGCGACAAGGGGGGGCAAGTGGGTCAATTTCAATTGCCCAAGGGCCCGGGCTTTCAGGGGGCGCGGCAGTGTGAAAAATGTTATAATAAAATCTCTGTGGGAGGAATTATTTTAATAAAATTATTTTTGGGTAATAAGAATGAATAAGAGAGATAAAACCAACAAAGAGTTTAAATCAGGGTGAGAATGTTATGAGATACATATTGTATACAGATACATATTGTTTAATATATATTTATTTTATAATTTTCTGATGCTTTTCAAATACATTTACTATTATCTTTTGTTTAAATTCACTAACTCTAAAGGTAATAAGTATATTAGTATTAGATACTTTTTATTAACTAAAATGTTATTACTAGATAGAATGTTAGTCGAGGTAATACTGTATTGTTGTTTTATGTACTGGAGGTATTAGGTATAAGGCTAAATTGGAATGGCAAGTGTATAATGAAGCGAAACAAAGCCTTAGTGCAATGCAGGCAACAAGGTAGTCGGTTCAAACACCGAGTCAACCGGCAACTGTAAACAAATCAACCATTGGTCATGTCGTATCTGGTCGAAACGCTACGACATGACAAACACTGTTCAATTCACGAGGGAACTCGGTGGGCGGACCGACACACGACGCGACCAATCTCCTGGACTAGTCCGAGACCGAACCTTTAGTTGGGAACGTTAAGCAAACCACTGTTAGTTGTTTAAATGTCAACTGTATTTCGGATTACAGAGCAAACACTTCACTCCTGTTCGACCTGGGCTTCCTGGATCAGTATTCCAGCCTGCTCTATCTCGTACAGTTCCCTGAACTTCTCCCTGTACTTCTCCCATATTTTGAGGTTCTTAAGACATCTATCGTAGCAGGGGTACGTCACCGGGAACAACTCGCTCAGCAACCTACACATACAAAAAATTTCCGTTAAAGTTATATAGAATAGAAAAGTTGTTGCGCTGGAGCGTTTCCTTTAGTTTGATGTGTTTAGTCTACTGTTTGTCCACCACGCAGCAGTGCAATCTGCATGGGGGCTACTTTTCTACACAACTACATTACAAACTATAACTTTTTTTAATATCTTTAACTTAATAATTATTAAGTTTTAATAATTTCATTTATATTTGCAGTCATTTTAAAAAACACTCGATAATTATTATTAATAGAATAATTGATGGAAGAAATAGCCCCCATACTAGGCCTGCACTCTAGCGGAGAAAGAAACGTGACTTTTTTCCAACCCCAGAATTCAAACGTCAAACAATGCCAGTGCAACAACTTGTCCATTCTATACCTATAACTTTAGTTTCCGTATATCACCTGGAAGATTCAGATAATTCGCTTTACCGACCCCATCGTACGGCCGTGTCCATTGTAGGCCAGTCATTTTAGGTTTTTGAAAAAAAATGTGTCATACAAGCAAGAGACTTTGTACAAATTATCTCTGGGGCATCCTGATTGAAATCCTATAAAGTCCCCGAAAAAAAAAGTTGTGCTCAAGCCGACATCTTGGAAAATAGCGGCCAAAATACAATTTTTTGCTTCTACTGGCCTAACTATTAGGTTTAGGGAAAAAATGTTCAAGTAAAAATTGTTTATTATGTAATTATCTATAAATTTGGTTCTTATAGTTTTCTCTCTCTGACCAACCTTAGAGGCGTAATAGTTCAGGGAATTAAGACCAAAAATAACTGAATAGGGGGAAAAAGTCCTACAGAAGCGAAATTTGGTATAGATGTAGGGAGAGGTATCTTGAACAACATACTAAAAGTTCACATGGGTGGGTGGCTTGGCAAAGTGGGGGGAGGGCCGTAAAGGTCCCACTCTTTAATTTTTTGTGAATAACTCAAAAACTAAAGGCTCAAAATGATTTTATATAAAATTCTCTACGAAAAAGGTCCTATTCATTATGTTGCTAGGATCAATAGGTGAAGAGATAAAGAGGGTTTATAATATAATATTCAGTACGGAAGTATAGACTTCACTTATAAAATAAGTGGGCTAATTTATGGTTTTTTGGGTCGCTAAATACGAATTTTTAACTTCCATCTAGAAATTTCCCCCGCAACCCCCAAATTTTGTAATGGAACCCCCTAAAAATAGTGTTTTTATAAAAAATTAATATATGTGTTTGTTTTTTGGGAAAAATAAATATATATCCGAAAAGAAGACAAAATTTGGAACAAAAACTATTCTATGGCATTTTTTCCTAGGCAAAACAGGGTGGCGCTGGCGCGTCTCAGACAATTTGCTTCAGTGCTCCTAAGACGAGACAGCGAATGGAAACGACAGGAGGGCTTATGGAGAGTCGCGTAGTTTTAAGTAAAAAGTAAAAAGCACTTAAGTACAAATACAAACACTTGTACAAAGGACAAGCAGCACCGAGATAAATTTTGTAAGACAAAGTGTCGCGCCAGCGACACCCTGTTCTGCCTAGGCAAAAATGCTATAGAGTAGTTTTTGTTCCAAATTTTGTCTTCTTTTCGGATATATATTTATTTTTCCCAAAAAACAAACACATATATTTATTTTTTATAAAAACACTATTTATAGGGGGTTCCATTACAAAATTTGGGGGTTGCGGGGGGAATTTCGGGATGGAAGTTAAAAATTAGTATTTAGCGACCCAAAAAACCATAAATTAGCCCACTTATTCTATAAGTGTAGTCTATACTTCCGTACTGAATATTATTCTGTATTATATTATAAACCCTCTTTATCTCTTCACCTATTGATCCTTGCAACATAATGAATAGGACCTTTTTTGTAGAGAATTTTTTATAAAATAATTTTGAGGCTTTAGTTTTTGAGTTATTAAAAAAAAAATTAAAGAGTGGGACCTTTATGGCCCTTCCCCCACTTTGCCAAGCCACCCACCCATGTGAACTTTTTGTATGTTGTTCAAGATACCTCTTCCTACATCTATACCAAATTTCGCTTCTGTAGGACTTTTTTCCCCTATTCAGTTATTTTTGGTCTTAATTTCCTGAACTATTACGCCTCTACGGTTGGTCAGAGAGAGAAAACTATAAGAACCAAATTTATAGATAATTACATAATAAACAATTTTTACTTGAACATTTTTTCCCTAAACCTAATAGTTAGGCTAGTAGAAGCAAAAAATTGTATTTTGACAGCTATTTTCCAAGATAAGATATTCCTTGAGCACAATTTTTTTTTTTCGGGAACTTTATAGGTTTTCAATCAGGATGCCCCAGAGATAATTTGTACAAAGTCTCTTACTTGTATGACGCATTTTTGTAAACAGCCCTTTTTTTGCTTAAAATGACTGGACTATTGTCCATGTTAAAAGTTTTTCTGGCGAACATACACAGACTACTTCCACATTAACCTGGATGTGACTGTCATGTTATTTCACGTTTATTCTACTAGTTAGGTCCGTACTTTTTTTCTATTCGACTTTAAAGCATAATAATATGATTTTTTGTGTCCAGAAGTCCTGCGTCTGTTTTGCTGAACGTAGAACAAAAATACAGCTACCGAATTCTTCGGCTACTTTAGCGGAGGCCACTCAACCGAGCCTTGGTCAGGTGATCCCCTGAACAAGTGATCCACCTGATATATCGATGGTTTCAAGTGACCGATCTGATGGGTGGAGCCGAGTGCCTGAACTAATCCGATCAGGACCTTAGTTGGTCAGGCCGACACAGTCCGCTCGTCTGTGGGGTCAAGTCATGTGTGTGTTTAGCTTCAATAAGGCAAGCCTCGTTTCACTTAGATGCCGGTTTTGTGTTGGCATGTGCAGTAATCATCGTTCCTCAATGCTGTCGCATTCCGTCTCTTAAAATATAACGATAATTAAAGTTACGTGTGTACAGTGGAAGTGGTACCTGAAGGTAGGGACACAGATTGTACTCATGAACTGTATCTGCAGCGGGGGAATCAGTTCCATATTCCGAGTGAACTGAGTCAGATCGAACACTCCGTCGGCAGCTGTCCTGTCCACATCCGGCAAGAACTCGGCGTAGCTTGTCTCCTAAAACAAACATTATTAAGTAGTCAATTACCCTTTTATAAATATATATTCTCAAAAACTATGCTGTCTGCCTCAGGTCTTAAGGGTATAAAACAAAACTATTTATATTTCTATGCGATATTTCAGCCCCACTTGAGCCATTATCAAGCTTAATAATCTTTTAGACCATCCAAAAAACTCCAACTAAATTTTGGAATAATCTAAAAATCTAATCTTCACAGGTACAGTAAGAGAAATTTGTCAATTTACCTGGGTAAATTGACAAATTTCTCTTCGAGAAAAGTTTTTTCATAGAATTGTAACTTTTTTTAATAAGAAAATGAATAGTTTAGTGACAAAGGTGTGTGAGTTACCATAAAGTAATGATGTAATTTTTTTTTATAAGATATTACGATTGTAATTTTGTCAAATTCAACTTTAATCATTGTTATGTTGCTTGTAGGGAGTACCTGAGAAGTTTAGATTTTAAGGTTATTCCAAAATTTAGTAGGAGGTTTTTGGATGGTCTAAAAGATTATTAAGCTTGATAATGGCCCCATTGGGCTGAAATATCGCATAGAAGTATAAAAACTTAGTTTTTATTTTATACCCTTAAGACCTGAGGCAGACAGCAGACTTTTTTAGATCAAACATTATTATGTAAACTCAACCGATTGCTTACAATATTACCTTGAGGTCAACTGGTTGACGTTAATTTCAGTCCAAATTCCATTTCCAGATCAGTAAAAAATTATGTCAGGATGTTTATTTTGTGGAATTAAAGTTAACAACCAAGTGAAATCTCTACATCGACCCTTTAGAAGTCCACTAATGCAGTGCTTGAGATATTTTTTTTTTTTTTAAATGTAATTTTCCAAATAGTTTAAAATTGAAATGTATAAAAACGTCGTCGCTAAACGTGACCGGTGTTGGATGGAACCTTATCGGCTGCGACATGGCCTGACAGCAGACTAAGTGACACTTACAGCGGTTTTTCTGCAGTGCAGGAAATCCTTGGAGTAGTCGCTGAGGACGGATGAAGCCATCAGCAGACTCAGCAGGTCAATCCTCTGATCCAGATTATTCTTATCCAACACGTCCTTGAGAGATTCCTGTATGCGACTCAATCTCTCCATGTAGCAACCCATGTCCGCCACTGCAACATAACTTCCTCTCCTCTTTATCTCATCCTAACTGAATAACCATCCATAGTAGTTGGTGGACTTGACGCGGCTTCCAAATAAAACGCCCAGTTCATGAGGGACCCATTTATTTTAAGTAGTATTTTCACTACGACGTTTTAATCGATTTCGTTTACTTTTTATTGTTATAATTTCTAATACACCACATTATACTGTCTATGTAAGTAATTGTAACTTATATTTGTTGGTCATTTTCAAATGGCTGGTGATGCTCATCCCCCTGAGTGAAACCTCCGATGGAAAATAGACAGCTCTAAAACGCGTAGTTATTTCCAACTTAACCTCCGCAACATAACTAAACTGCCATCAGATTGTATCAGTTAGCTCAGGCATTATAAATGGGTTGATTAACTCTCAGTGGGAAGAAGATAACTATTTGCTAATTTCCACTGAGGAAAGATTTGGAGATTTCGGTAGATTGTAGAACACGGCTAGCCCATAGAAGGAGGTGGCCGCCCATGATGTGGCCAGCAATCTGCTCTCGCAAGCCTACAGACTGCACTTGTATAACCATAACCAGTGACGCATCCAAGATTTCTGGGGGGCTGGAACCCAGACCGTTAAAAATGGAAGTAGAGACTGGGGGGGGGGTTCAATATGATTGATAAGCCGATAAAATTCCACTTGAATAAAAATTGGAAATTATTTATTATAAAACACTATTCTAACACAATTCAAGGAGGAGGGGGCTTTAGCCCCCGGGGGTCCTCCACTTTCACATTATATAACATCCCATTTTTTTAAAAAATAATTTAATAAGTTTAATGAAACGAGGATATAATGTTCACACCGTTTATAAGTCTCTTGAACAAGCGAGCGAAGACAGCGAACTGGTCTGCAGGTAATCCCTCCAGTATGTTAGTGTCCGGCCTTTCCAATAGTCTAAATATTTGAGTACTTTGAAATTGCTGCAAACCATTCAATAAAACAAATTATTTTACCTCCAGCAAGGAGAAAGAGTGAACTTTTCTCCCTAGTTTACAGGGAGGGAAGTTACTCATTGCACCCGGTCGGGTTAAACAGAGAGTAATGGAAAATAAGGGAATCATGAACTCTCATGATTCCCTCCAGTTTTGCCCTAGATAAAGCACAAGTAAATAAGCTTGGTGCTAATACACATTTAATTTACTAACTTTTGTTTAATATCTAAATCTATATAATGTCATCTTCACACATGTCGTGTAACCTTAACAACGGTTGCCATAGTTTTATCAGTAAAACAAACAAACAAGTTAAAAGTGAAATCATAATTTCTACATGTAGGCCTACTAATTCATATATCAGTTGTCAATAAAATTCAATACACGGCCCAGCTTCCAGCTGATTCTCCCATTTAACTTTAGCATTGAAATTCAAATAATTACTTCAAATAAATATTTAAATTTTAACGTGGATAAACTTATTTAGACAATTTATAAAAAATAATATTATATCTAACTATATTTTTTTTGTTTTAATTAAATATAAAAATATGTATTTTTTGTTAAATAAAATAATTTAAAATTAAAATCTTTCTATATTTTTTTTCTCCCTTCTGGAGGTAAAATCTTGTACGTACCTCGAGAGTAAAAATCACTTGCACCCTCGCGATAATTAACTTCGCCTCGGGGGGGCCATGCCTCGGGAGTGAACGTTATGGTTGCCTCAGCTTCGCCTCAGGAACCAACTTCATTGCTCAGGGTGCAATCACTTACTTTACTCCCTTGGTGCGTAAATAACTATTATCTCCAGTAGGGAGAAAAAGTTATGATTTTGGATTAGTTTAGAGGGACTAAAGTAAGTCTTTTCTTTCCTGAACTCAAAAAATTGGGAGAAATAGTAAAAGTAGGGAGAAAAAGTAAAATCATGGAGAAAAAGAAGGATTGCCAACTTAATTATTCTCTACTATAATTATTTTATTAATAGTAGAGAATGAATGGCTAATATAGTAAAGTTGTTGAAAACAGGTTGGTGACACTGCTTTTTCGTCCTTTTTTGTGATTTGCGCTTATCATTGTTTAAACCTGCATCTAAATAACCTTATTTATTTGAGTTTAATTGCAATTCTTATTTGTTTTTATTATTGAATCTCTTATATCTGCTATTAAAAGTGCTACAATTTTTTTATTTATTAAAATAAATAAAACATAAATTAACAACATTATAAATAAAACTTGTGCAATGGATGTGTTTTCTCCCTGCTGGAGATAAAATATTGTATGTGCCTTGGGAGTAAATTGCTGCAATTCCCCTCGCGATAATTATCTCCCTCGGCTGCGCCTCGGGAGCTAATAAGCGTTATTCCCTCGGATACACTTCGGGAATTAAAAAGTCAAATTCCCTCGGCTTCGCCTCGGGATTTAGGAACCATGGTTCCTTCGGCTTCGCCTCAAGAACCAACTTATTCGCTCAGGGAATAATGGCTTACTTTACTCCCTAGGTGTATAACTAATTATTATCGTACTTTCATCAAATTAGCTGTTAAATTATTTAAAATTTCTTACATTATTTTGTAATAACCTCAGCCCCCGGGCTTATCATGCAAACGTGTTCCCCGATTAAGCCCGTGAGTAGGTGTCAAGTGGATTGCAGTAGAATTAGGAGGTGGTGAGTGGACTGTAGTAGAAGTATGGGTGACCGTGATTGAGCCTATGGACAGTTGGACAGGATAAAATTTAGACAAAAGGATATGGCAGACATGTCTTTGGCGTCAGTTGAGCCGCTTGGATTAAAACGTACCGATTGTCGCTACTATATTTAGACATTTCCAAATCAAGTGAGCCGCTTCGTAGTTTAACCCTTGCAGTCGTTTTGCTTGAGAAGTGTTGCAACATTTTAAGCAATTATTTCTCTAACAAAAATTAACCCTTAAATTCTAATGGTAATTGGTGGCTGGTATTACTAAACCTTCTTCGATTCGACTAACATATGCAGAAAATACATTTTTTGGGTTGAAACTTCACTTTTATAAAGAGAAAACTATTAAGAACTCATTATTAAATCTTTTAGTGAGATATACAAACATTTTATGACAAATAACTTAGCAGGAACATCAGAAGAATCTGAAATTGAGTGAACATTAATGCACCAGGTCCAATGCCCCAGGCCAAAAGCCCTGGGCTCTTTGCTAAGTGCTCCAGGCCCCAGATTATCGGCCACTGGTCTCTGGCCCAAGGCCAATTACCCTAGGCCCATTGGCCCTTTCCCCTAGGCCTATTGCCCCTTACCCTAGGCCCATTTTCCCAGGCTATAGGGTCATTCGACGACCAATTAATTCCCTACGTTTATTACTAAACGTTAGTCGAATCAACGAAGTAGCTTTGACGGGAATTTGCCAGAAAACGATTGTATGCTCAAAAGGCCTACTACCGCTACACTAGCAGGTGTGTTATTTATTAACCAGTACAAGCACTGCAGAAGGATGGGGTACCCATCACCATCGCATACCAGCGTAAAAGGTTGAAGTTCAAACTGTGCTCGTCGATTAGCATACGATTACCATTAGCATTCCAGGGCTAATAAATAACTAACATTAAAGTAAACAAAATAATCACAAAGAAGTACTTTTCGTAGAGTCTAAAGCATATGTTATTATATTATGAAATAAAATTTCATTATTTCCCCATCTTGCTCAATATGAAGATAAAAGAATATTGGCAGAAGGCCCAAAAAGAAAAAGAAAAAAATTAATAAATATAAGAGCCCCTGGTCCGATCCCCCGAGGGGTCACAATGTTATTTATCGGTAATGACAACAAGGTAAATTAATTATTTTCGGGAAATTTTCATCACCCTATAATAAGGTATTTCCATTAATTATTTTTAAATTTTAGGACTAGCCGCAATAGGGTAGTTGGGGGTAAAGTTTGTTAAACCAATAAAGAATGCATCAATTGAAAAAGCATTTATATGGTTATAACCTCCTCGTCATCAGCTTTCATTTAATACCCCACTTGAAAATAAAAAATGAGTTTACCACACTTTTGCGAATGGCACATGCGCATATTAAATGTTTAACTTGTCTATTTTTCTTATGTGTGGGTTAAAATTTGCGCCGGTTTTTTAAATTTCAACTTTTTATTTTAAACTATTAGGGAGATATGATCCAAAAAGCGAAGGAGAAACTGACACATGACATCACCCTCGGCATAAGGGTTTCGACAAGGATCTACAAAACCCTAAAAAGTGTTAAATTTCAGTATCCATTTTATGATTAATAATTTTTATAGTTACTCCATTTACAACTTATGAGAAGCCCGGATCGCTCTTGATGGCGTCTAATGTGTCGATGTATTGTTTCTCACCATCTAATTGGTCAAATTGGGTCTAATTGGTTAATGTATGGTTTGTGACCTGATTGATGTGGGCCGGCGTAGAGTAGAGAGCTCCTAGAGTAGTGCCGCACGAGACTTGGAACACGCTGAGAGCGCCTCGGTAGTCTGCCACGTGGCACAGGCTGGATAGCAGCAGGGCCAGCATTTCTATGTGCCTGAGCAAACACATCAAAATGTAAAGGGCCCCAGTCACACTTTAACTTGGATCCACTTTTGTTTTGATTTGCGCATCATTATGCCCCACTCGTAAATATCAAACCGTTTTTGATGTATTCAACATGGCTGATCAACTTGTGAGTGGGTTTCAACCTGCCCATTCACTGTCGAACTTAGACAACACGTGTTTAAGTGTGAATGTGGCTCTTAAAGTAGAGAATAAGTCGCGTCGATCCAAACTAAGATGCAAAGAGACTGTACTTATTGGATCCAAACAGCCGTAAGTTTCCTCGGCCCCAACAAAATAATTATTTGTTTCCAGCAAGCCCCCTTTGTTTCAATTTCCACAACCAGGTCAACTTATAAAGATTTAACTTTTGTTATTTATCTTTTGCTAGTCTTACGTATAAAACGGATGTGAGCAAATATATAAATACAATTTTCAGGACAACATGGAAGCAAGCAACGCATTGCTACCCAATAGCAACAATATTGTTTCGAGCTTTTGTCCAACTTATATTTGGTTGACAAATCACAAAATATTAAATTATTACTTTAGTTAAAATTGACTTGTTTCTCCGAGACACTTACTGCTCGTCTATAAATACTCCAACAGAAGCATTTTTCTTTGTTATAAAAGAAAAATATTATAGCTAATTTCAGATCTGCTAACCACGACCATTAGACAGGTCCACTCCAGTCTGTATCAAGCATTATTGTCCCTTGGCTCTACGACAAGCATTTATCAATTTATCGTCCCTTATATAATATACTTATCATAGTGTTAAACTACGACAGCAAATGATCTAATAGAGACGGCTCCCATGTCCTTTCGTCGAAACTGTTTACGTCCTTTGTTTACTCGACTGTTTACAATAAAACCATGTCTAGAAGCAACAACTCACCAGAAGAACGTGTCTGGAAGCAAGTGCTCGACTCTCGCATCCACTACTGGATGCGAGAGTCGAGCATCGTCAAGTTTACTCCATACGACAAACTCTCACAATCTCTCACGTTATCACAATGTATCGAGGTTTGTTTTGTACGTACGTGCAAATGCCTTCGTCTACGAGATTAAGTTGGTTCACCAGGACGGCAGCGAAATGAAAACTGCCGAACGTTAGACGCCAGTTGTGATGAGGGAACTGAGGATGATCCTTCAACACCGAAAGTATGAACCTACGAACACAAACCCTATTTCAATTTATCCGACAAACACACCGTTCCTTCCATGAAAATAAAATAGAAATTTAGTAGTAGTAGTCCAGTACTTCCTACTAAGAACGGGTAGGACGAACCACTTGTTCCAACCTAGCAATTAGGCCATCACTTAGGCCCTTTTTACGCCCCGTGGAGAGATCCAGCTAAGCTACTTCACACATCATACATTTGTACATTGTACCGCCGAAGCGAGTATAGTGTGGTCATTAGTAAGCTATATAAGCGTGCGTCAAAGCGTGGGGGAAGAGCCCCCATAAAGGGTGTCCCTCGCCCTGCTCCGTCCTCGAACCATAGATACAAATTACATCATCATGACACGGATCGGACCCACATCAAAGAGTGGGGAAGAGTCCCCATAAAGGGTTTCCCTCACACTGCACCATCCGCGATTCATTGATGCAATTCAGAGTATCATGGCACGGGATCGAACCTACGACCTCGAGTTGCCTCGACCTATTGATAGCTAAGCGAGCATCTTACCCTGGCTCCCAAATATATTACCTACCCTGGCTACCCTGGCTCCAAATAATATTAAATATAAATTTAAATAAAATAGAAAAATATATTGGAGGAAAAGGATAGATTGCAGGAGAATATACCTCGGCTGGAGAAAGGGTTAGTATGTAGGACGCAATAATTGTTTTGGTAAACCACGTACTATGTAAGCCTAAAATACCAACCCACTCGCTTCACATAGATAAATACTACTAGCAGTCAATCTACAAGACCAAATATTAAGTTATTACAAAAAAATCATTATTGTCTCACCGGGCCCAAAAACATGGAATTCAAGCAATCTATGTCAGCGTTAACGCGTCTTAATTTCCATTATTTATATAGAGGACAGTTTTACTACATTACATTTGCTCGATTCTTTATACTTGTCTAAAATAATGACCTTTATGTTGTCTAACATAAAGGTCTAATGTTTCTTTTTTATTGTTACAACGAGGTTGAAAAAGAAATTAAGAGGCACATAATAGTAGTAGTAGTAATGTGCTAGTACTAGTACTAGACGGGTTGGACGAACCACTTGTTGGATCCTAGCAATTAGACCATATTGAGGTGCTATTACTAGCCCCGTGGTGGAGAGTTCCAGCCACTCGCACATCATACCTCTGCATATTTTGCCTCCAAACCGAGTATGATGTGATCATTAGTGAGCCATGTAAATCAGAGGACCAAGGCATTAGGTCGTTGGGTAATATAGACTCGCACTTCCTGACTGTATGAGCAGATTCCATTTTGGTTGTAATCTTAGGTGTGATTTTTATTCACGTTATGTTGAGTATCGACGTCTGCACTAAAAACTACTATCCGAGTAAAGTACTCGGAGGAAAAGGCATGAGAGATGAGTACCTGACTAGTACTTCAGGCAGCATTTGATAGCGTGATATCAAACCCAGCTTGTTGAAGTAGTCGAATATCAGGCAGCCGAGGTGAACGTCCGGCCACAGGTTGAAATGAGAGAAGCCCAGGTGGAGCTGGTCGTGGTAATCGTGCACCACCCCGCAGTTCAACACTTGCTCCATATCATCGTCGCTAGGCTGCCACAAAACAAACATGTCACTTCCTCGTCTCTAGGCTGCTACAAAACAAACATATCACACCATTCTCCTCTCATGTATTCTTCCATTATTAATTAGAATGGCATGTGGCATTTTAATACAATTCGTTTGTGACATATGGCATAGAGTTACATCTCGAACCGATGTTAAATAGGTCTAAGGTGATAAGCAACTTAAACTTTGGAAATTATGTGATTAACATAAATAATTTAGATTACAAAATTCCTTGTCTGTGGATAAAATAATGCATATACATTACAGGTGTTTTTTGGAGGTAGATGAGGTCGGTGGTTGTTTTCCTCTGGCAGTTTTGGCTGATCTTCCTGAAGTTGAGGCTGTGGAAGATGAGGGGAGTGAGTAGGACGCCGAGGGCGAGGGCCGCAGACTCGTCCCCCACAGTGAATCCGTCGCTTTCCTTGGTCGTTACCTTGTTGTACACCTCGACAGCGCCCACCACCTCCTTGTCTCGCTTCAGTGGAAAACAGAGCACGTTCCTACAACATTTGTGCGTCAACCATTTAGGGCAACCATTCTCCACGTGAAATGAGCAACTACAAAATTAAAACTTATCTGTTTGTATGCACCCTAAACCTAAAAATAGTAGCTAATAAGACCACAAGTCGCTTCACCTGTGCACATTTGTTGTGCACAAGTTTAGTGGACTCAGCCATCTCTTGTGTGTTTACATATCTTGAGGAAGGAATATGCTAACAAGTGCATAATGCAATTGTTTATACCTATACTACTTAAAGAAACATTATATTTGCCTCAGGTGACAAGTTAACATAACGTACATTATATACGCCATCACCACTCGATGTAAAATGAACATTTATTTTAAACCACATATTACTCGGTTAACGTTTGTTTTCAACCGAAATTGCAACCTTGTAACTGCCAAATCAAGGTGTTGCATGATACATAGAGGCCAATTGTGGTAAAAGCAGATATCCCGTCTGCGTTTCTAGTTGGGGAAAATAACCATCGTTCCTTGATTCTCCATTAGTCTAAACCAATAGTCTTGTGGCGATACTTTACAGCAGCTGTGTATTTTATAATGTGGTTCATGGTTTCACTTAAAAAATATGTATTTAAAATTTGTTTTTCAATGTTTACTTAATTTCGGAGTCTTGGGCTTCGAAAAGTTTGTTTGTCTAACGATAGCTGGAATAAAAATTGATCAATTTGAACGAAATTAGACTCGCAGACCAATCTTAGCATTTATGACAACTGTGAATATTTTGGAAATTTCGCACTGAATATTTTCAAGATGGTGGTCATTATAGCGGACGACTTAAAAAAAGTTTTTGGTTAGTATGACGACATGAGATACATCGTTTTAAAGATCTTTAAGAGTTTTAAATTTTAACTTTTTGCCGGCATTGTGAAAACAAATGCCAATTTGACGATTGATTACGTTTTCTGTAGGTCTTCCGTAACGCATTTCATATTATACACAAAATTAAAAGTATCGGATTTTTGCCATTACACAACCGACTGATTGCTTAAAGTTATGGTTTAAAAGCTTAAGATGTTATGAGTATCGCGCCTCCTTACAAGACTAGAGACTACTACGTGACTTGACACATGTGTAGGTTACCTGGTGGTGAAGCCACTTTTCTGGTCAAGATCCAGGCAGAATCTCGGATCGTTGGGGGCGTCATCGCAGATGATGACCTCCCCGGTTTGACTGACGATCCCTACGAGTCCGTAATCATCAGGCAGTATCACGTCTCGTAAAGGCTTATAACAGAATAAACATACTAAAATTCAAGAATAAATCTCAGGACTCAGGTAGCATATCCTAGTCCCCGAGGCTCAGGTAGGATAATATCCTAGTTGCTGAGGGTCGGGTAGGATAATCTTCTTGTCCTCGAGGGTCGGGTAGTAATATCTAAGTTCCCGAAGATCTCGAGTCATCTCATACTGCAGTCTAAAGGCCGGTTTGGTTTCTTTAGCATATCCCTCATGCATATTGTCATATTCTACAGCTATATATGTCTCTAAGTCGAGTTTTAAAGGGGTTAAAGAATAGCCGGGGGGGGGGGGACACTATTGGAGTCTAAATACTCACATTGGCATGTGTTGTAGATGGTTCGTTAGAACTGCAAGTTGAAGATAAGCGTACTCGCGCTCGTGTGCAGCTATTTTGCAAGTATTTTTTATGGTAATCTACATAAGGTTGTGTGGAAGAGCGAGCGAGTTTAGATTATAGCTACCTTCTCCAATACCATATATCAGTTTATAATGGTTTTACCTCTTCGGCGAACTCGGAGTGTTCACCGTAGTGAAGGATCTTGGTGACAAAGCTGCCACATTCGTTCCTAAGGAAGACGTTGCACCGCTCCGCCCCCATCAGATCACAAATTCGCACCCGTAGCTCACTCACCATATCGGTTGTGTCCTCTGTAACAATAGGACATTGCCTTATTGGTACAAATTTAATTACCAAATAATTTAGTTATAAAACAATGAAAATCTTGTCAAAGTTGTGAAGTTTTATTTGACAGGTAGTAGGTTCTAGTACTAGTGCTAGATGGGTAGGAAGAACCACTTGTTCGAACCTGGCAGTTAAGCCTTATTTAGACCCATTTTACTACCCGCGTGGTGGAGAGTTGCAGCCACTTCACACATCATACATCTCTTCATTGTTCCACCAAAGTGAGTATGGTGTGACCATTTGTGAGCCATATAAATCAGAGATTCAAAGTGTGGGGGAGGAGAACACCTTCGGGGGTGCCCTCGTCCTGCTCATTCATTGATGGAAATCAGAGTATTATGGCTCGGGATCGAACCCGTGACCTCGAGTCATCTCGATTCATTGATAGCCGTGCAGGCGCCTAGAGCACTTTTGTCATGCTGGCTCTCATCCATGACATAGAGTAAGTTTAACTTGATATTTAAAGTATACTAATGATAACGTTCAATGTAATATAGTATAGGACATTATTCTTAAATTGTTACCGTCGGCTAATTTAACATGTTAGAAGTAGATAATATTACATGATTTCCTCAGCTGATTTATTTATTTAACGAGTTGTTTGTTATAGTTTTGGTTTAGAAACAATACCATGATGAGAAGAAACTTTAGCTCATCACTACTTAGCTAGGCACAGACGCCATGTTTAAAATTACTTTTCTTGGAATGTGTGGATCTAACGTGTAAATACGTCGACAGTGTAAGTTGTATGATAGAAAGGATAGTTAGTAATAAACAGGAGATTATAAAGACAGTAGAAAAGATTTGTAATGGCGCAAGTATAGCCAGAGCGGATAAAGATATGCACCAATGTTGAGTAAAGTTTGCTTCATGATGTCAATGAAGTTCCGGGCTCTCTCGTGTTCCTTCTTCTCCTCCTCGAAGCACACTGCGTTCACCAACATCCCCATGCAGTACCTACAACAGTAATCATTCCAACAGTACGTTCACCAACATCCCCATGCAGTACCTACAACAGTAATCATTCCAGCAGTGCGTTCACCAACATCCCCGTGCAGTACCTACAACAGTAATCATTCCAACAGTACGTTCACCAACATCCCCATGCAGTACCTACAACAGTAATCATTCCAACAGTACGTTCACCAACATCCCCATGCAGTACTTACAACAGTAATCATTCTAAAAGTGTGCTTGTCTAAATATAATAACCACTCACACTTTCCAATTCAAATTAAATCAGCCACTTGCAGTTGCAGCTTTCAATACTCGAGTATTCGATAAGTTGGGGGTATTAGAGATTTGGATGGTTTACTTTTGCGGTATTTCAATACTTATTCGGACCAGTTACAAGATAACCAGCAAAACAGGTAATCTGATTTCGAATCATTGTGATTTCATTCGTTTTAGATTATGTAAATCAGAAGTTTGTCATATTTGCACATTTCTATGTTTTATTATTGCTGTTACTACACTGTAGATGGCTGTGAAGCAGCTACCTTATCCATATCACAGTGAATTCTTTTGGATCAGTTTATACTTGGATTGAACTAGCCACCATCCTGAAAATAACATGATATAACCTAACTATGATTATGATTATCTCTCACCGTTATCAGACGCGTTGTCACATAGACACATTCACTCAACATCGTCCCATACTTGTCCATTTAAATTTAAAATTCATAATTGTTTGCTTATTAATTGGTTGTTTCTACCGAGATTCCGTGTGAAAACACCAAACGACCAAAACCTATCAATATATCGTAGAAAATCATCTACAATGTGAATCTGTGTGTTAAACCCGGTCTAAAATCTATTTTTATTAGCTGTCAGCTGTTACAGCAGGTGGGCTGTTACAAGTAGGAAGCGTGAGCCACGCGACGCCTCACATTATAATTTGTCGTAATCAATACGTGTTTAGTTAATTCATGGTTTAGCCGGTAGATGGTAGGCAGTGTTGTGTGAGGGCACACGACCATGACGGTAAATGCTTACTAACTGCTTTTCCAACCTATGGTGAATATGGTTCTACGTCGCTCACCACTCTGTCCATTTTACCTCCTTCATTCTATTTACACTGTGATTAGTAGCCGATTAATTAATCAATAATCGATCGAATAGTTCTTAGGGAGGGGGTTACTAAACCAAAAAATCACAATAAACCTTTAAAATTTTTAGGCTCTTCCGGAAGAACCATTTCATTAATTCTTCAAAACGTTCCGCCTAGAAGTAATAGAAATAGTTATTTATGCACCTAGGGAGTAAAGTAAGCCATAATTCCCTGAGCGAAAAAGTTGGTTCTTCAGGCGAAGCCTTCATCAACTAGTGGTCAGCTTTTTGATTTTCTCCTTAACAACTAGGTTTATCATTAATTAATTTATTCATTTATTGTTAGATTTTTGTCATTGTTAATTATATTATGTTTGTTTGTTCCGATACTTCTATGATATTATTAAGTAATAATTACTATTATTTTTTCTGTTCAATGTTTTAACTGTGATATGTAAATTTTCAGCCTAGTCAATTGTCGCTAAATTTTTAAATCTTTATTGTTATAATTATTGAGTGCCCCGTTTTGTTTGCGTAAGCTGTTTAGGGGACTCTGATTGTATATTGTAAATCATGCTCATTGTACTATCTAAAGAAATAAAAATAAATAAAAATAATTTAGCTCCCAACAACGTTAACCTTGTCCCTTGGGTTAGAGCATCATGGACTTAACTGAATATGCTCCAACAATCGGAGCGACACGCCCTAAACCCTTCATTCCACAACTCCTACAATTTCATGAACAATAACCGCGAAAACCTGCGTAACAGAATAAGCTTTATTATTCAAAGTTATTAAAACGTGGCGGTATACCTAAATAACTTTTTTGTGTACGTGGCAACTTTCCCCTACCGTGTGACACCTCATTCTAAAGTTTTGCTAAAAAATAAAGAACAGTGCTAGAGGTGAATTAGTTAATCTTCCGCCATTTTGGATAGTTTAAATTTACGGGTATACAATTTCAATTATTGAGGCAATGTCGCCCCTTACACTAAAAAGTTCATCTGTATGGTTTTTCAATGACCTGTCTTATTTTGAGATGTAGTTATTTTACTATTTGTTAAAATACGTTTTCAAGTTATGCCTTATCACATCTCATGGGTGTTTATCCGCAAATACACTAAGAAGTTAGAGGTGTCTCGACACTGTTGAATATCCCTAATAACCCTGCATTTGTGATTTTGTACAAGCAGTTATTTGTCAATAATTAAACCTTATACGAATCGATTACGGAGTTTTGCCTCAATATAATTTTCGTCGTCTCCCTTTGAACACGCAGTTGCAACCGATTCTATGCAGACCCGGCGGCACACACGTGATATCTACCTTCCGTTGCCAAGAGTCTTGATTCAGTATCTCCTACTGCGGTCCAGTCGATCAAGTCAACTCTACAGCCCTGCTATAAAAATTTTAGGTGATTTGAAGGGCGGTCCAAGACCGGAGTTACCTCATACACTCTTTGACAAGGTTGGAGTTGATCCTCCTGTAGTCGACGATCCTGGCAGTGTTGACCAGGACGACGTGAAGGAGCGTCTTGGCGCTGACCGGATGCTTGATGGGGACGGCGAGAAGTGAGTCGAGTTCCACGACTTGGGTCGTCTCTTTCTCTAGGTCGGCCAAGTACTTCTCTAGAGACTCCTTCAACTTGCCCACCACACGCTCCTTGGAGATCTCCACCACGGCCCTGTCACTGCCGACCAGAGCCTTCACCATCTCGTTGTCTCCCTGAACATCACCATTCGACGCAGCTTTAAATCCGGTGTCACAATGTCATTTAATTATTAAACGGACATATTCGAGTTGAAACGTTTAACTTTGTAGTTTTTTATGCCAGTCGAGTGGACTTACGTCTAGTATTCTAAACATCAGGTCTCAACTAGTGATATCAGTCTGGTATAATGGCACTGAAAATATAATTGCTATTATTGTACTTTATGAATCTTTGTCATTGAGAGTCCCACTTGTGACTCTGCCGTTAGGGGATCTTTAAAAATTCTATAAATATTTAAACGTAATCCTACGGATTTCAGATTCTGGCCATCCTCATCCTCATCCTCGTAGAACCATACACTGGTTTAAAAAGAAAATTGGTGCGTTTACACAGCAAGTTTTGATCCGCTGAGATGCAGGAAACCATGGATTTCACCTGCCTCTTTCAACTACTGCGGTGTAGCTCGGTCCATGACTCGGTGAATCCATCTTCATCTTAAGGGGCTTGTTAACCAGCAACCTTTTGCGGCGATTTGTGGCTACATTGCTAAAAATACAGATCCATTTTAGGCAATATTTTTGTATAGTATAATACCGGAAAAACATTGCCGATAATATATTGCTGGTAATATTTCTCGATTTTGAGCAATCAAGCACCATTTTGCGCCCAATAACGATATATGGCCACCAGGCCATTATTGCCATAAGATGTTGCTCGCTTACAAGGCCCTTTGGTAAATTCGGATTGTACGTGCCCCCACTTTGAGGTTGGGTGATAAAATCCCGCATATTAAATTAAAAACGTTAATTTTGTGTACCCTTGAATTTTCAATAGCCGCTCCGCACCGCTTCGCGGTGCTCCGCTCATTTCCTGAAGAAAAAACAACATTCCTGTGTATAAACCAGGTAGAGGTCATACTCGAAGAAATTTCCAGGGCACGTACAATCCGAATTAGCCGACCCTTTAAATAATTATTGGTTGGTGAACTGCCAAATTAAATTAAAATAAATATAATTAACTTAAAACATAATATGAGTGTAACAGTTAATATAAGTAGTTGGTTGTTTCTTTGGAATGTAAGTCCTTATTATATTTGATTAAAACAAGCTTTCTGTTAATTTTCTGTAAAATGATTTATTTTAATTTAGTGGAAAATTATTTAGTTTGGCCACTTTTTTTGTCTAAGCATACATTATAACTTTGATTTCAGGAATCAGAAAAAATCCCAATTACTTAATTATTTCTATGGAAGAGAAGTATGATGGCTCATAGGTGAAGAAAATAAATAAAATCGTTATTTCATTTGTGAAACGTTTCGACCAATAAGGTCGTCTTTAGTCTTAAGATTATAAGAATAAGAGATTATTATTAAGATTTATAAGAAGGTCATTCAGACTGAAGACGACCTTATTGGTCGAAACGTTTCACAAATGAAATAAAGATTTTATTTATTTTCTACACCTATGAGCCATCATACTTCTCTTCCATTGATCTACAAGGGTGTATTAATTAATTAATATATACAAAAAATTATATTGATTAAACAAAAAATTTAATTATTATTTTGTTTGTATTTTGGATTTCCTAATAAGTTATATTTTAATAATTTAAGGGAAAAGAAAATGAGATGGTTTTTTTTTAGTTTGGACCGTGAGGCCGAACTTCTAATTTAGTATTTTTGTTTCCGCTTCAGAACTTACCGAAAGTAACGGAAGCTATGTGATCGTGAAAAACGAAAATTTGTTTTGTCTCTGATTTTTAAAATTCCAAGACAGAACTCTGTTTCAGACATCAGGGAACATTTTTGGTTCCGTGTCTGTCTGTCTGTCACTCAATTTTTGCTAACCAAAATATCTTAAAAACTATACTCGTCCGATTTTAATTAAATTTGGTTGGTATGTGAAATGTTGATAGATAATTAGCTCATTGTTGGTCCCATACAAGTTTCAACATTCTGCGCGCATTTTTTTCTCTTCCACATGCGCACAAACATATTTATTAACCCCTACATCTTCAAAATAACCTACTCATCTGATTTTTATGAAATTTGAATGGTTTGTGAAAAGTAGTCCACAGACAGCCCAGCTTCATATGCGCTCTTTCAATGTTGCTAAATTGACAGTTCAATTCATAAGAAAAATGTTTGAAAGATATCAAAAACGGGGGGGGGGGAGATTAAAAATCGGGGAATCAATGAGTTGGTTGATACAGGACCGAATTTGCCGTAACCTCCACAAACGTCTTGATCACAGTTTCTTTTTAAGATAAATTATTACATACAGTCAATGTAAACTAAGTAAGATGGCTGTTTCTCCTCTCCAATAACAAAAAGAACCTGGCGCTTACTCAGCAAAACATATTTAATCGTCTTTATATAGGTTACTTATTTAATTGTGTAATCGTCAAACTCACTCCTAACTACCTACTGAGTTGGGCATAACTGCATTAAACTAATGTGCTTGTCACAGACGTTCTTAGTAATAATGAGTTAAAACAATTATAATATAAACCATTCAGCCTCTAGACGAACATTCCTAATTTAACTCATTTTTCTATTCGTCACTGAATCTAATTTCAGGGTATGCAAGACGACAGAGCGTCCAGCCACTTACAAGGGAAGATTCTAGGTATGTTATTAGACCGGAGCTTGTATGTTTAGTGAGACTTACAGTGATGTAAAGGTCCAGGGGAAGAATCTTGTCCGCTATGACGGTGACTTTGTACTGACTCTTCCTTAGAAACGAGAGGATTTGGAACACAGCCACGCTCCCCGTCACTTCCGCCAGCTAGTGTAACACAAAGTCACTAATTACTAATTAATCCACTCATTAGCCAAAATACACCTCTCCACTACAACATCACACTTGCACTGTTATTAGTCAAATGTTGTTCCACTGGCTCAGCCGTCTAATTAAACACTTGTTGCCGTGTCGGTCCACGTTCTTACAGCCAATACAACGTTATCGAGCTCCTCCACAAACAGAACAAGCCATCGAGTGCCCTCATAAAACTGATTCTGTACTTTTGACCCCGTCTAATTAGGATACCCCCGAGGCTACATGCTTCAGTTTAATTATTTCTATTTCTAGACTCGTAGGCGATAATCTTACGTAGATTGTGGGAACCCAAGTTAAGACCTGTTTGGAAGCGAGTCCATCTCCGTCTAGAACCAGTCTAGTCTATTACGAGTAATAAATACTACTGATGTGGCGCATAAACAACTCTTGCTGCGGCCATATTTGTTTTCAATATGGCTGACAGTTAATACTTTTCGTGGAAAACCTTACATATTCGTAATCTATTAGAAAAGAACTTTACAATAATAATTAGCATGCTCATATAAGCATGAAATTATAACTTATTTTTATTCCTCATTTCGGTCATATTCAAGACCTTTAAAACGATGTCGTATAAAACATGCACCATATTCGCCGCCATCTAGAAAATGTCAAGTGCGGAATTTCCTTTAAAAAATACATTTATCCTACTGAGGCACCTGTGTGCCGACTTTTGTTCTTATCAATTAATTTTTACGTCAGTTATCGTTAGACAAAGACACAAACTTTTAAAATCTTAAGTCTCCGAAATAAAATTCCCACTTACGCTCGATCGATAAGCAGCATATACCATGCTAGAGGATGTCAGCCCAAGTCATACGCACACTCAGACTTTATTCTAGCTTAATATCAAGTTAAAAACTTTAAAATATTGAAGGAGAAGTGTGGAGTTACGTATTTGTTGATTTTGATCTGGTGTGTGTCGGCCGAGTTCTCGAACAGACTCCTCAGCAGAGACAGGATTCTCCCTGGATCACTGTACTCTATGGGCAGACAAACCCTCTCTATCAGCCCGGCTAGTCGTCTGCAACACAAAACCTCTTTTGCTCTTTTACAGCCCAACAATATTTAACAGGCACTTCTTTAGATTGTTACTCCCCTTATAAGAAAAACAGAGTGGAGTAACAATCTAAAGAAGGTGTAAGGAATGTTCTTCTTTAGACTGTTACTCCCCTTATAAAAACAGAAGAGGGATATTCCTTTGTCCCAAAGTAAATAGTACTAAGCATCCCTTTGTCTTAATAGTTATTTAATCAAAGTCATTTAATTTCTAAAAAATAACATAGGGGAGCAACAATCTAAGAAGTTCTAATTATCAGATCCTGACAAAAATAAAAAGCCAAGACCCAAATTTATTTATTTTTTAATAATTGAAAGGGTTCTGACTCATGGAGGGAAACGCTCGGACGAAGAATCTGTGCAGTCACTTATCTGTAACTGGTAACTGATTAATAGATAAGACTAGTATGTAGGCAACTCCGGACCGAGTGTGTACATGTTCTGACTGGGCGAGTACCGTGTGAACTACGTGGGAGCGAAGTGTTAGCACGTAGTCTAGTCGACGCTCTGTTCAGTGTGGTGGATCGACCTTGTTGAGTTTCAGGTGCTTACGAAGCCGTGATACCGGCCCAAACTCTCCCTTCTCTACCTGTGTCGGCCCTTTCATAGTATTCCCTCCTAAATTCATTTACTTCATTAAAAAACTTGTCGAGTAATCTCCAATTCCCCTATTAAGTAAAGAAGGCATTTATATAAGCAGATCCTCGTAAACTATAACAATTCGAAAACGGTTTTACCGTAGTTAAAATATTTGATGGAGAAGAGCGAGGAGGTCTCTCTTTCAACTCCACCGTTCGGCATTTCGTCTGTTAATTTGTTTATCAATGGTTGATACGAAATATAAACATTTTATCTCTGTTTAGACCCGTAGAAACTGATTGTTTTCGTAGTTCTATTCATTGCGCATGTGCGTTCATAATACTTCTTTTTTTCCGCCCTAGTGCGGAAAAAAAAGAAGAATTCGTCACCTTAACACACGATTAGCGAATTTGTTTACATTTAACAAAACTAATTTGCTGTTTGTTTAATTAAAGTAACTGTTAATATCGAGTTTAGTGAAAAACAATGATTGATTTATGTCATTATGACGAAAATGAGGAGATTAATACGCCTCCCGAAATAATTAATTCGGCACAAAATACAACTAATGAATTAATGCCATCTTTATCAAAAGAGAAATAAGAACTTCCATACAGGAAGTTTATTAAAACAAATTGCTGTTTCTATTGTTGCAATCCAACAATCGTAGATAAAGTACGGTACGCAACTCGTGCGAAAACTGCATTTTGCTTTGCTCGTAATGCTCGTGTGGTTTTACTACCCTCACTCTACTCGCTTTACTCCACACTCGCATGCAAAATGCTACTTTCCGCACTGGACGCGTAATGTACTATTGTAACTAAGTTACGACCAGACACCTAGTTCGATGTTCCTTCAAGTCGTTTATAATGACGTATATGAAAAATACTGTTGACAGAACTTTGTATTAGCTTTACAATGTTGATAGCAGTATGTAAACAGAAAGTATGTATTTGTCAGTTGTTCAATGAGGAACAGTGGGAGAGCAATCGACTGCTTTATTTCATTGTTAAACTTATTAGAGCCGATATTTTAAAACCACAACAACTCTACACTTAGCTGGTCACAAATGAGCACCACCTAAGGTTCCTAACGACACAATAAATAAATAAATAAATAAAACTCGGCCCTTAGGGCCTCGCAAGGGCCTCGCTTGAACCCACTGGGGGAGACCCCCAGACCCCCGGATGTTATTACTTAGAGCCCGTGGCTAAAAGTCAAGAAGCATGGAACGTGCTTTAGCCGCGCTTCTTTTGTTTGTTTGCTGATTTCTTGCATCTCGCTGATTGTTTGGCATTGTTTACTAATTCCATTAATAACATAAATAATTATAACATGATGATATAAACACCAAAAACAAGTACGAAAGAAATGCCTGATAAATCGAGAGCTTCTAAAGAAGTTTCATTTCCCTAGAAACGGGTTGGTTGTACGTGAAAATCATTAGAAAATTTCCTAACTCTTCCGCGTCACACATCCCCGTTCCCCAAAAACGTGACACTTTTAGGTAGTTAGGTCAAGGCTAAAGCATCTTCAATGCTAAAATAAAAAATGGAATAAATAAGAACAGCGCTCCACCTTCTTACAACAACTTTTTGTTTAACACTCGGCAATCAACTCAACGCTTAATCCAAGCCATCAATTATAATATAAAATGTTAGTTTGTCATTGCTGGTTAACAGCTGGTAAAGTGGTAAGTCGTCAGGTGTAACGACTAACGACTGACATTATCTCTGCAACACAACCATTATGTCAGTCGTCACGTGACACCACTGCCATTATATCAGTCATCTTTGTAAGTGCCGAAGTTGATAAAAGTGGTTAATTATGTGGGAATAGGAGACGTGAAACATTTGCAAGTGACCGCTGGAGACCTACAGAGCTGGCTATTTAAGACAAACGAATGCGAGAGGAAGAAGTGCTTACTTTTTACTGATTTTGTTAGTTTCCAGGGGGCAGCCCTCCATATCTCGGCCGGATAATTATCTGATTCTACCTCGACACGCTCCGTATTGGCACCTTCGACTTCACCTGTTTTATCGAAACGTCTTGATTACGTCTCGTTTGACATCGTCAATATAAAATGTCAATCTGCCAACTCACAGGGAGCGACCAAACGGCCGGGCTTAGTTGCCACAAGCATCGTGTAATAGACGGCGAAAGAGCGGAAATATTATCATTTCGATTCCCACCATCATGCATTATTAGATACAAAAGAAAAAAAGTAGACAAATCTCTGTTTCTGTAATACGTCAAATTATTTTACAAGTTATCAAAATTAAAACAAAAAAGTTGTAAGACTACCTCTTGAGGACTGAGTGTGGCCGAAAGCTTAGCGTGAAACTGAGGCCCAAACACCCACATATCTGGTGGTTTGGAATCCCACAGAGGTGAGACATGTTTTACCTCTAAGGGATTCCAAACACCCACATATCTGGTGGTTTGGAATCCCACAGAGGTAAGACATGTTTTACCTCTAAGGGATTCCAAACACCCACATATCTGGTGGTTTGGAATCCCACAGAGGTAAGACATGTTTTACCTCTAAGGGATTCCAAACACCCACATATCTGGTGGTTTGGAATCCCACAGAGGTAAGACATGTTTTACCTCTAAGGGATTCCAAACACCCACATATCTGGTGGTTTGGAATCCCACAGAGGTAAGACATGTTTTACCTCTAAGGGATTCCAAACACCCACATATCTGGTGGTTTGGAATCCCACAGAGGTAAGACATGTTTTACCTCTAAGGGATTCCAAACACCCACATATCTGGTGGTTTGGAATCCCACAGAGGTGACATGTTTCACACTCATGTACTATATATCCATAGAAGAGGGGTAGAGTGGCTGAATAGGCACTCGTTTACTCGGTTACCCACCCAAAATTACTTTAAAGTGTAAATATTCCCTTGTTTTAATAGTTAATTACACTTACGTAATATCCTTGATGAAATACCTTGACATAAAGAAAGATTGATGTTCCCAAGCCCCGAAGTTCTTTTGAAGAAATATCCTGTCTTAATAGTTATTTATGCACCTAGGGAATAATGTAAGATATTATTTCCCGCGTGACTGAGTTGATTCCTGAGGCAAAGCCGAAGGAATCAAGGCAACTAAATCCCGAGGCAAAGCCGAGGGAGATAATTATAACAAGGGAATAATAATGCATTATTCTCGAGGTTCATACAAAATTTTATCTCCAGAAGAAGCGCTATATATGATTTATTCAACAAAGAAAACATTTGTATTTCTTTATTAAACGAATTTAATACAGAAATTAAATAACATAAATTATTTAAATGATTTAAAACAATTAATAATCACTCTTTTAAAGTAATAAAAAAAATAAAGTTCAACGAAAGCTAAGCAAAAGTAAACAAAACATCGTAGACTGACTCGCAAAACAGCTGGGAGTTTAAAAGTAGTGTTGCCAACCTGATTTCAACCAATTCACTACATTTGCTATTCATTCTCTACTATTTACAAAATAATTAGGTTAGCGAACGTGGATTGTAATCCTGTTTTACATTATTTCCCCGTTTTTAAGAACAGGGATGAAAAGACCAACATTATTACCTACCTAAACTAGCCCTAAAAAGTTCCATTTCGTCCCTATTGGAGATAATAGTTATTTAAACAAAGAATTATTTATAAGTAGTAAACAAATATAGGGTGGGTAACCAAGCTAATTAGTACCACCGGATCCTCCGTATACTGTAAAAACATTCATTTTTTTGCGGGATTTTAAAACAAATAACAAAAAAACTAGATCTATTGAACCTTGAGCTACACATTATTATGTTCGTCCTCTACTCGCTTCGCTCGAATACCAACTCCTGGAAGGGCGAGCTTTACTGCTCTTTGTCGGGGAGCTGTGCGTCGAGTTCTGAGCGCGCCTCCCGATCTGCTTCGGGGTCTGAGTAAATTCTCATTTTAATTCGACAAACATAAAAGTTCGGCAATGCTAAATTAAGGCTCGAAAACAATGTTTGATATTACAACTTTACTCCCACGTTTTGCATTAATTGCAATCTTGGTACAAATTTGTCGACTTGTTTCACTCTCTCACACAGTCTTATTTATTTGTTTGTTTGTTTAGCGCACAGTCTAATACATCTAGCCTTTCTAACTGTTGTTGCCTCACATTTATATAATATATTAAAAAGACATGAAAGAAAAGCAAGACTCAAGACTGGTGAACGTTTGTTAAACTAAATCTCTATTATAACGGACGTTATGCAAAACAAACTGGTAAATTTGTTTTGATTGGATGTGGCAGGTCGCACCAAGTATCGATATGTTTAAGTTAGGGGCGTATTTAATAGTTTGTTCAGACAAAGGGATATTAAGAGTTTTATGTTATCCAAAGTTTTAATTTTTCCAGTAGGGATGGTGTACTGAAATAGGTTATGTTTATGTTACCAATTTGTATAAACAAGCATTGGATGTAACTAGTAACTATAGAATAAGGCCGCGGCATTGTCTAGTTGAGATCAACTGAACTGGCAATATCTTGAGCGTTCGTGAATTTCAGTAGGTATAGGGGGGGCAAATACAGTTTTTGCCCCTGACAAATCAAAGCCTAGACCCGTCTCTCATCATTAGAACCGTCCTCTTTAACTTACTGCTTAAATTTTACCTTTAGACCTTAAAAAAAGACTAATTATTTACAAAAATCGGTCCGAACAAGTTAAAGAAAACTTTCTCATATACCTACATAGTAAATTCTTAAACTCATATATATAAGTAAATTAAATTCAGTAGCATCTAATTTAATCATAAATTATTTTAGTGCTCGGTTACGGCCTAAAATTTTGAAATAAAAAGTACTCTGAAACTTCGTGAGGATTCATTTTAGCGTCAAAACGCATCAAAAACGCCCCAATTTATCAGCATTTCCAAAGATAAAAAATCGGTCCGAAACAACTCAGACAAACTTTTTCATATACGAGTTCATAATTATACTTAGCCAATGTTTTCCATTTATTAGTTTTTGTAGGTACGTTTAATTATTATTGAAAATTAAATCATAATTTACCACAAAAATAACTTCTCCAGGGCGGGGAATCGAACCCGGGCACTTTTCGTCCGCGTTTTAAGCTATTTACTCCAGAATTAGATTTTTCCCGGGAAAACGCCTTATATCGTTAGATTCGTATTTAAATGGACTACATTTGAGATTTTTTTAAAATCAAAATCGTCAGAACCGTTTTCGAAAAATAATTTTTTTTCAGAGTTTTTAGGGGGTAGCGCCCCCAAATTTGGAGCTAAAATCAATTTCTCGATTTTGCCTCGGGGTATGATTTTTCTGAACATGTATGCCAAATTTCGTCAAAATCGGCCCAGTATAGTTTAAGCTTCAGGCGTCTGCACAGACGACGGACGCAGACCGACAGACATTTTTTTAAATCCACTTTTTTAGACTCAGGGGACCTTAAAACGTGTAAATCCATCAAAATCGGAAAATGGAATTTTCGCGCCATCACAATACTTTCTCTTTATATAAGAAAGTAAAAAGTCAGTTACGCCAAAATGAATCCACTCACGAAGTTTCAGAGGAGTAGGTGTTTTTTATTTCAAAATTTTAGGCCGGGACCGAGCACTATTTTTAAACACTTAAAAAAAAAAAAAATCTTATAGTGTATGACAGGTTATTGTGTTTACATTTGTAGCTAACTCACAGACGCTCAGTTTGTCTTTTATTTATTAAATGGAAAAAAAAATAATAGAATTTTTTAATAATAATTAATCCAAACCTCATATAGGTTCTTTTGAAAAACAAATTATAACTGACGCAAATTAATTATAATGGACAAAACATTTTCCTGAAAAATAACCGGAAATTGATAAGGCTAAAGCAATTTAACAGTGTTGCGAAGAGATGTAATTTTTTAAAAGATATAATGACTGAGCACCTTCGTAACCTCCCCCTCTTCTGTATTGCATGTTTCAAATGCGAGATTTGAAAGTATCAATGTTTTGTAGGCGGGTGGCAAGTAAAATGTTGCCAAATTCACTCTTAATTTACTTAGTTACCAAACTATAAGGGGGGGTGACCGAGTAAATTTAGCTCTATAATTGTAAAAGAGAAATGAGTAATTAATATTACGACGGAGGATCAAACATGTAGTGAAGAGTGGGACCAGGTCGAGTAGACCTGACTTGTACTGGACACTGGACGTCTTGAGAAGCGTTTCACATACTCGGGGTGGGTAATTAGTCCGTAGATACGTGAGACGTGTGTATGTGACAGTAAGCATCGTCCAGGGGGTGGAAACAAACTCGCTTTATCAACATCCAGTATTCGCATTGTTGACAGTGAAACGGGCAGGGTTGGCAGCGCCGAGACAGCGCGCATGCCCGTAGGGTATTTTGTCGGAGGGGGTCGGTGGTGTTGGTAGAACTGGTCCCCACCTCGCACCCTGCTACTCGAGCCCAGTCGATATCTTGTTGTCGTACGAGGAGGGTCCGCTTCTCCTCTGTTCGTCCGTGCGTCCAATTTCAACTTGTTTCTCGCTGAGTTTCGCCCCGACCGAACTCGTTTCAGCCGTAAGTACTCGATTCCGTTTGTTGACCAAGTGTAGCGCTTTACTGACGGAGAGTCTCCGCTGTGTCGTGCCCACGCTCCAGTATATCGTCCTCAAATACAACCGTTTTGTAACCTTTTCTCGTGGGCAGAGAAGGGTAAATAGAAGGTGGGTTACTTTACCACCCTCCCGCAGCTTTGGGTGTGTATCTTCACCCCGGACCCTTCCGAATATCTTCCGATCCTCGTATCTACCACGAAACGACCCGTCGCACCGTCGTGTAAACCTACGTACTTCTTGCAAAATAAAATACACCCGCTTCTCAAAATAATGTGTTATTTCGACTTTACCGACCGAGGGACGCGCTTATTTATCCTATAACCGTCGAAATTAGTTTCTTAATTATTTGTGTGGTACGAGCTAATTTGCATTTCCGTGTCCGTGCAAGGTGTCGGATTGAAATCAAGTAAAATTTTCACTGTCCGAGTAGAAGATAATTCTAATAGAATCTATCTAGTCTGTAACTAGACTCAAATAGCACCGTGTACCAAACACCAGCTAGCTCCGAGGTATTCAGTACGTACGTGTTTTGATGCGCTTTGGTAGACGACGAGTGTGACTTGGCAAGGTTGCCAGTCTTTAATTAGTTGCGGATTTTGTTTATTTTGATAATATGGTTATCTGTATGTTTGGCAACTTGTGTGGCATCCTGGTGGTTAGAACCCGTTTAGTTTAGTGTATTTTGCCGACATGTTTTAAGATTTTAATATTAAAATAACCTGTTTGTTAACTGCAGTGGAACTTATGTGTATTTATATACATTTAGGAATATTTAGCATTGCGGTATATTTAAAGGAAGAAATCCAGTGTATTTAGGGGTGGAAGGATAGCCCGTACAGTAGTGGGGTTTTCCATCGCTCTATCGAGTAAGGTTATAAATATTGGACTGTGGGGGCGACTCGCCGCCAAATCGATAGTTTTATCAAACTTCCGCCTGCTTTCTCCGACCATTTAAATCGTATTCTTTAGATATTTTGTTTATTTACCGTCGAAATCCGTTTAAAAAATTGTGTTAATGTTGATAAACAAGAGGATAAACGATAAATAGTTTGGACCGGAAGGTTGCAGAGCAGGTTATAATCGTGACAATGACCTTCCGTGACTCGACCACTTTCAGTGCTTTATAATAATGTCGATTTGTCGTCGACATTTTGTTTTCCGGTTAACAAATAAATGAATAAAATTAGAACGGAGGATTGGGTGGAACTGACCGAGTCGTGAGTCCGGAGTGTGCCAAGTGTAAACTCGGCTCACATTAACTAAGTAATGTTCACATTACTCGATACATTCAGTCACTTACCGGTTTCTTTCATTAACTCCAATTTTACTCCATGAATTTTTTATTTTGGTCCGTAAGTGAAAACCAGCACCGTTACAATTTCCTGCGCTCGTCCGTCTATCTGTAAAGCATTCCAACTACACATCACAAATATTTAAAACTTGATAGTTAATTTATGTGTACTAACCTGAAGACAGGGAAATCATGGGTAACCCTCAAGTAATCACATGCCTCTAAAACAAGGGGTTTAAGTTCCATGTGTTTTGTTTAACGGCAAATGTGTCACGTGGGGTTTTAAATGACGGCCTGAGGAGTCCTCACTTATAATATAATATAGATCTAATTGGTTTCCATTTGTAAAAATTCAACTTTGTGCTACAATGTGTCCTTGATTATTAAGTTTTTTAATAAATCGATTAAACATTTTTTTGAAGTGAAACTTCTTTGGCGGCGGTAGAGTGAATTTTTTCATATAGTGAAATCGTGTAACGAAGTTTGCGATTCGAGACTCGTCCAAGTGTAACATTTTTACAGATTAATTGTTTTATATCTATTTAAAGACCATCAAATCAAAACAAACATTTATTTTTATTGTAATAGATAGGGCTGCCTTAGCGTAGCAATATTTTTTTTTTTTTTTTTTTCAATTAAATTTCCCATAACCATTTATTTATCCTGAAATAATAAATTCGTCAAAAAATGAAAGAGCAATGCATTCTAGAACTTAAGTTTCACTTCTAATGCCTGAGAGCCTCACACATATTTTTTTTACATATGGTTATTCCTTTTTTTTTTTTTTTTTAAAGTTTATAAGGAATTTTTCATACGTCGTATATTTTGTAAGAAGACTATTTTTTCCCTCACTAAAAGTAAATCTTAAAAATTTAGTATTTCGTGGGCGATTAGGGCTAGAGACTTGAGAGTAGGTTCGCTGCGTTTATATAATGAAAATGCATTCAACGGCTTTTGTTCGACGTCATTATAATGAACGGTTTAGAAGTTATAGCCGCCATGTTGAATCTGTCTGTTTACCAACACTATGAAATATTTATTTTTGTTTAAATGTTAGAAGAATCGACAGCTCGAGTAATTAGTGATTCCTAAGGGTCTATCGAAACGTAAACAAACCATTGGGATGCTACGAGCTTGTGTAAACACCCGTCTACTCGTGTACTTAGATTTACTTAATTACTCCATTATTTTTACTTACTTTATTACTCACGGAACTATGCCTCTCTCAAGGAAAGGCGAATAAACGGTCCATCTGTATTATTAGACGGCACTGCCATAATGATGTTATTGTGACAGTGAAGACCCCCGGGGCTGCACTGGATTTAGAGGTGTTGGCGCTACAAGCAAGTGTGTCTCTTGCCCTGATGCCTCGACACAGTTCGACGTCGTACTATACTCATGCCAGTATACTTTGTAAATCTGACAGCTCAGGTTGCCCAACCTGTGTGAAGAAAAAAATAAAACAACTGGTGGTTATCTTAAGGTTATGCAGTGATATTTTTGCTTGTCTAGTTGGCCCGACCTACTACCCGCCAAAATCTCGAGCTCTCATTGGCTCCCCTCCCGATTTTTTTCTAATTTCCCGCCCTATCAGATTAACAAACTATAACGGCATGAGTATAGGTGCTCTGTAAGGGAACAGACATAACTTATGTCGAGTGTTGTAGCGGATGTTGACTGACTTAGTGATGTTTTGTCTGTTACAGGAGGTGCTACTACGCGAGTGTAGTGCTACAGTGGGGTACTGTTGAGTGTAGTGTGGGGGAGGTGTAGTGATAGTGTACAAGTCAGCTGCTGATAGTGTTATCACCAAGACACCGCGGTCCAGCAAGGAGGAGGTCATGGTGAGTCGCTCCGCGGGGACCCGGTCCCCGGCCCTATGGCACCGGCATCGCTTCGCTGCCACGCTGCTAGCTCTTCACCTCATTATAACCTCAGGTACACCTTATCTTCCACGTTATCACCCGGGGGGGGGGGGGGATCTATATGAACAGTGTGCCCCAAGATAGAGTATCCTAGATTGAGGAACAATCTTCTTATTTTTGGGTAATGGAGAAAAGTCATTCTGTATAAAAACGCCAGCTTTTTCTTAAAATTAAACATCAAAAAATGATTATGTTATCTTGATTTTGTGATAAGATCGTTCAGTTTCTGGAAAACTAAAACAAATTATTAAGAGTAATCATTCATTTATTGCTCTGAAGGGGTAATAAGGGTAATGCCTTTTTTTTGACGGTATCGAAAAAAAGTATTAAGTGTGTAAAAAAGTGGTTCGGACTTGCAAAAAAATTGGTAAATATTAAATTGTTATTAATTTTCTGAAAAAATTAAATTTTAGTTTGTTTCTTTGAAAATAATCAATAAGCCTACAAAAAACCAAAAATTGACACAAAATTTGGATTTTAATAATATACAATTGGTGCCAGACAACTAGTTATGACCATGGATGAGCTAAAGTAAAGAATTGCCCAGGTAGGTGTCCATATTCCCTTTGAGCACGTTCAAAACCCTTGTACATACAGAAACCATCTCAAGTGGGAACACAAAATTATATTCAGCGGCCATCTCCTTTTTAGGGTTTTGTTGATAAAACCAAAAGAAGAAACCCTTATAGTTTCGTTCCTGTGTCAGTCTGTCTGTCACTCTGTATGGTTCCAATAACTTTTGAATCAAAAGAGATAAAAACATGAAACTTTCCTATATTAAAGATCGTTTTGTGGGCGCACACAGGAAAAATATAGCGAACTCAAAATTATCAGCTGTTCAAATTCAAAATGGCGGATAATTCACATCGCGCGAAAAAAATATTTTTTTTAAAATTTTTAGTGGGGTATCAAATGAAAGGTATTGAAGAGTAGATTACAAAAATATATAACACTTATGGTTAGTGTTTATTTTTCCGCACCATTTTGTAAAAAAAACATCAAACTTTTCGTTCCCCCCCCCCCTCCCTTATACTAATTTCGTGTTCACGATACCAACGAAACCCTTTTTACGTGAGACTTCACGCTTAACCAATTTATTTATTTTGCTCGTCGGTTTTTTATGGGTCATTGAATGGGGGTGTGTAGACTTGGTGCTCCGCGCTGAAGACCCCAGCTGCGCCCCTGAAAATTGTCATGAATATATATTTTTTTTCTACATACCCGGTAAAGGTTTCTATGATAGTCGATTTCTAATAATGAGTAAATATTAGAATTATTAATTACCTGTTGTGATGGTAAAGAAAAACTGGAATTTTCTTATATTATCTTGGAGCCGGGGACGAGCGTCCATGGTGCTCGAGAGAAACAGCAAAAACCTTAACAGCCCCCTCGATCTTGGACTCATTTTTCTTCTCTCCCTGTGCCATATCGATGGCAAGGTTTAGATTCGGTTTTGCCGAGATCCTTTGTACAGAGATTTGTCCTCTTATACATCAAAGACATTTGATTTGTAAATCTTTTATTTTCATTTATTTTATTTTATGGTTCATAATTAGTTGCCAAAAAAGTTTAAATATTATTTTATTTTCATAAAAGAAAATAATATTTAAACTTTTTTGGCAACTAATTATGAACCACTTTTGTCAGCAACATTTTTCAATACCTTCAAAAATAAGGGTAGTTTACTCTTGGTCATTTCTTAAAATGTTCAAGAAACTGGACTTCCTGTGCACAAAATATAGAAAATTATCATTTTCAGTTGTTTAAGAACAGGCAGGAGTTTTTTTCATAAAGATTTACTTTTTTTTTCGAAACCCCAAAAATATATGGTTGTACAACACTGAATATCTTTCTGTTTTTAGGGGCGCTACTAACAAAAGAAAAAAAGAAAATCTTGGTAAAAATAGGTAGTCTAAAACGGTCCTTGTGATTTATATCGATAAATTCTCAAGTGCAAAACTTTTAAACCGATTTAACAGAAAAATTCGTTGCCCAAGGAATTATAGAAATTGAGAGAAGCCTTTGTTTCGATAATTAGGGTCCGCAGGCAAAACCAAGGCCCTTTATATTTTCCTGCGTGTGTCTGTCCGTCCGTCCTCTCGCGTGCTCTCACGGCTACACCTTTCCTCCTATCACTTTGAAATTTGACATGTATGTGTCTTGTACCTACCCACATATTTTAAAAATATAGCGACTTAAAAAAAATATTTTTCAAAAAAGTTAGGGTACAAAAACTTAAGGGTTAAATTTTTTTAATTTTTTTTCGACTCCGTGAGGGGTATCATATGAAAGGGTACGTCGAGCTGATTACAAAAATATATAATTCTTTGGATATAACTTTGATAGGGCAAGCGTAGGCAGGTTTGAAGTGGGTGTGAAACGTGTCCCCCACCCCTCCATCTCAATTATGTGAAGTTCCTGAACATTCTTCGACCAAAAGTAAAGATACCACTTTTTGGAAATGTCGAAAAAAATATTATTTTATTTTTTATTGACAAAATACGTTTTTTTTATAATTATGGTCTTTTCGATGTATTTATATGGTTGTAGTCCGGTTCAGTGGCAAAAAATACTTAGTCAGAGTGTGTTTTGAGAATATCAGACCCTTAGAATGGTTCAAAGTAAGCTTTTTAGCATTTTAAAAAAACACTGTTTATATACTTTACAGTTAAACACTATATAGTGTGGCCTACGGACCCTCGCTGTGTGCTTACTAGCACACACTTGACCTGTTTATTAACACTCTTACAATCTTCCAGTATAGCTGAAACTTGCCTCACAGACTTCTGCCTATATCACAAATATTTTATCCAGTTTTAGCGTTATCATAATTATTATTATTATTATTATTACATATTATAAAGGATTTCTAGTAAAAAGTTTATTTTTACGAGTTAGTTTTTTGCCAGCTAAGTTAGGGAGTTTTATGGGTAGGACTTTACGATGGGGCCAGACATTGAGGCATCCTAGTAAGGGTTTTCAAGGTCATGTGGTCATCCCTCCCCCGGTACTTGGTTCTTGTACATATTGTGTTTGCCCTTCTTAGTTCTTTAAGACACCTAAACGGTCAATCGTCAACGAAACTGTCAATCTGTTGAACGTGACGATAATTTATGGATTTGAAAATATTGTGAAATGAGAGTATGGATAATGGCTGGTGGAATAATATGTACTGGCAATCTGATGGATAGTGTAGTGGCTGGCTTGCTTCAATATTTCCGTCAGTCTTGTATTGCTGCCCTGGACGAAATTTCATATCTTGGAAAATTGGTCCAGCCGGCGCTATTCTTCGCTTCGTCAATAAACACAACGTCGTAACCGTCCCTGTTCGTAGCGTATATCTGTTGTAGATATTCGCGGCTCGAGTTTGCCGAGCAACTAACATACTAGTTAGTTAAATATAAAAAATAAAAATAATTAATAATGAAAGAACAATATGATTCTCTATAAACTAAACATATTGAGAATTAATTATCTACTCCTTCTTACAACACAGGCTTTTGTCTTACCGTAAGAAGTAACCATGTTACAAATGTAATTTAAGCTATACATATGTATTTAATTACAAATGTTTTAATGTATTGTTTATTTATTTTTATAATGTTATATTCTTAAAATAAAATGGTTCTTAAAAAAAAAAAAAAAAAAAAAAAAAAAAAAAAAAAAAAAAAAAAACTTGTTAAAAAAACGTTGACTCATTGATGGTGGGCAGTGGATCCAAGATTACACGAGTTAATTAATTCAAGTTTGATTACTACTTATGACGTTGTCGGCACTGTTGTTTACCCTTAGAACGTTTGTTCAGCAAGTCGATGTCAAGGTTCGCCTGTAATCTCCTTATTCCTTCCTTTCACTGGATATCTGCTTTTATGTCGGCACCTCGCTACTGACTGAAGTGAAGTAACGTCAGTCGCACTGTCAATCTGATGGACCGTGTAAGGTCCCTGTCGAATGAGCCCAGGATTGTCAATCTCATTAAACGTCTAGGGTCCCTTTTACGATTTTCACGGTCAAATTTAACTGTCGTTGAAAATGTTATAGGATTTTTTTTTTTCTGTAAAGTTTTACCTTTGGAAAATAGAGCATGTATTTGTAATCTTTTTACCGGGTAAAGTAGTATTGTAATCAAGAATAATTTAAAATAATGTTTTACTTTAAATCAAATTATAATTATCATTAACTACGGAAGACATACAGAGAAAAATAGACACCCTCACCGGGACTTGAACCACGGGCCTCCTATTAATCCGTTACAGGCGCTCTTACCAACTGAGCTATGCGGGAGAATGATTTTTTCTGTCGTTACCGATACAAATTCCCCGAATCTAAGCTTTCAATTTTTTCTACAAGTCTAGCAAACCAAATATTCACGGCAATAGAACTAGACCGAGAATTAACGCTTATAATTATAAAGTATGTCCTCAATTAGTACCTGTACCTTGTACAATCAATTAGAAATTCAAATTTTTAAGTTTTAGGTAGTATTCATTCATGAATACTACCTAAAACTTGAATATATACCTAAATTTGAATTAATAATGTTTTATTTAAACATCGATACACTGTTAAGTATTTTCTTAGAAGCTTTACTAGCGAAATCAGTTTAAAAGACGAACTTGAAATCGATGTCTGACGATTCAGTCGAATATATATATATGTATATTATACGAGAGGGAGTTTAGGTGGGGCTGTCAGTGACTTGCAATACCGATAAGGAGAGTTTCTCGGGACCCACCCCCCACAGATCCTAATACATAGATATCTTGGGAGTTGCGTCATTATGGGGGAGATCTAGAAGCGAGGGTTGCAGCATCTGGCGCCCCCGCTCTCCTCGTAGAAGGGCCCCTGTGATTACCAACTGAACCTTATTCCAGTAAAACAATGTATTATATAATTATTATAATCTAGGAGAATCGTGTTGAACACATCAGCCATTGCAAGTAATGTGCGTAACGCATCTCTGCATTGAAAAACTAATCTGCCAAAATTAGTGTGGCACATAGCTTCCTCACCTTCTATTTTGTACACTTGGGTGATTCCAATTTAAAGTGCAATTATCATGTCCTAGATGAATAACTGGAGCGTTTTTCACATAATTGACAGGATTTTTCTTCATGTTCATGGTAACTCAGTTAAGCTAACAGAACTACAACCAAGCAAAAAAATAATGCGCCGCTTAATTTTAATCGCTACAAAATTTTTCAAAAGGCGATTTTGTAACAACTGTGGCTGTCCTTAAGTCAGTTGTTCTTATTCACTTCACTCTAGCTCATACATTAATAATTGTATTCAAAAACTTATTAGATAATTTTGAAGTAGGGTCCTACCAGGATTAAAATATGTGTTAGTTATTAAAAATAATAAATTATTACTTAACGGAACTTCAAGTTAAAGTTTGTCCTTTAAAATAATCACCGTGGCATTATATATATGTGACCCCTACTCTGGTTGTGGCAGGGAGATTTTAAGTGGCGAGAGATTTTTGCAATGCCGCAACAGCTAGCGCTAATTCAGATTGTTCTTCCAGTTACGTGCCCTTTTAAACGTAATTACCGTGCATGTTATTGAAGTTTATTTTCAAAAACTTTTTAGGTTAAGTTATAGTTTATTGTTTAGGCTTTTAAGAGTGATATTTAATGGTGCATTAAAATTGTATTTTTATTTTAAACTACTGACCAAAATATTTCCTTAAAGTGTGAAATGTAACAACCGTGCACGAAAATGTGTAATTCACATGGCTTAGTTACCATGTTTTAAATAAACTTAATTCCGGCCTAATAATTTAAAAAAATATTTTCCAGCTGTCCCGCATGAGGAAAGCATCCCATTACAGCCTAGTTGTGAAAATCACGGCGGAAAGTAAAAATCGTGGTGGAAAGTAACAGTTGAGCCAAGTTATTATTCTTTAAAAAAAAATCAGTGTTGCCTGTTACAAGTTGCAGTTTTTTTTAACTGAATGACTCGACAGGTTAGCAGCTGTTTTAAAAAAATATTAGAGAGTTTAAATAAGACGTGCTTTTGATTGCCGTGATACTTTAATTTTTATCGTCATTTTAAAATGTCGTATGACTTCATACATAACTGAGTTTAAACAAGACTTACAGAAAAGAGGTAGGTTACGTCTAATCAGGTTATATTTTTCAGTAAAGAAATTACCCCAACGAAATATTATATATAGCTTAATGTTGTAGTCGCGAGGGGGGGGGGGGGGGGGGGGCGTAATGGGTAATTGTTGAAATAAAATTTGTTGAGGAAATGATGGGTAGAAAGAAATTGAGGATGGTGTCGAACAGATGGGAGGGAAGTGACCCAGAGTGGCGGTTAAATGGACAGAGTAAATTGCCGGGTAAATGGTCGGAAGGCTTTAAGAAGGGTTTTATTTTACCTGGGAAAGAGGCAAGTGAGATGTGGGGGGTGAGGTCGACGACCCGAAGGGCATGGGGTCGTAGTAACATTTCCCTTTATTACTAATCCCTTCTATTGATGAGTTCAATCGTTTCAGAATTTTAAAACTGCAAAATTTTATTGCTTTACTTGTAGCCGTGGATCCTTCAAGGTATCATGAAAAAAAAATCTGAGTGAGTTCGGTCTAGCCGGCCATTTTCAAGCCTGAAATTATTAATTTATCGGATAAGTGCCAACTTTAATAGATTACTATAATAGCAGATAGAAAGAAACATTATGTAGTGATCACTTGAATAAGTCGAGTCATGATGTATAAATAGCAACTGTAGACTTGCGCCGTCTAATTCACTCCAAAACAACTTTTTACAATGAATTATAACTAAAACAGACGTAATAACAATTGAAGAATTAAGAAAATAACAGTTGCTTGCATTATTGAATGATTTGGAAAGTAATCACAGATAAAGTATGAAAACGAAAGAGAAGTGATAGACTAAACGTTTCTTATCATTGCTGTTATCACACCGGTAGTTAATTCATTTTTACAACTTTATACATACCGGTGTGATAACAGGAATGATAAGAGACTGGAGACGGTTAGTCTGTCACTAGTGACGGCTCTCCGAGTCATCACTTCAACTCTATTGGTTCACACTGTTCTAACGAGATAGTGTACCAGACTCTTTTTTTACAATTAGTATTAACTTTTGGAATCTAACAAATATTGAGGGTAGCCAATGAGAGCACAGCAGTTTGAACTAGAAAAGTTGTCAAAAGTTAATACTAATTGTAAAAAGAGTATAAACATTGGAGCTTGTTATTTGGGTGCGGAACGAGGCCGGTGTCGACCCGTCCCTTAACCCTCACATCTTTCTAGGGAAGAGAACCGTTTATTCTAATTATTTATTCTTATATTATAGTTATTTTCAGTTAATATTTATATGATTTAGGACTAAACAGTGTAATTCACATGTACTTAAAAAAAAAGGAAAAATGTAATGTAACGAAATTATGGTGAAAATAAAACAATTCATTCATTCATATAAACCATTTAATTAAAACTTGTTTTAAATTATGTAATTTAAATTTAATTAAAATTTGTTTTAAATTATTTAAATTTAATTAAATGTCTATATAAAAACAAGAAACAACTTTAACATTATAAAAAACAAAAAAAAAAAATTATATATAATAGTTATTTATGCACCTAGGGAGTAAAGTAAGCCATTATTCCCTGAGCGAAAAAGTTGGTTCTTGAGGCGAAGCCGAAGGAACCATGGTCCCTAAATCCCGAGGCGAAGCCGAGGGAGATAATTATCGCGAGGGAATAATGGCACTTTACTCACGAGGTACATACAATATTTTATCTCCAGTAGGGAGAAAATACACACTTTCATCTATTGCACAGTTTTTATTTATTATTTTAATAAGTAACAATAATCGTTAGCACTTTTAATAGTAGATATAAGAGATTCAATATTAAAAACAAATACGAATTGGAATTAAACTCAAATAGAAGGTTATTTAGATGCAGGTTATAAACAAAGATAAACATGGTCGAAAAACTCAGTGCCGCCAACCTGATTTCAACAACTTCATTACATTAGCCATTCATTTTCTACTATTTATAATAATTAAGTTGCAATCTTTACTTTTTCGCCCTACTTTTCGAGCTCAGGGATGAAAAGACTTACTTTAGTCCCTCTAAACTAATTCAAAATCATAACTTGTTTTCCCTACTGGAGATAAAAAATGTTAATGGAAATAAAGATTTATCATATGATATCATTATCTCGTCTAATCCCGTCGATAACAATAGTAAGCATATCTTGTTAAGTTAATAGCTGTAGTTTATCTTGTGACGGGATTAAAGCACTGTTGACTTGAGAACACGGGATTAGTAAGCACAACGTACACCGCTGCTTAGTCGCTGCACTTTGTTTAAGTAAGGACTGGTACTTAGAGTACGGCTTGATTGCCGTGCGAGGGGACGCAAGGTGGAGAACTTAACACGGGGCAAGTGTAGGCGCTTCATTGTCCCCGGTACTTAGAGTAAGTGCGTGGTAGAGCCTCCTTGGAGTGTCGCAACACGTCGAGGTTTCTATTGGAGGGCGGCTTGTTTTGCCGCGAGATCGCTCTGTTCGGGTGCGCTGCGTGGTGATTGGCTGGTGAGGTCTTTGTAGTTTTAATTACGCTTTGTCGAATGATTTTCTTTTGTTTCTTTGTGGAAAATACCGGGGGTGCAAACAACCGCTTGTACTTGCGTCGTTTTGTTTTACTTGCAGGTGGAGACGAGGTGAACGCTTGCACTCCTCTCTTCCTTTCACGTCCTTGTCTTTCCCCACTACTCCCTTCTGTCCTTTTCTTCTGATAAGATAAGGAGAGTGGAATTACGAATAATCTAGTGGTGGACAGGAGGCTGTATTTAAATAGAGTAAAAACCTGTAAATAAGCTGGAAACAACTTTTTGGAACGGGAGTTTTTTCACCGTGAAACTCCCTGATAAGGTGTATTTTTTTTCTGGATCCGTGGATTTGCAGGTTAGACAGGTTTTAGTGTAGGTTTTGACGGCGAAGGGATGGATTCTACAGTTGGAGTGTCTAATGCTGCTGGATGGTTATCTATTTGAAGGTGGATTGTGAAACAAGGCGGTTGATATTTTTTGTCGGTTGGTCGGGGGTGGAACGGATAAGGGAAGTACTGAGTGTCGGAGGGGTGGCAGCGGTCCAAGCCTTAGTCACTGGCGTGACGTCACCCTCCCCCAACATATGAATATGTAGTTATTATCTATTACTCTGTATCTCATGAGAATTATCTAATTCCATGTGTATTTTTTATTAGGTTTTGAATATATTTCACAGTTTCTCTCCCCTCCTGTGTTTCAATATGACGGTACCGAGTACACGTGACTTCTCTGTCCACCCTCTCCTCTTAACTTATTCATTACACACTAATAGCAAGCAACCTTAACACCGAGTTGGATGTCCGTCCGTGTGTGATACTACAGCATTGTTAGGAAAAGAAGGGTTTTGTGGCACTCAGGTTGACCGACTTAGATGAGGGAATAAATAAAACTACTAGAGGGCTGTCCGGTCTTTTTTTGTTTACTTTGTTGGCCCGACTTTTGAGGCAATCTCGAGCTCTTATTGGCTCCCCACTCCAATTTGTAGAATCTCCCGCGCTGTAGTCAAAACACTTATTTTCTTAACAATACTGTAAAAGTCGAGTATTTCTCAACATTACTAAAAAATCTGTTCTGTCACTTTCCATTTCCTATATTATCTCGAAGATTTTTCCATGGTAACTGGTAACTTGTATAGTTATTTAGTTAAACTGAGCTGAATTTCAGAATTCTAAATAACTTGCAGGTTGCGGCTGTCAACGGACCGATTCATTTAATTTCTCTTTTAGGTTTCTGTACAAATAAATTACAAAAAGAAACCTTATATAACGGCTCTGTCTGTCTGTCTGTCTGTCCGTTGCTTGTTTCAATTCATAAACTACTATAGCTAGGAACATGAAATTCGGCACTCAGGTGCATCTCGGCATTTGTGGCAACTGGACTTTTTTTCGATTTTTCACACTTAATATTTTCAAGATGGCGGCCAATATAGCGGGTGACTAAAAAAATGTTTTTGTCACCATGACAAGTTATTCATCAAATTAAAGGTCTTGAAATGTATAAGAAGAATATGCAAATATTAAAATTTCACACTTAATATTTTCAAGATGGCGGCCAATATGGCGGTTTTTAGTCACCATGACATGTTATACATCAAATTAAAGGTCTTGAAGTGTAGAAAAAGAATATGTACCTATTAGAATTTTACACTTAATAATATTATCTTAATGGTACAGACCGCCTTACGAACTTACGTGAAGCCCGCTTTACTTGTTTATTGTTACGTTTCATCTCTTATGTTTATTACAACAACTATTGCTTCTCGTATGTTAAGCATTGAATGTTGTTTTTCTATAATATGTAGTGTTTATTAAAATTCAATTGATTTATTGGCCGGATACATTGAGGCGCGTGTATACTACTCACCTGTATTATATTTGCTCTACTTATATTAGTTGACTGACAGTGATGCAAGAGTTTGGCAATTATATGGCACCGAGGTTACACTGTACGGTTATAATTATGAGCTAATCAGAATGCTCTATTGCCTTGTATTAGATATGTTGAAGAAAAGCCAGAGACATGGGGTGGCTGAGTGCAGGACGACTGATGTAGTGTTGACTTGACTCGGTTCATATTGACATGATTCACTCAGGGCTTCTAAGATATTGTCGTACACTATTTCATAATCTAGCATATGTTTCTTCCCACCAACCACATCTTCACGTCTCTAATTAAACGTATTTTTAGGGTTTCGTTGATAAAAACAAAAAAGAAACCCTTATAGTTTCGTTTCTGTCTGTCTGTCAGTCACTCTGTACGTTTCCAGTAACATTTGAATCAGAAGAAATAAAAACATGAAACTTTGTCGTTCACACAGGAATAATGTAGCCAACTCAAAATTATCAGCGCTTCAAATCCAAAATGGCGGATAATTCATGTAACGTGAAATATTTTTTTAATTTTGATTGGGGTATCAAATGGAAGATATTGCAGAGGTAGATTATAAAATTTCAAGATAAAAAGAACTTTTTATATACTACGTTTTTAAATTTTCTGTTGAATCGTATGTAATTTTGATAATATAATTGTTATTGTTATATAATATATAATGTTAGTGAAAAAAAAAATAGTTCCGAATTTATTTACTTCACATAAATGACAACCATCCAGAGAGCTGATCATAAACCTATAAAAGGATAAATCTTACAACGGATCTCCCCAACACCAAATCTAAAGCATTTCATCGATATATTTGAAATAATATAATCGATAAATAATATAATCAATATTTCCTGTTTTGCTGTCATTCAATGTTTATCTATCACAAATTTGAGACCCGTCAAAATGAAGATTGCGTAAATATTGGATATGGCAAAACAAATAAAATAACTTGCGGATTTTTTCCGAACTAACTTTACGCACAGCAAAATTTGCTGAAAACTAATTAAATTCTGCTGAAAGATGGCTAAAAGTATTAAAATAATGCATTGTCATCGTGTTCTGAGCTATGCTAAAAGTTTCAAACGTCTAGCTATTTGGGAAGTTAGTTAGAAATCGATTGCCAGATTTGTACCGGACAAACAAACAAACAAACAAACAAGAATGCAACACTTGTGCAAAGTGTTTAATTTTTCATGCCATTTTGTCCAAAAGTATCAACATTATGCCCCCCCCCCCTTATTCTAACTAATTTGATGTTCACAATACCAGTGAAATCTTTTTTACGTGAGACTTCACGCACAACCAATTTATTTCTATATATTATGGCAATACTACCTTTTTCATTAATTAAATATCATGTTAATACATTAATTCAAGGACCAAAAACGTATAATTCAAAATTACTAACGTCATTCTTTTAAAATTAACAATTTTATGAGAAAGAAACACTGAAGACTAAAATTAATGTATTTACATGATTTTTAAACTCGTGTAAAGGATAATGTTATCATTTATATAAAAATAAATCTGTTTGATTAGAGACTTGAAGATGCCTGATGGGTCGAAAATTATCCGTACTTATTAAATTTTCTTTTACACTTTCTGTGACTTCTTTTCTTACCAAATCATATTATAAGCATTCTGACTTGTATCCTTGAACATAGGTGGACAGTTATAGCTTGGACCGACTTGCGCCGTCCATTCCTATTTTTGGTTGACGTTCTTATCTCGGACCAGGTTTTGTTTCTCCTTTGTCGACGGCTCCTTCTTCTACACTTCTCTACCATGCAGAAAGTCTTGGCCGACCTCTGCGTTTAGAGCCTTGTCGGTTTATCGCTCTCCTCTCGACGTACCGTGTGTCTAATCCACCTCCGTGTGGTGTTTCGTTCTCGTTGGTCGACGGGCTGTTCGTCCTGCTGCACAACTCTTGGTTTGAGATAAGCTGCGGCCACAGTATCCGTATATTGCTCAGCCACTTGTTTGCAGCAGTACGGAGGCTGTTTGTAAGACGTAAAGTTGTCTTGGTGGTTTCCCCGCCGTGAAGCAGGACGGCCACGGTGTTGGAGTTGAAGATGAGTAGCTCGGTGTTAGTACTAAGCTCCTGTCATTTCCATATTGGTTGCAGCTGTACAAACGCGCCGTCGGCTTTATTTTTGAGGTAATTATACTCTGTTGTAGCCTTCTTCCTAGGTTGCAAATCTTGGTTTAATCTCTCGGGTTGCCTAGGAAAAAATGCATTCGTGAAAATGCATCAATTTGTTATTTAATTTGAGTTACCCAGGGGTTTTCCGTTCGCAGCCTTGTTTCATCTATTTTTCTCTTGTATCTGGGGTTTTCGTCCTCAACTAAGAGATATTACTGCTGGTAACCGAGTAGGTGAAGGATTACACTACATCTAACCGTCTCAGACCCTCCTACTAAAATACTAAGTCTCTACACTTCTCCTCGGGCCAATACGTCAGCCCTTCAAATGTTTCTAAATATTTCGCCTCCGGTAGAATTAAATATTTAGTTCGGATATGTGAGGCTAATATGTCAGACCAATATTTGATGGGTATATTGATCGTGGCGATGGCTTAGCACCTCGGGTATTTGGGAATCAAATACCCGGTGTTTTGGCCATTATTGCTATGCTATTATTAGCAAGAGCAGTTTTTGTGAGCACAGTTTGTAGTTGTGCTCGAATTAAACGTTAGGTTGTACATTTTTTCTAAAACACAATGAAACTGAGAACTATTTTTATGTTAATTTTAATTTATTTGTTATCTGTTGAAGTAGTTGTTTTTTGTGAGATTAGTGGTAGTGGCGCTCTGGTTTGCTCGTCCAGTAGAGCAGTTCGGACATGTCGAGTCATCAGGTCACCGTCTCAATGTAACTCGCTGTTCAATGTTTGTCGTCTTCTTACTGCTTAGTTTAGTTGAACGAGCGCAGTGAGTTCTTCATTACAGAGACTTGGGATTTGAAAAGTTTGTGTGTTTGTTTGTTTGTGTGTTTGTTTGTTTGTCTAACGATAACTGGAGTAAAAATTGATAAATTTCAACGAAATTTGGCACATATATGCATCTCAGCATTTGTGAGAAGTGTATAGTTTTTGGAAATTCCTCACTCAATATTTTCAAGATGGCGCCCAATATGGCGGACGACAAAAAAAGAAAGTTTTAGTCAGCATAATGTGTTATACATCGTTTTAAAGATCTTTAAGAGGAGGAAAAGAATATGTAACTAATAAATTTTCACATTTAATATTTTCAAGATGGCGGCCAATATGGCGGACGACTATAAAAAAAAGTTTTAGCCAGCATAATGTGTTATACATAGTTTTAAAGGTCTTTAAGAGATGAAAAAGAATATGTAACTAATAAAATTGCTCAGTTCATATTTTCAAGATGGCGGCCAATATGGCGGACGACTAAAATAAAAAGTTATATCCAGCATAATGTGTTATACATCGTTTTAAAGGCCTTTAAGAGGAGGATAAGAATATGTAACTAATGAAATTACACACTTAATATTTTCAAGATGGCGGTCAATATGGCGGACGACTAAACAAACAGTTTTTAGTCAGTATGACATGTTATACATCAATTTAAAGCTCTTGAAGTCTAGAAAAGGAATATCCAACTATTCAAATTTCACACATAATATTTTTAAAATGGCGGCCAATATAAGCATTAATATTATTAAATAAAGATTATGCAGAAATGCTTTTATAACAGGCGAGCGTAGCGAGCCTGCATTAATATTATTAAATAAAGATTATGTAGAAATGCTGTATAAACAGGCGAGCGTAGCGAGCCTGTATTAATATTACTTTTATAACAGGTGAGCGTAGTGAGCCTAAAATCATTTTATTAAATAAAATATTTACTAAAAATGTATGCTGTATGAACAGGCGAGCGCAGCGAGCCTGCAATTATATTATTAAATAAAGATTATGTAGAAATTCTGTATAAACAGGGGAGCGTAGCGAGCCTGCATTAATATTACTTTTATAACAGGCGAGCGCAGCGAGCCTGCAATAATATTATTAAATAAAGATTATGTAGAAATACTGTATAAACAGGGGAGCGTAGCGAGCCTGCATTAATATTACTTTTATAACAGGCGAGCGCAGCGAGCCTGCAATAATATTATTAAATAAAGATTATGTAGAAATACTGTATAAACAGGCGAGCGTAGCGAGCCTGCATTAATATTACTTTTATAACAGGCGAGCGTAGTAAGCCTGCAATAATATTATTAAATAAAGATTATGTAGAAATGCTGTATAAACAGGCGAGCGTAGCGAGCCTGCATTAATATTACTTTTATAACAGGCGAGCGTAGTGAGCCTGCAATCATTTTATTAAATAAAATATTTACTACAAATGCATGCTATATAAGCAGGCGAGCGAAGCGAGCCTGCATTAACGTTATTAAATTAAGATTATGTGAAATGTTGTATAAACCGGCGAGCGTAGCGAGCCTGCATTTATATTATTAAATAAATATTACGTACAAATGTTGTATAACCAGGCGAGCGCAGTGAGCCTGCAATAATTTTTATTAAATAAAGATAATGTATATTCAATTATTTGATGGATTTATAAGGTGTTGTGTATTTAAAAATAAAAACTAGTTGGTTTTCATTCTTTTATTGTGAGACGTTTCGACCCTCTAAGGTCATCTTCTCATCACATCATATTCACAAATTTGTGTAGTCGTATTGAAAATTTTCATAAATATTAATTTATTAATAATTTAAATGAATATTAAAATTATTATTCTCCATAGGAGTCGTCAAAAAATACATATTAACAATCAACTAATTAAAAATTTCAAATATATAAAATATTTATCATTTATAAAATATTTATAGAGTGATAAATATTTTATATATTTGAAATTTTTAATTAGTTGATTGTTAATATGTATTTTTTGACGACTCCTATGGAGAATAATAATTTTAATATTCATTTAAATTATTAATAAATTAATATTTATGAAAATTTTCAATACGACTACACAAATTTGTGAATATGATGTGATGAGAAGATGACCTTAGAGGGTCGAAACGTCTCACAATAAAAGAATGAAAACCAACTAGTTTTTATTTTTAAATACACAACACCTTATAAATCCATCAAATAATTGAATATATATTAAAAATTAAAAAGGTGTTAATTTTAACAGCGTTTGCTGAAGAAAAAATAAATAAAGATAATGTAAAAATGCTATATAAACAGGCGAGCGCAGCGAACCCGCAATATTTTTATTAAATAAATACTATATAGAAATGCGGTATAACCAGGCGAGCGTAGCGAGCCTGCATTAATATTATTAAATTAAGATTATATAGGTAACAACTGGTGAGCGTGGTGAGCCTGCAATGACTTTATTAAATATGGATTATATATGGATGAATGGAAAACATTTTAGCTCCTGAGAACTTGCGAATTCATACGAAATTTAATTCGGCTCACACCATCTCGGTCCTATAATATGACGATTAAAGAGGAAGATTGTAGTCAGAATGATATACCATACATTGTTTTAAAAGGCTTTATGAGTAGCAAAGTTTTCAACAAATGTGACCGAGATGAGGGTGTTAAAAAGTAAGCTTATTCTTATTGCTGTTTTTCGTAAAATGATTTTAAACCTGTTTTCAGGTTGAATAAGAATATGTTAGGTTTTCACCGAAAAATTATCCTGGTAGCAATATTGAGAACATAGTAAGGGTGATGTACTCGTAAGACCTCAATCTATGCGAGTTCTTTATGCACCGCATCACTAGTTATCTTCGTTTGACTTTAAATCCTCCATATACGCATATACCACGTGCTTCCGGAAAAACGCTCAGTTTTTCTGGATAAAATATGGTAGTCCTTAACAGCCTCTACGCTAAGTGTTGTCTCAAAGAGAAAAGTTACCGAGATCAAATCTGCTGGAGTCGGAGTTAGATTAAGGTTTGAACCCTATAGCCTTGTTCGGACTTGGAAAGTAATTTAGTCGAGTGGCGAGTAGATTAGTAACTAAACGTGTGTGAACGGCAACATTTTAGTCAAGTAATTTAGTCACTTACTAAACTACTTGACTAAATACTCAATTCATTTCACTCTATTTTTTCGAGCGAGTAGAAATAGGTATCCTTACGTTGAATTTGTGACTGCACTTTCATTAACAGAAAATTAAAACAATTTTCAGTCATTCTCAAAGTTCCGAAGTATTCTTTAGGATCTTTAAAGCTAATTCTTTGAGAAGAGAAGTATAGTATCTCCTAATTCATCCCTTCTCTGAATCCATTTTCGTATCCATACTTTGTTTGCTTTTGACATACTAATTTCTTCTTCAACTTCTTCTAAAATAGGCATTGCAATAAGCTTTATTAGCTTATTTACTTTGTTGCGTTGCCTGTCCATCTTGCATATACACTACTACTACTAATGTACTGGACAGTGTAGTAAAGTCCAAGTGCGAACGATTTTTGGTGAGTTGCTACTAGCTCAGTTACTAAATTACTCGCCACTCGACTAAATTACTTGTATAAGTGCGAACAAGGCTCAAGAGTCGGGTGAAGAAATAAACGCAGTGTGGGAGCGAGGAGTTTGTGTTGGCGAGGAAGTGGCGCGTATAGGCGAGTTAATGTTCACCATAATATGTCTGAGTACTGAATACTACGGCCCCGGCCAGTACTCGCCCGACAGACACCGCCCAGATGTGAAACAACAGACCGTCTCTTCTCTAACTCCCCCACAACCTTACTTCCAGACCCTCTTACCTCGGTAAAATAGTAAAATCTCAGTTGTAACAGTGAACTTTGTCGCTGGAGAGGACCCCGGCCCGAGAGTCCTTATTATTCCGACTTTCGCGACTTGAATTCTAATCTGTGCCTCTATGGGCCGACGTTTTACAGGCATTCTGTTGACAGATTGTTATCAGTGGAGCGGTTATACGAAGGAGAAGAGACGTGGCTTGGAATCCTAAGAATGACTAGGGAACGAGAAGACGGTCAAGTAGCGGTGATATGGATTGAACCCTGGAAACGACGTCAGTCCCGCTTAGGGATGCATCTGGATACCCCGTTAATATTAGACCTGTGTTTTACTGCACTTGCCCAAAGTCAATTCATGGCTAGTATAATAACTGAGCTGTATAAAATCCTACTTTTTTTTCATAAAATATGCGATGGCTAGTTCAATAACTGAGTTTTATAAAGTGCTACTTTTTCTTATAAAATATGCGACGTATGAAAGATGTCTTGGTGAAAAAACCTTTTTTTTACAAAGAATAACTATGGTTTATTTATTTATTTATTTATTTTTTTTCCGTGTTATGAATACAATTTTCAAGGACAAATGGGGCAAAGATGAATCAATTTAAAAATGAAACCAAATATTTACATGTTTGTACTGAGGGCGTGATCCTCTTTCACATGACACATTTCTATAGAATTTGAAAATTTCAATTCGTTAAACTTCTAATCCTTGTGTGTGATGGGGATCTCTTTGATTTTACCGTCTTTGAGTTATTACTCGTAACAATAATCATAATGTTACGTTTGAAGATGAGGTCGGTGCAACACAGACAGACAAATCCTAGGGATGTCGGTGCAACACAGACAGACAATCCTAGGGATGTATAAAGGTCGATTTACTCACATCAGTGACGGCACAGTGACGTGGCAGTGACGGCACAGTGCTGGAAATAGGAAATAGATCGTGATTCTTCCGGGCGTGATCCCATATTGACCTCTATTTCAAATTTATATTTGCAACAGCAAATGTAAAAGACAACCAATGCAACGAAATAATGTATTCCGTGATGGAGAGAAATATTGACTGAATACTTGATTTCTGAGGCCTCTCCCTTGGTTCTCAAATACCTGGATATAAGAGAACATAACAATGAGCTGTGCTTCAAGTTTTTTTTCACCCAGTTATGGTGTCATTCAATAATAATTTTGTAAGGAAATAATGTACGGTATTTCTTTATTAGTTGTTTTAATTTGCGCAGATATTTTACTTACACAGTATTATGCCTGAACTCCGTGTCCGTGTCTTTTAGATTTGACAGATCATCTAACGTAGTTGCGTACTCACTTTATTTACAAGCTTTTATTTAACTTGCAATGTTTTTTTGTATGTATGTTTGTTTCTATGTATGTATGTAGTATGTATATATTCGGGTCTAATCTTGCAACTGAATTTTAATGCAGTTATCCTCAACCGATTGAATTGAAATTTCGCATAAACGTTTAGTTGGGATGACAATGCATGGTTATTTAAGTTACGTCATTCTAAATCAAATATGGCGGACAGAACAAGATGGCGGACTAGTTATTCTTTTTAGCACGCCCATGATATGGGTATTAAATGAAAGGGTTGGTGAGAAGAATACGAATAAAAGCTTGTTTTTAAACGTATTTTTTTTAAAATCAACTTATTTTTCGTCATTCATTTCTTTAAAACCAAACAATATCGAAAACTCAAAAATTGGCCTGTGACAGTGTAGGGAAAAGATAAGAATATCGTGTATCTATATCCAAGGGAGCTACACACCTTTCTTTTATCTGAGCAGTTATCTGTCATAGTCATAAATAACTGAACATCCTTACTTTATCTGAACTGAAGGTGTGTAGGATACCGTCCGATTTTTCTTCACATTCGATAGATTCGGTTCTGAGTGCGTTCTACTAAAATTTACAAAATCGTTGTAAAAGAGGGTTGGAATGCGCAGATTGTTTATCTGCGTGAAAACCGGTACAAACTGCGCAGTTTACACAGTTTATCGCTCAGACATGACGTCACACTAGATAAACTGCACAGGTAAACGGAAGGTGGTAACCCTCTTAAAGCACGCCGAGTGGAAACAGCACCCCCTTCACATCCCTAGAACAAGAATATTTCCAACCTTGACGGTGGCATCCACACTCGTGTGTCTTATAAATCAACCTTGTGTGTGTGTGTGTGTGTGCTGGTTTTTGCTACGGACTCTATTAGTGACACGTTGATACAAAGTTCTAATATCTTTCGAAACAAACTAAATGGGAGACTTAATGATATGAACTAGAGGTATGAATTAAAGTATTGTATTACTTACAAAGAGTAGATACTGTTGTACAACAGAACAATATTCACTTGTCTTCCAACCTAGCAAATCAATTAATTATCTATCAGCTTGCAGCTCAAGAAAAACTCCGTATTATACCACCAAACATTCATAGGAAATATAAGTAAAGTATATTTGTATAAGACTGGTAGACAGGGTTATGATGTAAGTCTAACTATACTGAGTTGCAGCTTACTGCAGCAACTGCTTGCGATCTGACAGCGAGATCACCTAGTTTTATAAAATTGGTAGACCTGACTTGATTGCGATGACAGCCTTGATAAGGTATCTTGCTCCACGGTATTGAAGCATGTCGAGTATATTGTCGGCTACAAGAGATGCGGGACTAGCTCACAGTGCCCAGTGACTTGCCTCAGACAGGTTCCTACGTGATGCAGGTAGATAAGGGTTCGTGTAGTGTCGGAGTGGTTCAACGTCTCATTACAAAAAATTTAAAAAAATCAATAAAACAATAGTCCACCAATTAATGTAGCACATAGTTTCCTCGTGTCCTGTCCTGTACTTATTAATCATGTTGTATTTGGCATTGTCTAATTTATTAAATGTTTCCCTTTTCTTTAAATCTGCCAAAATCGTTTTTGTTATCTATATGAATAAAAGTTTCAATTTAACAAAATTTAATGGTGGTAAAGGGTTGAAATTAATGTGGGACTATTTGTGGGCTACATTCGAAGAACCATTCCAATTTATTAATAATCCCATGAGTGCTTTTAACTGTTCAGATATCAATAAGAAAAGCACGTGAAAGAGATGCCTGCAAATGGGCTGATTAAACCTGTATTCCAAATATCATTACAATTGTACACGAATAGTTTAGAAGATTTGTCGGTTCGCAAAAAAATTTGACGGACATGATACCGAAAAAGCCCCCTGATGTCTGAAACGGATACCTGTCTAGGAAATTTTGTAATCGGGGATGTAAGAAAATTTGTTTATCTCCAGTAGGGACGAAATGTAACTTTTCAGGGCTAGTAGTAACTTTAATGTTGGTCTTTTCATCCCTGTTCTTAAAAACGGGGAAATAATGTGAAAACGGGATTATAATCCACTTTCGCCAACCTAATTATTTTGTAAATAGTAGAGAATGAATAGCAAATGTAGTGAATTGGTTGAAATCAGGTTGGCAACACTACTTTTAAACTCCCAGCTGTTTTGCGAGTCATTCTACGATGTTTTGTTTACTTTTGCTTAACTTTCGTTGAACTTTATTTCTTTTATTACTTTAAAAGTGATTATTAATTGTTTTAAACCATTTAAATAATTTATATTATTTAATTTCTGTATTAAATTCGTTTAATAAATAAATACAAATGTTTTCTTTGTTGAATAAATCTTATACAGCGCTTTTTCTGGAGATAAAATGTTGTTTGTACCTCGAGAATAATGCATTATTATTCCCTTGTTACAATTATCTCCCTCCGCTACACCTCGGGAGATAATTGGCATTAATCCCTCGGCTTCGCCTCGGGAATTAAGATACCTAATACCCTCGGCTTCGCCTCGGGATTTAGTTGCCTTGATTCCTTCGGCTTGCCTCAGGAATCAACTCAGTCACGCGGGAAATAATATCTTACATTATTCCCTAGGTGCATAAATAACTATTATCTCCAGTAGGGAGAAAAAGTTATGATTTTTGATTAGTTCCGACGGACTAAAGTAAGTCTTTTCTTCCCTGAGCTCAAAAAGTAGGGAGAAAAAGTAAAAGTAGGGATAAAAAGTAAAACTATGGAGAAAAAGAAGGATTGCCAACTTAATTATTTTATTAATAGAAGAGAATGAATGGCTAATACAGTGAAGTTGTTGAAAACAGGTTGGTGACACTGCTTTTTCGACCTTGTTTATCATGGTTTTTAAACCTGCATCTAAATATTCTTCTATTTGGGTTTAACTACAATTCCTATTTGTTTTTAATATTGAATCTCTTATATCTGCTATTAAAAGTGCTAACAATTATTGTTATTTATTAAAATAATAAATAAAAACTGTGCAATGGATGACATTGTGTGTTTTCTTCCTACTGGAGGTAAAATATTGTATGTACCTTAGGAGTAAGTTCGCTATTATTATAAGCTAATTAGGATTATTGCCTCGGCTTCGCCTCGGGATTTAGGAATCATGGTTCCTTCGGCTTCGCCTCAAGAACCAACTTATTCGCTGAGGGAATAATGGCTTACTTTACTCCGTAGGTACATAAATAATCATTTTTGGGAAAGACGACGTTGTTTTCGTAAGGTTATAGCAACGTAAAAATGAATTCATGTAAAACATTTAAAAATATAAATGGTTGAAGTTGGGCTCCTTCTCCGGACGTTAAATGATGTCTCACTCTCACAGTGCCAGTGACAAACTACAACTACACTCTTTCACTTAATTAAACTGCATTCCGCTCCGTATTCTTATCACACTCCGAGTCTCACCAGCTGCACAATATTCAATCAAGTCCCCTCTCCGGGCTATGTCACCCCCGCGCTATGTCACTCTCGGTGCCCCAACTCACTCTATATTTAAGTTATTTGCCGCACGGACTCACGGCACAACTATTATTATTATTATTTTAATAGAAATAATAATATGTAGTTACTTACATCTTGTTACAATGTTATTTAAATTTACACATTCTTTAGAAAAAACAATACACACGTACACAATCATATCATGTATAGCATACAACAACGTACCTTGAAAACTCAAAATGAGATTTTTGTCGTCATACAGAACTTCTTAAGGGGGGAAACATACAAACACAACTTACAACTCTTAAGGGGGAAACTTTTCCCACCACTAGTCAAACTAATGTTTCTCATATACTTAAATTTTCCTTCCGCTGTTAGATTTTGTTTTACTTTCTACGGCTTAATCCTGCTTAAATTCAATTATGATTGCATTCTATCAAAACACATACTATGTGGCGGGGAATTAAACCTGGCCCTCCAGTCACTGACTATCGCTATTTTCTCAGCGACTGGATTTGTTCCGCAGAGCGAATTGTGATTATAAACTACTTTCAATTTAAATGTTTTAAGATGCTGCGGTGTTTTTGTTGAACAATAATTGGCAACGGGTTGACTCGGAATCATTGTATTTGAACAATTCACCAGTTTGTGGTGTTGTAATGCAGCCTACTTGAGGTAATCTGGATATTGTGCCACTTCACAATTGAAAGTATAAATCAGACTCAAAGTCTGTGCGATCACCTTGTTCAGTTCTGTGGAATGTTTTGATCCAACTCGTCCATATCTTTTCACGGCCTTCTATTATTTTTTTTTTTTATTTTTTTTTTTTAGATATTTTGGAGAGTAGCGTCCTCGAGTTAAGTTTTCCGATTTCGCCCGGTGGTTGTTGAATTTTTTTTGTTGTTGGTGATTAGCGATTTTCATGTGAATCAGCAGTAATATGGGCTGAGAGTGTCTGCACGAACATTTCTAGAACATTGTCTTGTGTGAATCCGGTGAAATATTAAAATGTAATATTGGTGACACGACATCCTGTGTATTTATACTTGGATGACGAGAAGCTAAGAATAAGACTTATGGCAGGATGTGTCGTTTAGTGCGGCGGTTCCCAAACTGTGTCCAGTGGTACGCGCCGCATAAATATTTGCGGTTGTTAGGAGTGTATTCATCCCTTATATACCTCAAAACCAAGTATAGAAACAGACTGTCCTGCGTTGAGGATGATTTACGTTTAAAACTCAGCCCCATCACACCAGACATTGTTAGTTTGTGCAATTATTGCAAGCTCATCCATCCCATTAACCTGCCCAACCACATTAGTTATCAGGACGTATTCATTCATTATGTTCTTTCATAAATGTTTTTTTAAATACAATTTTTATTTTGGCCTTTTTAATTTAACAATTATCTTGAAACAGCTACTCTCTATCCAGGGGATTGAAGGTAAAAAAGAAATAATGATACAGTACTCTGGTCTGGTGCAACTTAAATTTAAAACAGTTATTGCATTAAAAATAATGTGATATGCCTACCCTTTTTGTATTAATGAATAGCCCTACGTTTTTGAACCTTTAAAACTGAAAAAAATTTCTTCCAGGACCCCTTTCTTCTGTAAAAACGCCCTGGTTGTTCCTGTATAAACATCAGTGGTACATGAGAAAGTCAAGACATATTAGGTGGTACGCCACCAAAAAAGTTTGGGAACCCCTGGTTTAGTGAACTAGGTGAGCTCCTGTAGTAGTGTGTCGTGTTGTCACAGCCGTGTGTTTGTGTTAAGTATTTTATTTATATCGGCCGTATGAATCGAGTCGCTTTTAATGAAACACTTGGCACTGAGTCACTGTTGGGTTCGGCTCATCTCGGCTATGTTCGACTCAACTCGGCTAGGTTCGGCTTAAATCGCCACTGACCTCTATTTATATTTAGAACTGTAGACGAGATGTTTGAGTGGGTATGTTTTTTACTACGTTACTACGTTTTTATTAGCTTGCATTCTTGTTTGTTTGTTTGTTTGTTTGTCCGGTACAAATCTGGCAATCGATTTCTAACTAACTTCCCGAATAGCTAGACATTTGAAACTTTTAGCATAGCTCAGAACACGATGACAATGCATTATTTTAATACTTTTAGCCATCTTTCAGCAGAATTTAATTAGTTTTCAGCAAATTTTGCTGTGCGGAAAGTTAGTTCGGAAAAAATCCGCAAGTTATTTTATTTGTTTTGCCATATCCAATATTTACGCAATCTTCATTTTGACGGGTCTCAAATTTGTGATAGATAAACATTGAATGACAGCAAAACAGGAAATATCGATTATATTATTTATCGATTATATTATTTCATATATATCGATGGCATGCTTTAGATTTGGTGTTGGGGAGATCCGTTGTACAAAGATTTATCCTTTTATAGGTTTAAGATCAGCTCTCTGAATGGTTGTCATTTATGTGAAGTAAATAAATTCGGAACTATTTTTTTTTCACTAACATTATATAACACACTGTTGTTGTTGTTGTTATAACAATAACAATTATATTATCAACATTACATACGATTCAACAGAAAATTTAAAAACGTAGTATATAAAAAGTTCTTTTTATCTTGAAATTATATTATATTTTTCTGGGAGTTTGTTTTGGAAAGATAGGTAAGCGTGTTGCTGCTCGTGATTATGACTTGTAACGTACTGACGGTTCTTACTTTGGGTTTAGATTGGTGCTGGACAGTACGCCTTGCTCAGTGCACAGGTGCGTTAGTAAAGTTAAGTAAGGCAAGACTAGCAGGTTTAACTGACTAACCTGTGTGTGAAGGTCACTCTACGCTCGCCTCTATCTCCTCTCCCACCTGCATTACCACTATTTATATTTATTTTAATTTGATCAGATTATTACAAGTATAATTGGCATTTGTATTTATTACTCATAATAATTAAGTTATAAATATGAGAGATTGCAGGGACGTGAGTAATCAGGATGTGAGCAGCATCCCCACCCACTCAATTCTACCACAGTATAATTACTCGTCATCACACAATGTATAACACAGTATTATGTATAATAAATAAAGTTATTATTATACAATAACAAGCTGACCCGGCAAACCTTGTTTTGCCATATAAATTATTTCTAGTGAATATTTTGGTAGTTAAATACAAAATAACTAACTTATTGTAAGTGTGTGGGGATGTGGTCTATGACTGAATGAGCAATGGAGCGCTGTGGACGATGACGGACTATCAAAATAACACATCACAAACCATTCATTTTTTTAATTCACTGTACTTTACTAACTTGATTAATATATTAAAAAATATATCTCTTAAAAGTTATATATACATTAAAAAATGTTATCTATATTTGCTATCACTAATTATGACAATTGAAAAAAAATCAATATCAATCTCTAAGTGCAATGGATTGTACGATATTAAATAATAATAATTATAATTTAATAATGTATAAATTTAAAATGTAATCCCTACTCCGTGCTGTTTGCTTGGTGAGAAGTGAAACCGGTAGACGCCTGGCGGGGATAACTGATCGATTGATAATTAATCAGTTATCGACCAGTGAGAGTTGAAGTTATTACAGTACTAATATCGCTATTAACAAATGGGGTTGGTGGTAAAAGGGTAAAACTGTAGGGTTATAAGTATTTTATAATGCCAGATCATAAAAAAAAAATCAAATTAAAAAAATGTGTCTAAAGACAAAAAATGGGGGGGGGGGGACCCTTATCACTTAGGGGTATAAAAAATAGTTTTGGACCTATTCTCAGACCTATCGAACGTACACAAAAAATTGTCCCTAACCCGGGTTTGATGTATGGGCCCACCTAAGTGGCCTGCATCTTCGGGTGTAAAACGCCCCCCGGATTATAAAAAAAAAGTAGATACTAGATAAATAAAAGTTAATAGATGATGTGATATAAAATATAATATAAAAAAAGTTAATGAAATAATAAAGAAAGGCAATCAAGATTGCAATAAATTAAAATTATTTAAAAGATTGTGTGGCCGCAATTTATTAATAATTACAATATGTAGTAATAATGGTTTTGCAAAACAACTAAACTTGGGCATCAGGGGGTTAGCGTTCTAGCATCTCGCCTCAAACCGACATCTAAACACCCTCATACCACATATCTGGTGACATCCAATCACAGAGAAGTGAGACAAACCGACATCTAAACACCCACATACCACAAATCTGGTGACATCCAAGTACATGGAAGTGAGACAAACCGACATCTCATCACCCACATAACACATATCTGGTGACATCCAATCACAGAGAAGTGAGACAAACCTACATCTCATCACCCACATACCACATATCTGGTGACATCCAATCACAGAGAAGTGAGACAAACCGACATCTAAACACCCACATACCACATATCTGGTGACATCCAATCACAGAGAAGTGAGACAAACCGACATCTAAACACCCACGTACCACATATCTGGTGACATCCAATCACATAGAGGTGAGACATGTCTCACTCTCATGTACTACATCCAGTGTAAGTGAAGTCATCCCCCGTTCTGTAATAACCCTGTGGCAATCAGCACATAAAACAAACAGCAAAATAAAAACAAAACAGACTTTGTACAATAGCAATAATACTGTATATGTGTAAATATGTTGCTATGCGTGGGATATGGAGTTACGCGTGGTTTCCTAATGGGTAAGGCTGTAAGATACAATTTGCGTGTGTGTTTGACCGTTGTGTTGATAGAGTCGCCCAAGTTTAAGTACGGTACAGGAAGGCAGGATGCCGGTACCCTCATCCTGCATCTTACTTGTTAGATCCCCTCCCCTTTCACTTAACTATAATGCCTAAGTCCGCTGCAAACGTGTCACCAATTATATCGCAGAGCTAATTTTTACTAGGCGATAAAACTTGAACCAAAAAATATATTACGTTTTAATTGTTGTTAAAAATTATGGTTAAATTTAATTATACGTGACTAATTGTGGATGCAGGCCGGTTTCCAGTGCTAGTTATTTGACGCCAAAAAATCTATGCAACCGTCTGATCTGATTCTTAGTCGGTAAAACGGGAAACTAAATGTGAATCATTTCGATAGGATCTACTAATGTCGTGGGAAGTGCGGGTGGACATGAGGTGTGTGTGTGGGTCGCACGATGATGCCTGCAACTCAATCTCTAGTATTCCAGGAGATAACGTGAATAGTATTCAATGATATTCAGTGTCAAACTAACATCAATTTGATATATTGGTCAACTAACTAATTTTGTACTTGGGATCATAAAAATCACACTGTCAACCGAAATGGATGGAACATGGCAGCTCTCCACCGGTCTTGTTTTTACCTGTGCTATGTCCCGTAGGCGAACTTACTAATCACACAGTGCCGGATTTACCACGCTTAATATGGCTTGGCGCTCAGCGCCTTTGACACTGATTCAGTGTTGTGGTACAAAGTCCTTAAAAGTTTCAGGAATTTTGTGGAGATCCCTAAACGGGATAGTTTATAAAAGATTGCATTTCTATCAATGCTATATCAAACGCGGCTGAGAAGTCCTCAAAGTAACAGTACACTTTCCTTCTTTTGTGGGACAACTGAAGTATAATTATATTGTCCAAATTGAAAATGTTACCAATCGTGGAATAACCGCTCCTGAAACCTGCTTGGCTCTCATTGATGATATTGTGCGTGACAGACCATGTGGACAATCTATTAATCAGAATGAAGTGAAAATCTCAGCAATGATTACACACGATCCCTCGGTAATTTCATACTTCATTTATTGAGCCTTTCTTATGCAAGGGGAAAATAATTGATTTAAAAATCTATCCGGGACTACTCCAGAGTTGAAAATTTTATTAAAACAGATTAAATGCAATTCACGGAAATTGATTGGCGCATCCTTATAAAATGTATTAGGAATACGGTCTAACCCGGCCGCTTCACCAGCTCATAGCCCATCAAGAACATGGTTGAGTTCTACCAAGTCCAAGTTTTTATATCCATCGTCTGATCCTCTACCCAAGGTTCGGCCAACAGGACCGTCTCTCTTGTAGAGGCAGCATTTAGGAGCTTTTAGAAATATTTAATCTAATCTCTACTTCGAATTTCAACCTAAAAAAAGCTATTAACGGTTTTGTAAAAAAAAGAAAAAGAAAACCCAATTATTATTGAACTTCTATAGTTCATAATAACTAGGATGAAAAAAAAATGTTTGGGGGGGGGGGGGGGGGGCACTGCAACCACATATTCTTAAACGGCAGCGAAACATTATATCTTGTGCACAAAATTCTAGCTTGTTATTGGTCAGTCATTTTTAGGCTCACTGTCTCCTAGACACTAAACCAGTGGTTCTTAACCTTTTGGTAACCACGGCCCTCTTAAAATCTCCAAATATAATATATATAGTACCTAAATACCTTCCGAGGCCCCCCGGTTAAGAACCATTGTTCTAGACTATAGCTGTATTATTGCCGATCACGTTAATTTTTCTAGGTGATTAATTGTTTGTATACTTTATTATTTATAGTATTTTCGGTAAGGGGTTGGAGGGGGGCGAGTCAAGAGTAAACAGAAGGGTTCTATTTCTAGCCCGAGTATTTCACTCACAGGGTCTACAACTGTTTATTTATAGAATCTAGAGTGCACTTTACTCCTAATAACTTGGCTGGACGCTGCGTCCTAGTCTGCTACAGCAGCTCTCTACAACCTCGCACTCACAGCTCCTTATAGTTACAACCAACAGCTTGCTACCTCTCACAGCTTCTTTCTTATTGTTGAGCAGCTTCCTTATGAAACACCTTCACAATCATCAACTTTTCTATCTGAACCTCATTTAAAAAAAACCATCGTTAGCGAAGTGTGTGTGATGTTTGATGTTCACGATGCCACTGGTTTCTACCTGTTCCTCGAGGCTTAGTTGGTTGTTTTATATGAAGGTTACTGATAAGCGTTATCACTAGATAACGCTGCATATTATATACATATGTTTGTTGTTAGTAAGTGAAATGTTTGCGTGATGCGACGTCACCGCATTGACATTCTAATTGGACGAATATCCGCATATCTTTATATTTTAATTTAATAATAATAATGATTATTACTACTCTGTACTGGTGTTTGTAGTCATTTTAACTTTGTATAATTCAAAGCGTTAATGATCTACTGTTTCTGTTTTGACATTTTAGAAATGACGATAAGTAGAAGTAGAAATTACCATAATTTAAGCCCGAGTTGGAAGTAAACTGACGTCAAAGTGAAGGCACGTCTGTCTGTCTGTCAAGTTGTCAAAGTGAAGGTGCGTCTGTCTGTATACCCTTGAGCTTCTCTTGTTTACAGTTGCTCTTATCAATATGATGGTTGGCTATCAGTCGGATCTACTTAACGCGATACAACCAAACGGAACATTAAGGATTAGACTGATTGGCCGTCCGTTTGTAAACATATTCGTAGAGAAAAATTATGAGGCTGGTGATTTGAAATCCCATCCGGTTACTCGGCTCGGCCATTATAGCTGTCAATTTGTTCCGCTTAGAAAAAATAAAAATGTGATGGAATCACGAATGTTTGGGACGCCCGACCTGCTCGTTTAAGTCAAACTTACATGTTACCGTCTTCGGTTTCATGTTCCACGAAAATTAGCCGACGTGGGACAAAAACTCGCCCTTTAAAAAAAATTAATCGCATTAAGAAGGAAAATAGGACGGCGGAAGTAAGCAGGGCGTGCTTTGTCAAGTTAAACGCCCGGTATAAGCGTTTATACTTGGTGTGGCCGGCTTCACGTATCACATGATCGCCACCGAGTCGGACTTGCGAAGTCTTACAAAGTTACAGCTAAGCACCCTAAAAACTACTTTGCACTGCTTGCCGAGGTAAGCCCCTACGTGCGAGCAGGTTTGTGCTGTGATAGCAGCCAACAAGTAGTGCGGTGTGTATTCCAGCTCTGATTAGCTGGGGGTACTGATAAGGCTTCTCACCCCCCCCCCCCCCGCACTATTTCTCGTGTGTAGTAGTGTAGTGATATCTGTTTCACCAGAAAGCAGGTCTCTTTGCTTCCGAGTTTACCGAAAGTTCTGTAGTGCTATTTTTTTATGTCTCCGATTTCAAACATCCCGAGACATGATTCGGTTTCAGACATGAGGGAACATTTTTTCGAAGCAGCTTGTCCTTGACACAACGTGATTGGATGGCTTGTCGCAAGGAGCCCACAGTTGATCCCGTATTAATATTAACTTTCTGCGCACATTAGATATTGCTTTTGACTGTTATTTGGCTTGGTGTAACAATCAAAACTAATCATTTTGATTTATTATAACCTGATAAGACGCAAGGAAGCTATGTGGCACACCAATTGGCAGAGTGTATTTGTTGAATGTTTGTTTTGTCGTTTATCTGTTGTAAGAATCGCCAGAATAATCGATTACATTTGATTCGATTTTTGGACTGGATGTGCATTAGTTACTCGTGTCATTATACTTTGTAAATCTGATAGCTCAGATTGGCCAACCTATGTGAGGAAACAAATAAAACCACTAGGAGGTTATCTTAAGGTTATCCAGTGATATTTTTGTTTGCCTAGTTGGCCCGACCTACTACCCACCAAAAGCTCAAGCTCTTATTACCTCCCCTCCAGTATTTTTTTTTCCATTTTCCCGCGCTGTCAGAAGAACAATGTATATTGGCATGAGTATAGTCTGACGGATTGTGCAGTGTTGCCACTCGACCAGAATAAACGCTTGTAGTTGTTAAGACGGCAAGTTAGCTCATGACGTCATATTGAGTAGTATTGTCGACAGGTGGCTTGTTTGCGTTCCTAGACACAACACCCACAAACAATCAACTTGGGTTTAACTCTTATCACGATTATTATTAAGAAGCTTCCAGAAAAACTACTTGTATCATTCGATTCGTATTTGTAGTCCGTTTAAATTTAGAATTTTTTAATAAAACGTGATGTGTTAAGCGCCCCCAAAGCCAGATTTCGGACGTAGAGAAGGAAAAGATTGATATGCAAGTTTAAAGGTTCCTCCAATTTAAATAACAAGTTTGTAAAAAATGTCTGTCTGACGTATGAATATGTTTCATGTTGTGAGCTATAAAGTGAAGATGAGACTTGATTACCTCTCCAACATTGGCCCGCTTAAGAGTTGAAACCATTGTTAAGTGTTAGTCGTCACACCACGCCTTACACATTTCTCTCTTATCCTCTGCTTGACGGCTTATTGTTGCTCCCTTGCTGGTCCAAACTCACAATTAAGAATGTCGCTCTTTGATTTTTATTTGCCTGTTAATTTCATAAGGTCTGTAGAGTATCACCTGACAGGTGCAAGTGGAGAAGGATTATTTTATTTAGGAAGATTGTAGGTTATTGTTATGCTGTTGACAGAGACTTGAGAATTATCTTTAGACAAGGACAGACAGACCTAGAGACAGTGTTGTAGTTTACGGTGGCAGGATTGCGAGCAGCTTCACCCGACAAGTTACAAACTCGTGTAGAGGAGGTGTAGGGAAATAACTTCCAAGTTGGGAATTGAAGCAAGTCGCTGTATCGCCCCCTGGAAGGTAGTGGCAAGTCTACAGTAACATCATATAACCCCCCTCCCCCCCCCCCTGGATGAATCCATACCCTCCCTCTGCCCAGTCCATAGCAACACGCTACCCTTCCTCTCTTCGGCCCTTAATTAATTCTAATACCCTTCATTCTGTATAAACTACTCTATCCATATCTTTTAAACTTAATCAATCTCAAACATTATTAGAAATACATTTAAATAACTACTATTACACAACCTTACCGTCGCGTCGTACCACATTAATTACTCACACATACGCGAAAAAGAACTTGACAAACATCTGTTTTAAACAGTTATTGGAGGGCTCCAGTAGTCGATTAGCTACTCGACAGACGGAGAGGATCGACTGCATGCGTGCGATGTTTTAGTCAAGACGCTGCGCTGTCAGACTTGCCGAGATCTTGGACTACTTGATAACGCGTATTTGCAGTGCCGAGCTCACAATTCATCGGCACTTGCTGTTGTTTGACCGTTTAAAGGGTTTTGTTTTTTGTTTACATGTGGTATCGTTCCAAAATGAATATAATTGAGCCATAAGAATGACGAAGGCACAGATGCGGCGGCACATAGTTCTATAGTACTTGACCCGCTCCGCGTGTTCTTGTATATAGTTGTTTCGGCTCGAAGTGTCGTTTCCATTAGATGGATTATTTCATTTAGGATTGGCGCAGATGGAAACAAGTGCTCCGTCGCTGTCGGACCGGAAATTGAGCAGTGAGTGTAGTTTGACTGGTGTGTAAAGGCCGTGGTGGATTGCGGCGTCGCTACGTAGTTTGTATCGGTTTGTTCGCCTGGTTTTAGACTCGAGTTAATCAAGCTAATGGAGTTATTACTTGGACTTGGAATTTTAATTTTTTAATCTATTATAATATAATGCAATATTTAGTTTTTAATAAAGAGTATTTTGGTGCCGATGAAAGTAACGAATTACGTAGCGGGTGTTGTATGGAGGCATCTCTAGCGGGGTCACGCAGTCTCACGTCACGCAACCGCAAGTATTCTCTCTAATCCAGTTGATTTGGACTCCTCGGCCATCTAGTCTTCCGATAAGACTGTGGGGCCTCGGACGTACAGTTTTCCAACGCTTGGCTGTAAAACAATGCTCAAGCGGCTTACTTCCAGTGTTTTTGCTAGGTTTATTTTTTGACGGGTAAAACTCAAGTATAATCAAATAAATTGATAAAACAGTACATAGCGTGTTTATGTGACCTTAACTTATTCACGGACTTATCAACGTTAGACTTGCAAACATTCGCACTTACCAAATAATATTTCTTCAAATTATTTTTTTAATAATCATATGTACTATAGATTTATATACCTTTTATCGATAATGTATAGTTACATCTATACTTTTTAGGGTCCGTAGGACCCTTATATTTTCCTGCGTGTGTCTGTCCGTCCGTCCTCTTGCGTGCTCTCACGGCTACACCTTTCGTCCGATCACTTTAAAATTTGGCATGTATGTGTCTTGTGCCTGCCCACATATTTTAAAAATATAGCGACCTAAAAAAAATATTTTTCAAAAAAATTAGGGTAAAAAAACTTAAGGGTTAACATTTTTTTTCGACACCGTGAGGGGTATCATATGAAAGGATACGTCGAGCTGATTACAAAAATATATAATTCTTTGGTTATAACTTTGATAGGGCGAGCGTAGGCGAGTTTGAAGCGGGTTTGAAACGTGCCCCCCCCCCCCCCCCCCTCTATCTCGCTTATGTTAAGTGCAAAAAACCGGAAAAAAATCCTGAACATTCTTCGACCAAAAGTAAAGATACCACTTTTTGGAAATTTCGAAAAAAATATTTTTTTTTTTTTATTGACAAAATACGTTTTTTTATAATTATGGTCTATTCGATGTATTTATATGGTTGTAGTCCGGTTCAGTGGAAAAAAAAAAACTTAATCAGAGTGTGTTTTGAGAATATCAGACCCTTAGAATGGTTCAAAGTAAGCTTTTTAGCATTTTAAAAAATCTCGGTTTATACAATTTACAGTTAAACACTATATAGTGTGGCCTACGGACCCTCGCTGTGTGCTGACTAGCACACACTTGACCTGTTTATTTTCTTATGCCTTTGCATCTTATGCCTTGGTCGTCTAAGGCGACTTGGGCCATGCGACGTCTAGTAGCCCAATAGATATCATTTAAATTATTCTTATTTATTAAATTATACTGGTATTTTGTTCGTTACAATAAATTATCTGTATTTAAATCAAATTATAATTATTATAATTTAATATAATCTTGTAATTAAATTATAATCTGTATTTGATATTTATTTCTGTTCGACATTAGTCACTTATTTTAATTTTGTTAATTAATTTTAGTTCTGGCTCGATTAATAAAAATAAATTTAAAAAAAGTCGAAGTTACCAAATTTGACTTTTCCGGCCGGACCACTGTAATCTAATTACTATTTGATTTTTTGTCTGGCCGAGTTTATTTTGAAGTCTCGCTGGGAGGTTAGAACGGTTAGTGGGGTCGCTATATGTTCTGCCAAATTGCAGAGATGAGTTGACATAGAAACTGCGCTGCTCCGTTGTACGCCCGAGGTGGTTGAAGACGTAAAGCGACCCGCTGTGGGAGAGAAGCATGTGGTGCCGAGTGTTTGAGCGGGGCCCGGTGTGTTCTCGGTGAAGAGATTACGCCGGGCAGACAGACAATACCGCGCTGCTTGCATACAGATGAGTCTGTTCTCTCGACACCAGATTCAAATCTGGATGTCGTACAACTCTCCGGCCGTATCTCTCGTAACTGCTTCACCACAGTTTAACCTACCTCCTCGGATACGTCCGTTTCACAAGGTAGAACTATTCGAGTCTCTTCTAAGCCATATTCCTTCTTATTTCTTGCCCGTGTTTTGCTTTACTCGTGCTATTTTCTTGATATTTATCGGATGTCTTTAATAGATTTATTTATCGACGGTCAAGTTGTTTTTACGTTACACGTGATCAACGTATTCTTCCTCCTGTTGAATAATATAAACTGTTTACATTACACATTTTGTCGGCACGTCTCCTGCATACGCCGTCAAAAAGTTTATTATTAAACCCGCATTAGACGATTATCTTCTTCCTGAACTAACCTCCATAATGATGTATCGGCGCAATTATTTGTATCCACCATACAGTGGTTATTAATTTATTAAGGAATATTTTAACCATCGTATACAGTAATTTGTATTTATTTATCAAGGTATATTGTTTTACTTGAGTCGTCTACAGGACTTAATTTGATGTCTGTAAATGATAGATGCGCGTGTTCTTATGGCTCACAGAATGCTGTGCGGCAAGTCAAACTGTCTCTGGAGCTTCAGCAGGCATGAGAACCAGGCGAGACACGAGGTTTCTTGTGAAGCGCTCTGTTACTCTCAGTATTCATTGCATCAGTTGTTTATTTTGATCTGAGCACAGAGTTCATCTGAAATTTATCGAGTTAATTGTGAGGTGGGGAGACGACTCGCTATCGATCACTTCCCACTCTAGTAATCCCTTAAATTATTCCACTTTATACCTCGAGCATATTATACAGATGTGCTGTAACGTTAGAAAGTGGACAACTCGATCTCTAACCTTCCTGTTGGGTTCTTTGCTCCCGTCTTTATCTGCTCACTACTACCTAGCCTTGTTCGTAGCCTTTGCTTAGTTGAAATGTTTCAATAATGTCCCAGAGGGCTTCAATTAGAACTACATAGTACTGAATCTTTTATCGGAATGACTTGGAACGTGATGAAGACAATTTGCAGGTGTTAAACAGTCGAGTGTCGCCCAGCTCACTTCTCCCAATAGGGAATAATTGTCGCCTGGACAATAGACATTGTTTTCTATTCGAGCCCACTCCCGGGTTAACATCCCATAGATGTTAATTTTCGTTGCCACGTTCCTAAGTCCGTCTTAATATCTATCGATGGATTAGAATAAAACGATTAAACTCTGCGCCCGATACATATTTGAAGGTGATAAAGCATTTTGTTTAATGTGGCAGGTATTTTAAACAGGCTTTACGGTCTAAATTAGCTCGAGTATATTTAGTTTTCTTGTCTCGTTGCTATTTAAGAAGTATTTTTCTGTTGTGACGTGTTAAATAATCATGTGCCTTATGGAAAGTGCATGTCGTGTAGTTTGTCGGATCGTATTGACCTCATATCACGTAAGCAGATGAATTTTTCAAGGTAATTAAATTACGGCGCAGGGTGGGCTTTGTAGGAAGGACGCAGGTTGCAGTTGATTGTGTGCTAGTGTGGAAGATTATTCATATAAGGATGTAGATGTGTGGAGATGGGTGTTACTTTTGAGAGGTAAGGATCCTGTAATCGCTTATCGTCCATGTTAATGATTTAAAATGAGCTGGTTTATTGTCGAGTCGATCTGTGCCGTCTATAAATGGTCCGGACTCCGGAGAATACCATTGTCTCGAGTCGGGTTGGCCAAGACCGGCTGTCCACGAGATGAATGTCGATGGCTCCGGCAGAAGACAGGAAAGAGGAAATCCTGTCGACACCCCCACGGTTAAGCCGAGTTTAACTACCGAGAGAGGTACTTAGTATGCCGCCTACATGCTGCTGAGTGTAGGATATATGAACTGGACACTTCTACACCGGAACCCCGGAGTAATAGCCGCCGGTACCGAGCCTCCGTAGAGTTCTTGTCTTGTTCTTCCCACCTGGACGAACGAATTTATCCTGGACCACATACGATTTATCATCGTCGTTTCCACGTCACAGTTTTTGTGACGGTAAAACGTGGTCTGTTACAGACGACGTCAGTTAGTGTGGGTTCCGAGTCTCGAATATCACTGACTATCCAGGTTCGGTCTCAGTTCCACGTGACGCCGAGTTACTCGTACAGTTAAATCGACATAATTGTAAACATAATGAATGCGTGTGCCACAAGCCTGGAATCCTTGAACAAAAATACGGGCGTGGAGACTGGAGACAGCCCGCTCACTGGTTACTACGCTGCAGAGTCCACAGAAACTTCACAAATCGGTTGAATCAATGCATCGACTTAAACTGTGGTCTTAGAAGTTATTAGGTAATTTTAAACTTTCGATCTTATGGTAGGTACTATTTGCAAAAAAACATTTTATCTTGACTCGTTTTTTTACTTTGAAAAAGTAAGTTACACTGGTGCAACTTTTATTTCCCATTCATTTAATATATTTTCCATTGTTACTCGGAAAAGAAACTCAAATCGAATAGAACTGATTTTGAACACTTGTTTAAACCTAGCCTATAGAGAAGAGTGGGTTCGCTTCCATTTCAATTATTTTACTTTGTTCGTATAAAGAGGACGTACTGGGATCTCTCGCTTAGTTGGTCTTTGAGATTGCCTGTATTGTGATTAATTCTGTGTGTTTTGTCTTGTATGCGTGTCACCGGAGAGAAGGTGGGCCAGTACTGCACTTTGACGTGGAATGTCGGCTACAGTTTGTTGTTGTCGGGCCTCACGTTGTTCTCGAGACGAGCTCCTTTCTTCGTCGTTAATCACGTTTTCCTTTGTTTTTAGTGACGTAAGCTAAAGGTTTTCCATCGACCTCTCAGATAACGAAGCTATATCGGTAATGGAAAAGCTATTCCTTTTTTCTTAAGGTTTAAGACTTAAAACAATCAATGCTTTACCTGTTGATAGTTTTAAACATTTTAAAGTAAACTGGTGGAACATATTTTATGTTTGTATGCTGTAGTGTGGGTTTTCCCCGTTTGAGTTGTTTGACGCGGAGAGATTTGGAAAACATCTCTTAAAACAACTAATGTAGATGAGAGTGTGGCCTTTAGTTTTACTTGATGTATTTGTTTGTTGTGGCGTGCTGACCCGTAAATCCACAACCGTTTTCCCATCCACATTATTTTATTTGAGGGATGAAAGGAAAGTATTGGAACCAGGTTCTCTGGTAATTATTACAGCTGGTTTATTTATTTTTCTGTCAACTTTAGAGGTTTAACTTATGTATAGCGCAGGTGGATTTATTGCAAGACAATATCTTAATCAAGAACAGGTTTTTTAATTTTTTGTTGAATTCATGGAATACAGGGTATTTGGTTATGATAATAGAGTGTTTAGATGTTTAATGTAAGGGTGAGTGGAATGCTGCGGGTTATCTGTAAGGTTATTGTACTTGGATGCTGTGGAGGTAACTATACGATCCCCGCACAGCATTACGAAACAGAATAACTCATTATCTCCCTTCTTGATATAGTCTACAGACATCCGGTCCTACATCCACCTATATCTACACGCATCTATGATTGGTCCAGTCGCCCCGTGCCAAATATACTACTCTATTACATATTATACGATTGCATATTATAACGTCGCGCCGCCTAGAGCTCTCTTTTAATTTTCGGCGGCCATTCTTGGCCCCGGTTACGGAATATTAATTGCTATGGAATACCCGGGATGTTTGACAAGGTGTGGTCGTGGTGTCTAAGTCAGTTTGTACTACACAGCCGATGAGTTGCCGTCCTATTAGGGTCTTGAATCCTTCTCAAATATATATGTACGTTGTATATATGGAGATAAACTTATTCGACGCCACGAAAATTCTATTTTGATTTTATAGAAATATAACATCAAAATATCTATATCGATGTTATAGAAAATTCAATTTATTGTTTTATGTGGTTTAAAAAAAAATGGTCTGTCTGTTGTCTCTGAGGACGCGTGGAACCTAAATTACTGATTTCGATAAACATTCGGCATATGTGCTAGGAACATTCATACCCCGAGGCGAAATCGAGAAATAAATATTAACTCTATATTTGGCGGCGCTTCCTCTATAAATTATTTTTCGCAAACAGTTCCTACGATTTTTATTGAAATTTCTTTTTAGCAGTCTATTTAAATTCGGATCTAACCGTATAAACTCGTCTTCTGGAGAAGGAAGTCCTGATCGATCGGTGAAAATAAATCTGATGTAGCTGGATATGGAAAACCAAGTGTAAACAAGCTCCTGTTGAACACTTTTGAAATATATTCAGTAATAAATGGATTAAATTGATATTATCGAATTTAAATTGAGTCCTACCATGTAGGATAATATAAGATTACGTTTTGTTGTGGTCGGTCGTACCGAGTTTTAAGTAACGGTAACAGTCAAGACTACCGTTTAGTTTAATAATAACAACAGTGGATAATGCTCGTGGAGTTGAACTTGACACTTTATCGTCAAACCGCATCCTCAGTTAATAACTACGAGGAGCGGTTCAAGAGTGGCAAACCGTTCTCTAGTGAAATATTTGCTTGGATGGGGAGAAGCAAGAGGGGGTACACTGGCAGCGGGTCATGTGCTGTATGAATGGCACCGGCTTAATACCGAATCGACTGGACTCGCTCCAAACTTGTCTGTTGAAGAGCCCAGGGTGCCCACATAAATATTCGTCTGTTTGTACTGAGTGTGTTTGTTTTGCGACTGAAGGCTGGCCAGAGTCTAATTGTGTCGCACTTTTCATTAAACTGTTCTATACTTGTCACTTGTCGTCATGTTTCATAAGCTTCCCTTCTCAACACCCAGTTCACTTGGACCCGACATTTCCCCCTGTCCACACTCCATGCCAGTTATTTCTTAAAACTGTTATTTATAATGTAAACTTTTTTTAAGGGAATTACTTATCCAAGTATAAGATCCGGAGGGGAAGTGTGTTGCTGCGTACAGCCGCTGCTTTTTCTAGTTAACGATGTCAAGTCGGTTAAATTGCTTAGTTTCCTCTGCAAGTCTCTCCGAGCGACTAACGTGCCCAAATATCTTGTTGTGAAGTCAATCCTCATGTAAACGCTGTGTTTACCATGTGTATCGTTTACATGCTGCTTATGATGCTGTTACGATGTTTATCGTGCTACCTTGCTGATTTCTTGTACTGCCTTGGTATTGTCTTTTCACATCTGTTTAGATTTAAGAGATTTAGCCGGGTAGAGCTGACGGATAATAAAAGTAATAAGTATAATAATAGTAATTAGGATTCGAGTGTCTTCTTAGCTCCCGCTTCTGTCGAATTAAAACTGAACTGTCGAAATAAATTTGACGGGCGAGGGTTAGTTAGTTGGACTTGTGGACGGGACTAGGCCGGTGTACACCGCAGATGGTGAGTCGTGTAGGTTACTGGACGATGACGCTGTGGAACTGTCCTTGACCTCCCTTTTACTTGTCTAGGGGAAGTACGAATATGGAGGCTTGTACTTGAATGACTGGACATGACTACTAGTAGTAATATGACTTTGAAACTCTAATATAGGTGTATTTTATGGGTCGCCAGGTTACATTGTTACATCCCGTGATCTATTTAAGCTTTTCTATTTTTCAACTCTACAAAGAACCTATAAGCAGAGCGGACCGGCTCAAATACTGGGGTCGAAACCTGTCAATCAAAATGTCCCTATACTTGTTCCCTTTATCATTTTCAAGTTGTTTCGTTCTTTTTTTAGGAGAATTTGACAGAGTTTGAGGTGAAGTGTCGTTGGGAAACTATTTTGTTTTGTTTTAATTGTACCTGAGACATGGTGTTGAACACAGTGGAGTTTTGTTGGATATATCGAGTGACGGACGGACGTTACTTTATCACAACCGAGTTGGACTTTGCTGGTGTTACGGGTTGTTATTGACCTAGTGCTGCTGCCAGGATCTTGTCTATACCAGTATTTTCGTATATTTTAATATCTATCTAGTTAAGTTGAGGCGTTATTAAGGAGACAATAGTTAATAGTTTAATTGTAAGGTGTAAGTAAGGAGTTGGAGCGAGGGAAGACGATACAGGTGGGTCTGGAGTTATCTAGAGCCGGCATCAGATGTAACAGCGGTGTAATTGCAGCTGCGAGCCTGTACTCTCCCTCTCCGTGTAATTATTTGATGGTCGCTCTATTAGATTTGTTTTTTTCACACTTGACTGAGTTTGTTGCCATGTTTTACTTTTACTCTTATTCGATTGCTTTATATGTCCGTCGTATCTCTTTTCTTTTAATTTCCTGTCTTTCCCGCATAACGCGTCCATGGATAATTGGATACGAAGGTTTATTCGTCTGGGAGAAGACATTCCACTTCAGATTTTTATCACAAAAAACTTGAGATAGAAAAAAAAATTATCCCTTAAAATGTTAAAATTAAAAAAATATCGGACGGGGGACGACTCGAAACTTTTCAACCAACTAATTCCAACATGGCGGCAGCTACTAAGTTTTAATATGGAAGAAATATTTATCTTATAGACAGGTATAATTGGTACGAATTTCAGCTGTCGGGAATTTTTTTTTTTACGAATTTTTACCTGATTTACCAAAACAGGTTAGTGACTTCACAAATTTTTTATTTCCTGGCTGCCCATTTACTTGTAAGTTATGATTTTTGTACCTTGTTTCGACTCTCTAGCTTTAAACTGTGTGAGGTATGCGTGACACAGTCAGACATCCAGTTTAAAACCTCTCAATGGCCTTAAAAACACTGAAAACGTATAATTCCGTTGAAATTTCGAGTTTCTAGCGATACTCTCCCTTTAACGGGAAGTCTGAAAAGATCATAGCGTATTAAGATTAGAGCCAAACTGATAAACAAGGGCGAGCGATTTATGTCGGACTGTCAAGGCATTATTTGAGTTTTATATAAATCTCGGTCCCAACAACTAACAACTTAGACGCCAATTTTAAATCTTAAACGACTGGATTCCACGTGTAGATTATAGTCCAGGAGATAGCGTGCAAAAAAGTGTCTGACTAACATCAAGCTAGAATTTTGTATACAAGTCAATCATTTAGCGCCTTTTAACAATATGTGGTCGGCTAAGTTCATCTGCGGGACATAGCTTGGCAATAGGGGTTTGAAAAAAACAAGCCGGTGGAGAGCGGCCATGTCTCACCAATTACGGTGGACAATGTGATTTTCATGATCCTGAGTACAGAATTAGTTAGTAGACCAAAAATCAATTCGATGTTATTTTCCCACTTGATAGGTTAGTTATTCAAATATTACTAAAATCAACGTGGTCACCTGTCAAGGGACAAACTAACATCAACTTGATTTTCGGTCTACTAACTAATTCTGTACTCAGGATCATGTAAATCACATTGTCCACCATAATTGGTGAGACATGGCCGCTCTCCACCGGTTTGTTTTTTAAAACGCCTATTACCAAGCTATGTCCCGCAGACGAACTTAGCCGGCCACATATTGTTAAAAGGCGCTAAATGATTGACTTGTATACAAAATTCTAGCTTGACACTTTTTTGCACGCTATCTCCTGGACTATTAGTTTAGCAGTTAAAGTGCGAGGTTTCCAGATAAAGTTGATGTTTTTTTTTTTTTTTTTTTTGTACATGCAAAATTAACAAAAATAATAAAGTTGATGTATTCGGTACAAACTTGGGCTTTAGTTACCTCACCACTGTCAAATCAATAAATAAAAACTCTTTGGTTTTAACAAATGTTAGAAAGAAGATAGAAGATGAAGTTGAGAATAGTTCTCTCTCTCACCGCCAGGTTAACATTGTAGTTATAATATTTGTAAGGGCTAAGAAGTGCGACTACAGGGGAAATGTAAAGGTTTTAGGGTGGAATTTATTATGAGGAGTTGGTGCGTGATGTAGTTGAGTCATATTGCGTTAGCTGAGGGGGGGGGATCTCTAAGTAACTATAAATCAGTTTGCAGGGCCCTTAATCTTAGTAAGGACAGGGGAGTTGTGTAGAGTACAGCGCTGTGAAGGTCTTAGTCTAGCTGTGAGCTCCCCTCGTGACTCATCCTCCAGTATCCTTCGCAGCCAATATCACTGTTAATTCTACTCGGCCAGCTGCGTGTTATCCACCGCACGCAGCGCTAGTGTCGCTTGTAGTCATCGCTAGTCATCTAGTCTAATGCCGCCCGGTCTTCCTCACCAACGTAAAGCCGGGTTCCCACGGGGAGTGAAGACTCTAGAGTGGCTCACTGTAGAGTGGACTCGCCCCATGTGAACGCGTCGCAGTGAACTCTCCTCTGACGTCACCGGGAGTGAGGATAGTTCACTACCGCTCACTCTCCAAATCAAACCTGTTTAATTTTCAGGAGTGAATACTCCTGTTGCCAGCCGTTTCATAGAGGCAACACTTTGTTTTTTTTTATCTCTCCTCCACCCGCGGCTAAAACCTTTGCTTGTTTTATTATTACTTATTATATATTATACTATATTATATACTATTTTAATTTGATATATTATTCTATATTTTTATACTATATTATACACTAGCTCTCAATATCACAAATTGTGTATGTATATATATATATATATATATATATATATATATATATATATATATATATATATATATATATATATATATGTGTGTGTGTGTGTGTATGTATCTGTATATGTGTGCATGTGTATGAATGTGTGTATATGTATATATAATAGATATATATATTATTATTAATTATGTATGTATGTAAAGAATTTTTTATTTTTATATCAATTTATGTAGTTAAAATTTAAAATTGTATATGATGTCATAAATTATATTTCTTGTTAGTTTGCGTGATATTATACTATATTTAGACTATATTATTATACTATATTATATTTCTTGTTAGTTTGCGTGATATTATACTATATTTAGACTATATTATTATACTATATTATATTTCTTGTTAGTTTGCGTGATATTATACTATATTATTATACTATATTATATTTCTTGTTATAGTATGCGTGATATTATACTATATTATTATACTATATTATATTTCTTGTTAGTTTGCGTGATATTATACTATATTTAGACTATATTATTATACTATATTATATTTCTTGTTAGTTTGCGTGATATTATACTATATTATTATACTATATTATATTTCTTGTTAGTTTGCGTGATATTATACTATATTTAGACTATATTATTATACTATATTATATTTCTTGTTAGTTTGCGTGATATTATACTATATTATTATACTATATTATATTTCTTGTTATAGTATGCGTGATATTATACTATATTATTATACTATATTATATTTCTTGTTAGTATGCGTGATATTATACTACATTCTTCAAGTTGTTTTAAAAGGTAGTAGGTAACTATGTCTGAGCCTTCGGCGTCGGCTCGTATTCTTAAATTGCAAGAAGGTGAAACTATGAAGTTTCTAAAGTTGTATTCCAGTGAGTCAGTTTTAAATGATTCGAGCTGTTCAAATTATAAAAATAGATATTTTAGAGAAGCTCGCTTTTCTACGAGAAGCTCGTTCATGGTTGGCTCCCTGGGATAAACTGAGAAGCGTGAGCACTACCCTGTGTGAACTCTCCACTGTTCTCTGCTAGTTTCACTCTTCTTCCCCCTCCAGGCGTGGGTCACAAGAGTCTTTACTCTAGCGTGGCACTGTAGAGTCTTCACTCCCCGTGGGAACCCGGCTTAACTCTCAACAATACAGTACCGACACGTCTTCACTTGAACTATCCTTGGCGTATCCAGCAGGGGGGACAGCCCCCCTCCCCCCCCCCCCCCCCCAGACACAATAGAGTTAAAAAAAAATACCGCCGTATTTTTTTTTTTTTAAGTGAAACTTCTTTGGCGGCGGTAGAGTGAATTTTTTCATATAGTGAAATCGTGTAACGAAGTTTGCGATTCGAGACTCGTCCAAGTGTAACATGTTTACAGATTAATTGTATTATATCTATTTAAAGTCTAGCAAATCAAAGCAAACATTTATTTTTATTGGAATAAATGTGGTTACCTTAGCGTAGCAATATTTTTACAAATTCGTCAAAAAATGAAAAAGAGCAATGCATTGTAGAACTTAAGTTTCACTTCTAATGCATGAGAGCCATTTTTTTTTAATACATATTGCTTCCGAGCTCACCGAAGGTAACGGAAGTTATTTTACATTCACCACATATTCAATTTCACCTCAGAAATGCATAAAAGCGCTGTTTTAAAAGGGGTCCCCTGGACTCCCTGCCATAAACCCCCCCCTCCCAATAATTAACTGCAAACAAATAATAAATAACTATAAAATTTCTTATTTTACTAAAAAACAATTGATTTGTTATGAAAGCTCTGTAGGAAATGTTTTAGTGTGGACGGACTGACACACTGACATCTCTCTAATTAGTTATTGCAGTTTTTTTTAATTCTTTAGTATAAGTTGGATATTTTTTGTGGCCGTAATTCTGTCGTCAAAATCTTGGGAGGGGTAATTAACCGTGTTGCAGCCGTCCGGTCGAGATGAAACTCGCTACAAAGACTCTGTACCAACACTAACACATTCTACGAAATAATTGATTAATTGTCAAATTAACTTTCCAACCACTCACGCAACCAAAATGTATAAATATAAACGATTTAGTATAAAAACTTAGTTTATCTACGATTCATACGAAATATAAACATTGTATCTTTGTTTAGATGCGTAAAAAGTGATTCTTTAAGGACTTGTATTCAATGCGCATGCGCGTTTCATAATTCCTCTTTTTTTCCGCCCTAGTTCGGTAAAAAAGAAGAATTCTTCATCTTAACGCACGTTTAGCGAGTTTGTTTACATTTAACAAAACTAATTTGATGTTTGTTTAATTAAAGTAACTGTTTTTATCGAGTTTTTAGTGAAATACAATGAGTGATTTACATAATTCATTATGACGAATATTAGGAGAATAATACTCTTCCCGAAATAATTAATTCGGCACAAAATACAACTAATGCATTAATGTCATCTTTATCAAAAGAACGAACATACAGGAAGTTTTTTAAATGTTTTTTTCTGTATTTATTATAAAAATCTAACATTCACAATAAAGTACGGTACGCAAATCGTGGGAAAACTGCATTTTGCTTTGCTCGTGTGTTTTACTAGTTTCCGGACTAGACGCGTAATGTACTATTTTATGGACTGGTATTATTATATCTCGGTTACTGAGACGAAATGTCGGTAGGTTATAAAGTGGGGATGGTGGGTGAGACTGAAGTGATGCGTCTAATGACGGGTGGCAGTGATATGAGGCGGGCCAGAGAAAGCAGTTGTAAACACACAGGTGTAGAGGTTAGTGGGATCCAGCTGACATTGACCTCCTACTCGCCTTATCACCTGGAAACTTATTCAACTTGTTATCAGTATCTTAACTACACGACTCTGTCGTCTTCTCACTGTCCGCCACCTTTCCTTCTAGTCAAAACAGAGTTGCGTAATTCCAAAGCCCCGATCTTTCCACTTGAAAAATTATAGCACCTGATTAATAAACATGTAATATTAGTGTATTAAAACTAAAATTGGATGGTATTTTAAGTGAATGAGGTGGAAAGCATTAAAGCAGCATTCAGACCATCAACTTGGTTGTCAACTAAGTTGATATTCAAGTTGACAATATTTAACACAGACATTACTTTTTACAAACAAATCTACACAATCTAAAGTTTCTTCAAGTTTTTTGAGTGAGGTTTTTGGGTTAAAAATGAGGGAAGAATTGTTATACCTAGTTGTTATCATGAATTATATTAAGAAGAGGCTCGTCTACAATGAATTTATTTTTTTATTTTACTCCAACCAGTGGACCAACATCAAATTTCAACCACCAACCTATCCTCCGACGATAAACATTGACTTTAACTTGGTATATTGACACAAGGTTGATAACCATGTTGGTCGTCTAAATGCCGCTTAAAAATAATAACAGGTTTCCACCAAGTGTCACAATAATGCAGTCATAATAATAATAGTGCAAAATAACTAGTGTTATTTTGTGTTCTTCATATTGGTCGCCATCTTGAAAATTTGAATTGTGAAATTTTACTAGTTACATGTTCTTTTCCTTTTCTTAAAGGCCTTTAAAACGATGTATAGCACACTATGCTGACTAAAACTTTTTTTTAGTCGTCCGCCATATTAGCCGCCATCTTAAAAATATTTATGTGGAATTTCTTTCTTTTCTTTTTTTTTTTTCTCAAAAATGCTGAGTTGTATATATGTGCCAAATTTCGTTAAAATTGATCAATTTTTACTTCAGTTATCGTTAGACAAACTAACAAACAAACTTTTCAAATTCCAAGTCTCTGAAATTAAGTTCTCACTACGCTCGTTCAATTAATGCCGTCAAAATAATGACAAGAGTTTAGTCTATGTGAAATATGGTCTAAAGCTCTGCCCAGTTTGGGGTGGTGCTGGCGTAGTGAGTAGTTACGTCTCACACAGCTGTTACAGGCTGTGCTCAGTACACTGGACTGGTCTGAGTGTTAAGGTCACTTGGCGTGAGGGCCAGACCTGTCTAGTCTGTCTTCTACTGGTTAACCGATCTTTGTTTAACTGACTCAGAGTTACCAACAGAACATCTAGATTAAGTAATCTAGAGATTAAGGGATCTACAGGATGTACAGCCAGCTCGCTGTAATTTACTGTCCTCACTTCTCGTATTACTCCTCCCGTCCACCTAATATTACTTTTAAACATCCTCAGCTTCACCTTAGCATATGTAATTTGAGCAACTGCAAACAAGGTTTGTTCAGGAAACACCAGACTCTTTATTGAATTTAAGCTTGGCCCCAAGTCGGCAAGAATACGAGGGTACACCGTTTATTATGATAGTCTACGTGCCGATACTTGCTTACCGTTGGAATATTGGGCCGAGCCAAAAATCAAAATACAAACAGAGCACCTGCATACTATACACAAGAAAAGTGGCGGGAAATGCGAGAAATCCACCGCACTGGCAAAGTCGCAGGTTTGAGGGAGCCATAGATAACATCCAATTTCGTGGTTAGCTCCCCTCCGAAGAACTGACTAAAAAAGCCCTAGAAAACTAGATTACTGAGTGGAGACAACTTGGCGTCCACACTGGAGGAGGCAGTGGTGCTCTCTTTAACAAGGCCAGCACCTCCTCCAAATATCAAGGTGGAAGAGGGCTTGATAAAGTAAAGTAAATATGTATCATATAATATGACCTTTATAACTCGCCAAGCAACAGGGCTTACTTGGTCTGCTGATTGTTCCCAGGCATGGGGTGGGTAGTTGAGTTGTTGGAGTCCGGACGTGGTGAAGATCACACAAAAACTGCTTTGCACTTTAAAGTTAAATAATTAACGACATCAACTTTTAAACTCGGAGAAACTGAAAGAGGAAGAGGTACCGGTGCGGGCAAGGTGAGAGGTGGAAGCGGAGGGAAGGGAATATGGAAGTTAAAGGAGGCGAGAGAAAAGCACCGCCACTGGAGAAACGGCAAATTAAAATACAAAACAAAAATTCCTTAGGACGAAGTATAAGGGGGGGGGGGGGGGGGTTAGGTATACTGAAGCAGAGGAGGCAGCTAAGCGAGACAGTTGACGCACCAGCTTGAGCCATATAAATACTGAGGTGGGAGGAATGAACTGCGAGTAAACCCGAGCCACCGCAATTTGCAATTTTAATCACTTGCCCATTGTAGTTGGGATATGGTAAACCATGAATGAAGGAAACGAAACCTCGCGCCGCAGCGCTCTCTTCTACAACCTCAAGGTCCTTCCGCTCCACCCTGCATTCCCAAATAAACTTTTACTTTAAACATGCCTTCCACAGTTGTTTTAACAGAGTAGCGAACAAATTTAACTTGAAAAGAAACATTAGCACTTGCGGAGGAAATGTCCGATTCACTGTTCATTAGATAACGAATTATTTGCCGGACGAGATAGCCGAGCGAACTGTGTTCTCGCAACCCCTATTCTGAAATAAAGGTGTAATTTTGCGTTGTGTCTGGTGACGGTATGGCAGGGAGCTAAGACATGTTGGACACTGATTGCTTTAAGTGAATACCTCCCGTGCCGTATTAAACACGCGCGTGTACAGGATTTGCTCAATGGACCCGCTACGTGCTCTATCTCTTCCTCCGCCAGTACAAAACAAAAACACCGGACAGTAGGATTTTCGCTTTATCATATAGAGATAGTATATTATAATATTGGGTGAAATTATTATGAAGCAGCAAAAATCCCTATTTGGATTGATTTACACGTTTTAAGGTACCCTTATTCCAAAAAAGTGCATCTTGAAAATATCTGTGTGTCGTCCATACAGACGCGTGCAGCCATTTACTACTGCACCTATTATGGTGAAATTCGAAGGCGGGAAAATTATAACCCTGAAATAAAATTGAGAAAGAATTTCGGGACTCTGCTCCCCCAAATACCTTGAAAAATCTTTAAAACTTGTTTCTCGAAATCGGTCCGGACGATTTTTCCATCAAAATATATATTCTTCAATCCGTTTAAATAGGGATTTAACCGGACAACTCGGGTTTCCCGGGAAAAATCTAGTTTCTGAGGTACTGATATAATCCTAAATACATATGATTGAGATGAAATTTAATTGTCAAAACGCAATTTACTACTAATGTGTCTAATGTAACTACTCCAAAGTGTCTAGCCGCTGGCCCAATCCGATCCTTGCTTTTTTTTGGGGGGGGGGGGATTTTTCTTTACAAAATATGCGACCTTCGAAAAAATCCTTAAACACAGTTGTTTGTCATTTGACAAATAACTACCATTTTTCCCGTTGATTCGTTGTAATTAAAAAAAAGAGGGGGGGGGGGGGGCAAGATATAAACCATAAATATATTTGGACTGAGAGCGGGCTCCTCCTTCATTTAGCATTCCAGAAGACGGACTTTTCAAGGCTTAGTTTTTGAGGGGTGATTTTTTGGAGGTTGCCTATATAATTTTTCTGTGTTTGGGTCATTACGCGCGACATGTTTGCAGAGTTTCAAATTTTTGTATTGAGTATTTTCTGAGATGAAATGCGTTACAGACAGACAGACAAGCGCAGGAATGTATGTATGTGTGTGAGGCTCCCTCTTTTATCCAACAGAGCCTTAATTTGGCGGTTTCACGTTTGAAAGAAAGTAGCAAGTGTCTCTGTCTGTCGCACCCTGTGTAAGAATAAATTATTATTAATTTAGATAATTTTCTGGTAAAATATTAATGATTAGATTTCAGGTGTTTTTGGTTTGAAATGAGTGAAGAATTGTTATACGTTGTTACCTCGGTTTATGTGAAGAGGAGACGATAAAGGCCGCTTTAGACGATCAAAATGGTCGGTAACCATGTTGAAGTCAATGTTTATCGTCTAGGGATAGGTTGGTGGTTCAAATTTTATGATTGTTACAAGTTGGAGTAAGATAAATAAAATACGTGTGGTGTCGCGGGACACCCGGTAGCAACCAAGTTCCTTACGCTTTTTATTAAATATAAATTATAAAATTACAATGCTAAATATATGATACTAACACTAACTACTTATACATGGCGGAGTTAGAAAAGAGACAAAATTAAAAGTAACTATCTGTACTACCAGAGTTAAGGCAAAATTAAAAGAAAACTTTTTATTATCTTTGAAAAGAGCGTCTTACTATAAATGATGTATTGTAAATTGAGAAAAAAGTTAATTTTGATTAGTTGAAGCGAGCGCAAGCGAGCTTCTTACATTCAACGAAATATGCATCTTGTCTGTCTGTCAGTAACGTTTACGCGTGTGACGATAACTTGAGTAAAAGTTGACCGATTTAGTTGAAATTTGGTATACATGATCTTCTTACTAATACTCAGGCTAAGTTCGTTGGACAGCGTGATCCGTCCAAGAGTTCGCGCGCAATGCTCGCGTAAATGTGAGCTTCAAATTTAAAATTGGAATTTCAGGACGGGAAAAAATTCTATCATCACCTACTCGATGAGACGAACATTTTTTTAAATAACATTTTTCAGTAAAACCAACAACGACACTGCTATGATTTAATAAAGATCGCTAAAACTATTAAAGCGGACCTAAACGTTTAAAATAGAGATAACTAGGCATCGCGTGGCTCTATCATTGAAGGGAGCGTATAGTAATAAATATGTATTGAATATTGAAAAAAAAGATTATTGTGAATCATGATGAGTTGATAGATAATGGGTCTGGTAGTAGTGCAGCGGCTAGTAGTAAGGGAACCACCCCGCATTCTTACTATTCCTCTAACCACACATCTCTATTTCAATATTTATAATTTGTATCTCTTTGCTACAAACAAACTACTGCATGTATCAAATTTTGCATACCTGTTTCAATTGTGCATCAGATGGTGTCTATGAAGTTTTATTAAAATCGTTACGTTAGAACGTAAGATATCGGTAAAAAGGTTGTTTTCTCTATTTTAAACGTTTAGGCCCGCTTTAATAGTTTTAGCGATCTTTATTAATTCATAGCGGTGTCGCTGTTGGTTTTACTAAAAAATGTTATTTGAAAAAAATGTTCGTCTCATCGAATAGATGATGATAGAATCTTTTCCCGTCCTGAAATTCCAATTTAATTTTTGAACCTCTCGTTTACGCGAGCGTTGCGCGCGAACTCTTGGACGGATCACGCTGTCCAACGAACTTAGCCTGAGTATTAGTAAGAGGATCTTGTATACCAAATTTCAACTAAATCGGTAAACTTTTACTCAAGTTATCGTCACACGCGTGAACGTTACTGACAGACAGACAGACAGACAGACAGACAGACACGGAGCATATTTCGTTGAATGTAGGAAGCTCGCTACGCTCGCTTCAACAACCTTTTTACCGATATCTTACGTTCTAACGTAACGATCTTAATAAAACTTCATGCACATTGTTTAAAGTACAATTGAAATAAGTATGTAAAATTTCAACTTGATACATGCAGTAGTATTTGAGTAATGAAGTGATACATTTATAATACTAGGCATCGCGTGGCTCTATCATTGAAGCGAGCGTATTGCAATGAAATACTGAATATTGAAATTTATTAATCATGATGAATGTCATAGTTGAAGATAAGTGGAGGAGGGTAGTGTAGGCAAGAGTGGGGGTACTCGGTACAAAGCTTTACTTCCGAAACAAACCTATACACTATACGACTATAACAATCTTCACCACCCGCGGTAGCTTTTAAACAATTATTATAAATGTATCTCGTCACTACGCAAAGAATTTTGCTTGTATCAAGTTGAAATTTTGCATACCTGTTTCAATTGTGCATTAGATGGTGTATATAAAGTTTTATTAAAATCGTTTCGTTAGAACGTAAGATATCGGTAAAAAGGTTGTTTTCTCTATTATAAACGTTTAGGTCCGCTTTAATAGTTTTAGCGATCTTTATTAAGTCATAGCGGTGTCGCTGTTGGTTTTAGTAAAAAATATTATTTGAAAAAAATGTTCGTCTCATCGAATAGATGATGATAGAATCTTTTCCCGTCCTGAAATTCCAATTTAATTTTTGTACCTCTCGTTTACGCGAGCGTTGCGCGCGAACTCATGGACGGATCACGCTGTCCAACGAACTTAGCCTGAGTATTAGTAAGAGGAACATGTATACCAAATTTCAACTAAATCGGTCAACTTTTACTCAAGTTATCGTCACACGCGTGAACGTTACTGACAGACAGACAGACAGACAGACAGACAGACAGACACGGAGCATATTTCGTTGAATGTAGGAAGCTCGCTACGCTCGCTTCAATTAGTTTAAAAGCTATTCTGGGTGGTTAAGATTCTTATAGTCGTTTTGTGTGTAGGTTTGTTATGAAGTAAAGCTTTGTACCGAGTTCCCCCACTCTACCCCTTACTACACTCTTCCACTTATCTTCAACTATGACATTCATCATGAATAACAAATTTCAATATTATTCAGTATTTTATTGCAATACGCTCGCTTCAATGATAGAGCCACGCGATGCCTAGTTTATAGTTAAGATGGTTGTAAAGTAGAAAAGACTGTCTCATTAGACTCCGTAAAATCCGTAAAATATTATAATATAAAATATAAATCACCAACACTAAAAAACGTCTGCTTGTATCAGGTTGAAATATTACATGCCTGTTTCAATTGCACTTAAGAAGATGTGTAAGAGGTTTTATTAAAATAGTTACGTTAGAACGTAAGATATCGGTGAAAACGTTGTTTTCTTTATTTAAAACGTTTAGGTCCACTTTAATAGATTTAGTGATCTTTATCACTTCATAGCAGTGTCGGTGTTTGTTTTACTAAAAAAAAATTATTTAGTAAAACATGTTGTTGTTTTTCATTAAATAGGTGAAGTTAGAATTTTTTCCCGTCCTAAAATTCCAATTTTAAATTTGAAGCTTACGTTTACGCGAGCGTTGCGCGTAAACGCTTGGGCGGATAACGTTGTCCAACAAACTCAGCCTAGGTATTGGTGAAATGAACATGTGTACCAAATTTCAACTAACTCGGTCATCTTTCACTCAAGTTATCGTCATCGGTAGATTTCGTGACGCTTGGTTGCGTGACGGTTATTTTGACGGTGATTTTGGTCGTTTTTTTTTTGGCTTCACTCCCGGGCTCCAGAACGTGCCATAAGCATCTTCGTTCCAAAAATATTTATGTGACCAGCCTTTTCTTTACATATTTCATGATAATAACGAGGTTGGTATAACAATTTTTCACTCATTTTAAACCCCAATACCTCCCCCGACAATTTTGAACAAACTGTAGATTCGGTAGACTACTTTGTAAAAACTAACGTCTGAGTTAAATTTTTTCATTAAAAGTTGATCGCCTAAAGCGGTCTCAAGAACAACAATAACGCAGAAAAATGCCAGGTATGGGCCTCTTGTTAGGAATTTCATGGAATGGCTTATTATGTGAACAAGTTACCATTACAAGTGTCAATCTACACTGAGTACTCACGTTTATAGACATGCAGACAATCTACATTGCTGATATATTTTTTGGAAAATGGAATAACATGAATAACAATCGTGTTATTTCATAAAATCGTTGCGTGTTTTAATACATGCACCATTTTTGCAATTCTTCTCTCCCTTTTAGTCCAGTCGTACTGTCGTAACCCTTAAAAATCGTTTTTTTTTTTTTTTTTTTTTTTTATATATAATTCTTGATGTTATTATTTCAATGTTTTTATAAGAATAAAATAATATAAATGTAGATAATTTCTTGGTAAACTAACGATTGATTAGATTTTACTTGGATAAGCATTTAGTTAATTATTTGTTGTTTTCTCTTGTTTTATGTTGCAAGGTTTGTCCGATTCTAACTTTATGGTTTGTTTTGTTGCAGGTATGTGTTGGTGACACTAGTAGATGACAGCACTCACACCCTGACAGTTAACTTCATATTTCTTTACATAACAATACACCATCCAGAGCCAGTTTCCGCCCCCAATACCATTAATAATAATCTTAAGTTAATACTTACGATTAATAGTAAGTTATCAAATCATTTTGATAACTCTAAAGAGACAGAGGTTCGTCAAATTACCGTCAGGTTGGCATGTGAATACTTCGTAAGTTAAAACAAGTTACAGGTGCTGGAGCCTCAGCATCCTTCATCCTTGTCCATCTCGAAAGGAAAGATAATGTGCAACTACACGAGGAAAGTACTGACTCGTCCAGCCCTACATTATATCTTATATTTCAGTTTCACCTACTTTTTCAAGTCGACATAAAACTCCTTTATCTACGATTGATACGAAATATAAACATTATATCTCTGTTTAGATGCGTAGAAAGTGATTATTTACGTACTTGTATTCATTGCGCATGCCCGTCTCATAGTTCTGAACAATTCCTCTTCTTTACCACGCTAGCTCGGTAAAGAAGAGGAATTCTTCAGCTTTACGCACGATTAGCGAGTTTGTTTACATTTAACAAGACTAATTTGCAGTTTGTTTAATAAAAGTAACTTTTATATAGAGTTTTTTGTGAAAATCAATGAGTGATTTAAATGATTATGAGGAATATGAGGAGAATAATACGCCTCCCGAAATAATTCGGCACAAAATACAACTAATGAATTAATGACATCTTTATCAAGAGAGAGATGCGAACTTACATACAGTAAGTTTATTTGTTTCTGTAGTTATTATTTAAATCTAACAATCGTAGATAAAGTACGGTACGTAACTCGTGCGAAAACGGCATTTTGCATTGCTCGTGTGGTTTTACCACCCGAGCGACAGCGAGGGCAAAATGCAAAATGCTACTTTCCGCACTCGACGCGTAATGTACTATTTCAATTTACCATATTTTTTAACCTTATTTACAAACCACGATAGACTAGAAACAACGTTATATCCCGTGTTGTCCAGGACTGGACGAGGCATTAGGTTTACATGAGAAATGTAAATATTCACGAGTAGATATAAATAGTGGGCTTGAATATAGCCGGCTGCGGGGCTGCACCGTGTAGCGATGTTTACATTCGGCTCTTGTTTGTAAAAGAAAATAACTTTCTAAGTTTGGAAATCTCAAGTCTACAAGGGGCTAGCAGGTCGTGCTGCAACTTAGTTGCATCGTATAACCCTCTACAGAATAATAAATGCTCCCGATTATTAACTTTTTGTGGACAGTTTAAACCGACATAATGTATTGTGACTGAGTATTTTTACGAGTGTTTTGTTAAAGGGAGGTTTGCACTGAGCCTAGTTGGGTTCCTGATCTGACCAGAGGTAATTCTGTGCACCTCCCCCGAGACTGTTTGGAAGGTTACGTTTATTTGGTGGGCTATAGTTTTAGTTTTGTGCTGTAAATGTTTGTTAAACGTAAAGTAAGTAACAAGATAGCCGAGTTTAATGATTAAACACCTGCTCACATCACTTGTTGTTTTCTCATTAGACTGCATTTACACTTTACTTGTATTATTAATTATAATGATAATGTTTTACATTCCAACCTATAATCTATTTAATTAAACTGGAAACTGCTTAGGCATGTTCAACTAAATTGTTAAGGGGTATCGTGTCTAGTTATTATATTACATAATATTACTTTATACTTTTAGACGCAAATACTTTGCTAATTATATTTATCGGATTGTCGTTTTGTACTATTATAATTTTCCTTACTAAGAATAAGTTATTGATAATAGTTAAAATTACTATTGAAGAGAAAAGACGGTGCGGAACGTAGAAGCTTGCATTGGTTCTGGTTGGCCAGTGCTTCAATCTCTCACCTGCACAGTAGAATTTAATTTGTTATTTATCGACCATTATTTTTAGGGTACGTAGGTAAAACCAAGTACCCTTATATTTTCCTGCGTGTGTCTGTCCGTCCGTCCTCTCGCGTGCTCTCACGGCTACACCTTTCGTCCGATCACTTTGAAATTTGGCATGTATGTACATGCCCACATATTTTAAAAATATAGCGACTTAAAAAAAAAAAAATTCAAAAAATTAGGGTAAAAAAACTTAAGGGTTAAAATTTTTTTCGACACCGTGAGGGGTATCATATGAAAGGATACGTCGAGCTGATTACAAAAATATATAATTCTTTGGTTATAACTTTGATAGGGCGAGCGTAGGCGAGTTTGAAGCGGGTTTGAAACGTGTCCCCCCCCTCTCTCTATCTCGCTTATGTGAAGTGCAAAAAATCTGAAAAAAATCCTGAACATTCTTCGGCTAAAAGTAAAGATACCACTTTTTGGAAATTTCGAAAAAAATATTATTTTATTTTTTATTGACAAAATACGTTTTTTTTATAATTATGGTTTTTTCGATGTATTTATATGGTTGTAGTCCGGTTCAGTGGCAAAAAAATATATTATCAGAGTGTGATTTGAGAATATCAGACCCTTAGAATGGTTCAAAGTAAGCTTTTTAGCATTTTAAAAAAACACTGTTTATACACTTTACAGTTAAACACTATATAGTGTGGACTACGGACCCTCGCTGTGTGCTGACTAGCACACACTTGACCTGTTTATTGTGGATTAGTTGTTGAGGCGCGTGATGTAGTGGCTTGCCTCTGTGTTGCGTGCAAAATAAATATACACTTGAAATCATTTTAGCAAAATATTATAAAACATTCAAATTAGTTTTACTATTTCTAATTTATAAAATACCGTTTGTCTTATAATTTACGAGCACAAAATCAGTTTTTTACTACGTTTTTAGCTTCCTTTCTTGTTTATTTGTTTGTCCAGTACAAATCTTGCGATCGATTTTTAACTAACTTCCCGAGTAGCTAGACATTTGAAACTTTTAGAATAGCTCAGAACACGATGACAATGCAATATTTTAATACTTTTAGCCCTCTTTCAGCAGAATTTAATTCGTTTTCAGCAAACTTTGCTGTAGGTATGGAATGTTAGTTCGGAAAAAATCCGCAAGATATTTTATTTGTTTTGACATGTCCCATATTAACAATCTTCATTTTGACAGGTTTCAAATTTGTGATTTTTTTATTAAGATAACATAAAACATTGAATGACAGCGAAAAAGGAAAAGTAAACAAAGAAATAAATTAATTGACGTGTGACAACCAGGTTTGTTTACACTTGTGTCCTAGGTATCGGTTAAATTTTTCTGCATCTGTACTTCTTTAATTGAACAGATTTTTCTTTTTCTTCTCTTATTGTCCCTACACGGGGGCATATCAATGGCACGGTTTATTTATTTTTTTTTATTTTTTTTTATATATTAGCTGCGTTGCCAAGCTGTTTGCTTGGATGCAGTAGGTCATATAATAGTACAAAAAAAATACAAGAAAACTTAAATACATAAATACAAAAACTTAAATACATTGAGTATTAGGAATAATATATGTATAAATTATCAAAATATATATTATATATTTTTACAAAATTATATAATATATATTTAGATTCGGTGTTGGCGAGATCCGTTGTACAATGATTTATCCTTTTATAGGTTTAAGATCAGCTCTCTAGATGGTTGTCATTTATGTGAAGTAAATATATTCGGAACTATTTTTTTTCACTAACATTATATTATAACAATGACAATTATATTATCAACATTACATATGATTCAACAGAAAATTTAAAAACGTAGTATATAAAAAGTTCTTTTTATCTTGTAATTATTATAATTATAATTTTCAATTCTTTCTGTATATTTTTAAATACAGGTACCAAATTAATTTGTTTTCTATTAAATGTATACATTTCACTACAATTAGCGTAATAATGAATTTTAAGTGAAACAAATTGTCCTGTCAGGACAATATGAGCTCAGAATTGAAGTATTACACGTACGATGTCAAACAGTGACGGATTCTCCTGATTGAACCAAGAAATGTAGCTAGAAAAATCCCTATCTTCCAACCGCACCAGCTTCTATCTAAATTTCACTGTTTTATCTCAAATGTAGGCCTCACTGCGGGTTGCCCAGGTTTAAAGAGTCGAGTGAGTAGGCTAAGGCTGAGCCCGGGAGAGATTCGTAGTAAAACAGGTGAATAATGAGTTATTTGTGAGTGAGAGAGTAGGGTGGCGTGTGTGTAGGTGGGTATAACAGAGCGCTCTAATGACGGCTTTTAATTTTTACAGCCCTTGCGTGCTGCAAACCGTTTTCCTTGTGGAAGTAAAAGAATATCGCGTCACTTTTCATTGTTGCCATTTAACAAGTTGAAGATATCTAAGTTTAGACCGAGTTTATTCACGTGAGCTAAAGACGATGCTCCAGTCTTGCAAACCACCGCTTTCTTATGCTACTACCATTAGTTCTCTGATATAAAACGTCTGTTAGCATTCTCAAATATTTTCCCTGCTTTTCTTTATAACCTAACAGAAACTTTTATTTAAAAATAGATGTATTTACGTACTTTTATTTATTTTTATTTGTTTACTTTCTGCTTAGAATAATACAATATATAGAAGGAGGATCACTGATAACATTGAAGCCAACTTTGGTTGTGTCCCTTAATCCGCGTTCTAAAAATTCATTTTTGAAATTTGTGACGTCATAACTCTAAAATTATTTGCCTCCGGTTTTTTAATTTAATTTTTAGTAAATTTTAATTATTGATAGTTAGTTTCGATTATTGTAATATTTTTAGCTTGAAATATGCTGAAAATAATGTTTATTATATCATGCCGTGCGAGGTGAAAAAAATGACGTCAGAGTGAAACGTAAACAATAACCAATGGCAGAGTTGAATAGTTACAAAAGTATGTCCAACCTTCTCCAGTATAATGAAAAAATGAGTGTTGTTATGTTGGCAGCCTGGTCTTAAGGACACAACCTCTCGGCAAAAGTTGGCTTCAGTCTCTTATCAGTAATGCTCCTTCTATATATAGTATTAATCTAAGACTTTCTGCCTCCAAATAAATTAAAAAAACAGTCCAAAACTAATACCTCCCTCGTATGTACAGTGATTTAAATCCCATAATATCTCGTCGAAAATTGGTCGGAACAGTTTTTGAGAATTTTTTGTGTGTGCAGTGTCCGTTTTGTGTGTTTAGGGCTGAATGAATTAAAATTTCAGAACGGGATTTGGGCGGCATCTTGATTCTTGGTTTCCTTATAATAGTACGTTGGGTACACCAAAAAAAGCTGCACTTTTTGATTGGAATATGCCACTTTTTGTGGTCATAGTTAATGCCCAGAGGTAACTTTTCAGATAGGGAGCCACTTCAAAATCCGTGTAGAACACCAAAATGGCGGCTATTAAAGATGGCGGTCATTAGCCACCGTATTGACTCACTAAATGTTTCTGTATATCATATCCTAATAGTCCGATTTCGAATTTCTTTTTTTTGTTTTAAAGGTCTTTTAAAGAAGAAACTTTATTGTCCTTATACATTTATCTCTACTCCTTAAAGGTTCAGCACAATTTTAAAAAATATCAAATAACTTCTAAATTTTAGGAGTTCTCAAAATCGGTTTTTTGTGAATATCTCATTAAAGGTCACATTTACAGAAAAATCATGTGATATTAAACTTGTAGCTTGAAAAATTACCTACAAAAAAGATATTATCACTCTTATTGATAGGAGTAACCAGTTTAGAGATATCTCGATTCACAGAGTTTAACGAACAGATTGCACTCCTAATATATCTGTATAAAGGGTGTGGTAAAAGGTCGGCAACGGCTAATTATCTCCGTTAATGTTCAAGACGTATAACTGCGGTTTGTTGTAATCTTCATCATGCATAAAAAACTTTTTTTTTCGGGTACCCATTTTCCCGCCATTTAGGTTGCCGCCATATTGGATTCAACTTTAAAATTGCAAATTGGAACCCCTATACTGTGACACATATTTGAAAAGGTCTTGAAAAAAGAAAACATTTGCCGCAAACCAGAGCTTTTTATCTTTCACCGTTTCAAAATGGCGACCAATTTAAATTACAAAATTGATATTATTGACATTATAATGAAGGTTTAAGACAGGTGTGAACTGTCAGTATATAATATTTTCCATCACTGAGCAAAATAACCATCAAATGTATGTTTTTATTGACTCTGGCAGCAGTGAGTGCTTAAGCAAGGCATCTGTGGCACTAAGGCTGCAAAATTATATTGAATTTAAGTCGGAGATTGAAATTCTGGGATTTGGGGATGAGGGAAAAACTAGGACGCTGGGTACAGTTGCCCTAGATATCACAATAGATAGATTTTTAGTTAGGGAGATCAAAGCCTATGTTGTACCAGATTCTTGCCAGCCCTACGATTTAATTTTATAAAGACAAATGGTAAACTTAAGATTAGACATGCTGAAGAGTTTCCTGTCAGTACGATGGATATTAGCGATAAGCTCACAGAAAATCTGGAGGTAGTAGGGGATGTGAATGTTGCCGCTGGAACGACTTGCATAGTAGATGGTAAAGTTAATTGCCATGACATACAGGTGCCTGTAAGAAATGAAGGAAAAGAAGATAAACTTTTAAAATCAGGTACTATATTGGTTAGAAACGTGGAGGCGAGCAAAGGGATCAGCAATAGAGGCTTAGAGTCAAGGAAAGCAATTCTGGAGGAAGAAGTGATAACCGGCCCCGTAAACCCAATGCAGAAGTTGGAACTGATGGAAATATTAAATAATTACAGGGAGTGTTTCTCCAAAAGTCTATCTGATTTAGGACACACTCACCTTACGGAGATGGACGTAAAGATTAAACCAGGTGCTGCACCAGTGTCCCCTACAAGGCTTCATGGCCTGAACGTACTGAGAACAGTAAGATTGTAGACGAATGGAGAAATGAAGGTATAGTGGAGGATACTGAACTGAATCATCATTTGCCAGTCCAGTGTTGTTAGTGTTGAAGATGACTAGAGGGTCGAGGGCTTGTAGTTGATTTCCGTAAGTTAAAAAGCATCACAGTACGACAGCCGTATCCACTACTGCAAATAGATGACCTACTTGAAAAACTATCCGGTTCAACCTTGTTCGCTGTCTTAGACTTAGCACTTGGTATTTACAGGTGCATTATCCAGAGAGACTAGGGAGAAGACGGCATTCATCACCCCTGATGACACAGGCCAATTCACAAGGATGGTTTTGGACTTATACTAATGCCTCTATGAATTTGCTAGGCTGATGAATAAGGCTCTTGGAACTTTGAGAAATAAAGTAGTACTCTGCTATTTTGATGACTTCATTATTACTGCTACATCTTGAAATGAAATGCTGGAAAAGTTGGAGAAAGTCTTGCAGGCGTTGTCTTCGGCAAACTTAACTTTAAAGCTGAAAAAGTGAGTCTTTGGGACCAATAAGATTGAGTACTTAGGGTTTGTAGTATCAAAGGATGGGATTCAACCAGGTCAGCGGAAAGTCGAAGCAATTGCAGATTTTGCCCCACCTAAATATTAAAATTTGATGTTTTTATAAGTCCGCCAAAACAGATTCAAGGAATGTACCTATCTTCCTTGTTTTTTTTTGTAGTAATTTGTCTGTTGTGTTGTAAAGATGTGCTCTGTGAAATAAAACCATATAATAACTTAAATACTGTCTTATATTTAATAATACTACCAAGAGGATATGATGCCCAGTAAGTTAAACATCGTTAAAGTGTGCCAGTTGAATTTAATTAATAAAATAAATGAAAATTAAAGTATTTTGTTTGTTAAAATTGCACGTGTTTTTTCTTGTTGTACATTGAACGGTTTCTGAAAACAAAATGGCTGAAAAAAGAAAACATTTGCCGCAAACCAGAGCTTTTTATCTTTTGCCGTTTCAACATGGTGGCCAGTTGAAATTACAAAATTGACATTTTCAATTCTTGCTGCTAAAATAAGGCTTTAATAAAAAAAAAAAATAATAGTAAAATTATCCTATTTCAACTCAAAATTCAAAGTTGGTTTCAAAAAATATTTTAATTACATTTTAGGTTGCGAAAGTAAAATTACTATGTGTACTATAGCTACCAAATAAAATTAAAACTTTGGAAAAAATAGCGTTGATATATTATTTTTTACCCCAAATAAGACAAACTTACTTTTGCATTCTTCCCCTTATATCTTTACTTTGGCCGTAATTAAACGTCAATAGTGTCAATTTTGTAATTTCAACTGGCCGCCATTTTGAAACGGTGAAAGATAAAAAGGTCTGGTTTGTGGCAAATGTTTTCATTTTTCAAGACCTTTTCAAATATGTGTCATAGTATAGGGGTTCCAATTTGCAATTTTAAAGTTGAATCCAATATGGCGGCAACCAAAATGGCGGGAAAATGGGTACCCAAAAAAAAAAGTTTTTTATGCATGATGAAGATTACAACAAACCGCAGTTATACGTCTTGAACATTAACGGAGATAATTAGCCGTTGCCGACCTTTTACCACACCCTTTATACAGATATATTAGGAGTGCAATCTGTTCGTTAAACTCTGTGAATCGAGATATCTCTAAACTGGTTACTCCTATCAATAAGAGTGATAATATCTTTTTTGTAGGTAATTTTTCAAGCTACAAGTTTAATATCACATGATTTTTCTGTAAATGTGACCTTTAATGAGATATTCACAAAAAACCGATTTTGAGAACTCCTAAAATTTAGAAGTTATTTGATATTTTTTAAAATTGTGCTGAACCTTTAAGGAGTAGAGATAAATGTATAAGGACAATAAAGTTTCTTCTTTAAAAGACCTTTAAAACAAAAACAAGAAATTCGAAATCGGACTATTAGGATATGATATACAGAAACATTTAGTGAGTCAATACGGTGGCTAATGACCGCCATCTTTAATAGCCGCCATTTTGGTGTTCTACACGGATTTTGAAGTGGCTCCCTATCTGAAAAGTTACCTTTGGGCATTAACTATGACCACAGAAAGTGGCATATTCCAATCAAAAAGTGCAGCTTTTTGGCTTATTTAGCCATGTACCCGACATACTATAAGGTGCGTGGAGCAGAAATATAGATAATTACGACTATTGTATTTTTTTCTAAATGTGGTTGAGGTATTGTGCGCATGCACACGACAAGACAATGTCTAGGCTTTGCTATGTAGATGTGTGAATCGAATGTTTGTTTTATTAATCGACATTTGCCCGTCCTATAGATTGCAATAGAGTCGACTCTTCAAACCTCAGTCCATTCACCATTTCTTTAGGTTGTACTCAACCGATTAAACGAATTTTATTAAAATCACCACCTTAGCCGATGTTTTAGTTATTTATCTATTGACTTTTCACTTGAGTTTTTCGTAATAATAAAACCTAATTTCAAGAGAATTGCATTTTTTAATGGTCGAAAGTTAGGGGGAGTCAAATAAAATGATTATTTTAGTAGGATGTTTTTAGTGGGAGTGGAATTAGTTGGATGTTGTATTGGAGACCTGGGTTGAAGATTGTCGGTTACTATTATGACACTGATACAGGTGCTGTATATCTATTGTCGGGTAGTGTCTGTGTGGGTGTGTGGGAGCAGGTAGTTAAGTATGCGGTGTGTGTCACTCGAGGCAGATGAATATGTAAAGTGTACTATTTCTGTTGGGTTCCCCCGAAACTGTGGCCATAATGACACTGTGAGCTCAGACTCCAACTTGACAAAGGAATTCCTGTCGTGTCTGTATCTGGAATAATAGCCCTCAAATCACCTTGAGTCGGTTCTAACATGCTTGTATAATTGCCGTCGTAAGAATGTCGAGACGTGAAGTTGTCTGGCGAGTAAGTCGGCCCTGCTGGAATATCAGGTAGGTGAGGTACCGGTCCAGTGGAGAATTCTGTGCAGCATCTCCTGCTCTATACTCTTCATACAATTAGAATTGTTTTTTGACAGCGCGGGAAAAGAAGACAAGAAGCCAATGAGAGCGCTGGATTTTGAATTCTAGAAGGTCGGGCCAACCAGGCAAATAATAATGTCTCTAGTGGAGGGGCGCGGACATAAGGGTAACCGTTCCAACATACTTTATAACCTCCACCGCTTGAATTCACCTTTTTGTTATTAAATATAATGCACTAAATATTACACTGGTTTTGAATTTTGTTTGTAACTACCCGTCATTTCAATTTGTTAAGTTATTCCGACAAAGTAAGTCTCAGACAGAAAATTAATTAGAAAATTCAGCTATAGGTACATAAACTCAAAAGGACAATATTTCCATCTTATACAATAGGGTTTATTGTTGATTTACCGAAAAATACCTTCTTTTGTTGACAAACAAATGATGCTATCCCATCCCTCCACATAGGTTGGTCAACCTGAGTGTCAAAAAACAATTCTAATTGTAAGCAGAGTACAGCCCTGATGAGAGAGCATCGCTTACCTTTCCAATATCTAATTCTCATTTGTTTGTGTTAATACAGTTGGATTGTAAGTACTGTGTCTTGTACTCGTGTGTTCTGCAGTTCTTCCTGTAAGTTATAACCGGGTTACCAGTCTAAAGTCTAATACCGCTTAAACTTCCGAAATCCGGATATAAATAATCTAGGGTACACGTACTTCACGATTATGCCTAGAGCAAGGAGGGATAGGTTCTTAAAATCTATGTTAAGCATACGTAACAACAAATATTAACAAGTAAATAGATCGTATTTTCTCCTGACATCATCTAAACATGGATTTAACACAAAATTAAATATGTTTTTACCTGGTAAATCAGGAATAACAAGATTATACAAACCAGCAACTTGTGTAAGCACCAATCCACTATCAGCATACATGTACGTCAACCAAACAAATACAATTATAAAAGAAAAGAAAACTACAGTAGCGTACGACCGAGGCAGCAAACCCTGCCGCAGCCCACACGCGCCTTTGTTTATTCCTATCTCTTATCTACTATTTACTTGAAATATAAAATAAATACTCGTAACGTATCGTTAGGTGGTGAATTCTCGATATCCACTTACCGCCGTGAACAGTCTAAAGTCACGTGTCTGTGGTACTAATATACACTGTGTAGACTTACCACCGTATAAAATAAAATATAAAATAAACAACTTGAACGATAAATTAGAGGAAATTCGGACTAGATGAAAGAATTTTGCAAATTTAATGTTGGATTTGACCTGGAGATATGCTGTATCTGTCAGCCGAGGTGGATATGTTTGCTTGATTATAATACTGGTCCAGTGCAAGTCAAACATTTACAATGTCGATACGAAACATTATGGTTATGGTTGTCTGAGACAGTTTTCCCACGTGTATCGATGATGTCATGTTTGTTTGATCTGACATGTTGCGTCGTGTGCACTAGTTGAAGCACAGAAGTATGTGCATCGCTCTGCAACATGACAGAGGTATGAGTGTTCTAGGATGTCTGTTGTGAGGTACCCCAGTCCTCATGGCGTCCATTATATACATTTTCTCACATGAATTCAAATTTGACGAATATCAAACTGACATATTATTCATTTGTCGCTATATATTATATTAGTGATTCTGTAAAATGATTCCAGCACTGTTTGTGGTCGAATATTAAACTATGCCGAATTTTTTTCGATAAGTGATAACGATAACCAGAGCTTAACCTTTCTCAACCCTTTGTTATTTAGTTTTTCTTCTAATTCCGTTAAACATTTAGAAAACTAATAATATGTATGTTATATGACGTGACTTATACTTAACGTATTTATCAGTATGTATATTAATAAAACAACAAATTAAGTAGTGGATAAAGTATTTATAAAAATGTACTTTATTTTTTCGAAAAAAAAAACAACAAACAAACAAAATAAAAATGCACACAGAATATTACTGTCAAAGTATAAATATAATGAAATATATTACGGGATACCTTTGCAAACGACAAGTCCTATAAAACGTTATTTCAGTCCGAAACCAATAATGGCACCACTCCAATTTCGTTTCGACTTAGATTTTCGATACGACAATATAACATCGATTTTGAGTTAAAGTGTACAAACAAAAAAAGTCAACTTTTGTCTTGTATATTTACAAGTAACAAAGTTGTACAGATTCACATTGAAAGCATCTTGATTCTCATCACGTGACTCGGGAGCGGGAGGCCACATGAACAGTGACAGAATGCGCCCCCAGTGCAATCTAACCGGTGAAGGAAGCAATATTTAGTTAGAAGAGGAGGTTGTAAGATGTGGATTACTCGTGCGTGGTGTTAATAGAAGCCTTGTTTCTAAAGCAGGCTTCATATAGAGCCATATAAATCACTTGCCATGTAGTAATGACTGTAAACAAGTCTGGGCAATTAGAACATCACTAAGTCTCCAGTCCTTCCTCTCTGTAACACACTTTCATCACACCAATAGAAACACAAATCTTAATTCACTTTTCTTTTTCTTATTGTCCCTACTTTGTATAAATATAAATTTGTGGATAATTCGTATAGGGTTTATTAACGAACTCGTCTGCTTCATTAAATTGGGCTGTATTTCGACCGAACCCTGTCATCGTCAGGGTACATTAACAATATTCTGAGACATATTTACAAACGTGTTGACAGAACTATTTTTGATTCCATTAATCCACCATGTTCGGTTCGTCACTATTCAATATGTAGCCCACTACTTTTACAATTTTTTTTAATTTTATATAAAACTTTAAATTGATAAATCGACATTTATGAACGACGAATGAATTGGAGCAAGGTAAAATTTAGGTACCTATACGACTTAACCACAAATTTATTCGAATCTTTATTCTTACAAGTTGTTTTGCTCCTGTTGACCATCTTTGGGTAAAGTTAGCGACGAGTGGACACACTGACATCCACAGTTGTACATGTAGTCGCTACAACCTTTGATTTGCCTTGAATTGTCGATACTGTGTTAATAGGGTCGACCCGCAGCTGGGATGTCCGAACTTGTGAATATGGATTCGGCAAAGTGCGTCTGTGTCGAACACGTCCGCAGTCGAGTATCTCTTGTAGCATCCAAGTATTCTACGCTCATAATAGGGTTAATTACGCCGGAGTAATAAACATCGAATCACCTTGTTATTTACGCTACAGTTTATATAGATTACTCATTTTATAATTCACAACAATGTCTATCTCAGCTATAATAATAAAATTTACTTTTTTAGAACAAATATTCAATGTAGAGGGAAAAGTATGAGACTAGTAATAAGTGGGCTGACATAGGCTCACTTTAAGTTTACTAGGACTTATGGCCAGGTTATGATTTCGGTTCTTTACTTTATTAGTTATGTTATCGTTATCACTATCACTGTTTGTTTGCTTGTCGTTGTTATTACTGAGTTTTATCACGTACAATTTGATTTTATAAACTGGAGAGTTTATAAGTGATATGATGATAATATAGTAGATTTATTACCTCGTATAGTTGCAGAAGCCGGAGACTCGGTGAAGAAACAGAAACAATATTCTAACCTGGGATAATTGTTTTGTGGATTATTTGTAGTTAGTTGTGTTGCGGTGGTTGTGTTGCTCTCATCTGACTCCGTAACCTACTGCTACACGTAGCTCCACCTGCATTCTTATGCCGACTTAGAGTGCTAGGTTGTCCCGTGCTAGTTGGTTCTGTGCTAGATTGTGCTGTGCTAGTTTGTCCTGGGCTGGCTAAACATGTTTGTTGTTGTTTTAGCGTGGGACGGAGTGGAGTGAGGCAGGTGGATGTAGCTGATTAGTGTTGGCTAGATTTAGCTCACTACTGTGCACTGTGAGACGAGGCTCTAGTACGTGGGTAGAGCTCAAAGTGTATAGACTATATAGAAGTATTATAGTCTATACACCTTGGGTATAGAGCTAGCTGGTCGAGTCCTCTACAGCGTCCGGCCCACGGAACCTCACTAAGTCCGTATCGTCAGTACTCTGTTCCCTTATCGCACACCACCTAATGTCATTTATAAGCGGCGATTAATAACAAAGAATATGAAAGCAATAAGAGGAAGGCACGATGTAGCGAGTGCACTTGTGTGCAAGCTGACGACACGAACGCGTTGTATTGCTTCTATTTTACCTGATTAACACTCTAGACGGGCTTTCTTATTGTTATTAAGCAATTGATAGTTGGCAGTGCCACAGCACAGTTAACAAAACCCAAACAACCAGTTTTCTGTCTAGCCAGTCTTTAGCTGTTCTATATTTAACTTCGAAAATTCTTGTTGTATCGCAACGGCTCATTTCCAGTAACAAGACTGGTGATAAACTGCGTAAACAACTCGCGTACAATTGTTTATTTGTTTTCAATATGGCTGTCGGGAAAACTTACACTATTTTACTACGTTTCTATTAGCTTGCTTTCTTGTTTGTTTGTTTGTTTGCCTAGTACAAATCTTGCAATCGATTTTTAACTAACTTCCCGAGTAGCTAGACATTCGAAACTTAGAATAGCTCAGAACACGATAAGAATGCATTATTTTAATTTTTTTAGCCATCTTTCAGCAGAATTTAATTCGTTTTCAGATAATTTTGCTGTATGGAAAGTTAGTTCGGAAAAATCCGCAAGTTATTTTATTTGTTTTGACATATCCCATATTTGTGATCTTCATTTAGACGGGTTTCAAATATATGATTTATGACAGAAAATTTAAAAACGTAGTACATATATAAAAAGTTCTTTTTATCTTGTAATTATTTGTGTTTTAATTTTAGAAAGCACCTAGCGTTGTCGTGCAAGCATTAAATGTTTAATTCTTAATCGATATATTTCTCGTAATGTCCGAACTATAATGACAATTAAAATTTGTGAACGAACGATAAAATCGAGTACTGCTGGACGATGCCGATGTCGAGGCGTTTTGTGCCGCGTCCGAATTGTGACATGTTCGGTATATTTCGGGGCCACCATTATCATTTCCCGGATATCGAAATTCCGAAATGCATCTGGTGACACGGCCGGAAAGTTACTTAAAATCTGACTCGCTCTCTTCACCTCATCTCGCTGCATCTTGTCTTATCCACATTGTTACTCACTTATTTCTCTTTTGACTAAACAGTGTGTGGATCTGGCTTAAGTCCGTAAGAAAAAGGCTTCTCGGTTCTCGGTTGCAGTGGATTGTTTTGTTGTTGGTTTGGTCCAGATTGAGGATAAAGCGGCTGCCAGTCAACCGTTTCATTTTAACAGTTCCCTCGAGCAATTAGGCCATCTTTAAACATTTACTTGACTGGACTTGACTTGCCTACTGGAAACATATCTTGCTGGTTTCGGCAGAGTCGTTGAATTACTTTGAATACCATGGTGTTATCTGTAGGAGGGCGGAATTCTCTTTAGTAGACAACTGAGGGACGGTCGGTTCCAGTTTAATCTCGGTCTGTTTGAAGCATGGCTCGTCCAACCGAATACATCCCATCAGAACAAAGAAAATATTTTTTAATTTCGGATTTTAGGCTGTGATTATAATCACGAGGGGGTTTGCTTTCATATTATATTCGCCCTCTACATTCCAATTCGCTTCTTTATTTTACAAAAAAAAATTAATACCAAACAATCTTGTAGGTCTGTAAGTAGAAATGTTTTGATATTATACATAGATGTTTATTAATGCTTAAAAATATGCATCAAAATAGCTGCAAATTCCCGGAGGGCCATTTTTGTTAAACGCTTCCATTTTTCGAAAAAGATTAGGTTTGCTAAACAATCATATTATATACACTAGAGTCCTGATGTGATCATTTCAATAGCTGCAATAGTTTTCGAGATATTTGCAGTTAAAATCGTGCGGTTTTAAAATGGACCGCTATCTACCTCGGTGGTTCAGCAACATTTCATTTTTTTGAAGTGAAACTTCTTTGGCGGCGGTAGAGTGAATTTTTACTTTTCCTCACTACTAATAGTAGGAAAAGTATTGTTGTCACCAAACATTTTTTTTAACGGAATTATCCGTTTTAGGTGTTTTTAAGACCACCTGAGTGGTTTTCAGCATGACGTATGTATGTGTGTGTGTATGTGTGTTATCATCGTAGCGCCCAAGGTATTTAACCTAGAGAGTTGAAACTTGGCAGAAAAATCAGTCCTAACCTGTAGTTGTGCCGCCCGGAAAATATTTTATATTTATTTAAAGACCCGCAAATCAAAACAAACATTTATTGTTATTGGAATAAATGTGGTTGCCTTAGCGTAGCAATTTTTTTTTTTTTCAATTAAATTTCCCATAACCATTTCTTAATCCTAAAATAATAAATTCGTCACAAAATGAAAGAGAGCAATGCATTCTAGAACTAAAGTTGCACTTCTAATGCGTGAGAGCCTCACACATATTTTTAAATAGCAGACTCATGCATGTGAAGGAGAAAGTGACAAGCCTGAAGAAGCCCAAATGTGAACGGCGAAATATAGCTTTTTAAAGACGAGATAGTGGTTAATTTAATTTTTTTAAAACCAATTAACCATATAAAAAGGGTCAATTCCAAAGAGAAAAGTTTTAAAACTCTACAAAAATAGGGTTCGAGTTATTTATATTTTACTGTAGAATGAAATTTCAAAAAATCAATTTGAAGATACGAACAAGTTATACAGGATACAATATACTTAATGTGGGTTTATGAAAAAAAAAAAAATCTGAATTAATTTGTTTGATTATCCGGCGGCTGATATTTGGAATATGTTGTAAAACGATTACAAACTTGGATAGGAGAGGGAGCGGGACTGAGAGGGTGCTCCATTCAACACACCCCCAGCATCCCCCCCCCCTCGGTAATCGATAACCTGAAGCAACCTCTACTTCTCTCTCCGACCTGTGTCTAATCGTAACAATATCATCTTAATAATAAACATGGCCCTCTCCTCCGTCCGCCATCAAATACAGTTTATAGTTTAGAGCCGGCTTATAACTAAATACTGCAGTAGTGAAGCGTTACATTCCCAGCTCGCGTAGTTAGCGTGTATTAGGCTAGTAATAATCATCACCTATCTTAAAAATATTAACTGTCAAATTTCTAAAAACTTTACAGTTGCCACAAATACTGAGTTGCACTTGAGTGCCGAATTTGTTCAAACTGTCGATTTTCACGCCAGCTATCGTTAGGCAAACAAACAAACTTTGAAAATCCGGACTCTCTAAATAAAGAACTCGCTTAAACTTTCCGGCTTTTAATTGAAAAGTTTGAATGCGAGAGCTGAAGATAGCAGTTGAGACGGAGTTTTAAATCTGGCAGTTTACTTGTAGCTTTGTTTCCGCGTCAAGTTGTTCTCCTACTTGATAATTCCTCAGCCGTACTTTTTATTTTTCGCCGTTTTCCTTTTTTTCCGGTCGATCCGATACAGACTCGTGCCCCTAAATCGAATCTGTAGCGGATATCTCGAGGTGAAATCCGATTTCAAAGCGGAGAGGGGGATTGCCGGAGGAGCGGACGGTGGGACGATGTCGAGGCCGGATAAGGAGGAGTCGAACGGGGTGGACGATCTCCTCGGCGAGGTTCTCGACGCCGGATGCCGGGGTCCGACGGAGGGATCCCGGAACGGTTGCTAGACGTCCACCCTTAGCAACCGTCGTGTTGTTGATTCCGTTCGGCTTTTCCCCTTTCTCTTACTGACACGGTGAAACACAGACGGGCTCATCATCGTGTGCTTGGCCTGCATTTACAATTAGAGCGGGAATTATACAAGGAGGTAGTCATGTGTACTGATAACACACACATGAGCCCGGTTCGTAGCATGCTTTTTTTACGCTTAAGGCACCAAACATAAACACTCGGCGTGGCCGCTGTGTTACTCACTTACCACTTTGTAAAGATTTACACTTTGGTAAATACTCAGCGGTCTTTCTCTACCAAAACCCTTTTTACTCATGACAGAAAAACCTTGTACGTTTATATTCTAATAAGAAATTAAGAGATTTTCTTGAGAAATCTTAAGTGCAATGCTGCTGATATAATTCTATGGCGCAGGTTTCCGTACCCAGAGTCTAATGCATCTAGATCTTACACAGGAGACCGGTCTCTGCCCTGGTTTCGAATCCATTACTGCGATCATTCTCAAGGGAGTTGCTCATGATGAGAGTCGTTAGTGAGATTTGAGTCAGTGGCAAATGAGTCAACATGAGCCACTCTCTTAGAAACCATCTCCCAGAGGAGGCACAAGTGTAGATATAACCGCTTACAGTTTACACAGTGTGTCATTCCAATTTTACAAAAAATAATATTTTTTTTATTTTTAGTGTTATTTTATCCCCCACAATAAAAACATGGACGCAACTGAATATTTCCATGTGTATATCTCGGCCATTCGTTACCGGCCCAAGTTCTCAACGGGATTTCTTTAATATTATTTAACATAAAGGCATAGGTATATTTATAAACTGATACTGATAACAATTAAACGGACTCCAATATCTAAAATCTCGAAATCCAATATCTAGAAGAAGAAGGTTTAACCGGCGAGAACAGTGGAGCTTTACAAATAAATGATTTTAACTTGTAAGTAGAGATTAGCGTTACTTTCAACTCGGTGCGTCCTCTCTGTAGAACTACTAAACTGTACCCTCTCATTGAATAACTTCATTTGGAAGTGAAAAGGTCGATAATACTGCCACGATGATTATCATATCGTCTGCAATGTACAGTGCACAGTAGAAAGTAGAATGTCACCAGGTCTCTGATGATGACGACGAAAATTGAAGCGGCCTGTACCGGTTTTGTGTCATAACCAATAGGTATCGTGGTATTTAGACAGATTTGGCTGTTTGGGTTTTGTCGCACTCAATGTCGGTTCCGACTAACTGGGTACTGACCGGATAAATGATATTATTGCACCTCGACGTTCGTCTGAATCTGTAATTGTCTAAAAGTTAAAAACTAGACTTTCTTGAAATTCTTTACTTATACATATTTCAAATAACAAGTAAAACAAAGGAGTTTGCAGCCGTAGTTTGTCCTTAAATACGAGTATTTGACAAAAGAACAAAACGCTATTGTCATCTGGAAAATGAAAAATAAACGTGAAACAAACAACATAACCTAGAAGTAGAAACAAAACGACATTCCGTTCTGTCTAAATACAAGTCTCAAGTATTGTCAGTTTCAACCGAAAGCCTCTTTCTACTAAATACAATGTGTAATAATATTCATTGTAATAAAATACGAATAAAGGGATTTATGTTTTAAAATTATTCTTACAAAGACAAAGCGACTCAGATGCGAAAAAGCACAGCGAGGTGTGTATGTATGTGTGAGTTATCGAGTGTTGTATGGAAGTGGAGGAAAGAATAATAGATAGAAGGACAATATGGAAGCTGAAGAATACGAGGAGCGAGCGACGCACAGAGTCCCCTCGTCTTGCTTTATTCACTTCAGCGCAACATCGACTAAACATATTCAACTTAATATCTATTATTCATATGTGTACAATATTAGGTATCTGACGCGCTACTCTCACACTCACACAGTGTAGTAGGGCAGTTAATATAATTACATGCATAATACATGTTCTAGCAGAGTTTTTCAGACCCGTCTACTCTGCCTGGCGAATCTACAATATGGTTCCACCAACTCGCCCTTTCTTTCCTTGCCTCTTGTTCTTCTTCTAATATTTCTAAGTCTCACTTGCGTGTAGTGTGGCACATTGCTTCCTTGCTTCCTATCACATACTTGAATCGTGTTCTGCTTTTACTACCCGCTATAGCCTAATTTATTTATTTTTTCTCTCTTTTTAGCGAATTTTCAAAGAAAATTGAAAATTACGCTATTGCAATGGCTTCAACATTTTTGTAATGCGAATTTATGAAAATTTTTTCCATGGAAATCCGTGTTAGACCATTCTGAATCGATTCCTAAAATTTAACACTTTTTTATGTATGTATGTATATATGTATGTATATATGTATGTATATATGTATGTATATATGTATGTACATATGTGTCACTCACTCCAGACGATATCTCCCCTTAGGATGCACTTAAAAATTTCAAACAAATTTTAAAATGTCAATAATATCAAAAGAAAGGATGACTTCGTTGGCCAGAATTTTTGGAGTTCATTTAGGGGTCAAATTTTTACAATTTAGGGTCAAAAATAGCATAAAAACGTGTTTTTCCCATTTTACCCCCCTTTTATATGAAAATATGATAAAAGTGTATATAACAACAATTACTGTACTCTTTAAGAGCTTTCTAACGACATGCATCTTGAAAGGTAAATACTATTTTGACTTTTGTACCCCGTACCCCTGTGTACCAATTGTTTTCCCCATTCAAATTCTAAACCAAAATTTTCCTATATTATCATAAGCCAATAATACGCACATTTCTTTGAAAATTCGCTCATTAAGTCATGGTGCATGACTGGACTTTTTCTTCCAACCTCACAGAAAGGAGGAAACATTGTGATCATTCTGAAGAACGAAAAATTTCTGTCATCAAATTAAAAAAAAAAAAAAAAATCTAAAACTTAAATGCGTTTTAGACATCAGGGAAAATGTTTGATCGTCTGTCTGTCGGTCGAAATTTTTGCGCATTACCGTATCTGTTGCTACTGTCCGATAGTAGCTCTTTATTACTCGTCCGCTTTTATTTAAATTTGGATGGTACATCATAATTGGTCCGCTGGTGGTCCTGTATCGATTTCAACCATCTGTGTACGTTAAATATAACTAAATTGATACTTTCGTCCGTGCCAAACAAGAAAACAATTTTCACAGATTTAAATAAAAAGGAAGGAAAGATTAAGTTGATGAGACATTAACGAGTTGTAAGAGCAAAACATCATTAAAATGCGCGACCAAGCAGTGTGCCACATTAATTGGCAGAATATATATTTATTTAATTTTCTTGAAATTTCGTTTGCTGTACGTGTAATGTAGTATGAGTGTTTACACAAAGACTACATACAAGAGAGCCAAATTTTCAACCTTGTGCGCTCATTTGTTTCTCTTCCACATGCGCACAAACATTCATTTATTTGCACCTGTATCTTTAAAAGTACTCTTCTAATTTGTATGACATTTAATCGGTTTGTCGAGAGTAGCCCACAGGCGGTCTCATCTCCACCCTCTACGCACTCAAGTCATACTTATGTTCGCGTAAACAAACAAATCAAATCGGGTACGGGGCACCTCGCAACTTTTCCCTACTTCGGAGGCCACTTAAATAATTTTGATAAATAATTTTTATTTATTTTATTTCATGTATTCAATTATTTGAATTTTGGCGGTATTTTGACAGGTATGTAAACAAAATTTGACGTCATCAAAATTATCGCAGTAATAAATAATAATATTCGTTTATAACATTTAAACTAATTAATGGAATTTCATCGGATTTTTTTTTTTATATATTTGTTCCTTAATTTTTTCCGGTTCCATCAATATGCTATATGTCAAAAACCTATTTATACTTTCGGTATTATTAACCGTCAAAGTTTCCAAATTCAAAAATTAATAACTTCAAAATGGTGGCCAATATCAAAATGAAATTTGGTGGGCTTGTTTGTCATACAGAGAGGTACATTCGTGCTAAATTTCAACTCGATCAGGACCATTTTCGAAAACACTATTTTTTTTTTAAATGTTTGGTGACTCAGCAAACTGGGTTTAAGATGGCGGAAAAAAGTTGATTTTCCGGGTGGCACCAATACAGGTAAGGACTGATTCTTCTGCACTGTTTCAACTCTCTAGGTTAAATACTTCGGACGCTACGATGATAACATACACATATACATACATACATACACACATACATACAGACGTCATGCTGAAAACCACTCAGGTGGTCTTAAAAACACCCAGAAAGGATAATTCCGTTGAAATCTCGAAAAACAACTTTTTGGTGAAAACAATACCTTCTTTTCCTACCATAGGTAGTGAGTAAAAGTAAAAATGAATCAATTGGGGAAATTAAATCAATTGGAGTGAGTAGGTGTAAAGGGTTGTAAAACCATAAAACCATTTAAGTATGCGCGAATGGAAGTGCGGATGCTATGTGCCACACTGATTGACAGAATAGTTTTTTAAACCGGTTTGTTATTATTTGCTCGAACCGAATGGTAGAGGGTTTTTGTCGTATCGTAAATTGCAATATGTTACCGAGTGAACCGAGTTGTCGCTGAGAACGGTCCAGAGCTGTAGGAAAGCTTTGTTGGTATATATTGTGATATGATGCGGGTTGCAGGTATTTAGAATGGGACGGCCTTATATAGCCGTGGCCCAGGAGCTTGCAGCCCGTCAGTCTGTCCATTATGCAATCTGCTCTATCAGGGGAGCGCTAGATTAAACTTTTACTAACATTCACCGTCTTACATCTTACTTACTAACTCCCATAATTGATGTGACGCAGTCAGCAAGTTTAGGCTTCTGACAAGGTATTTGAGACGATCATTTACTTTGAGGTCCGATGTATAATTAGTACAGGCTCTGTTAGTATTGCACAAGTCTGGTCGCTTGCTTCATTATTCCAACCTAGTATTAGTAGCGATGCTACAAATACGTCTGCTTAGTAATAGACTGGCTAAAGAGGTGGTTTGTCATTGTGCCACTACAATGGAACCGTTAAGAATATACAAGTTTGTTGTTAGATGGTGATATAAAAGGCTTACTAGTTTGAGATTTGTGTGACGGCGTGTGTGGGCCGCGTTCCACACAGGTAATATGTAACTCGTAGAAATAAGATTTAGTCGAGTTATTGAGAAGAGAAGGTAAAGTCTGTGTAGGAAGGCTTCTCCCATATATTTCAACTTGCCATTCCAACTGTTCTCTTGATTCCCTCCTCTAATCCTACCCTTATCATTTTTACCTTATTTAGAATTAATTGTCCCCAAAAACTGTTTTTCTATCGTCGCGTCGCGAAGAATAAGTAAAGGCAAACATTAAATCGGTCCTCGATACTCCACAAAGTCTCAATTACCACTAATAAAACTGTAATAGGTAAAATAGGTTTATTTTCACAATAAAGAGAAGTATTTCGCTTTTCAAGTTATTTAGCCTTAGTCGGTGCCATTAAATCTCTTTTGGTACCGGGTTTGTCCGTACGTTATCATATCTAATATCGATAATTTAATATGATCTGCTGTCGGCTGATTTATACGATTTCAATTTGATTGCTCGTCCAGTCTGACAGTTATATTTTGACTTCCTATTTAATGTTTTCATTCACCATTTCTATTTCAGAGCTTTTAATATTTGCTAATTTCGAGAAACATTATATTCAATCCTTGTTGATTGAATTTCGACCGTCCCCCACGACGTTCTCGTTTCTTGAAAGCTCCCATAAAAAATCTCGGACACTTATGTCCACCCTAACTTCCGGAATCCGGGATAATCGCTGTTTCGGTAGACGATAAACCGAGACGTGGGCTAATTTTCATTTTGTAAGCCGAAATTCAGTGGTCAGTACACCACATCTTTTTTAAAACTGACACCGACAAGTGAGATACAAAATGCCTTCTCACCGAGTCTGGTACGAGGTACGAGAGCGGGGCGTGGCGTCTGCTAAGTACGGAAATATTAACGGGTATAAAAGTGTTCAAGTGCAGAGATATTCGGTTAGGGAAGTTGAAACGAAGGTCGCTCGGTCCGAGAGTTTAAACTGAAATCAGTGCTCGAGGGAAGCCTGTTTGGGGTAAATAGACAGGTTTAGAGAAGAGTATGCGGGTGTACCCGACGGGTCTACCGGACAGATGGCAAGCAGGTGTTGTCTTCAGCTGCTCCTTACAAATCTCAGGTAGAGCGGCCTCATCCCGTTCCACTTATCCTTTCCTTCCAAACTCTCTATCAGTTCACCTCGCACTAAACTACAACCTTCGTACCACCATTACCTTAACTACAGAGAAATAGTGGTGTGTAAACAAACGTAGCTTAGTTTGAAAATTAAACACAAATTGTAGTTATTTATTACTTAACACTATTTTTTGGAGGATGTATTGCGGGTCTCTAGTGCAGTCAAGGTAACAGTAACATCCGACTGACTGTGCAGTGGCGTATCCAGCGGCTAGGTCTGGAGGGGGCACATTCTAAGTCAGTTTAGATTGGGGATGGGGGGGGGGGTGGAATTCGTCGTGGAAACAAGAAAAGGGAACTACTTATTCAACAAAGCAGCTGCCCCCCCCCCCCCAAAAAAAAAAAATCTCCGCGGGCAAGTAACAATACTGATTTAGAACATATTCGTTAGAAAATGTTATGCTGATACTTACTGCAGTACAATATCTTACTGTAAGTCATGGGCGTCGTCACTGTCTGCGGTGGCCACAGTAATATACACACTCATACATGACTTTGTTGCGACAAGAGCACAAGAGTTAGTGGTTAACTACAGTTTGCCGACACTTGTCGGCTCAATATTATGTAATATTTTTTCTGAGAAAGGATGCGGATGCGTGCTGTGTTAGTATGTGGTTTATCAGGAGTTAGGAACGTAAGTAGGTTCTAAGTATGCGTATGAGGTCATGAAGTAGATATATATAGCTAGGTACAGGTACAGGTACAAGGTCGTGTCAAGGTACCCGGGCAGCTGCAAGGTACCCCGTCAGTTCATAGCAATACCTGGAGTTTTATTTTTACTCAGGTGAGCGGGTGACGGAGAGCTTACTCATCGCTTCCAACTCTAACTTAATAGTTTTCTATTTTTATGTTTTTCTATTAAAATATTTGGCAGGGTTGAAAGCGGAGTAGGAATGTAAGAGGGAAGTAAGATGAGATGTGTCTGCGATGTCTTCAACAAAACTCGAATACTTGTAAGAACCTCACAAAGTATCTCCACTCCAAACTATTTATTGCCACCACGCTTTTTTACTTTCTCATATAAAGAGAAAATGTTCTGATGGCGCGAAAATTCCATTTTTGGAGATTTTGATTTTCACGTTTTGAGGTCGCCTGAGTCTTAAAAAAGTGGCTTTTAAAAAATGTTGTCTGTGCAGACGCCTGGAGTCTAAAGTCTAAACTACTGGGCCGATTTTGACGAAATTTGGTATACATGTTCAGAAAAATCATATCCCGAGGCGAAATCGAGAAATTAATTTTAGCTCTCAATTAGGGGGCGCTACCCCCACAAACTCATCAAACACTTCCTACGATTTTGATTAAAAAATTCTATAATGTAGTTCATTTAAATACGAATCTAACGATATAAGCCATTTTCCCAGGAAAAACCTGGTTCCTGATAAAATAGCTTTAAACGTGGACGTAGAGGGGCCGGGTTCGATTCCCCGCCGAGGAGAAGTTATTTTTATGATACATTTTGATAAAATATTCAATAATAATTGTATGTATACCTATGAAAACTAATAAATGGAAAACATTGGGCTAAGATATTATGAACTTGTATATGACAAAATTTGTCTGAGTTGTTTCGGACCGATTTTTGTTATTTTTAAGATAAAGAAACAAGTGTTGGTGATGTCGTACTGTCACCGTATTTTCGATAATTTCCTTTTGAACGGTCGGCAGCTACGTTTGCTACCGAAACTAATGAGATATTTTTGATCATTGTAATTAAAACAAACGACGAATGATAAGTGGAGTTAAGTCTTGGTACACTGAGAAGCTGTAAGTGGAGTTTATCAGGTTGGCTTGCATCCCAAGTGAAGGCTTGACAGCGTGTATGCTGTGGGTGGATACAGTGAGCCGGTGCCAAGTGAATCCCAGTTCCCTGGTGACCGGATGTGACACATTCTTCACTTTGCAATACATCATGTTGTTTTCTCGCTATTATGTTGGTATCACAGTCAACAACTGTTGTAGTTTTATTTAGTAGCTTTAAAGTCGGTGTTTATTTGTCAGGGTTGCCTCTTTATGAACGTTTTTACTTTATCGGTTCTCGTACACATACGAGTACCTCGTAGTATATACGAAGAGAACGTATTGTGATGTATTTACACGTTTTGAGGTCTCCTGAGTCCAGAAAAGTGGTTTTTAAAAAAATGTCTGTTTGTGGTCTGTAGTCTGTGGAGACTAAACTAATAGGCTGAATTGTATTATTTTATTTTATTGTTTAATGAAATATATTTCAATTTTAAGTATTTAAGTGTATTTTTCACTGTCTGTTTCCCGTAGTAAATAATAATTATAATTTTATTTAAATTGTAATATATTTGTAATTGAATAATTGATTGATCTAGACATTGAATTTTAGTTTAAAAATTTAGAAATGAGGCTCTAAGTTAATGAAAATAAACCTTATTTTACACTTTATATTGTTATGGAAAGAGTCTTAATCAATTAGTCTCGTGATTCATCTTCTATTTTTGTGAATTTGTTTGACAAATTGTTTTTTGTGAAAACTCTCGATTATAAATGTTTGATTGTATATCAGTTCCTTATTGCATTGTTTGTTTGTCAGTAAATTAGCTAATTATGCTCAGAGATTGTGACTGAATAACTGAGAAAAACAAATCTCAAGACTTTATTAACAGCACAATATTACTGTGTATTATACAACATAATTATTATATAAGCATATAATATAACAAAATGTATTATATCGTTTACAGAAATGTATGTAAGTTTCTGTTGTAAGTGAATAAATAAATACTAATAATAATAATGATAATAATAAAATTAATATTAAGCATGAAAATTAAGATGTTTATTAAATGAATTAAGACGAGGCATGTGAGCTCCCCTGTGCGTCATTTTTCTTTTCATATCTTTTAGTATTATTCTCACGAAATATTAAAATTATAAAAGAAAATCAATTAAAGATGAGTCATTGTGGGATTTAAATATCAATATCTATAGGAGAAAGTTTTGTTTGATTTTTATTACTGGAAAAACTTTGGCCTTGAAAACATGTGACGGTGCAGCTCCGGCATTCTCTAAAACAAATATGGACGTATCGTTGCAGCGATACATGTAGCCGCCAGAGTAGTAGTTATGTTGTTTTCCTTGTTATGCTCAAAATGAATATTTGTCAGAACTTTGCACCATCAAACTTAAGTGAACTTCTTACGAACCATGAAATTCCCAACATTCCGTTTGTCAAAGTGGAACATACTATATTTAGTGTTGGTCCATTTAGTGAGACCAGCACTCGTACACGTATAATTACATTTCGTGTAATTATAGTCTGACTTACATCAACCTAGAATTTTGTGAATAAGTAAATGTTTTGGTACCTTTTAAGAATATGTGGTCGGCTAAGTTCGTCTGCGGGACACAGCTTGGCAATAGGCATTTGAAAAAAACAAACCGGTGGAGAGCGGCCATGTCTCGTCCTTATTGGTGGACAATGTGATTTTCATGATCCTGAGTACTGACTTAGTTAGTAGACCAATAATAAAGTTGGTGGTAGTTTGTCACTTAATAGGTTAGTTAGACAAATATTACTCCAAATCAAAGAGGTCACCTATTAAGTGACAAACTACCATCAACTTGATTTTTGGTCTACTAACTAATTTCGTACTCAGGATCATGATAATCACATTGTCCACCAAAAAGGGCGGGGCATGGCCGCTCTCCACCAGTTTTTTTTTTCAAATGCCTGTTGCCATTCTCCCGCAGATGAACTTAGCCGGCCACATATTCTAAAAGGCACCAGAAGATTTACTTATTCATAAAATTTCAGTTTGATGCCAGCCAGACACTTTTTTGCACGCTATCTCTTGGGCTAACTTAACTAGAGTATAAATAATTCCCTTATTCCAATATTTTCTTGATTAGCAATTCTACAAATCCCATTAGCAGAAAACACGTCTATGAAATGTAAGAATTCAGTAAACACCGGCATTGTAGAATACCGACTACTTTCCCGAATTACCTGCAAGCCGACGGACTGGCTCAGTAGGAATAGCCGAGGAAATCCTCAAGACCTCGCTGGAATCAGATATCGATACTAATATAAGTTTGCTCGATTACAGACGTGGCGTTGTCGCAGTCTCGAGGCCCAATTACTAATGGGCAGGGCGCTGCGGTCAAAACTACTCGTCCCGTCTGACCGCCTGACTATTAAAACAAGTTGTGGACCGTGTATAAACAGCCGTCGAGAATACCAGGCACAAGAATACAAAGTAGAAGACTAGATTTCTTCTCGTACAAACAGTTTACAATCAAAATGTCGGGACTAAGTACTGGGAACTAGGAGCGTCCTCAATTTTACGACCCTACATCGCACCTGAGACTCAGGTCTCGTCATACAGTCGCAACTCACGGACCGCGAGGCTACAGCACTAAAGGCCAACCTTTTAGTAGTAAAATACGTTTTTGTTTTGTTTATTATTAGTTTTAAACTGTCAAGTTAAATGTCCGTCATTATTGTATTGATATGTTATGTAAATATCATTCGGCTTTCTTTTACTTAAACTAAATATTAATAAAGTTATAATGATAATAAATGATAAGTTAGTTGGACGATGATATTACTTAGGAATGTGTTTGCCGAGATAGAATGTAGCGCGTACACAAAGATGAGGGAGCGGGTGTAGGTTGCCGGTGCTGCTCCCTGGCGGCCTTGCCTCAAGTCCTTATCAAATATTTGTTGATGTCCATACTTAATACTTAATTCATAAGGAATGCGAGCTGCTTGGTAGAACTGTGCTCTGTAGAAGCAGATAGTTATCACTGTTATCTGCTCACTTTCACGTTTCTGTTATCTTATGTTACTTTATTAGTTACCTCACACGCCTGAGCAGCCCCTTTATTTATTTATTTTTTTTTTTTTTGCTAAAATGGTAAAATAAAGTATATGAGTTGTGTTGAATACTAAAATCGCTCACATAGGGACATTGCTCGACGGTGGAGTGAAGTTAGAATGTAGGAAGGTGAACAGGTCATTGGTCCGTCCTTGTACGGTACCTCAGTCTGCTCAAACATCCCGTATTCCCGTATATTATGTGTTCACTCTTTTTGAAATTATTATTAAGTTTTAAAACTCGGATTAGCCAACCTATATGAGAAAAAAAAAAATAATAAAATAAAGCCACTAGGCCTGTGAGAGGGGTGGGACCAGTGACATTTTAATTTGCCTAGTTGACCAGACCTTCTAAAATTCAAAATCCTCATCTCTCATTGGCTCCCCTCCACAATTATTAGATTTTCCCGCCTGTCAAAAGTTACTGCTTACTAATAGACAACTATATACTACTAATAATTACTACTAATTTTAAAAATCGGTCTGAGACAACTCAGACTAACTTTCTCATATACGAATTCATAATTACTTAGCTCAGTGTTTCCCATTTATTAGTTTTCCTAGATACATTTAATTATTATTGAACATTTTATCAAATTATATCATGAAAATAACTTCTCCTCGGCGGAGAATCGAACCCAGCCTCTTGCCGTCCTCGTTTAAAGTCATTTTCTCATGAACTAGATTTTTCCCGGAAAAATGGCTTATATTGTTAGATTTGTATTTAAATGGTCTACATTTTAAATTTTTTTTATCATGTATGCCAAATTTCGTCCAAATCAGCCCAGTAGTTTAGGCTTCAGGTGTCTGCTCAGATAGACATTTTTTGGAAAATACTTTTTTGGACTTCAAAACGTGAAAATCCATTAAAATCTCAAAATGGAATTTTCGTGCCATCACAATACTTTCTGTTTATATGAGAAATTAAAAAGAGTATAATGTAAGTTTTATTTGCGGAGAGATGTGAGGTTGTTACTGCGGCACCGCGTGGCTTATTGTCTTATTGTGCGGGCGAGGGAGTTGGAACACAAAACAAGCAGCAGTTAGCAGCGAATAGAAGCAGCTCTTGATATCCTGTTTATCTGCTGTGTCTACATCCTCGTCCGTATCAGTGTCGTACCTCCCAGTATTGTATAGACAAGTATCGACATGTAATAAACAGGTTGGTTTTCCGGTGAAATCCGCGTCACGAAGGGGAAGAAGTCCGACGTTTCGCTTCCACTACTGGAAGCATCTTCAGGGGTGTGGTGCATCGTGATGTTTACTTGAAGCAACAACAAGACATACTGACGACCACATCACGATGCACCACACCCCTGAAGATGCTTCCAGTAGTGGAAGCGAAACGTCGGACTTCTTCCCCTTCGTGACACCGGATTTCACCGGAAAACCAACCTGTTTATTACGAGTCTACCCGCGGAAGCCTACGCACCAAGTTAAGTATCGACATGACTAAAATTCAGTAAAATGTTTCTGTATTGGTACAAAGTGCAACAGCTTTAATTTGCCCTCCCTTGACCCCAGCCACAAACACACTAAAAAAAAAAAAAAAAAAAAAAAAAAAAAAATATATATATATATATATATATATATATATATATATATATATATATATAGCATTTAAAAATAGCAGTCGGACGATCGTTTCGGTCTTTCCACTATTTTCATTGATGATTTTACACAGACTCAGTTTTAATTTAAGTTTTTACTATTTATCTTTTTTGGAACGAAGTTCTGTATGGCACGTTCTGGAGCCCGGGAGTGAATCCGAAAAAAACGACCAAAATCACCGTCACCAAATCTACAGATGACGATAACTTGAGTAAAAGATCACCGAGTTAGATAAAATTTGGTACACGTGTTCTTTTTACCAATGCCCAGGCTGAGTTCGTCGGAAAACGTTATCCGCCCAAGCGTTCACGCGCAACGCTCGCGTAAACGTAAGCTTCAAAAGACGGGAAAAAGTGATATTAAGGAAGCCTGTTACTTGACTTGTTTTGATTATTTTTGTTATATATGTCAAAAATGTCTCATTGTTTTGTAAATAAATAAAATATAATCATGTAAAATTTCACCCTGATACAAGCAGAAGCTGTAGAGTAGGGATGAGATATATTTTAAATTAATTGGCCGGGTAGGTAGAAAACAGTCCTATTTCAATCCAAACTCCTTTAACAAACATACTCTTTCACTATAAACTCAACATGATCAACTTTTTTCTTACATTCAATATATATTTATAGTCGCTTGCTTTAATGATACAAATAATGATTTTCTTTTAATTTTGCCTTAACTCTGCCAGGTACAAACAGTTCGTTACTTTTAATTTTGTCTCTTTTCTAACTCCGCTATGTATATGTAGTTAGCAATGTATACGTACTTAGCAGTGTGATGTTATAATTTATATTTAATGAAAAATGTATGGAACTTCGTTCCTACAGCGACACCACACGTATTTTTTTTATTAAAAAAAAACTAATAAAAAATAATTTATTAATTAACGCCGCGTATTTTTTTTATTAAAAAAAAACTAATAAAAAATAATTTATTAATTGACGCCTCTGCCACTAGCATCAAGGGCCATAATAAATTGACGCCTCTGCCTCTGGCAACAAGGGCCATTCGCCTTCTAGCAACCTGATTACGTTTTGCCATGGTGGCACTATCGACATTGTCCGTAGTATTTATTTCATTCGCGACGAATCCGTGTTTCCTGCACGATTACACTCGTATACTAATTATCATTGTTTGAATATATACCACAAAATATCGGGCAAAACAACCGATTTGTACGAAATCAAATCTTGTTAAGCGTTATGTGCAACGACATTCTCCTCTCGTAATTTCAAGTTAAACTCGATTACAGTTGCGACGTCACTCGTCGTCGGCTTTATTACTGTTGTCGGTTTCAAACTTTATAATAATAATTGAACTGTGTCTGTAATTAAATAATACTGCTCCATTTGATTTCTAATTTGTCGGTTTAAAATTTATAATTTACTATATAGATATGAAAATTGCGCTTTTACACGTCCATCTTCGTCGATTTTTCCGTGCGGTGACATCTGCCCGGGAGGCACGATTATACATTACCACTGTCCATAATCGTATAAAAAAACATTTTTCTGCAATGTGATCTGGAAATGAATAAAGCGAGCCTACTGTTAATAAGAATACGAAAAGGATAGAGTGGGAAATGAAATAAGCGAAGATATGAGTCATAGAGGAGGGTGATTGATAAGGGGAGGGTTGCTATTGGCAACACTGGGTGGATCAGCTGACGGGCTTCCCTTCCCCTCCGGTCCTCTATATACACTGTAGTTTTACTACTGCCTCTCGTACTACCACTACACTCACACTCCCTCGCTCCACACAGCCCATCCTCCTTACCACACACATAACACACTTACCAGAAAAAAACTTGCACATTATGATAAAGAAAAGCTTCAGCTCGGTCCATTCACCGACTACTGTCATCAGCTTCACCCACACAGCTACAACTCTCTCACTACCAGCACATAACTACTCCTTCCTGTGTTTTCCATTTAGTTGTTGTTTCCGATTTTCGTAGATACTTTTATTTATAATTGATAATTTAATCATAATTACCGTAGAAATAACTCCTCCCAGGCGGGGAGTCGAACACGGCCTCTCATCCTTTATGAGCGATCAAAGCAATTTTTTCATGAACTAGATTATTCCCGGGAAAACGACTTGTATAGTTAGATTCGTATTTAAATTGTACATCCTTATGGTTATCGATAAATAAATTGTTTCACGTTTATCATGGTTGTCGGGGAATAGCGCCCCCAAATTTAGAGCTAATATTAATTTCTCGATTTCATCTCATTCTAGGGTAGGGTTTTTGTGAAACCATATGGCGGATATGATCGAGACCGACCCAGTATTTAAGGTTTCACGCGTGAGCGCACACCCGACAGACTACAGGCAGACATGTTTTAATAACACTTTTTTGGTCACGGAACTTGGGAACGTGTAATTTTCCCGCCATCACAATACTTTCTCTCTATAATATGTTATACAAATATGAGAGAGTAAAACTGGACAACTCTTAACTTGAACTGTTGAAATGACAACTGCAGACTGCTGCTGTGAAGCCACAAGTTATAAGTTATAAGTGGTAAACAATATAGCATGGGTAACTATTAAATTAAATGATTAGTCATGTGGCAAACATTTAATTGTCTACCCTCCTTGTTTACCACTTAGAAATAATTATTACCTCCAGGCGGGAGAACAATTTAACTTAACTGCCTGGTTTTTAGAGTCTTAAGTGTTTTAACTGTCTGGCCGAGCCGCAGGAGTTATAGCAGGGAGTTATGGCATAACTCCCTGTAAATTCAGTGCAGCCAACTTAATTGTAGTAAAAGAACTGCGTTTAAATGGATTTTACGAAGGTTTAAGTGGGCAACACTGTTTATTACAAACATGACTGGCAATCAGATGTTTTTAAATATTTCTTTGTTTTGTTTTAAAACGCTCCGTGTTTTGAGTAAATGTTCTATTAATTGTGTTGTTTTTAGTTAAATTGATTAGTTCTTTTTTAAATTTGCTTGTTTTTATGTAAATATAAAGTTACATAAAATAGATAAATAAGGAATGATGATGGAAGATAACTTAGTGGACCTTGATGAACTGTTCTCAAACATTCCCGATGATATCTTACAAGAAGTAAACCTCCTTTCTGAATGAAGCAACCTCCCTTCTGAATGAAGCAAACCTCCCTTCTGAATGAAGCAAACGTCCCTTCTGAATGAAGCAAACCTCCCTTCTGAATGAAGCAAACCTCCCTTCTGAATGAAGCAACCTCCCTTCTGGAGGTAAAATTTTGTACGTACCTCGGGAGTAAAAATCACTGCACCCTCGCGATAATTAACTCCCTTGGCTCCGCCTCGGGAATGAACGTTATAGTTACCTCGGCTTGGCCTCAGGAACCAACTTGATCGCTTAGAGTGCAATCACTTACTTTACTCCCTTGGTGCGTAAATAACTATAGTATTTGTCTAAATAATCATTAAAACAAAGGGATATTCACTCACAGTTCTGAGTGTGAAGATGATAATATATCTAATTAACTATTAAGACAGGGAAATATTTAGCCCTGACAAGTTATTTTGTTCTCTTGGCGATGATTTGGTTTCATGTGATTATTTTGGAGAAGCTGCTCGTTACTTGTGCTAAATGAAGAAGTATTTCCACGTTGTAGAGTATCTGGCGAGGGACGATTACTTGGATAAAGTCGAGCCTCTAACATTACCAAACCATTAAAAATTTCGCCTCACAACAAGAATCCTCCATTAAATTACCGGAGGGGGAGGAGGGCTTTCCCCCTCGTGGCTGCGAGTTCTTTATCCCGAGCCGGGGGGAGGGGGGGGGGGGAGGATTAATTTTTAATTGGAAGTGAGGGAGGGTTGTCTGGTCCAATTAGCGGAGATGCTGACTCAGCGAGTATCTGCAGGGCGCTGGTTTTTCCTCCAAAGTTTTATCATGGCTCCGTCGGTCGGTGTAAAGTTTCCTAACAGTCTAATTAAACTCTTTTTAGTTATAAGGACAAACCCAGTATTGATTTTTAATTCTGTAGAAGAAAAGATGGATTACCCGTCATTGTACTGTTAGTCTTATTCCTCTGTAGGATTTAAAGGCCCCCATACACGGTCAAAATGTTGCGCAAACATTTTGACCGTGTATGGGGCTGTTTGATGTTTGCGCGAACATGATGTTTGACGTGTATGGCCTAAATTTTCCCGACATCTGGTTTGAGCAAACATCATGTTTGCGCAAAATGTTTGATCGTGTATGGGAACCTTTAGAAAATACGTGGCGGTCCGTTGGCTCGGAGTTATGTGTGTTTAAGCTGTTTAAGAGCTGTCTAAGTCATTTATTCGGCATGTCAGTTTAGTTAAGTGAGCGACGAACGGGGCGCGGAGCTACCTATCAGCCGCCCGGCTCCGCTTTGTCATTGTTTATAGATAACATTTAAACAAACATTGCTATTTCAGAGTTATGTAGCTGCGCTGTATCGGAGTGTACATGTGGTTTTGTTCGGTCCTCATATGATATGATGCAGGGATGTCCATCCCCCCCAAATATGATGGTGCACTCCCCCCCCCCCCCCCCCCCCCCAAAAAAAATACCTTACCCCCCAACATATAACAACCTCCACCTTCAGGAGATTGGAGATTCACCTACAAGCTTACTCTTGCGGGGGGTCCGGGGGCCCCCTTTGAATTTTAAAATTTAAACTATACTTCTAAATAGTATTTAAAGAGAGTCCCATTTCTTTTAAACTAGGAGAAATTCAGAAAAATCTTACAGGTTAAAGTTGTAATACGTAAGGCGTAGTTAAAAAAAAAATTATTTCCCCTTCAAAAGGTCCATATTGACCCTTTGATCAATATGGCTCTATGAAGAATGTGGTTTTCCCTTGACCCTATATTATTCATAATTTTTCTAAAAAGGGGTGGAATGCCAATTTTGGGAACGCGATTTATAATTTGACTAGCTGAATACCCGTGCTTCGCTACGGGGTGTTTATTTTACATCCAAAATAAGAGCTCTTTCTCAAGTATTAACTTCCTAACTTTAGGAGATCGGTCTGGGCTCAATTGCCCTTCTATTCTTACTCTGTTCTTATGTCCCCCTTAGGGATAAATTTTTAGAAAATCTCTTTTGGCAGTTATCAATATAATTTAGAAATTATTATACTACGTATACACTCGTATATTTTATTTTAGAATTTTAAAGAAGTGGTCATGATTAAGTTAGTAAAGGTTTAGGCACGGTAAGGCGTGATTTATTAATTATTGCCTTAATATCTAAAAATAAATCTAAATATTTTTTGACAGTGATTGAAAAGTAATTTCTTTAACAGTTCTTCCTACAGAAATTTCCACAAAACATAAAATATGGTCAGTAGTTTCTTCTGCAATTTTGGTTAAATAAATTTTTTATGAAAGATGAAATAAAAATTTTGAAATCTATTTAGATGCCCCGTTCTCAGCTCCATATAAAGCTACCAAATCGTTTTATATCCATTATCACCCGCAGAATAAAGCTTAACATTATGTACCCAAGAACCTCCAAAATCTATTATTAGATTTTTATACATAGATATAGATATATTTTTCCATTTTACCCCCCTAAATGTACATAACAATAAGGTATCATTAACGTCAGAGAAATTCATTCTCCTGCGTAGCTTAGTTGGTAGAGCGCTATACTGGAAATATAGAGGCCTGTGGTTCAAATCCCAGCGCTGGAGTGTATTTTTCTCTGGTTGTTTCTCGTAGTTGTTAATCATTATAATTTGATTTAAATTAAAATTTAATCTTTCCGTAGTATGAATACTACCAAAATCGTAAAATATGAATAACAATAATTGTACAGCACTCTTAAAGAGCTTTTCAACGGTATGCATCGTGAAGGGTTTTCATTACTTTGACATTTGTACCCCGTACCCCTGTGTACCAAAATCAAAATTTCGAAAATGCATGAAGTCAGTGACCTTCCCCTTTTCCCCTTTCTTTGAAGGTCAAGTGAGCAAATTTTCATTGAAATCGGAATAAAACGGTAGATTTGAATAAATTACACACACACGGGCCCGTTCGCGCGCGAGTACACAAACTTACGTTGACATTTCCTTCTTCCCCCTCTCCTAAATAAAAATAATGACAAAAACGTACATTACATGATATGTAATCATATTTATGATATGCATCATAAAGGGTACCTATCAATTACTTTGACATGTGTACCCCGTACTCCTGTGTACCAACATTTTAACTTTATAATCTCATGTAAGCAGTACACTCATAGACACTCTTCATTTATATAAGATAAAAGACACTAATAGATACTCTTCATTTATATAAGATGTAGTTATACACATTTTTCTATTTGACCCCCTCCTAAATGAAAATATGACAAAACTGTACATAACAACAATTACTGTACTTTTAAAGAGCTTTTCAACGATATGCATCATTAAAAGTATTCATTACTTTGACATTTGTACCCCGTACCCCTGGGTACAAAAATAAAAATTTCCCAAAATCCTTTCTTAGTGGATGCCTATGATATGAACCGAGTATATCCTCAAAATTTTAAGTCTCTCGGTTAAGCAGATTTTGCTGTGCGTTGATTCTATGTCAGTCAGTCAGTCAATCAGGACATTGCCACTTATATTATAGATATATAAGTATTGCACATAAGCTCTAAGCATTTATATTTAAACAATTTTCTTTCGATGCAATTTCAATTTCAATTTCTTTATTTTCGTTTCATACATATACAAGTTACATTTACGGTTACTTCTCAGGTAACGAAACGAGAGTCTTCAATAGGCAATAATGGCTAGAGCAAAGACTCTGTCTAGCTCTGCTACGTAATCATTTTTTCCAATTCTCCCCCAATTTTTTTCAATGGCACAACTTGCGCCACCCGTCCTCCCTGCGGACGGCCCTGATATGATGTGATGATACAGTCTGTATATCTACTTGATAATTCCAGTGAATCTAAAGGAAAGGCGACAGGTTCGGAGCAGTGAGAGACGCCCAGCAATATTAATGATTATTGCTTCAACTTCTACCTATGTCTTTTGCAATAATTTGACTATGATGATAAGGCGTATGTGTCTTAGTACAAGCTAAGAAGTATGCAAGTACAAGTTAGGTAGTGCGCAAGTACAAGGTAGGAATAAGAAAGAATTGCGAGTAAAGGAAATGTAATTAGAGGTAGAAGTTGTGTGAGTTATGTGACGAGGCGTTACTTTGTCTGTGTATTTGAATTAAAGCATTTCCATAGTAATTAACTGACACGATGTGGCTTGTCGTGTGAGTAACCCGAGGTTTAACTAGTCGTCGGTTTGCTAAATAAGTATCTTGAAGTGTTTTAAATATAGACCCGGGAGAAGCGAGACCTTATCATTGCAGTAATTATTACAATTTATCTCCTCGTTAGTTTTCCTTAAAATAATTCATATTGATTCTCTTTACATTACTTTGGCTCCATAATACTATTTAAATAACGTATGGATTAGTGTGGCACATAGCTTCCTCGCGCCCTAGTATCGAAGCGACAGTGAAATGAGATGTGCTAGTGGTTCGATTTCAAGGGGGGTGACACTTATTTTTAAGCGGTGTTAAATAATATTAATAATTTTATTCCTCACAAAATATTTTTTTACAATTTTGTATTTACAATTTTTAATTAATTTACATAGCATGATGATACCATTACATGATAATTATATACAAGTATATAATCCTAATACATTTTAATTAGTAAAATCAGTGGTGAGCGCCCCCAAAAAGCAAAAAGCTTGGACTAGGGGGCGGCCGCTACAATTAGATATATAATATTTGACTTTTCATCTGTAGGAATATTTATATTTTTTAATTACATTTGTAGTGTGTACTATATTTAACTTAATAGAACTATAGTATAGTGAATCTTTATATAAAATAAATTGCTTTAAAAATAAAATAAAATATAACGTATAATATAAATTATAACAATATAAATGTGTGCAGACAGTTGAAATTAATGTGGTCTATGGGCTCCGTCATACCGAACATCCCAATTTCTTCAAAACCCGTCGAGTACTTTTAAACATGTTGTTGGTAATTAAAATTAGTTTGTGCAGACGCGGAAGGAAGCGGTAGCTCCAGAATTCAAAATTAAAATGCCACCGATAAAAATGAATGGCAAATGTTAAGATACGGTGTAAATGGATATTCCCTTATTTCCCAATTTCTGTCGAGGAATTTTTGAAATCGTAGACATGAAAAAATGTCGTGGTTAAGTGGCAGTGCTTACACTTGCTTCGGTAATATACAAGTGTGCCAACTCCTCCTTCATTTTGCCATGAGAGAGCGGCTCCAAAAAAAGTATAATTTTCTAAGTTGGTACGTTGGTTTTCTTACTTTGAGGTATAAGTGAGAGTATGGCGGGTCGGAGACTCTAGACAAGGCGTTTCATGTTACCCCTGTAGGCTGCTTATTAATATCCATCTTCCTACGTAAACTTCACTTTTCCCCACCCAATATTTAGGGCTTTTTAAAAATATATTACTGATATTTAAGTTTATTCAGTAAATATTTAATTAAAGTGTAAATGCTACTAAGTTGTTTGTAGAAGTAAACACTTTATTTACTACACCGAGTTCAAACAGTACTAAACCAACACTTGGTCTGATAAATCAATTACCCTCAGTCGGCTCCGTAAACATGCTCAATATAATTTGTAGTCGTATTAAAAATAGCCTGTTTTTTTTAAATATAATTTGAGTAAATTAATTTCAAATTCGTGTATCTATTGACAAATCATTAAATTGGCCAAAAATATACATTTAATCTGCAATTAAACTCGTTAAACCTAATTACGTTTCTCAGACTCCTTTGAGCCGAGTTTTATAAATCTTTTGTTTTCCTTTTTTAAATATTTTCTTTTAGTTTGGATTTTCTCTGTTTGTGTGTGTCTTTGATCCAAATCTTTGTTTGGCTAATCGAGCCTCTTCTAATCGTCCAATCGAGCTGAAACTTGCCACGTATAGACTCTGTACCCATATAATAACATTTTATTAAATTTTAGGGATGTTACGATTATTATATGAAGGGTTTATAAAAAAAACTTTGGTTTTTCGGGTTATTACTATTTTATTGGTGAAACCATGCGACCATAAATAACAAGATTTATAAGGGCAGGTATACCTAAAAATAATGGTGAGATGGTGTTTGGGGTCGAAGGGAGAAGAGAAGTAGGTTTGTGTGGAGTTACATGGTGATGGCTCGAGTAAATAATGGTGAGTGGTGCAAGGCTTGTTTTCATGCGTATTGTTAGATCGATACTGTGGGGGTGTACGCTCAACTCTGTGTGTAGTCCGCTTACCTACGTGAGCCTCCTCTACTACCGACACACTGCCCTCCAACTCTTATAAACTTATCTGTGTATTGCCGTTGAGGTGCATCACTTGCTAACCTTGTTGTCTAACCCGGCGTTTCCCAACACAGGGTCGCAACAAAATATTTTAGGGCCGCGAAAAATCTTTAAAACTATACAGACAAAATAATTTCAAAAACCATACATAAATAAGTTCAATAGAATTAAAATAGGTGTATAAATTTAATTTATTTAAGTAAAAATAATAAAATTATATCGATAAATTCATTAGAAAAGATAAAAACGAACACTTGAAAAGTTGACAAAAATAAAGGGTATTGCAACAAGAAGTAATAAAACTTCCTAGAAGCTTTAATCTCTTTTCTATAAAATTTGGACAAATGGTCTTTGTGCGGGCCCGCCAACATAAGTCGAGAAATTAATCCCTCTATGTAATACAAAACTGATATAATTCAGAACTGACAAGATAAAAAATAAACATATCAATCAATAGGTTTGTTCCAACCTAGCACTGTACCGTCCGCGGGATCGTCACCGGCATGCGCAATAGATAAAAGCCGTTCCAAGCCGACTTGTGACAGTGTTTCGTACCGTACACGAAACTGTTCCAACCCTCGCAGGGATCGTTTGCGAACCGTTCACTGTACGATCCCAACGATCCTCTGACAATACCATACTGGTTTACTGGTTTGTATGACATGCGCAGTTATGTCAATAATTACAAATATCAACAGGAAGGTTTCCTTGAATTTTTTTAATACAGTGCGAATTATAGTCCTAAACCCGTTCCAACCTGACATGATTTTATTACAGTACAATGTTAGCGCATGCGTATAAAACCTGTCCTAAACGATTCCCGAACGATCCACGGGACGATACAAAGGACGGTACAAATAGCGGGGTTGGAACAAACCTAATGTCATTAACCTTATTAAGATGATCTGTGTACTCAGTCTTTTAAAAGAATATTATTTTTTTTTATTAATAATACCTTTATTAAAATTTTATATACAATAATACAACACATAATAACATATTTTACAATGATAAATATTTTTAAATGATATATCAGGCTACAGCCCCTCCTCTCTTATCCAGTAATGATTTTAGTAGAATTCAGGCTCTTGGAGCCATGTATATATATGCAATATGCAATACACTATATTTCACGATGGTCGCGGAAATGTTAAGGAGACATTTGTAGGGTCGCGGCATAAAAAAGGTTGGGAAACGCTGAGTCTAACCTACAAATGACCGGCTCACTAGATAATTTCCATGAACATTGGCAACTATAGATCTGTTTGGGCCGGTGATAATAATATGTGGAGGGAAAATTGCAGGATTGACTGTAAACAGTGTAAACGCCGGATCCGTGATTTAAGGTGGGTTAGCAGCTAGCAGATACGGGCACTGTATCCGGTTATATATACGTAGTTAACAATAAATTGTTCAAGTCGTGGAGAGGTATTGGCTGGTTTGCTCCTCACCGTTCAGTCAGGTGTCAGCTTATAAACAAAACTAACCCGATTCATTTCTTTATCTACTTTTCTGAAGGGATAATTTCCGTTTCTGACGATTTCTTGTGATTTAACTCTAAACATTTTTAAACAGTTCAATTTACGATAGTTATTCAGTTGATAGTTGTTCCTTTATTAAACTCTATCAACAAACATCATTTCAATGCCTTGACAGTGTTAACTTTAATTCATGACCTTTCACTGATTTCTTTGATTCTTTTTATCGATTTTTATAGTAGACATCTTTAAAGCACTTTCGTTCTTCTTTTAATGCGAAGGGTAGAATAATATACCATTCAAATCCACTTTAAAAAACACAAAACTTAAATCAAAAAATAATTTTGCACACAAATAACGATTCTCCCCTTTTGAGTAAAGTAGTAAACGGACAAAACAGTTATCATAGTGACAGAAATATATATTTTAAAAATAATATTTAACAATAAAAACTTCTTAAATTAAAAGAATGGGTTCAAAATAAAAATAAAATCATAAAAAAATAGAAGATGACTTAAAAAGAAGGTTTCATTCAGGTTTTAAAGCGGCTCCGCAAAATAATTGGTTTGGAAGCAACTTCTTGTGGAGCAGCAGAAAAATGGCTATAGATGTCTGTCGCGAACACGATATTAGTTTTTTATTTATTATTTTATTTTAAACTTGTGGCTCGAGGTACTTATATAAAGGGACGCATTTGTCAGAATTGAGTTAGTCTTGTGTCAATATCAAATATACGAGTTGAATCCAAACGGTGTCTTAATACATGGTAGCAGAGCGAGGTCCTCCTTGACGAGGAGAATAAACGCTTAAATTGGAAACTTGGACAACTTATCCCTTCAGCAAGTGACGGACTCGTTAGAAAGGCGAGAATCCGTTTAGCCACAGGAAATCAAGTTATATGCAGTAGGCAAATTAGGACCAGAAAACCATCATGACGATCAACAAGTCCTGAACGTGGATATGACTGAACAAGACACCGACAACCTGCACGTTGATGATATTCACAGCGAAGACGACCAGCACGCACCCGACTGAGACCGAGAGGACGAATGAGCGTCGAACATTCATCGGCGGAGTATCGCGAACGCGATAATGAATTAGTTTTTTATTTATTATTTTATTTTCAACCTGCGGCTGGAGGGATATAAAGGGTCGCATTTGTCAGTCTTGTGTCAATATCAAATATGCGAGTTGAATCCAAACGGTGTCTCAATACACTGTCTTACCAACTTTTTCTAAGACGATGAGGATTATGTTTAAAAGTGGAAATGATATTTTGACTAAATGTTTGTAGAATATTACTGGACGGAGTGGGGCGTGGTGACAGTTAGACTCGGAGCCAGTATAATTAGTGTGAGGAGGAAGATGAGGTGACCGCAGTACCCACAGCTTCACTTATAGTATCCACTTACCTGGTTCCCTCGTACTCCGTCCTCTCGTTGCTTTTTATTAATTATCTGATAATCTGGAGCCCGATGTTTTCTACGAGGTAGCATTACAGCCGAGATGCTGCCGCTCCCAACCGCAGCCCCTCTCCGCTCTGGGCAGACGCTTTTTTTCTGATTTAAATTGTTGAGGACCTAACCGGTGTGTCCGTGACTCGTGCGACTGTTTGACCGGACCGTCGCAACTCACCACGACGTGCCTTTCCACCGTCACATCTTCTTTTATTTAACTTAGCTTGTCTCCAAATCTTGTAACTTAGATTCCATCCACTTCCCGACTACCTAGAAACCTGAAACTTGCTCAGGCCATTCAATAATCCGTCATTATTTCTTTAATAATTAATTCGTCTGTTTGTTATTTGTCTCCAAGTCTTGTAACCTAACTTCGATTCACTTCCCGAATACCTAATTAGTTAAAACTTGCACAGATTATATTATTGCCGATTATAATTCCACTGCTATCAGTTATTTGTTTAAGAACATCGTTTACTTTATTTCGGCGATAAAGTTCGACAAAAATTTGAACGTACTTTTTTAAAAATACATGTGAATATTTTTGCTGGTAATAATAATAAAAAAAATGTTAAAAAAAAGAAATAAATAAAAAGCTATAACATAGTGACATCAGTAGGTATATTTATATATATTTTAAATTTGCTATTTCTCTGTTCGGTCTACAAGTGAGAAATTGATATATTTTCCTGCATTCTGGCTTTGCCACGTTACATTCGGTTAAGCGAATAAACAGTTTTATTTGTTCGATGTGCTGTAGAAACGTGCGAGACTTGTGGATGTGCTTGGTGTGGAAGTGTGAACTAGGAAGGAGTGGAGCGCTGCACTTTGCGCTGGAGACCGAGTCCAACACTAATACTGTACTTACAGTGTTGCAAACTAACCTTCCTCTTATAATCACCCTCACTTGCCTAATAATAACCTTTTTATTGTTTCTCTCTCGCCTTTAAGCGGATATTTTTAGAAACGACTAAATAATCCGGCTTGTCTACAATTAGCAGCGTGTAGTTGGGAGCCGAGCACGGGTTGAATAACCACCTTCTACGTACCTTGTAGTGTTTACTTTCTTTGTTTTTAGTTGGTTCTAACAAGGACGGGGTCACCCACTTTACTCAACTGTGCATGTGCATGTGCATCCGAACTGACTTGCGCACCCGGTGATTTCTAGGGTGAGCCGGCTCTGGTCGTACCGCTGCTGGAAGCATCTTGTCGGCTCTCATCTTACTTACATGGTCAGTCTGTCGTCTGTTGTGTTAGGCTTCACGTTACGAGGGAAGCCTTTCTGACCAGATGGATGACTGTAAGACTTAGCTCGAGATTTAACGGCTCGTTACTTCTGTGACAAGGCAAAATAACATGTCCGATTTTACATATTTTTCAGGAAGCGAATTTTAAGCCTTGTTTCGCTGTGAAACATCCGTTCACGGATTCTAAAAGATCTTTAATTTAAATGACTTTTACTTTTAAAAAAAACTTGGCATTTGTTTATTATTCCCCACCGATGAAAATCTGTCAGTTTTTCTTACAATTTCCTATTTTTCGGACATCGTATATGTCAATTAAGAAATGTGAAAGATTACGACAACATAAAATAGCAAGCAATTTGAAAGAAAGGTTTTAATTATAAAACAAATGAACACAGAGCAATTAATTAATGTATAGAATGTAACAAATATGTGATTAATTTTAGTGGTCTGTTTGTCGTCCATCAATCCTGCCTATGTTCAAGTAATACTATATAGTATATTGGCATTATGTGATACGTTTACTGTATAATATATTGCCACTTTAAATAAACTTATTTGCAGACATATCATATTTAGACATATCTTGTTTCAAGTTGTTACTTTGTCACTTGATATGTTTAGTTATTCGAATATTATTCCAAATCAAAGTGGTCACGTGTCGAGTCACAAACTAACATCAACTTGATTTTTGGTCTACGAAATGACTTCCTTCTAAGGATCATGAAAACCATTTTGTCCGCTAAAATGGGCGGCTCATGGCCGCTCTCTGCCGGTCTGTTTTTTTGGAACGAAGTTCCTTATGGTACGTTACAGCGTCTCGAGCCCGGGAGTGATTCCGAAAAATAAAACGTTACAAAACCAACCGTCCGTCCCGAAATCGACCAATGACGATAACTTGAGTAAAAGATGACCGATTTAGTAGAAATTTGGTACATATGTTCATTTTACCAATGCCCATTACGAGTTTGTTGGCCCACGTTATCCGCCCAAGCGTTCCACGCGCAACGCTCGCGTATAAATTAGCGACCACATATTCTGAAAAGGCACCGAAAGATTAATTTTTACCAAAAATTCTAGCTTGATGTTTGCCAGAAGCTTTTTTCCCCAGCATCTCTTGGGCTAACTGTACCGACCAGTGTTAAGTATAATTAAGAAAAGAGATAACAACTGTTACAGAGACATCGTGTTTACACGAACCACTCACTCACACGTTGCAGGCTACCGTCAGTCCACTGATGCTAATATTTTCATCATTTGATTGAACGACTAACCCGGCATTAACCTCCACCTTGAGAAGGTGTAGTTGCGATCTGAGTTGGATCTGACGAGTTGTATGAGAAGATGTAGGACAAAGTAAAGGTGGAAGAGACTGGCTTGTAATGGAATTACAGGACTCAGGGCTACCAACACTAAATTGAATCAATTCTGTTGAACTGTGGACCCCCCCCCCCCGGTGCTGGGCTCCTCCCAGTGTAACTCAGTACTTCCTTATCATTTCTTATTACATCCACCAAAACACACTACACTAGCTTGTATTTTATATTGACCTGAATCTCAAGAAAATTACCTAAAAATGATCTTCATCATTTTATACGAAGAGGGAGGAAGACCAACTAGACACGGATCCCCGCGCACAAAAGCTAGCAAAGCTCTAAGCTCTCCGTTACGTATCTCATAGACTTATTATTATTAGGCGGACTGTTGGCTGGAGTCTGGTGGTGATTTGCAGCTGAGGAAGGAGGGTAAGCAAGCAGCACTCCAAGTACTTCTGACTTCAAGTTAACAAATATAAACTACAGATTAACAACTAACAGTTAATTGTCATTACATTTTTATTTTTAAGAAAGAGATTTCAATGTATTTACACGTTTTGAGGTCGCTTGAATCCTACAAACTGGTTTTTAAGAAATGTATATCTGTCCTCTACAGTCAGCGCGCACGCGTGGAATCCAACATACTTGGCCCATTTCTATAAATTTGGCATAGATGTTCAGAAAAATGATTCCCTAAGGCGAAATCGAGAAATGAATTTTAGTTATAAAATATGAGGGCGCTGTCAAGAACGCTGAACGTTATTCGTTATCAGAAGAACATTACATGATAAGAACACTTTAAAAACATTTATGACTGATTTTGAAGCATATATAGAATTAGGAAGTATTGTGACGAGATATTGAGAGAAGTAACCGAGTTAAAGGAATTTTGTTGTTTCTGTAATTTGGATTTTACAGAATCATTTATATTGACACTTACCAACCAAGTATCTAATATAATGTAAGGGTAATTATTATTACAAACTTTCATTTTATTCTAGGTATTTGCGTATACTTAAAAGAGTTAAAAATGAATGTTTGTTAGCGAATTTTCAAAGAAAATTACGCTATTGCAATGGGCTTCAAAATTTTTGTAATGCGAATTTTTGAAAATTTTTTCCATGGAAATCCGTTTTTGACCATTCTAAATCGATTCCTAAAATTTAACACTTTTTTTTATGTATGTATGTATATATGTATGTATATATGTATGTATTTATGTATGTATATAATGCTCGGCTATCCGTTTCAGATGCTTGTAACCCCTGGAAGACCGTAGTCCCCAAGTCGTTACGCCCTACTATCCTTCACGACAACCATGATGTTCCCATGGCTGGTCACCTCGGTCGGTACAAGACCCTGAAACGGATAGCCGAGCATTATTACTGGCCCGGAATGACTACCGATGTGGCTCGTTACGTGTCCCGCTGTAAGACGTGTCTGGCTATAAAACCAGAACAGAAGAAACCCCAGGGGATCATGGGCCATCACAGGATTCCGGAAGGGCCGTGGCAAACCATTTGTACGGATCTAATGGGCCCCTTTCCGACATCTTCTAAGCAAAATAAACACCTCCTTGTAGTGATGGACTGCTTTACGAAATTTGTTTTACTGTTCCCCCTCCGAACTGCAACCGCTCTGACTATACTTCGACCGATCGAACAGGAAGTGTTCCTCGTCTTTGGTGTGCCCCAAAATATAATTTGTGACAACGGACCGCAGTATAAGAGTGCCCAGTTCCGTGAACGAATGGCCAAGTACGGAGTTCAGATTCACCACACCCCCTACTACTCAGCCCAATGTAATCCCACAGAACGGATTAATAGAGTCATTAAGACTGCAATAAGTTCTTATGTAAAGGAGAACCATCGTACGTGGGATAAACATTTGGCTGAGATTCGCTTTGCTCTGAACTCCGATGAACACGAAGCGACGGGACACACTCCAGCATTTTTGAACTTCGGCAGGAACATGAAAAGCTCAGGTATGGAACACTCATCGGCTCAGCCGGATGACACGGACACTGCTCCAAACCGAAACTCTGAGATCAATAATGTCAAACAAATCAGAGAGGAGATAAAAGCCAAGCTTGCTGCTGCCCATCTAAAGAGTAGCCACCACTATAACCTTAGACGACGTCCTGGTTCCTATGCGGTTGGAGACACAGTGTGGAGGAAAACTTACCCGCAATCCGACGCGGCCAACCACGTAGCGGCAAAGCTTTCGCCGAAGTTCGAAGAGGCCATAGTTGTTCGGAAGATCTCGCCCTTAGTCTACGAACTTAAAAATACTGACGGTCGAAATGTAGCAAAGTGGCACATAAAAGATCTTAAGAGTGCACCCAGAGATGATGAGCCATAACGTAGTAACCCCGTAACATCCTTCCTTTTCCTTAGTCCTCCCGAAACCTATATGCACCTAATCCGATCACCTCTTTTCCCCAGGGGAGATTTTCCTGTTACGAGTTGAATTTATATCAACTCGTAAGAGTTATTTATTTCAGTTAATTTTATATAGTTGTTGCTTTGTTTTTTTATCTCGTTATGTATATTATTCTGTATAGAGCTAGAGATAGGAATAGGAAAGCCAGAGCCAGCTTAGGGATGTTATCTCTTGGTCGACCCTTGCCCCACAACAGTGGCCAGGTTCAACCTATATAGAAGGTCTACTGGCCAATGTTGTGGTTCAAGGTTCGACCTGATTAAGAGACTCTCCCTCAGTTGGCCTCTACGCTTCAACCAATAAAGGTCGTGACAGTTGACCTGGAGTGCTAAGTGTGAGTCAGCGGAGTGGTTCGACACCAGGTCGGATATTACGGTCCGAGTCACCCTTCAGTGCCGTGCAGCAAATCTGAGAGCGCGGCCTAATCTGTGAGGCCAGGAATAATAGTGGGACTCGGACCAGCTAATTGGCTACGAAGTGCGTCAGGGATAACCTCCAGGTCCTGAGGAGAACCCCTCGAGGGACAGGGTCACCCGGCGCACAGCCCCATCAGCCCTCCACTTCACCTTCGCTGACCACTACACCTCACACCGCAACCACGACTGTCACCAGGTTTAACTGTCCGATTATTAATAGGGGATCCCCGAAATAGGAATAAGTTACCGCTGTCAGTTATGTTAGTTTTAGGTTATAAGTTTCTTGTACATATATATATCCCATGCCCGCCCCTTCCTAATTTATTTATTTAATTAATTTATTTATTTAACTTATTTATTTCACTTATTTATTTGCCTGTCTAATTCCCACTAACCCCCTAACACTCTCCGCCCAAGCTTTAAGTAACCCATACCCGCTAACCATATCCCTATTCGTTTTCATTAGTTTTTAGAATTTCATATTATAGTTATTAAGTAGCGCTACCTCTCATTTATTTATTTATACTCGTTATGTTATACCAACTGCTTACCTAAAAATATATTCAGTTGTAAATTTAAATGTTAGTAGTTTTATTTTATCTTATTATTAACCAGGACCCATTGCCTTTAGTAAATTCACCCACCCCTAGCAGCCGACTGAGCTGGGCAAAGACATAAAACCGTAACAGTATGTATATATGTATGTATATATGTATGTATATATGTATGTATATATGTATGTATATATGTATGTATATATGTATGTATATATGTATGTAGACTCCAGACGATATCTCCCCTTAGGATGCACTTAAAAATTTCATACAAATTTTAAAATGTCAATAATATCAAAAGAAAGGATGAGTTCGTTGGCCAGAATTTTTGGAGTCCATTTAGGGGTCAAATTTTGACCATTTAGGGTCAAATAACGTGAAAATATGATAAAAGTGTACATAACAACAATTACTGTTCTCTTAAAGAGCTTTCCAACGACATGCATGTTGAAGGGTAAATACGATTTTGACTTTTGTACCTCGTACCCCTGTGTACCAAATTTTTTTTTCACCCATGCAAATTCTAAACCAAAATTTTCCTATATTATCATAAGCCAATAATCCGCAGATATCTTTGAAAATTCGCTCATTAAGTCATGGTGCATGACTGGACTTTTTTTTTATTGTTAGCTCGGTGTGTAGCGTCTCTTTGTCCGTTCTTTCCTACTCGATGTCTTATATTGTATTGAGTATCGTCTTTGTATAATCCCCCATACACGTAACGATCGATGGTCAGATAGATCTGACGATCTGACAGTTGTATGGAGCACGCGTCACGGTTCGATATATCTCTCAGACATCTCAGTGGATTTCATTTCATGTCATTTATGTTGCTAGCTAAACACTTTCCTCTAATTATTAATGTTTGCTCTCACTTTTGAAAGAGTAATGCTTTCGTCGAATTCCTCGCAAAAAACCAACAAGTATTTTCTACGCTTCAACCCTCTTTGTTCTATTTGAGTAGAGTACATATTTGCTTTGATTTTCCACAGTGATTCTTGTAGTTCAAACATCTTTATAAATTGTCTCTGGACCACGTACTCATTATTAACTCTATTAAATAAAAAATTTGTGTGAATAAGCGGCTAAATATAACAATATAAGCATTATTAAGTATGACTTGGCATTTTGTGTTTTGTGTTGAGATGAGCTGTACAGGACAGAGGAGAGCAGCGGGATTGCTCGGTTCAGTCGCTGTTTGAGGTCGCTGCAAATAGATCGATCAAAGGACCACTCCAAAAAGGAGAAAGAAAAAAAAAGAAAAAAGTTCAAAACAGTTAGAGAATGATGGTAAAGCGAAAGTAAAGTTGATCTTTTCACAAGTAAAATAGAGATATTAACATGAAAGAGATTACTTACAGTAATAATAAGGTGATAACAGGAAACAGGTAAACAAGATGAGGTAGAAAATAATAATGAATGGAGACTCCTTTCCTTCAATGTTGCTCACCACAAAATTAATTTAAAAGAGATAAAACAGTTAAAGAAAAATATGATAAGTGAAAGGTAGGAATTTTAAAACATTACAAAAGGTAAAGATTCTCATTAACAATAACAATGAACAGTATAATAGTTATTTGTGCACCTAGGGAGTAAAGTAAGCCATTATTCCCTCAGCGAAAAAGTTGGTTCTTGAGGTGAAGCTGAAGGAACCATGGTCCCTAAATCCCGAGGCGAAGCCGAGGGAATTAGAGCTTTTAATTCCTGAGGCGCAGCCGAGGGAATAACTCTAATTAGCTCCCGAGTCACAGCCGAGGGAGATAACTATCGCGAGGGAAATACACAAATACACGTACAAATACACAAATATACAGTTTTTATTTATTATTTTAATAAATAACAATAATTATTAGCACCTTTAATAGCAGATATAAGAAATTCAATATTAAAAACAAATAAGAATTGGAATTAAACTCAAATAGAAGGTTATTTAGATGCAGGTTATAAACAAAGATAAACAAGGTCGAAAAAGCAGTGTCGCCAACCTGATTTCAACAACTTCATTACATTAGCCATTCATTTTCTACTATTAATAAAATAATTAAGTTGGCAATCCTTACTTTTTCGCTCTACTTTACTTTTTTGCCCTACTTTTACTTTTTCTCCCTACTTTTTGAGCTCAGGGAAGAAAAGACTTACTTTAGTCCCTCTAAACTAATCCAAAATCATAACTTTTTCTCCCTACTGAAGATAAAATAATTAATTGATTTATAATAATAATTTGGTACCCAGATAATACAGAAAGAATGGGCAATAAAGAGAGAAGTTAAATAAAAGAAAGGTTATTGATAATAAAAAGAGACGGCCTTTGAAAGGTAAACATCAACAACTCAATCTTAATCTTAATATTATGGCAAAGATTCACAAGATCTCTCACTCACTCTCTAGCTCCCAGTCTTCTGTACAGGGGGCGGCCGCCCGAGCTGCCCAGCATCTCCCCACCCAGGCCGCTACGTTCCCATCTCACCTTCAGCGCATCAAAACATCCTCCTTCCCACAGACATGCCTAGCAACATAGCTGCCACTGCAAACACCAATAACTTTACCACAACAAATCCCTTTGGGGTTTTATTACAACCTGACCAGAAAGCAGACGATTCTAGTTCAGTTAAACCCCCAACGATATTTGAAAAGAAACGTGACAGAATTTTCACATTTAATCGCCAGCCTTAGAAATATTCTAGGACACAAACATTTTTTATGTAAAGCTAGGACCTCAGACTTATTAATACAAAGAAAACCCTCTGATAGTTTTAAGACAGTAATGAGCCACTTAAAAGCCCACAATATCGAGCATCATTCTTATCAACTTAAAGATGACAAGGCCTTCAGAGTAGTTCTCCGGCACCTACACCCGACTACATCCCCCGAAACAATAAAAGATGAATTATCCAACATAGGGATTAAAGCAAGGAATGTTACCAACGTCCTACATCACTTCACTGAAACCAAGTTACCTCTATTTTTTTTGTCGGTTTGGAACCGAATCCAAATAACAAAAATATATTTAAATTAACAGAACTGTACTACACTAAAATCTGGGTAGAAGAACCACACAAATGGCAATAGGTAGTACAGCCCAAGCGTTGCCAAAGCCTGGGGCACACCCAAAGATACTGCAAGTATGCATTTATGTGCGTCAAATGTTGTGGAAGCCATCCTACCTCAGAATGTAAAAAGCAAGACCGAAACCTACCAGCTACGTGTGTACTTTGCGGGGGAGCGCATCCCGCTAATTACAGAGGCTGTCAAGTTCATAAAAATGTTGTCAAATCTGACCGAAAATCTACTTCCAAACAATCCCTTCTGCTCCAAGAGATATTCGTCAACAAAATCCTCCACCACAAGGCAGCTCAACCACAACTTTTCCATCTGCACTCTCAACTTTATCCAACCCAACCATCAGTGATCCACCACGCAGCAGCTGTGCAGCCGCTGCAGCCTCAGCCACCGTCCATCCCTCCTCCCAAAAACAGCAACCTACCTTTATTCCACCTCCCTCTCCCCACGTAGATTTTACTAACTCGTTTTCTAACTCGCTTCAAGCATCCCTAAAATCCTTTTTATCCGAGATAAAAGCAATCATGGAACTTCTCCAATCAGTCGTTCGCACCTTTTCATCTATTGCTTCAGAGGCTGATGTGTTTATTTGTTGTTAGTATAGAAGCGTTCTGTTTGTTTACCATGTTCCAAGGGATAACACCACTGCACTCACTCGTCACCACAACACTTATTTCAATCTTGTTTATTTGTTCGCCTCACTAATATACTCGTACGTTAGTGTAGCCTTATATTTTACAATAGTGTTTGAAATTTGAAAAACAGATTATCCCTTTCAAAAACAATTCTTCTCCTTATCTCCCAGATTTTATTTACTTGCTGTCACATAATTATTTTATATTCTGATCTTGCCTTATGAATTTAATAAATATTTAAGATTGTATAAAATTAGTGTTAATGGAGTATTTGTATGCTCGAAGGAATACGACGTGGTCAGCTACCAGTTCCAAATAAATGCCTGTGTTTACTCGACCCTTATGTATGACGACTCTTCAGCACGAGGAAAGAGATAATTACTAGATCAATTCCTCAACTTTATCAATTATTGATGTTATATTATGTAAATAATTCTTACAACAAAGAATTATATTTTTACGCTGGAAAGTGGCCCGAGCACCGAAACGTCGCCACATAGTATGAAGCAGCGTTAGTTTTCTTTTAACTTTCTCATATAAAGAAAAAGTTTTGTGATGGCGCCAAAATTGGATTTTGAGTTATTGATAGACTCGCAGGGAAGTACTTGCGTCCAAATACGTTTTAGGGTTTTGTATATGATTAAGCATACCCGTCATGTAATTATGATTCTATTCTTCGATCTCAAAGGCCCCGGGTTCGATCCCCCGGGGGGTCACACATGTTTTTTTATCAGTAAAATCGACTAGATAACTAACATTTTTTCAGGAAATTTTCATCGCCCCACCATAAGGTTATATAGTGGTTGGGGGGGGGGGATGTTTTATGGGTATATTTTGACTTATAAAACCAATACAAAAATGCAAAATTCAAAACAGCATATATATATATATTTGTGTCCTACTCTTCAGAAGCTTTCATTTGATCCCCCACTCGAAAATAAAAAAAATATATAAATCTTTGATGAGCATATTTAATTTTGAACCTCTGTATATTTTTCCTGTGGTTGGGTCAAAAAGTTGCACCAGTGTTTCAAATTTCAGCACTTTATCTTAAATGGTTCGGGCCCTATGAACCGAAGATCGACGGACGGACGGACACATCACCCTCGGCATAAGGGTTTTGAGAAGTATCTACAAAACCCTAAAACCGACTTGCTTACTCAAAGGAGCAAAATAACCTTGGCCCACATCTGTATCCCGCCTCCTTCCTAACGTTGATTCAGCGCTGGATGCATCTCTACCCTGGACAGAACATCGAACTCACCAACTGACTGCTGGAACGAGCGAGTGTGAAGGCAAGGTTGTTAAGTTGCTTTTCTTGCAACCTGAGTGAAGTTAACTTTTTCTATTATTTGAGTGAAGATTATCCAGTGCTGTCACCAGTTAATCATTCAGAATTCCAGTTTTCCATCCTTGTTAGCAACTGGAACAGGACCTCAAATATTTATTTAATTTGATGCTTATATTGCACGAAGCATGTACTTAGTTCAACAGGCAATTTCTTCTTTACTGCTTAATCACATTCACACAACATCGTGCAGTATACCGTATTCACCGGTATATTAACATAGCCATATTTAGATCAGTCTATCTAATTTTTTGTGTTTATTTTCCTACTATCTAGGCCCCTGGGTCCCCTGCTCGGGTTTATTCATTTCTGTTATCATTACTTCTACATACATATTATATATATTGATTGATTTTACATAATTATGTCTGCTTAGTAAAAAAGAATAGGTATTGTTTTTCCCATTTACTTCATCTTACATTTATAATTTCTTACCACTTACTATCCCCTAAGATTCATCTTTGTCCGCTTGCTCACTTCCGACTCAAGTCACAGTGTTCCTGTCGTGCAGCCAACGAGTGTTCATTTATTTTGCTCGGTGGTTCAACATACTGCTTCTACTAAACTGGTGCACTTAATTTTATTTTTTCAACAGCAGAGGTTATTGGGGTTATTTGGGTTATTAACTCCAGCATGAGATGATGAGTGTGAAACATGACGCTGCACTTTATTGTCTGTTACTAAGTTACTAGAGACGGGAAGGAGTCTCGGGTACAGCGGAGGAGAGGAGCTGGAGACCAAGTGGTAATGAGATGGGATGTGAGATGGCCGGAGCACATCCTGGCATTACCAGGCCGCCCCGTGGTCTAGTCTGGATGTAGCTCCATTGTCATCTTGTTGATTCTCAACTAAATATAACCTTGAGGTGGACTCGCTCCTCTCACAGGCGTCTTACAGCTCTCTCGCACTCTGCTTCCGTCCACTCATGTGTTTCTTCTTCTCGCAATTGTCACAAGCACACCTGGAATTCTCCCAGTCCCGATAAAACGTACTTTGTTATCGGAGAGACTATTACGATTATGGCCGCCGGAATTTTGTTCTCCATCGGTTTGTTTTTTTCAAACGCCTATTGCCAAGCTATGTCCCGCAGACGAACTTAGCCGACCACATATTCTTAAAAGGCGCTAAAAGATTGACTTGTATACAAAATTCTAGCTTGGTGTTAGTCAGACACTTTTTTGCACGCCATCTCCTGGACTATATCCATTCGAGAGGAAGAATTTATGTTTGATATAATTTGTTGTTACATAAGTTAGGAATGGGTTAGGAAGATACGCACATTTATCATGGAAATATAGACTCCTTATAAGTGCTCGAGGATCTTCAGTGGTGTTTAAATATCTATATCAGTATACACAATCCATTGTGACGTCAATGCTGACTCGCATTTACGTTAGCGGGGAATATAGTGCTGTCCGTGCCTCAGAGAGGCACCAGGGTTTAGAGCGTCGAGGCGGTTGCACGAGTATTTTGATGCTCCTGTGAGGAAGGACGCGTGTAAGTTGACTAGCGAGTCTGACTCGTTTCATGTGATTTATCTGCTAATAGTTGTTGCTTCAACAACAATTGTTTCTAAATGCTCCCGTGGAATAAAAATAAACTTCTTTATCTAAAATCCTTCCCGTTTCATAAATTTCAATACATCTAAGCCGGTAATTGTTTACTTGGCTTTTTAAATTTACTATGGGTGTGTTGGATTTATAAATGGTGCCTTTTTCCAAGGAAACTTGGTTTATTTGTCCGACATTTCTTTCTAATAATAAATTGTAACCAGGAATAAATTGTTTTGTCGCTGATTGTAGATATTGAGGATATTTGATAGTTGTAAGCGATACAGGTATAGTGTCGTACGACTAGCTCGCTGTAAACCTTATCCGTCCTTAGTCGCAGACCTCCCACGCACTTATTTTCATCACAATTATTAATGTTTGTTTTATTTAATTAAATAACATTTTAGGATTGCGAGTATCAGTGAGAATAAAACACAATTTCTGAAGATATGACTTTTTCAAGGTATTAACATGAATGATTGTGATTTCGAAGTTGAGGAGAATATACAGTTAGCTTCAGAGAGGGGCAACACAAGTCACTTGATACCACATGTTACAGCAATGTGACAGACATGTGAGAAGGCCGTCGTGTGGCAATGGCCTCCTCAACTCATTGGCTCTTGTTGAAAAATGTCGGATAAGTCTGAGTATTATTTAAGACTTGAGTGGCTCCTACACTCCTACTGTATAATGAGTCAAATATGCTCACCCTGGCTCTAGCGGTGTCGATAGTGTGGCACATATTGTATTAGGGACCTGAGACTGAGAGCCGAGGTAAGAGCTACATCCGTGTGAGTGTGGCTGCACAGGTAAAGAGAAGTGGGACCACCTCGTACCGGTCCGGTGTACCAACTCGGAACCGACCACATAGATTAGTTACTGTATTTCTAGTATAGTTAATAAATTGAATGCCAAAAAGGTTTCTACTGGACGCTGTATAAAGTAATGTGCAACTTGATGCGAGACTTTATATAGTGTGAACACGAGGCTCCTGCCAGGTCGCTCCGACTCCGCCATAAAAAGTCCAACAAGAGAATTAGCCAGTATTTAAATTATTAAATTTCCGTTTGATTTAATTTGCTATAACTGACTCGGTATTGATTTACCTCGTTCTAACGGTATAAAAGTACCAAGTATATTTCTCTTTGTTGTGTAATTAGGGCGCACTCAGCCCGGTTTAAATTCCATTTGAAAATAACGCTGTGGGCTTGGTCTTATCTCCCCCTTCCCTCTTACTCTTGCCAACTCAACCGTCGAATTAAACGCTTATCGAATCGAGCAGTCGACCGGATTAATTATCAGGGGACTTATTGGAGATTATCTACTCGAGATGATCCGGTTACTTGAGCCGGAATCTCGGAACGGGCGCTTCTATAGTCGGCCTTGAGCCTCCCGCTAATTTCCTTCGGGGCTGTTTTCCTCCTTGAAAATTCACTTTGTGGAAATCGACTCATGAACGCGCCATCTGATAGGGCGGCAGCGTCGTCTTTTGTAAAAACCTACTTTCTAAGGGAAATATCTTGAAAGGGAAACTCAAGATGGAGTCGTATTGTCGTGGAACAAATTGACGTTGAAGAGGGGGAGGGGGGGGGCATATTTGAAGGAATTTGATTTAGTGATGGTACAATGGAGGCTTGCAGGGGGAGCAGCCAATACTTTTACCACAAAGGACGTAATGTTATTTGCAGCTGGTTCATACGAGGGCACCCATTCCTTAATGCTATGTACATATGTTGAACTTCACTAAACTATTCTCCTGCATTGGAACAGATCTAAAGTCCATGCATTGTCTCTCAACTATCTCCTCAGCTCCCATCCTCAACTAGCTTCTCAGCTCCCATCCTCAACTAGCTCCTCAGCTCCCATCCTCAACTAGCTCCTCAGCTCCCATCCTCAACTAGCTCCTCAGCTCCCATCCTCAACTATCTCCTCAGCTCCCATCCTCAACTATCTCCTCAGCTCCCATCCTCACGTAGCTCCTCAGCTCCCATCCTCAACTAGCTCCTCAGCTCCCATCCTCAACTAGCTCCTCAGCTCCCATCCTCACGTAGCTCCTCAGCTCCCATCCTCAACTAGCTCCTCAGCTCCCATCCTCAACTATCTCCTCAGCTCCCATCCTCAACTATCTCCTCAGCTCCCATCCTCAACTAGCTCCTCAGCTCCCATCCTCAACTAGCTCCTCAGCTCCCATCCTCACGTAGCTCCTCAGCTCCCAACTATTCTCTCCACAGCTTCCCTCAATTAGCCTCCGCAGCTTAACATCATTGTGTTTAAAACTGAGAATTTATTCCTAAAAGACAAACAAAATGTACAAATTTTATTAAGTATAGTCTGTTCATGAAAAAAAATAGGATCTACTAAAACCTAGTTATTTAACTAAACTTTATTATTGAACTATAATAACCTAGTTATTGAACTAAACAATAGTTATTTATGCACCTAGGGAGTAAAGTAAGCCATTATTCCCTGAGTGAATAAGTTGGTTCTTGAGGCGAAGCCAAGGAACCATGGTCCCTAAATCCCGAGGCGCAGCCGAGGGAGATAATATTCGCGAGGGGAATTATAGCACTTTACTCCCGAGGTACATACAATATTTTAGTAAGGAGAAAACGCATAAGCTTTATCCATTGCACATGTTTTATTTATTATTAGAACGAAGTTCCAAAAAAGAGGAATATTCCACTCCCCCCCTGATATTTTCACAGTAATTTGAATAAAAATTAATGGCGCACCAAGTATTGGTGTAAATGACAGTTTTGAAGCATCGGACGGAGTTTTATTTTCTAATATTGTCGTAAATATTTAGAAAAATGAATGTGTATAAGTTTTACGATTGAATGTGCAAAACTAATGGCGTCCTCTGTCGATATAGTCGAACATCGGTGCCAATTGCGCTTGTAAAGTGATTAGGTGATCTCGTCGTAAGCAATCGTAACACAATCCAACTTTGTTATCACGTGAAATGTAACAACAATGTAAATTGTAGCAATCTAACAAGAAATGTAGAAAGACAGGCAATAGGTTAGACATTTTGTTTTGAATGCCGCCTAAAGCATGTAACCGTGTAAAATTGCTTTTCCAATTTATTTTCATGTCCTTTCTCGAATAAAAATTAATATGACTTTTTCTTTGCGTATTAAGAACTCGTGGACACTGTGCTGTTGTATAGGACGTTATACAGCAACATATCCCGAACTAGCAGAAATGTTTTAACTGCCGTAAAAAGTCTGTTTTTTAAATTATTATTTTGCCCACTGGCCAAGAACTTGAAACTGAGGAGTGTGTTAGTAGGTAGTAAGTGAAGGTTTACAGTGCTGGGAGTGTGAGTGTATTTCTATATCACCCCAGTGAGAGGGGATATGACAGCGTAGTGGTGGACTGAGGGAGGTCGATATCCCGTCGTCATATTCATTACGTCACTAGAAGGAAGGGAGCGAGATACCGGAAACAGGCAGCGTCCTTATATCCATATGGATGTCTTTCCATATCGACGGCTTCTTTCCGCTCCCTCCTTCCCTTTACCTCCTGCAAATTCGGTAAAACGGCGTGTTTTACGACTCCGTCCCCTCGAGGGGTGAGCGAAACTATTGCCCGACGCGGTGAGTTGGCTTCTGTAGACGGAGACGGAATTGGCAACTTGTGCTTGAAGGAGTGGGATCGTACTCTCTCACTTGTGGAACATCTGGAGCCGTGTTTCTGTTACGGTTCTTGACTTCTTGTGACAAACTCAGTCACGATATACTCGCAATGGTAAAAAGTTGTGTTGTGTCAATTAGCTGGCTCGCGTCCTATCACGTACTTTATCCATCATATGCTTTTTCAAGCCAGTATTATCTTATTTATTTACTTTTACCATCTTTTCTTTCAAATATTTAATTTTCCTTTTCATGAATAAGAGTATCCGTGAATTAATATATCGAATATTTAATGTACGCAGAAGTTTAGAATTAATATGGCCTATTTTCGACAAATCATCCAAATTTCATTAAATTCTGACGAGCAGTTTTTAAGATACGTCGGTTCGGACTAAGACGAGACCAAACCTCCTGACTGAAGCGGGTTTCTATCTTGAAACTTTTAAATTCGAAGACAAAAACAAGTTTCGTTCTTCACAATGCTCCCTCTAGTCCAAAAAAGCACTTAATAGTTCACAGCAGGGAAATTTAAAGAGCGCAGACGGATGACATTAATCTGGGGGCTATCTGCGGGCTACTTTCGACAAACAATTATTCAAATTTAATAAATATACCGTTCTTCAGAACGATCACATATATTTGGTAAACTCGGAAGCAAATAGGTCTTTAATATGGGATCTTCTTTGGGAGTTCTTTTCAACCACATTACGAGGCCAGGTGAATTGTGACGCCAGATTCACTAGTGTCTGGTAGGCCATATGTAGCGTCATACTGCCCTGCCCGACGTCTCAGTGTGCTCCCGGGTCAGTGTAGCATCTAGAGATTGGACGACATGTTTTTTATGGCCTTGGATCTACGGTTAATACTAATCACCTTTAGTGTAATAGTTTAATTTTTATTTGTATATGTAGCTTATTATTGCCGAGAGTAGTTAAACTGTTTACGGGGAACAGAACGCGGAGATTAATACGAGTATAACTTGTGTAACATACGACATCTAGTTCTCCGAGTAAAGAAACAAGTTTAAAGGCGACAATGTCAAGTAGACTAGTAAAGTTAAACTTTACCTATTGCAGAAGGTTTATACACTAAACTACTGCGTCTCACTGCTTCAACTCATTCTTGTGGGGTTTTATTTGATTGTCAATTAAATTAGAATAAAAGACGTATTTAGCAGGGAAAGAAGTAAGCACGAGGTGTGTGTTAATGAAGCGTGTACTACTCTGTTCTAATTGCAGTCCATATAGTTAGCGGTGAAGCGATAGAGGGCGGATCATTATACACTTTACACTGCACAGTTCTCACGTCGGCCTCAACTTCTCCCAAGAGTCAAACTCCCCGATTTTTCCCCTAAATAAAAAGTTGTTTTTTTCAGTCGGATTATGTTTGGACTCTTTGTACGAGGTTGTCTATTTTGTTTTTCTTATCACCATTCTGTTTCCCGGAACAAGCTTGTTTCATATTTACTATTGCTCACATTTTCAATAACCATCTATTTGGATTGAAAGACCTCCAAATTTTGTAAACGGATTAAAGTCGAATATATTATGATAATTGGTCAAGTAAACCATCTGCCTGAGAAAGTCATCATGGGCTGTTCAAGTAAACAATGTCACAACACTGCATTCTCTCGCCTTTCATTACCAAAACTGCTGTCAATTATCCACAGAACCGTAAATAGAGATTTTTTTTTTCAGAATTTTGATTATTTTTACTAATATCGTGTAACTTGCCGATTATTACTTAGAAAAAACCGTAATTCCTGTTTTTAATTTTCCACATATGCAGTTAAATGTTTTAATAAACAAAACGCCGCATTCAATTTATACCCAATATCCAGTCGTATATACCCACTCCACTTGTCGAATGACCAACGAAGTGGAGAAAGAAAGTGAAAAAACGGGACGGGTGTGAATAGTGTAAGAGGCAATCATCCCGCTTAACTTTGTTGGTCATTGTTTATCCGCCTTCACTTTCAGCACAATTCTCTCTGGGAAAATGAGAAACAGTGGCGCAAATATTTGCATTGTTGGATCTGACAGAAGTAGGAAATGGTGCCAATAAATGAATACAGGGAGAGAAGACGCGGGTCCAGCTGCGTCCAGCCGAGAGTTTGGCACCTCTCTCAGCCCGTATAAATAACAATCTCACGTCTATTTCTAATCTTCACACTTCTCATCTTTTATTGCTCTTTTACAGCTTTCTTCTTTATAAGATAAGATTTTGGTTATTTTATTCCACCATGTTCTGTTTCAAACAAATTCTAACGTAAAAGATTACTTCTTTAGTCTTTCGGAAGACAAGTTTTATATATTTGCCTTTGTGATACCGATATAGCTTTTTAGTTTCGTGTGGAACTCGCGAGTTATATTCGGGCTGTGAGTTTCGATTAAAAAATGATGGTATTTGAAAAGGTTGTTGTTTTGAGTAAGTGCCGAAATGGGAGTCCAAGTTTCTTAAAGTTAATTTCGGATTAAAATTTATCCGTGTTGGGAAAACAAAATGAGATTAGATTAGAATAGTCTCAATAGAAAGTGGAATTAGAGGCGCAGGACGGGCATTTTTTGAGTGGGGTATCAAATGAAAGCTACTGAAGACTAGAGTACAAACATAGAAAATCATGTGGAAGTACTTGGATGCAAGTACTTGCAAGTGATTTTTCTCATTAGCTTTGTCCGGTTGTTTCATTATTGCTATTATGTTAAGAGGAATGTAGAGTGACTGTATTCTCCATGCATTCCAAGCCGGGTTTACCTGTATTTGTATTTCCTTATAGCATTTGTAACATGTTTAAATATCTCGAGTTAAATTGTTTTGTTTTGTTATGTTGCAGGAGTGTCTGGGGACGACACGACGATGGGACCTATGTTCGTCAAGGAACCGTCCAACAGAGTAGACTTCTCCAACACGACAGGAGCCGTCGTCGAATGTACGGCTCGGGGTAACCCCACACCGGAAATCATCTGGATCAAACCCGACGGAGTCGCCGTAGGAGATGTACCGGGACTTAGACAGGTAACTAGACGGCTGCTTTACGTCGGCCTGGGGTGAGACACTGGGTAGAACCGTGATTCTAGAAGCCGTGCCGATCTCTTCCGAAAGAACCTATGTTTGCAGAAGACGCAGACTCCGAGAACGTCTCGACAGGTTTATTAATATTTATCGTTTTGAATTTAGGTGCTTAAAAACGGTAACCTGGTGTTCCCCCCGTTCCGTGCCGAAGACTACCGTCAGGACGTGCACGCGCAGGTCTACATCTGTGTGGCTTCCAACTCCGTGGGGTCCATCAACTCGAGAGACGTCCAAGTCAGAGCAGGTCAGATAACCCCTTCCCGCTTACCTCTAGTCGGGCTTCAGCTCGTCATCGTAGCGTTCAATGGACTTGCCGTTTAGCAAAATTTATCACACTGAACATTTGATTCGAAAATCATAATTGACTGCTTTATTAGAAAAATCAGTAGATCATGTAAAATACTGACAAGCCGGCGTTAGTGGGAAATTCTCACTAATTAGCATTTCACTAATTAGCATTAGTAGGAAATTCTGACCAGCTGGCACCATTATTGGGAAATACTGACCAGTTGGCTAGCGTAAATTGCTCAAATTTGCTGATGGATTTTTATTTATAACATATTACGATCTAATCATTGTTTAAAAATTTCCTTTAAAAATTGAAGCGGAAAACTGGGTAAACCTAGGATCTTAGCTCGGAAATAACGCTATACAAATTGAGATGAAAATAATGGTTACCTAAAATTGGGATCCATTGATAAAAATTATTTAGTCAGTTTAGGAAAAGACAAACAGACGGACAACTTGACAAATAGACACAGACGGACAGACAGACAGCAAGTCCATTCAAAGCTACTGTTTTCTCATGTTTAATATTAACTTGCTTATTTTTTAAAAAAAGTTTTTCCAAAATTCATAAGAGCGGTTAGAGCGAGTTTGATTGTGGTGTGTGAAATAAGGGAGCAAGTGGAATTCACTCTACAGCGCAACTCCGATGAGATGCATCTTGCTGATTTAGATTTCAAACCCCCACATAGTAATGATGAAGCTGAGCTGAGCGACTTTGCTTTAAGTTCTCTAATTGTAACGTTGAAGACGTAATGAGTTCGGTGCGGGAAAATCGCTTGACTGCACTTCGATACATTCTATTACTTATTATTCACATTATAAAATATTCTGGTTTATTTCTTACAAATTATCATGTCTATCGGAATGTACTATTATTTCAATGGTTAGTTGTTAAGTTGTAAATTATAAAGTTATGCATTTTGGAAAAACTTTGTTTTTACTGTAAGGCTAAATTGTTTTAAGTAAAGTTCTCGAAGAATGCTGCAAGTCGTACCTGTATACCAAGAGAATGCTTATTACTTTGATTACTCTTATCTATAAGCAAGCCCGATAGATAGATAGACTTATTAGATAGATTCACATAAGGAATCGTACCTCACGGCTGTTTAGTACCTGGGGGAGGGGTAACCACCGTCATACCACAATGACAGCAAAAACAAAAAATTTACTTACCTCAATTTTTAAATTGAAATAAAAATTGCTTTATTAAAATTGTGCTGGTGTGACAGAAAGTCGATTTGTAAAGTCAGCTGGAGGACTGGCAAGTTTGTCTTCTAGCAAAGCCGGAAACTTAAAACTCCCAAGTCACGTGATGTCCGCATTCACCTTACTTAACCTGTCGGACATAGCCCATCTTAGTATTTTTGGTGAAAAGACAATTGCTACATTTATTCAACATTTTACATTTAAGCGGTTATTGTTTTAAATTAGTTGTTTATTTAAGTGAAGTGGTGCTCGTAACACTGAGCCTGTATTGCTTGTAGCACTAAGGCAGTGCAAAGTTGGGCCCCACCTCATCAGTTTATATCTGGTGAGGGGGTTCACCTTGGGAGAGCATTCTCAGGGGGGATCTGTGCTTAGATAACCAAGGGAAATTGGCCCTCGCAGTATAAATCCTGTATGAACCCCTCCCCCCCCCCCACTACTTCTCCCATGGGTTGATAAGCCTACGTTATTAGATTTGTGACTTGACTCTCCTCGATCAAAAATTAATTGCTTTATCTCTCTTCCTCTCGTACAAGGGATATTTTTTTGGCAAATTCGTCAAAATGTTGCTTCCCTAATGCAATTTAATGGTAAATAGAAGCAACTCACAGTTCTCTACTGATTGTTTACACAGCCAACATATTTATACTAGAATTTTTTATGGAAACAAATTGTCCACGGGGTGGTAGGTGGAATTTGACTGCTCTTATCTTAAGTCACCGCAGATATTTAACCGAACTCCCCACTTGCCTGCTTCAAATCGACTTTTTTTAAAATAAAGAATCTTAGCTTGCAGCATTCTGAAAAATCAAACTTGGTCTTTGTGCAATATAAATAGAAATGTAAACATTTTAAGCCGATGACTTGCAGATATCAACTTGTTACTTTCTGTGTATACATGATTTTGTAAGTAAATAATTTTTAATCGAATAATATATTTTTGAGATAATGTTATACAAAGATCAAAATTGGTGGAGAACAAGTTTTGTGTATTTCACTGTGAAATGTTAACATGATTTATTTACAGGGTTTATCTGGACGGTATTATTCGTGTGTGTTTAGTCGGTTATTGTCGTGTTAAACTTGATTTTACTGTTAGTCGTGCGACGTGTTGGTTGGATTGCAATGTCGGTTGACATCGACTCCGATTCTGATTGTGAATTAGACAGGTTTATATGTATTTGAACGCTACTTGAAGGGTTTCACGGATACGAGTTCTTTATACTCACATCTAGATTATTTGTAACTCGCAATTTCTCTTCATTTCACTCTCAACATTTATAATTATTTTCTTTTAATATTAATTATTTATATATATATTTTAAAATATATCTTTATCTTTTTTTTTCCTTTTCTAATATATTTATTTTTGAATACACACATAAAATATTTAAAATTTTATTTTATAGGTTATTTGTACTTTTGCTTTTATTATTATTAAAATGACCTACATATTATTATATCTATATATTAAGAGTGATTTTATAATGTTTTGCCGAACTTAGAGGCGTTATTCTCTTTACAAAAGCGAGTAAACAAGTTCATGTAAACATGTATCCGAAAATAGCGCTTTTCCGAGTTACCAGCAATTTGGAAATAATTCAAACTGTACTTAAGTGAACTATTAAAAAATAAGATGGCAGAAATATAATACTTGCTGTCAAAATTAAACACAAAACAGGTAGTAGTCGTGTCAAAATTTACATAAACGCAGATTCAGAAGAGATTAATTTTACATACGTTTGAGCATGTACATTATACATACCCTCTTTGGGATATATGGTGCACGCGAGCACCATCCCCTTTAATACAGTAGAGAAGTTAAAGAGCCTTGTTAACGATGTCAGTCACACTGCGAGTATTAGAGGAATGCCTGGCGTTTTTGAAAAAATACGTCAGTGATTGAAACAACGTCGATGGAGACGTCTGCTTGGAGGTGGGAAGTGGACGTGTACAACATCTACTCTGAAGCATTCGACATCAATCAATAAAAATCTAGTTTTTATCGACACACAAATAAAGTTTCATTTTGTTTCACCGCTCGTAACTCGGAAACGTGTGATTTTCGGACACATGTTTATAGGTATGTACTTACTTATCTCAGTGTGTAAAGTAATACCTCGAAGTTTGGCCAAGCATTAGAAAATCCCCCTTGGTGCATAAACAGAGTGGATACTAAATGTACTGCACAAATTAAGGGGTTATCCCTTGGACTGTTTTAAGAATAATTACGCCTTAGACGATATTCCGAACATCATTTCATATCAATGATGCAGGGCTAGATTCTTAATTACAAATACTGCTGGAAATGACTACCCCCAACTATGATGCATGCATCCAATTATCTCCTCATTGACTCTCAACAATACCAGGTGTATTTCTTATTCTACGACACCTTACACCCTTCTATCATCAGAATTCTCTACATTTTCTACTGGAGTATTGTAAACTAATGACTTCAAATGGCCCCATAGGAAAAAAATACAAGAAATTTAAGTCTGGCGATCGTGCAGGTCATAAGTGAGGTCCGGACTCGACCAAATCCAGCGATCTTCGACCATCTTATCGTTCAATAAACCACGAGCAACCAAACTAAACCGTGCTGGTGCACCATCAGAAACAAAACCACTTTACAATCCTCGTTGCTATTGATAAATTCTAGAAATACGAGTAGTAATTATCCAAAAAATGTCGATATACCTCGCCGGCAAGTCTTCCCGGAGGAAATGACGGTCCAATAAAACACCTACAATTCCAATCCAATCATTAAAAGAAGTTGATGTTGGAAACGGAGCAATTTGCTTCATCGGTAAGAAGAATCAGCGTCAATAGATGTGGTATTTGAATCAATGTTGCAGAAGCTCTTGACAAAATACGTGGAGGTACCCACTGAATATGGTATGGATACAAGCACTGCTGTTTTAAAATTTTCCATGTTCTTTACATTGACCGTATTTGCCATTTTTCTAATAGAAGTATCTGGATGTCAATCTACCATGTTCAACACATTTTCTTCCTATTTTACCGTTTTTACTATGTCTGGTCTACCTCGTCCTCCGTTTCGTTTACGTGAACCTGTTTCACGAAGACGTCGATGATAACTTAAGAAGTTTTTTATCAGGAACATGACGATTGGAATAATCTTCAGCTTACGACCGCTTAGTCTCTACCGAAGTCCCTTCATAAAATCGTAAAATTCATATGAGTCATCTGGCCATTCTGATAGCGATTCATAGTAGAAAACTTTACTAACAAATGTAAAATTATCACACAAAAATTCGAGAGAAAATCAACTTTGACATCTTTCAGAAAGAGTAAATGATTTAGTTTATGATGGAAAGGTAATCGATTACATGTGAAGTCCGCTTTTTTTCGAGAAAAAAAAGTATTTTTTAAAATCTAGTCCTGTATCTTCGAACTAAAACTATTTTCGAAAAGTCGTCTTAGGTACAATTATTATTCTTCAAATATTTCAAGGAATAACGCCTTAATTTGTGCTGCATGTTTAGTATACACCCTTTATATTATATGTGTGTTTTATATATTATGCCGGTATATTCCCACCCAGATGTTGTTTTGAAAAAAGCATTGTCTGATATAGTTTTAGACGTTGTTTAAAGGAATGAAAGATTGCATCAAGGAATACGCGACACATATGAGGAGTAACAAGAAGGAGACATTGTGTGTGGTAATGGTTTGTAGTGTTTAAGAGTTTGAAGTAGGTAGTATAATTCAAGTTTGGAGTCACACTTCCCTTGCAAATTGTAAACTATTCTCAGTCTTGGTTCCAATTTGTCTTTATTTGAGTTTTACGAGGTTTAAATGATCCATTTATCAGTATCTCTGTGATTTTAAAATTGTCGTATGTTTGTGTTGGAAACAGTTTAGAATTACATGCTTCATATGTATAAAGGGTTACACAATGCAGAGCGACTACGGATACTGTGGCAAACTTTTACAGGGCAATAATTAAACAAATAAATGTCAATTAATAAAAAAATGTACATTTAGCTTAAAAGGAAGGAGTCGTCATTATTTCTGTTGTAAAGAAAATGTTTATTTATGTAGTCTCTCATATTTGTCCCTTTTATAGTTGATTCGCAGTTTTAGTTTTGGGTCGTTGAAGGGCTGTAAAACAATAATTGATATATATTTCCGTGGTTATACCGAGGCACGTCTATTGGTGAGAGGCGAACCTTAGCCGATTTCATGCAATGACGATACTATAAACCTATTTTTGTTTTACAACCCTTCAACGACCCTCACTAAAATTGCGAAAACATTTAATTCTAAATGCAAATAAGCTTTTTCAGTTGCTCCAGGTGTTTTTATGTGAAAAGTCTTTATGCATGTGTTTATGGATACTGATTTCTTAAAATGAAAGGGATAACTTGCTTCATTATTAGGGAGCAAACGTGAAGGCAAATAGTTACTGTACGGGGACTCTGGGACCATGTTGTCTGATACGCAGAGCATGCAAGCAGTGCGGGCGGTACCCACACACTGCTCGCATTATATCCTAACAACTAAAGAAATTTAGTACATAATACATAGTAAAATTTAACTTGAGCTGCATTTGAACTGATATTGTTGTATATAAATAAGCCTGGGAAGAAATTGGTTGTATTGACCGATATCTTGTGGCAATCAAACATCTCACTGGGGGTTCAATTAAAATTATCTGTACTTGGTTAACCACAATGCACATACAAATAGCAACCACATGTTCGTTTTAGTCTTTCGACTATTTTCAACGATAATTTTTCATATATTGAGTAAACAAAGAAAGTTGTTAATAAGTACAAACGATAGTGTGGGTCTGTGGAGATATTAGTGTGGAGTCCAGAGGCTCAGAAGTGCGACTAAGCACCTGGGAGGTACGACTACCTGTGTAAAGAGTTCAGTAAGGAACATACATGAAATACACTAAAACTAAATGCTTGGGACAACAAATTAGACTTAGATGTGAACTTAACATTATTTAATAAATAGAAGTGACTCTAAAAACTACTTGAAAGTTAACTTCTACCTTGTAAAATGTTGCTACAAACATATCCAGTGTCGCTTTGTAACTGTGCACTAAATATACTCACTCACTCTACTCTCAAATTTGAAGCTGAGGTGATGTAGCTTAGGTGTACTTGTGCCCCTAACTCGATAATGAGATGGAACGTAGTCAAGCTAAGGGTGGTTCGGTTGAATGTATGGTAACTCTGACCTGTGGGTTGTGTTGGTGGGTCCGAGTGTTCTCTTTCCACTGTGCTGACGAACCTGTCAAAGTCGGTCTGCTTATTTCGCCGTTGACCTGGATGGTTTTTACAACTACTTGCGGTGAGTTTCTGTTCGGATGTAGTCTCGGTATTGTACCTGTAGTGTCACAACCACCTCTACCTGCTCATTACAGGTACGATATTGTCGGTTTCAGTTGTGTCTCAGGGGTACGACGTGGATGTGAACAAGGAGTACGCTATCCGAGGCAACTCGGCCGTTTTCAAGTGTGTCGTACCTTCCTTCGTTGCCGATTTCCTCACCGTCGTCTCTTGGCACACGGACGTCGGTGAAACCTTCTTACCGAACGAACAATACGGTATCTCCTAAAAGACCGCATAACCTTCCTACTGTTTCCGAATAACAATTCTTTCTTCGATTCAAATTACATGTAATAACCCGATTCCTCGTCTGTTTATGGCTCAAATATCTTAATCAGCTTCCTTTTTTTTTTAGCTCTCAACACTCTAAATTCATTTGATATCGATTGAAATATTTGTTAATTTATTTTTATTAATTAACCGTGCAAATTATAGTATATAACGACGTGGAAAATTCACCCCTTCGATCTTGCCGATGCAGGTGAAAGCCCTATGGTCCTAAACCCTAATTTAGCCTGAATGACAGGCTGTCGGTCTGCGTTCAACTACAAGTTCTCTCTTTCGTTATACAAGTGCTCTATTTTCCTCAGTGTGGTGGCAGTGGCCCCCCAGTCATTTAGTGTTGCAGTGCTGGCAGCAGCCTCACAGTCATTTAGTGTTGCAGTGCTGGCAGCAGCCTCACAGTCATTTAGTGTTACAAGTTACAGCAGCCCGAGTTGAAAAGTATTTATGCATTTGATTGAGGCATCGACTCCACTTATTTAATTATTGACACAATATAGAATTTTTTTTTTCTCAGCACACCAATAACTGTCGTATTTTTTTTTATTCCGCAATATATTTAATTTTTATTACGATTCAACTGGTTTATTTGCTCTATTTGGCATTTGCTTCTAGATGTTTTGGGACTTGTTACTCGTTTGCTTTTAAGTGAAAGATGTTTTTTTTCATAAAGTCTGGGATATCTGTGAAGTGATAAGTATTTGCCGGGAGGAACAAAGACACGGGTTGATAAGGATTCTTAGATCCGAGCTCGTCTGTCTCTATGTTATCAGTTGGATTGCTGTCTCCGTATCGACTCAACTTCCTTACTCCCAATCTCACAAAAAAAGTCGCAGTTTTCCGATTGTGCGACACAGCATTTTAGCTGTTTAGTCGTTATTTAGTAATGCATTTAAGTTTTACTGGATCCGACTTTAAAACAAAAAACTTCATTCTCTCGCCCTTCAACAGATTCAAGATTCAAGCTCACGTCTGAAGGAAATTAACTTTCCAATCTGGTGTCCTTAAGAAGCCAATATACATATATTTTTCTTTTACCTGGATAAATTGCAATGCTGTGAAAGATTTAGACTGATAAGCGAATATCTTTTTTAATTTGGGAACTTAGCTAGAATTTAAACTGTTTTATCGAGGAGTTTCGTGAATTGTCCAGAGTAAAATATTCTAGATGAGAACATATTCAAGTTTTCCCGGAGACATTTAGCCGAGACCTGAACTTTACTGTTTAATGGATATTGGCTAAAAGTGTTTTAGGGTTAATTTAAATCGGAGTTCGTTGTCGGAGTTTAAACATTTGAAGACCACACGGGAACAAAGAAAAAGTCACATTTACCTTAGACTAGCCAAATAAGTATTTTAAAGTTTTGAGCTCCGTTTGTAATTGACGGTACCTCAAATAAGAATAATGTTTTACTTATGTCATCTTTCAACATTTGTACATTATATAAAGACCGTTCAATTCTACTCTGTACAATTTGACGTTTATCTCTTTTGTGATTAAAATGTGTCATTGCACTTTTTTGCCGTGGAGTGTTCATTTGTTTTAGTAAGTTTAGGACATTGGTTTGTTTTTGTCTTCGAACCCGGGGCCGGGTAAGAAACACGACCAACTAATAAATAGCAAGTTGGATGGGTTGCGTGTGATTGTGTGGAAAGTGGAGTAATGTGGGTGTTGGGTTGTAGTTGTATCTCAGTCGTACGAGACGGACGCCAGTAAGGAGTACGTTATCAAGGGCAACTCGGTGGTACTCAAGTGTCAGGTGCCGTCCTTTGTCGCAGACTTCCTTACAGTGCTGTCCTGGCATACAGACCAGGGGGAGACGTTCCTACCCAACCAGGAATACGGTAACACCACGTCCAGTCCCACCCACATCCTTTCCGTTCTTATCGATGTACCTAACTGCACTTGATTGTTACTCTCCACCTCGGGCAAGACTCAGAAATTAAATTCCAAGTTATTTCGATTCATTAATTTTAACCGGACATGTCGGCATCTCGTCCTGGAAATCTTCATTACATCGATCGAGTAAATAACCTTAAAATAGCACGAGTCGAATATTTCAGAGCGACAAAGAAGACATTTTAAATGACTGACTTGATGTCTTGAGAATCCATATTATCAAATAATAATTGAATAAGAAAGTATAGAAACAGAAAGCCAGCCACTGATTCGTAGTTCACTAGACCGGACCGATCAGCTCTGGTCTGAGTTAATAAGAGCGCTCCTCCGACCTCAGCTTGTAGTTCTCTAGACCGGACCGATCAGCTCTGTTCTGAGTCATTAAGAGCGCTCCTCCTAGCTAAGCTTGTAGTTCACTAGACCGGACCGATCAGCTCTGGTTTGAGTCAATAAGAGCGCTCCTCCGAGCTCAGCTTCCCTGGCGCTGCTTTATCATCTCTCTGCCTCCCTTATTACCGTTCGAATCTTTTCGGATAAAAGGTTATTGCTAGTACCACAGCAGATTTGTGGTAGTATAATCTTTTTTTCTTTTTCTTAAGCCTGATATAGTAACCTCACTTCTTTAACTTGGAATCTTATTGGAAAAGGAATGGTCCTAGAGTGATATAGGGACGATTACCTTTGTGTCGCGTCTGTGGACGGGAAGCCTTCCCGAGGATGAGAACCCAACTTGCTCCTCTCTTCCTTCCTCTGTCAATTCAACATCAGCTCTGCCTAATATTCAGACCGACGGTTCCCCTACTAATACTCTTATTCGCTTTTTAAATACATAGATCGCACTTAGCACATCGGACGAATTTCTTTTTAATGATTTTCAGTGTAACATAATAACGCCAAACATCTCACTAGAGAGATTAAACCAATCTGTTTACTTCTCCGACTTGTAGATTTAAACTGGTTTTACAATGTATTTTTTTTTTTTAAATGCTTTTTTGCACCCTCGCTAATATTAGTTTTTCATCGTATATATCCCGTTAGAAAAAGAAGGGAAGAATACGGATTAAAATAGAGCCCGGCGCTGCAACGGAGCTTCGATTTGTCGATTTAAACTCGAGTTCCATGTAATCCGTTGCTTCGCTCGAACTGGTCGACTAGAGCACTATTTTGAAACCCTGGATCAGTGATAAATTCGGGGCGGCAGGGTACATTTTTATACGGGTGTCCCGTGTCCCCTCGCTTGATAGTTACAAACTTGAACCGATATTTCTGTAACAATACGAATCTGTAACCGTGGATTGACATAGGAAATTTTATTTTGGTTTTTGTGTGATGCTTTTATGTGATTTAAAAGACGGGCTATTGAAACGGTGGGATGTGGTACACGGGCAGTATTGCGATACATATATATGTAGAGAAGAATACGTGTGGTGGTTCAGCGGAGTTTGGTCAATGTGTATGTTTGTGGGTGGTGCAGTGGTGGAGCAGGCGTACCAGAGCGAAGTGAACAACGAGTACGTGATCCGTGGCAACTCGGCCATATTGAAATGTAGCATCCCTTCCTTCGTGGCAGACTTCGTGTCTGTGGTGGGCTGGCAGGACGATACCGGCCTCACTCTGGACCACAATACTAACAACGGTACCCACCCGTAACCTCCGCTCTCTCCTCCACTCGTCTCCCCCCAGTTTCACTACAGTTTAGTAGAGTATTGATTTGCATCTAGTCTAAACAATCGCCAACCAGGCTTTTCTTTGTTATTCCAAGATTAGTTAATTGTTTAATTCTTGTATCATTATTTAATTGTAAGTTTGTTTACCTGTACGGTTCAAGTACCTAATGAAACTAGCAATTTGTTTGGATTTTTGTTTTGGCAACTACTAGATTGTAAATAATACTGGGAGAATGATAGTAAACTTTACTAAAAGTACTAAGTGAGTTGTGAGTGAGTGTCGAACTGGATTACTCGGTCCAGCTTTGTACTTTGCTAACCTCAACGATTAATTATATATAGTTTAGAAACGATGTTGCTAAAGCAACGTTTCCCAACGTGAGTATTGCAATTTGTTTATTGTAAGTGGCAGATGAGTATTGAGTGCAGATGACAGGAATAAGAGCAGTACATGGTTGGCTGTCCTGGCTAATATTTCGACGATGTCAAATCAATACTCATCTAAATTGTAGTGTACAATGTTAAGGGGATGTCATTTTTCCCTTGTGCCGTCGACTCCGTCGACTCCTTTTTCTCGAGTTGTCGACTAATCCTTGGACACCACTGTTCTTCCTCGCGACTTCAGAATGGCCAAACTATCTTATATTTGCTGCGTTACCTACAGACAACTTGCCTTTACTAAATCCCTTATGATTCTATTCCTTTTTTCGTTTCCGAAACAAGTATTGAGAGTATTAGATCGATCCAAGCATTTCTCGTAATAAAATATCTCTTCGGATTTGTTTGAAACCGTAAAATCGATAACTTATACGTGTCGAACGTGCCGTTTTATTTATTTATTTTATTTGACGTATAGATAATGTTAATCGACGATAGATCGACATCTTATTTATTTAAGCTTCAGGATTTTACAAATGAAATGATGGTTCTACCGATACGTTCCTTTAAAGTTTTACTTTACCTGTTTTGCTTGACGGTATTTATTATCAATGCGGTCCTTGCTGCGTCCAGTATCGAGTGACTTTTGGACGGAACCGATTTCAAATGAAAGACGGTTTTATCGTCACTATGACCATTTTACCAGGGGCCGGTTTCGACCTTTATAGACGCTTACCGTCGGGGAACTCGGAATCCCACTATTAGTTTTATTCAAAGTAAGAGATGTACGAGGGTCTCGGGGATTTGTGGATCCAGTTTTAGGAGGCGACTGGTAGTTACAAGATTCGCTTTTTACTCTTTGAATCCGATTTTAGAATTTAAAAGGAAATTCTGTATAAATCTCTGTATAGGAATTAAGTTTTAAAGTTAGGTAATTTGATTTGATAGTTTGTGATATATGGAGTGTTACAACTGAAGTAGAGTTTTGCACAGCAGTGTTGATAGCGTGTCCTCTTGATGCAGATAACCCTTTAATGTAAACAAATTTTAATGTAAAATCTGATGCTACCGAGATGTCGGCCCGTTTTCAGAGATTAATACGCTGTATATAGAATAATAAGACGGTGTACGGACGGAAGGTGTAAGTTGAAGTGTTGCGGGTTTTAGTTGTGAGCCAGTACTACGAGGCGGAGGTTGTGTCCGAGTACGTGATACGAGGCAACACTGCCGTCATCAAGTGTAACATCCCCAGCTTCGTAGCGGACTTCGTCAGGGTCGAGGCCTGGGTCGCTACCGACGGTGCCGTCTACGTCCCCAGTCAAAACTACGGTACTCTACGCCTCTCTTCCAACCCTCTCAGTTGGCTTTCACCCCAATACCCTGGCTTATCCTCGCTTCCTTTACTGTTTTCCGATCGAATTAGCTTTGCCTTGATTCCCTACCCTTCGAGTTTTTCCCGCCTCCATACCGGCTCTTCTTACTTTTCCCCTCGGTTGCGATGTCGGCTATTCGAATCCTTTGAACCGTTGTCATTTTCGATCAAATGGAGTCTCCTCCGGCAGTGAATATTAAAATATAAAAAATATAAAATGCACGAATGGGATAAAATAAAAGGAAGTTAAGCTTTGAGACCCGCATCGTTCTGATCCACCTCTATTTATATTTGCATTTCCGTTAAACTATACGATAGATTTCTAGTTTTCCCCTGTAAGCGAGTTTCAAAACGACTAATTTTACACAAGTTTCCATATTGCAGACCCACGGAAATCAAAGACCGTTCGAACAACTTTGCTTCGAAGAAACTATAAATGATAAATCTAATGGGTGGGACAAGAAACAGTGGATTATATTTTTATTAGCGAACTGTTTAACACATATTTGAAGAAAAGACAGATGTAATTTTATTAGAAAAGAAAAAAAAAATGTTTGTGTGACATCATTTCTAATATTAGAAACGAACGTAAAAAACGAATGCCCTTTATAAAGTAAAGCTTCTTAATGTGATATTCATTCATCTATAACTCTGCACTTATTTACAGTGGAAATGGAGTAGAACACATACTGGCATATTAATACTAGTAGACTAGATGGCTTCTCTTACAGATTCTGTATTTGCACTATTTATATTGAGTTTAACTTGGTTTTATCCCTTCTCACCTTATATTTATTCAAATTTGCGATAAATGCACCAAAGTGCCTGAATACAAACATTTGTTTTTAAGTTTCTATGGGACTGTTGTTTCCACATATTCACCTCTCTTCTCAGGGGGATTTTCTTTCCGATCACATTTGTAGGCCAAGTTAAGGGGAACCAGCACCTACAAAGGCAGTTTTCTACTCCAAGTATTAAGGCCTTCCGTCTCTCCCAGCCTTCACTTTAGACGTGCAATTACTGGTAAATCCCTGTTAAACTACTACCCGTTTCCATGATATTTTGTATAAACCCGTGGTGAAACTAAGAAATTAATTTAGCTCTCAATTTTAGGTAGTTTCCCCCTAAAAATGTTTTAGAGAAAATTGTTTTACTCAAACTGTTTGAACGATTTATTTAAAAACGATAATAATGGTAAAATTACGCAGTCCGTTTAAATACTAATAAATATAAATTTCACTTTCCCGATAAAAATATTATTTTCTAAGAATACAACATTTTTTTACATTTCACTTTCTCATATAAAGAGAAGGTGAAGATCTCAAATTAGATTTTGAGATTTATATGGATTTACACGTTTTGAGGTCCTCTGAGTCCAAAAAAGTGATTTTTTAAAAAGGGGTGTCTGTTGTCTGTCTATGCAGACGCCTGAAGCCTAAGCTACTACCCCGATTTTTACAAAATTTGGCATACATTTTCAGAATAATCATTCCCCGTGGTGAAGTCGAAAAAGGAATTTTAGCTCCAAATTTGGGGGCGCTACTCCCAAAAATGCAGAAAAAAACGTGAACAAATTGTATCTCGAAAACGCTTCCGACGATTTTTATTGTAACATTATAAAATGTAGTCCATTTAAATACAAATCTAACGATATAAGCCATTATCCCGGGAAAAATCTAGTTCCTGAGAAAATAGCTTTAAACGCGGTCGAAGAGAGGTCGGGTTTGATTCCCCGCCGAGGAGAAGTTATTTTTATAATACATTTGGATAAAATGTTCAATAATAATAATGAAATGCACCTACGAAAACTAATAAATGGAAAACAATGGGCTAAGTAATTATGATCTCGTATTTGAGAAAGTTCGTCTGAGTTAGGTGGGACCAATTTTTTCTTTATTTTATTCAGTGAATTTCAATAAAATGTCAAATAATCATTTAATTTATGCAAAGAAACCATTGAAAACTAGGAAAATGATAACACGAGGCCGAGTGTGTGTTGTGCCGTAGTGAGGAAGTCTAGTATGGGTTGCGATGTTGAGTTTTCTGCTGGGTCACCCTGGTTCTAGGTTGGATGTTTGAAGACATTGTAATTAGAAGAGTTATATTTGTGATGGGAGGTGTTTTTATGAGGTGGGTTCTTTGTTAGAATACGATCTGGGTGAAGTGGTTGTCTGAGGGATCGGACTTGTTGCCTGGAAGAGGTCACAACTCGAGGTAAGTCGACAGCTGAGTGAAGCCCCGGCTAAGTATCGTTATCAAGTCCACTAACTCAGCCATTCTCTGCACTCACCTCCAATCTGTTGAATTAACTTTCCTAGCTACGTGTCTCGGTCCCTCCGCCTCCATAATAATCTTCTTCGTCTTCTTGTGGAATCATCGACGTCGTTGTTGCTGTCAGTTTGTAACTAGGGTGCTCGAATGTCGGAAAGTTATCGGGCATAGTATTTATTTACTTTTCTGGAACTAGAAAACGATAAAACCTTACAGAGCCTTTCTATACGTTAAACATGTCATTATTAAATCGAAAGTTCTTTCAGTCCAGTACCTGCTCGAGTGGACGTTTTAAATAGTTTTTATTTATCGTCTGAAATTCAAATAACAATTAAAATACGTGAGACGTCGTAGCGTCGGTCATTTTGATGAAATGGTCTCTCAGCGTAATAATAGAATAATATCGGTTTGTTTACGGAAGCGGATTTTACTCGGACATTATACTTTATAAGCCTCGTCGCCGAAACAAATTAATTATAATCAGCTTGGATAATTCAACTCGTATTATTTTGGCTCGAGTTTCTTCCGACGTTCTTTGCGGTAATATGACCCGTTTTCGATCTAATGTGTACTGTATTTTAATTTGAAATTCATAAAAACACTTGATTTACTTAAAACGGTTCGAGTAAAAATAAATAAATAATATCGTATTGTCGTAGAACGAGCATTAAATAAGGCAGTTACTCAAGTTGTTAACCGTTCGTATTAAGTTGACGGTTTCAGCAAAATGCGATTTCGATAGAATACATTGTCGCAATTTAGCTCGTGTACGAACCGAGAATCGATTTGAACTACTTTTAACCCGACTGAAGTGGGCTGGTCCCCGCCGGGTTCAGACTCACGTTTACTTATTTATTTGATATCTCTAAAATTAAAATGTTTCAAATCGGTGGAGGGTAGTTTGTAGTTGAAAGGGTACATTGTAAGGTACGGAGTGTAGAGGAGTTGTTCTATTTTATTTCTCAACATTCTGTTAAATATTAAATGTTGAAAGTGCCCGAATGGTTGTAGCGGAGCTCTCAACTTATGTTCTCCGTATTTTTTTATTTGCAGAAAACGTAGAATTATTTAGTGAATTAACCGCACAATAAGTAATTGAATATTTTACAACACGGCATAGTTCGTTTCGTTTATAATTTTTTAAAACAAATAAAGGGAATATATGTTGTTTTGGTGGATAAACAGTTGTGAAGCAGCACTACGAGACGGGTATCCTTGACGAGTACGTTATCCGTGGCAACTCGGCCGTCATGAAGTGCAGCATTCCCTCGTTCGTGGCCGATTTCGTTCACGTGGAAGCTTGGATCTCGTCAGACGGTAACGTCTTGAAACACTCGAAAAACTACGGTAACTACGAACGATTTGAAAAAAAAAAAAAACAAATCACGCAATCCCTTCTTTCCTAAACTCTCTCACCTGTATCGGTCTTAAATCAGCAAATTATGATAAATTCCATTGTTATTGTGGATCTGTGTTAGACGTCTAACCGAGATTATTACTTAAGCGCCTTACTCAGGGTTTTCCCGTGAAATACCATCTCACGGAATAATTCCAATTTTCAATGTGTAATAATATTAATGTAAGAAAACAAATTAATATATTTAGTATCTATCAAATTAAATTGATAACCTACACAGTTGATCTACTTAAGCTGTAGTTTTAGTTTTTATTAATTTATTTATTGTTGGAAAGTTTTAGTGGATCTCATGCCAAATAAATTTGAGAACAATTGCTGTGGACTGGTTGTATTACTATAACGGGCCAACATGTATCGATTAATCCAGTTGTGCGATAGGTTTTTGTTAAACATTAATCCCTAATCCCTGTAATTTAGTAATGAGCTGACTAAACGAAATATTAAAGTGAGTTTGGGTGTTTACGCGAGTTAGTTGTTGAGACGGTTTGTTGTTGACTCGGGCGTCAGCACGTCCTTGTATTGTCGTTCGTCTGAATCCCACGTGTTACGACCAAGTCGGCAGATGTTTAATTTGTTTTGTCGGTGCAGTGGTGAATCAGTTCTACGATCTGGACATCCTGGACGAGTACGTGATCCGTGGCAACACGGCCGTCATGAAGTGCAGCATCCCCTCGTTCGTCGCGGATTTCGTCCACGTCGAGTCCTGGTTCGCTTCCGACGGCTCCCACTTTACGCCGTCCCAGCACTACGGTTAGCTCCCGTCCCACGGAACACGATATTTTGCCACTTTGTTCCGTCCCCGATTTTCCCCTTCACAGATTTTCCAGCAAGTAAAGATTCATTAACCGGAATTTTCCATTACTGAAGAAAGTTCTTACAGGCCGACTACTCGAGAAATGTCAAAGCACAGCCTGTTATCAATATAGATACTCGTCAGAAGGAAATGTATATTCTCGGATCTATTTGGTATTTTTAGCGTCGGGCAAATTAATGGGCAACAAGTAATTTGTCCGTGCAAGTTTATATCAGAGAAAATATTTTTAATCAGATTAAAGAATGAGGTTAATGAATGTTTATGCTGTGAGACGAAGCCTCTCCTGCGGCCTTAATATCAGTATCATTATTAATAGCATAATGCAACGCCGTCTTTTCTTATACATGAAGTTCGGACAACATCCAACTTGCATTTATTATATTACATAACTCTTCTAATGTTTAAGACTTTTTTTGGGGGGGGGGGGGGGGAGGGGGCGTCTTAATTTATCTATTTTTGAAAAAAATAAAATTAACACCATGTTTAATCGGCTTTTGAGGATACTCGCGTGTGTAGTTCTAAGTTAACAATTTTAGAGATTTGCAGACACTGTAAGCACTCGTAGAATTGTCAAGTTGTCCAATGATAAAACATTTAGATTTTTACTTAGGCTTGCACCTTATATAACACGGTGGAAGGTGTCTGGTGAGGGTATGCGAATGGTTTAAATCTGGTTTTCTGGATGTGGTCAAGTTAGTGAGATGTTGCGCGTGTTACTCTCGACGGATACAAGTTCGCTGTTTGACTGTTACTCTGTGTAAGATAATTTAGGTAGAGACGATGGTTTTTTGTCGAATAGTGGTTTATTTTCCTTTGTAATGATTTATCTCCGTGTTGGTTAGGTATCGGTGACAAGAGATGAACAGTAATTCTCGACGGTACATTTGAATTCGTATAACATTTATTCGTATCAAGTTTGTTTATAATTGTTTGTACGTAGATTCAGTGCAGATTTATCTTATCTTCGTTCTCGTTTATAATATAGTGGAACTTTCAAATTGTCTTTTGTGAAGTGTGCGGCGAGAGTGAGTCTATATGTAAAGGGGAGGTTAGCTTGTCGCCCTGCGTCTGACTGTCTACTTGGAGACGACCCGTACGTTTGCAAAACAACTTGTACGTTGTAAAGACGGTGGATATGTTTCTAGTGGTGAACCAGCTGTACGAGACGGAGATCCTCAACGAGTACGTGATCCGAGGTAACACGGCCGTGCTCAAGTGCAGCATCCCCTCGTTCGTGGCCGACTTCGTGTACGTCGAGGCCTGGCTGGACCAGGACGGCAACGTCTATAAACCTTCCGCCGAGCGAAACCATAAATACGGTATGACCGAGCCACCGATCGATCACTCCTCTGAGCGAGCAAATGTTTCTTCACTTTTTTAATAACCCGTCGATTTTTCGAATCCTATTTCCTAAATAATTAGCCAAAAATCAGTGAAACTATAACAATTTAATAAAGACATGTCTATTTGTCGAATTATCGGTGGACTAGTTCTCGATTTGTTTGTCTGCAGTTATTCCTGGTGAAAGATTCGGCTGTTTTCAATTAAAATATACACAACTACAATGTAATATCGACAAGTTTATTGTGAAAATACAAATTGAGTGGATGTAATTGTCGGGTCGGTTGCCAACACATTACCGACTATCGAGTGGTCCAAACCCGTCTCATAACTTGCCAGTTTACAATAAATCTATCGAGTTAATTGAGCGTAAGTTAATCGAATTGATAGTTGTGTATTTGTTTTGTTTTTTTGGCATTTAGGCGTTGAAAGGCTTTGGCGTGTTAGGTTTCTAGTTGATAAGTTTGGGTTATTGTTAGGTCGGGATTACACATAGCATCTAAAGGGGGGAAATAATATTACTACGCGGTACGCCAACGCGCTTATGAATCACGCTAATTCGTCAAATATATATATATTATTGTTTTAACCCTAAAAAGGTATATATATATTTTAGTAATCACTTGACTAAAAGAGGTTTTTTAATTGTGAATTTATTTACGACGACAGTGGTGTCGCAGAACTATTTGACGGAGGCGGAGAACGAGTACGTTATCCGCGGGAACAGCGCAGTCATGAAGTGTAAGATCCCCAGCTTCGTGGCCGATTTCGTGTACGTGGACGCCTGGATATCCGACGACGGCGAGGAGTTCTCGCTGCGGTCCCATCACCAACAGCTCGGTACGACCGACGATCCGTCGCGTCTCCTCCACGTCTCACATAATATTCCTTGTCAACCTTACAATGGCCTTCGATCCCATTTTAATTTAATTCTTTCCACAAACGGTACCAGAATACCCCCAAATATATTTTTATTTTATTTTATCAATCAGGTTGTCGGGTGCTTGATTTGACATACAAGAGAGATGAGTGTGAGGAATGTTATATTGTTTGGGGATTATTTAGTAATGTGTGATGATAAAGGCGTGAGTTAGCGTGTGATTGTGTGAGGTCTGCGAGGAAGGCGAGTAGAGTACATCAATGTGCAGAATCAAGTAAAGCTTATGTAAGGTTGTCATCCGTTGTCCACATCTAGCCCGTATGTCTCACTTTTATTCTGGAAATCAAATATCCAGGTTGATTGTTGTGCATTTCTTTTTTAAACGTGATTCATTTGTTTTTCCTATGGACCTAGAATATACATGTCGATAAGGCTCGCTGTTGATAAGATGTCGATTTCTTGAGTTCTGCCGCTGCTAATTTTGTTAGTTAACGTGCTAAATTAAACAGGTGATAAGGGTTTTGTTTAAGAGTCCGGTAACTATAATGCTCGGCTCGATATTTGCTTCTAACGTTAAATTATCGTGACGGAGTTTCTCGTGGTCGTACGAGGAAGCTCGAACCTGCACGTCGTCATGTTTGTAAACATCTATAAACCGAATCGATCTCCTAATGTGGAATTGTGGGTGATTTTACAGTGGTCTCCCAGGGTTACGAAGCGGAAGCCGATAACGAGTATGTTATCAGAGGTAATAGTGCGATAATGAAGTGCGAGATCCCGAGCTTCGTGGCCGACTTCGTCTACGTGGTCGACTGGATCGATAGCACCGGGGCCACTTACTTCCCGAACAAGGAATACGGTACAACCCGACACATTATCCACCACTTGCAGTCCATTATAATACGCTATCGCTACCGAGTTCCATCCCTTTTCGAATTCGCTCCTTAACCTAATATGCCAAATTCAAAAACAACGGTTTCTCCAAAACACAACGGATTGCGGGTTGTTACCAGAGCCGACTACCGTGTAACTAAGTTCAAACTCCAAGCGAGGTTTTCACCGTAAAAGTGGGCTTTGGGTGGTAATGTATTGTGGAGCTTAGAGTAGACGATAAAATGTACTCCGGCATCGGGGATAAAAGACTAATTCGTTTTACTATCAGTTAGTTCCGAGTAAAAGCAAATGATATCAAATAATTAGCCAGATATTTTCAGCCATTAAATCCTTAATTTAAGTTATTACTTATTTTAATATCCTTTGTCACAGTGATGATTTTAGTTGAATTATTTGGGGTATAAATGCGTGGGGGTGGATATGAGTTGTAGGGGTTCCGGTACTACTGCCTGCACATTGCTAATGATCAGATTGGTTCTACTGGCTGCACAGTGCTAGTGTCAGTTTGGTTCTACTAGCTGCACATTGCTAGTGATCAGCTTGGTTCTACTAGCTGCACATTGCTAGTGTCAGCTTGGTTCTACTAGTTGCACATTTCTAGTGATCAGCTTGGTTCTACTAGCTGCACATTGCTAGTGTCAGCTTGGTTCTACTAGCTGCACATTGCTAGTGATCAGCTTGGTTCTACTAGCTGCACATTGCTAGTGTCAGCTTGGTTCTACTAGTTGCACATTTCTAGTGATCAGCTTGGTTCTACTGGCTGCACATTGCTCCACCCAACTCATACATGAACTAATCTTGTTAAAGTGTTGTATGTTAGGTATGGGGTGTTGTGTGGTTGGTTTTCTGTCGAGTTCAACTCTGTCCTTATCCTTATATTTTGTTAGGTTCCCATTCCTGACACAACTTTTTTTACTAGACAGTCGGCACTTTCATGTTTTCCTTTTTGTGGTTGTTACTGTTATCGGCTTGAAATCGGGCACTGATATGTAGGTGTTTGAATGCAAAACCTTGAGGCACGCGCTCTCTACAGCCATATATTTATTTCTGCGGCCTGTGGGAGAAGTTTAACATACACTTGTGTTTCGGTCGGGTTCAGTGGTTCAGCAGGCGTACCAAGCCAGAGTGATAGACGAGTTCGTGCTGCGAGGTAACGCCGCCGTCCTCAAGTGCCTGCTTCCCAGTTTCGTCGCGGATTTCGTCGAGGTGGTCGATTGGGTCACGGACGAAGGTGACGTCTTCTCAAGTGGAATGTCCAAAGACCCTAAACACTACGGTAAATAGAATCGACGGTAGACCTGACAGAGGAGATGCTATTCTACTAATAATAATTTAAGGGCTCCTTTTAAGTCCGTAAAATTCCTGTATCCCTAATAATGATGGCCCCGTTGTCCATACAATTAACTCAAGTTAGGACGTCGATACAACATACGTTAGGTGGGGACGTGTTTAGTGAAATACCCGTATAACCAGTATATTGTAACTTATTCGTTTCAGAAGCCATCCGAAATGAAATTCATTAATATTTTAATCGAGTTGGTCCGCTCGGTCAAATGCATTGTTTTCCGTCCATTCATTAGTCCAATGATTATGTTCTCCGGTTGAGCGCTACACAATGAAGGGTGTTTACTGTACCTACTGTGTATTATTTAGTAATGTACTATTTATATAATTAATTAATACGGGTAATTGCGTTTGTTGCTAGATAATTAGTTGGGATGTTAATAAATCAACTTGATTTGAAATTAATTGAGTTCTGTTTTTACACGTTATTAACGATTAATTAATTAACGAGCATTTAAAAAGGTTACTTTATATTCTCATTCTTTTAGTTTGTAACTTTATCATTTGAATATATTCAGTAGGAAACGATTGTTTCGATATTGGATTGTTCGCCGCTATTTTATTTCGATAATTGATAATGGAGAGAGGAGAGGTCACCCCTGCAACCGTCCTGATATATTTGCGTGGGCTGTTTTCATTTGTCCCTCCTATATATTGTTACCCGACATCGGGTTTTCCGTTCCGGCTTAAATTTGCCTTTATTTGGATTTAGAATTTTTTCTGGGGAGTTATAAACTATTCAGCGATTTGTGAGAGATTTCACTGTTGCGCCCACTTCAATATCCATTCCTGGACGCTACACACATTTTTATTGCAACTTAAATTGAAATTTTCCTATAAAAAATAAAATTAGCATTAAACAATTCTGTGCTCTTCTTCGATCGGTAATTTGAAATATATGGGAGTTTGGGCTACACGGAAGGCCACTGATTTGGTCGGTAAGCATAAACTGGTGGACAGAGTGGTAAGGTATCGCCATCATGTGAACTTGTGTGTTGTAGTCTTGATGCCGTTTGGAGTATCATTAGATTTCTACCATGTTTATGCGGATGGCTTGCAGAGTGTGCTCACATTTGAAATGTGTCCTAGTAAGTCCTGTTGTCAGTTTGAACTATTACGTATGGAGGTCTTCTTCATTCTTCATGTCATCGTATTGCTCGCAATTTTATCTCGAGGAAATGCCAGTTTTTCCGGAGCAAAGTGACGGCATGTGCAATGAGGTCGAATTACAGCTCTAGTTATCGGTTAGTTTTAAAGACGGCCACACACTATCCAGTAGACGATTTTAGCTATAGCTGGATATTATTAAACTAATTAGAGACTTGGTTAAGAAGAGTGCTAGAGATAAGGTTATAGAACTGTTATGTTGGGCCGAGAAGGGGATTTCTGAGTCGGGTTTCCCCTGTTATTTTATGCTCGAGTATCTCTCTGTACCCTTTGTTATTTTGAGCTGGAGAAGTGCTATATGTATTTTTCGTCACCCTCCCCTCAGGTCTTTATTCTCGGGTTGAAGAGCGGCTCTCCCTTATGTTCGTTTCTTGAAGGGTCCACCTCTCCTTGTTCCTGTTATTCCTCGGTCCAAGTGGAATATTCATCACTCGTCTCTTTCAAGTCCCGCTAAGACGGTGCGTCTAATCATCCGTTGATCGCTTTTCATTATTCAATGTCTCACTAACGAGGTTGAGGGGGCTACGTTTTACCTCTCCACCGGAATCAGGTCTTAAAATCAGCAGTTTAGGCAGCCACCTTCCTCTTCGCAACCTCTTCAATGTCCCTCGGTTTCACGTCTACTTTTCCGTTTCTCTTCGGACAATTTTGTTTCTTTTTCTTTTCGGACTGAGAAGGTTTGATATTCTACGTTAGCAATAAGATTCACTTTGTTTCTCGTGTACGAAACTTGACATTTCTTGTCACGTGTTATCCTCTTGGAGGATGTCTGTCGGTGAAGAGGTTGAGGACGGTGTCAGGTCGTGTTTCAGTGGTGACCCAGTACTACGAGGCCCAGGTCTACGACGTGTTCGTTATCCGAGGAAACAGCGCAGTATTCAAGTGCAACATCCCCTCGTTCGTTTCTGATCACCTCGAGATAGTTTCTTGGCACGACACCAGCGGCGCCACCTACATCATGAACAACGACTTCGGTAAACTACCGGCCAGCTCGATAAAAAAGAGCGGTTTTTGTTTAGTTATGACTGATTTCGCTTCTTTCTTTCTTCTCTTACAAGGTTTGTTCCGACCCGACTCGGGACTGTGTTTCGTACCGTCCTTCGAACTTTTCTACTCTACACATGGATCGTTTGTGAATTGTTTATCGTACGGTTTAAACGATCCTCAGTTAAAATCAAGTACCGGTTTGTAAGACATGCGCTGTAATGTCAATCGTCGCACATGTCGACAGGAAGGTTCTCTAACTGTTAGGTTTCTTTAAATGTTTTTGAAAAGTTGGAAAGTCACAATCCGGTTGCAACCTGAAGATGACTGTATAAGAGTAAGATGTGCGTCTGCTCATAAAACCTGCACTAAACGACTGCCGAACGATCCATGGGAGGATGTACAGGACGGTACAGCAGGGGGGGGGGGGGGGGGGGGGTTGGAACAAACCTGTACACGTGTTGAGCTCTATCAACCTGACGGATTTCGTATAACGCTACTTATTGTTTTCTTTTGTTAGCTACCTTGTAACAGTAAGTAAAGGTTACTCAAGCTCAACCGTGTTTATAAACTGTTATTACCGACTATTCCTGTTTATTTCTATAATGTGTTACAAATAACCTTTCTGGCCCATCTGCTTTACTTTAGTATTTTAAATTAACTTGCAATATTTCGTCGGTTTAAAGTTTTCTATTAATAACTTTTTGGAATAAGAAGTATATTCTTGATAGGATTTGTTGATTATGTTGGGGCTGAGAGAAGGAGAAGCTGTTTAACGCATGGAAGAATGTAACCATCAGTCGGCAACATGTCCCACCTTGCTGCGAGACGGACCCTGTATTGTCGGCAACTGTTGTTCGTTCCACGTGCCTTATCAATCTTGCCTCCGAAGCTTGATTCTTTTTGATTAAAATAAAGCCTCGGAACCCGAAACGTGGGATATTTTTGGTTTGAAGGGTTTACTTGTTTCAGATTACGAATGTTTAAACGTTACCATACATTTTAGGATTAGTATTGTATTTAAAACCTTGAAACGATAATATAAAAATTGTTATTACAATTTAAATTATAATTTATAATAAATATAAATTAATTTTTAATTAATCCGCGATAGAATATAAAGAAAGGGCTTATTTTTCCTTTGATTTCCGGAAGTAGAGAAAATTAGGTCAGCTCGAAGTAAAATACGAAGGGTATTTTATTCCACACCCTTTAGCTCTTGGATTCTTTTTTCAACTTTTATAGTTGAATTTTCAGTTAAATGTTAAAAGTTTAACCGAATGTTTTAAAACGTTCCGAAATAAACTGAATGCACACTTTTCTCTCTCTGTAGATTATAACGTTTGAGTAAATTTAGAAACATTAGTGGACGAGTACCACGTGATACCGGACCTGGGAATGTTTGTGACTAATCCTTGGTGTACTGACTCCTCACTTGATGTTTATTTTGGTGTGTTTCTCTTATTGCAGTTTGTGGTGTTTATTTGACGGTGGTTTACCGTCGACTCCTCTTAGAGTTGATTCCTTCATCTTGTCTGTAAACTCGCTTGTTTACGTCTAGCCGACAAGTATGTTCGCATCGAGAGAATGAAGTTTGTCTGCTATTTGGTTTAGCCGGATGAGATTTAGTGAAGCCACTCTTCACATTAAACTCCATCAGTTTATTGTCAAGCCCCAAACAAAATCCGAAGGCCAGGCTATAAAACTGACAGGTTTGTTTTGCATACTCGAGACAGGACGAGCCTCACACGCTTAGCCTTCAGCCTGCATCGCCATATAAAAGAATAGCTGGTTATGTAAAGTGGTGGCTTACTGGGTGCGCGTGTCAATAGTAAGGTTTATACAGCTGATGGAGCTTTATACTAACCCCGAGTAGTTGTATAAGCCCTAGGCCCTCCACGGACTTAGTTGGGTTTGTTTTCCTTGTGGAGGGTTTACTATGAAATCATCGTGAGTCATCTAGAGAAGAATGTTGGGATGTAAGAGTAGAGAGCGAGACCAAGTCTTAGAATGAGGATGCTCGCAGTTTCCTCAGCAAAACCACCGAGAAAACTCCTGTTTATAAATGCTGCTATTTCCTATATATGTTTGGATTACTGCCACATATATTTGGATGCTCCACACAGCTTGATTCTCCTGTTCTTTTCAAAACGACGATTCCGATGCCGCTTATGGTTAGGCTGTTAGGAAGTAGGATTATGTGATTATACTTGGTTAATAAGTAGTTACTCCCCAGACGTAATTGCTAATAATTCGGAGGTGTGTTTGATGTTTTGTGACTCGTACGGGGTTGTTTCTGAAGAGTTTTGGGTGGGTTGCAGTTGTGAGCCAGAGGTACAGCGTGCACGTGATGGAGGAAGCCGTGCTCAGGGGTAACTCGGCCATACTCAAGTGCCACATCCCCAGTTTCGTCGCCGATTACGTCTACGTCGCTTCTTGGCTAAGGGAGGACGGAACGGAAATATTCCCCTCGGACAAGAAATACGGTACTAGTAACTACTTTAACTGTTCCCCCCTCGTATGATGTTTCCACTGCCCAAGTACACTTCGAATTCGACACGTAGTTCTCAAGTTTAGACCTTATGCCGCGAGACAGCGCCTTTAATTTAACCGTAATCTAATCGTGGTGTATCTAACCTTTTATCAAATAAGTTCTCGGTTAGCCGAATTTAGAACGAATTTCAATTGAATGTTTAACTTGTTAAATTTTTGACCGGAGTAATAAATATTAGGTAAAGCTGATATTTGGCCATTTCCCGTCTTCTCCTCGTCCTCTCCCAACCTTTTTGCCTTCTTCCTTCATTGTTTCCTTTTTAATTAATTTATTTTTTACTTTAGTTACTGTAGTAAATAGTTTTTAAGTATATTGTGTGGAAAGAAATGCAATAATGATATTAAGATTTGTCGGCTGCCGTTGTTAGTTGAAATGAAATGTAGTTTAAATGGTATATTTGATGTATACTATGTTAGCAGGAGAGTGTGTGAGTTCTCTTGTGTATTTGGGAGGCTGAGTAGGCAGCGTCTGTGCCCACACCTTCCTCTTATCTACTAAACTCTCCATACAATAATAATTATTGTTTCTCTTGTATTGAAAATAAATAAATAAATGTAGCCTATTAGTCGGTTTTAGAACAGAATTGTCTGGTTGCAGGCTCGCAATATAGCAGCACCACTTAGCTTTATTACCAGAGTATCCTTTATTACCATGTATGAATTATTATTTTCAGGGGAACATTTGTTTGAATTATTTACAGGTATTGTTGCAAATGACCGGCTATTAGTATAGTTATTTAATAACAGGATTGCTTACCGAGACTCACTATTTCCAATATACGATCTGGACGAGTTGTGATTCAATGTACATTTCAACACATCACATCGTCATCATCACTTGGCGAGTTGTGTTTCATCGTCATTAGGCGACAGAGAATCCCGGTTTCCAATTACTTCAATGTCCTATTCTTTAAAAAAAATTACAAATCCACTAAAATTAAATGTAAAAGATACCAACGAACAAATTGACTTATGATTATGAATATGAATAATTGCTTCCCTTCAGTTGGAAAACATTGTTTCGTCTGAACTCTTAACTTTTGTATTTGGCCTTTTACATAATATGGTTTAGACGACAAGATAATAATATCCAAGTGCAGATTACAATAGCCGATGAAGAACTAAAGTAGCCATTACTTATTTCTTATCGTATAATCGTACCGCCGATGTATTGTTAAATGTTTTGAACGGTAAATTGATTTTTTTCTCGGCGATAAGTCCTCCAAGTTTAGCCTGTTTAATTGAATTATTTTATTTACGGTGTGGGCAGTAAGTAGCCTTGACTTTAATCTTGTTTCTCTGTACTTGTGTTTGAAATGAGCCATGTTGTTTATTTAAATGACGCAGGATTGTGCGGTTTCAAATGTAATGTCAAGCCTTGCTGTGGTTTGTTGAAACTTATGACTTGATACATCCAGAAACATAGATACAAGAGCAACACTGACTGCAGTCAGTGTAAAGTGTCGACAAGTCGTATTTATCATTACTGCATTTCTTTCCTACATTATAATATCATATAATAAAGGAAAAACAATACATTATATTATAATGTATTGCTTTTCCTTTTTATTTCAACCAAATAAGTATTGAATCTAGAAATATTTTTCCTTATTATCTTGCCGGAAAAAGTTTATACTTAAATAAAAAAAAAGACTGCACCTATTTATATCGATTTAAAATCAGTAAAATGTTCAATCGATTCAGTACTTACAGGAATATTAAAACAATGTTTTATTATTTCATCTAATGCACTACTATAAGTTGCTTAAATGTCCATTCAACAATTATTGCTGATGATGAGAACCTAGTCTGGGTTGAACTGAACTGTTGAACCCGGTTTGGGTTGAACTAAACTGTTAAACCCGGTCTGGGTTGAACTTGAGGTGTTGAACCGGTATGGGATGAACTTGAGGTATTGTGGTGTTTTGACAATGTAAATGTTGCTTTTATAAATGTAGATGTGTTTTGCTCCTTATTTTAAGCTGCGTTATTTTAAACCAATTTAACGACTAATGTGGCAAACCTTCTCATCTGTCCATAACTATGGCAATGTTAAATTTGTCTGTTTATTTTGACTAATTAAATACAAACAGCGTTAGATGAAATAATAATATGTTAAAGAAAAGAATTGACTTGGGAGTTAGAATGTTTACAGTGCAAACTGCTATTCAACTGTGATTGGTCACATCAGGTCGGTTCTTTTGTTTACCAATCTATGTTATGTATTTATCGAATAATTATCGTAGTTTCTTGGAGTTTTTTGTTTACTTGTGTAAGGTTTGTTTTAGTTATAATACGTTTACTATTCGATTTCAATAAATAATATTGAATAATGTAGAGAGAAAAGTCGGAGAAATTACGGAAATTATTTATTTATGTATAAAACCTGTGTTGATACATTGTTAAGTGAGCGTGTGTGTGTAATTAAGTATAATTATGAAGCATTAGAAAAGTGCGTGGGTTTATGAACAAAGGCTAAAGGTAAATAATATGTATTGTTGCCTGTAACACACAGATCATCTGAGCACCATTTTTAATTATTTATAAGTATTGTTATTCAAATTTTTTAAAAAATATGTACTAATCTTTAAAAAACTTCTAATATAATCAAGGACTCGAGGTCTGATGATGCCCGTAACGGGTGAAATATAACCTTTTTTAAATTAACCAATTTTACTCACCTTTATGATCCATTAACAAGTAATCCAAAATTATTCGTGCAAAAGGTGCGAATTAGTAAGAATTATTGTTCAACTGGTATCGTTGTCAATATTAGGATATGCGGAGCTGTTATATTTAACAGCCCCGGCAAGTTCTTATATTTGATGCAGAACCTTGTACCTAAATCGACGCACCTTTCTAATCATCACTAGCTGTGATTGTTAACTCTGATGAAGGAAATAAAAGTTGGCACTCTCTTAAGTGGTGTACTAAACGTATACCCTCCTGAAACAGAGTACCAGAGTAAAACATGAGGTGAGACTTTGTAGTCGAGTACTCCTCGTAAGTGTTGAGACAAAGGGATATTTAGTCCTAAGTACTTTGGGAAAAAGGGGTGTATGTAAGTGATAATATCTCTTGGTCTAATTAACTATTAAGACTAAGGGATATTACCGCTTTTATATGCTGAAGTGTGATGTCCCTTTGTCCCAAAGTACTTTGGTCCTAATATCCCTTGGTCTTAACAGCCGATTAGACTAAAGGATATTATTATTTCTAGATTCAGGAGGGTCTATATCCCTTAGTCTAATTTTCATGACCAGCCAGGTCACTCTAAAGTCACAATGAAATAGGGGGCTACCAAACTGAAAGAGTGCCGACAATATTGATATATTTAAATGATATTAACTTTTTGATTGCTTGAGATGTTTCGAGGGTAACCTCGGGTGTAGGCTCCTAGTTTCGGATTCCAGTGTTGGGAGCATCTCGAGGCTGGAAGCAAGTGCCACCGTTACTCGGTTCGTCCAGTTACTTGGACCCCAACATCGGGTACGAAACTCGGGGCTCTACACTCTACAGGTGCGCTTTGCGGTGCGAGTGTGGTAGCTAAGTGCGAAGTTACTGTGTGTGTATATACTAATTGTACTTTGTTGTTGGGGTGTCGGTTTAAGACGGAAAGTACCTGGTACTTCCCTCGGGGGAGCTTCACATCAAGGACGTGGGTGGTGAGGACGGAGCTAAGTCCTACCAGTGCAGGACCAAGCACCGCCTCACAGGAGAAACACGACTCTCGGCCACCAAGGGCCGCCTCGTCATCACCGGTAAGTCCCTCCCTCCTTAACTTCACTCTCTCACGCATACTTAACTGTGTGCCGTAGTTTACATTAACATGTTTTGGAACAAAAAAAATCTTTTCTCGGTGAAATAAATGAAAATACTTTTCGAGTTAGTAATTAATTGATTATTGATTACTACAAATATGAGAATGCCAAGTACAAGGTTTATACAACATGATGCTACAACACACTAACCCCCGTGTCATTCGTTACATATTATACACTTGTATAAGCTCATTGTCAGGCCTAGGCGCCACACAGCTACTTAGTCAATTATTTTAAAACTAAGTAACGTTTAAAAACCAAACTATGGAATAGTAAAAATATAGTTGCAAGGGGACTGTTGGATGTGAGTGTACAAGTCTGTTCTCATTTCACTCCAAACTAAATATTTTATTTTGCCGTTAAAAGAAAATAATTTTTCCCATTTATGAATTGATCGATTCAAATAATTTACGTTCAACTGTTTGTTTTGGTGTGCACGCGTCTTCTTTACAAATATTGCTGTGTGGAGACGAGCCACGCCTGCGAGCAACCAACTATACAACTTTTACTAGTATTAATAAAAAAACAACATATTAATAAAAATCTTGCTTAGAAATTAATTACTGATAATGCAAGTCGATTAAAAAACTCAAACAATATTGTCTGCTACTCGTGGCATCCAACTGACAGACCACACCGAGACACAGGTCCAGCTCTCCGTCTTATTCAATCCAATATCAACATCGTCAATCTAAAAAAAAAGAAGTTGGATATCTAACTAATTCTGTTTCAGAACATTTTCTATTTATTTTAAATCTTTTAAGTAATAATTTAGATTTTTCAGGCTCTAACACAGCTCAAGTGCGAATGTGAAATTTCTCCGAGTTTAAGATTAATTACAATTTCTACGAAATTAAACTTGGTGTCCAAGTTTACACTCTAATTCCCCCCCCCCCCCCCCCCCCCCCCTGTTTTTTCTTCATAATTAATTATTAATTAATTACTGACTCGAAAACTTAAAAGTTGTGAAGTTTCGGACAAACTAGTTTTATTTTGTTAATTTAATGGTTAATTATTTTATTTGTTCGTTATTTTCTCTGTCAAGTTAATATTGAGACTAAAGTAAAAAAAAAGAAAAATCATATATAATATAAAATAATATTACTTCCGGTGATTTTTAAATTAATACTTGTAAAGGTAAATTAAGTTTGACGTGATGTTGTGTTTACATAATTCCTTTGTACCCCTAGATTTTGATTTTTAGCAGAAAGAAATCTGTTTGAATCCTTCATATATTTGTTGCGAATTAACCAAATTTTTTATTTGCACATGAAATTAATAAATTATACTTATTTTTTTTTTTATAAAAATGGAAATAGCAAACCCTAAGGTTTGTACCAAGTAAATTTTGTAAGAAATACTGATTTGATAACTGATCCGTCACCTAACAGTCTTTTATTTTTTCGCCAGTTTTTAATAATTGTATATTATATTAATTATTATTACCGAGAACAGGTTTTTTTTTAAGTAGAATTAATTTATTTTATTTAGATTTGATAATTATTTGATGACATTTACACAAACTTACTCTTTACATTACAAACAAATACATTATAATGTTTCAAAATTACAATTTAATGTATCAAGTCAAAATCAAATTATATTAAATTCTATTTTTAATGTTATAAAATTCTAACTTTGAAATATATTTTAAAATGCAAGAACACTTAATTATTTGCCATTATTACAAATTGAATATATTTAAAAGTAAATTATTTTAATTTTTACTGCAGTTTTTTTCGTTTTTAAAATTGATTTTATATAATTTTAATTTTTCCTTCATGTTTTTATTTATTATTTTTAACGATAACATTTTCATTGTGCTTTTAAAACTCGATCATTTTTCGTCACATTTTGAACATTGATTTTCATGTATTTTTGTTTAAAACATTTTTCACACAAATACACATTTTTTTTTGTTTTTGTTTTGTTGCTTCCATGAAAGTATTTTTTGTTGTCAATGTTTCAGCATTGTAAAAACCATTTTGTTTTTGTATTTCGACAATGTAAGATGTGTCGTCGCTACATCTGCTAAAAGAAATTTTTATTTCGGAATCCAAATCGGATTATTTTGAACTTTTTAAATATTTCTTTCCATCACAAAATAAATAGGATACAATTCAGCAATTGAAGTCGACCAAAGATTTAAGGGGCAATGGAAATTTAAATATTTCAATAACAAATTGAGACATGTGTTTTTATAGTGCAATGACTGCACCGGTTGTTTGACAAAAAAAAAAAAAAAAACACATTATTATAACACACTTATTATAACCCACATTGTTTTAATTGTGTTGAGTTTTTAGACAAAAAAAATTAATCAGATTTTATTTTTTGATTAATTTAATGAAGCTAAAAATGATGAGATCGATTTATCTTGAATGTTGGCAGGATGAAACATAAATATTTACTATTTTTAGTTGTAAAAGAGAGAGATTGTAACACTGACAGACTGACTACGCTTGCACTCGAGGGTTTCGACGGAGTCTTAGTTTGTTGCCTGGTCCTAGATCCGTCACTGGCTTGTTTATCGTCAGTATGAATTTCGAGCGGAGTTTTAAAATTACCGCTTTTAAGTATTCATCGGATTTAATTGGAATTTCGTCAAGGTATTTTTAACGACTTGTCATCTCTCTAAGATATGGCCGAACACTTTTCCAGACCGAAGAAAAAAGCTCAGGTTTCTAGACGAGACACGGCACAAATGCAGGGCCTCCCAATATATTTGATATTGTAGCATTTGAGCCAAGTCTCTTTAGTATACTCTTACTCTAAATTCAATAAAATTTGTGCCACAAAAAAACCAAACACATGCGATAAGTAAAGAGTAGCGAGTGACAGCCTTGTACCGTGTATGAGCAGCATTGCAAACAGACTGTCGCTAGTATAAGGATGCGATGTTTCCGTGGCGCCCCGTCTCAGTCTTTGTCGTAGAATCACGAGTTATCAGGGTGTGCCTCGACTAATCTCTATGTTGTTTGTCATTAATGACAAGAATCGGAAAGTATCGACTGTGAATTAATTAAATACTATCTTATGGTTAGCGAGGATCAGTCAAAAGTAGAAAAACACAATATTCTAGTTTACCGATGTTTCGGACAATATATTTCCTTCTTCAGGGTAAGGTTCTGAATGATTTTATTTGTCGTTATCCCAACTGTATACACTTATCCTAAATAATAAAATCATTCAGAACCTTACCCTGAAGAAGGAAATATATTTTCCGAAACGTCGGAAAACTAAAATATTGTGTTTTTTACTTTTGTCTGATCCTCGCTATCCATAAGATATTATTTAATTAATAACAAGAATCAAGGTAACTCGCCTTAATTACAATCATCCCTCTTATTATAACTTACCTAACGTACATTAAACTAAAATTTCATATTCATAAAACAATAAATTTGTGTCTAAACTATATACGAGAAATATATATGTACATGTAAATGGTAAATGTTTATGTTTTATACCGTATTAGAGGTAAAACTTCTCTTACCTCGTACACGAACTTTTCCCACGTAAATAAAACTCAGTTGCTGAATTTTTCCTTGAGGTGTTGTTTTATTGAAATTTTATACTGTTTACAACCTTACTTACTACCTTCAAATATCTTCTTTTACTTATTAAATAATAATCTAAGTAATTTTTAAGTTTTAAGATTATTTTGTGGGGTTTTTAAGAGAAACTTCTGCAAGTTAGTTTCTGGAGGTGGTAAGCAAGGGTTTGAATACTTTTTTAATCCAATTATTAATTTGTTTGTTTTTATGATGCCATTTTACAAAAAAATCAATTCCCTTTTATTTATTTATTTAAATATATATGTATTTTTTTACCGATATAACTGTAAAGACTTGCTAACAAAGGTCCATTCCTTTTTTTTAAGAAGGAAAAATAATTCGAGTAGTTTTTGTTCCCTTTTAATTAAAAATTAAAATTAAAAAATTAAATTATTCACTAAAGCTTGGGATATGAAGAAGAAAATGTTAGATTTTACTCAACAACAGATGTACCCCCAAAAATATCATTATGGAGATGCAGAAAATAATCATTGTTTTTTTTAAAAAAAAAAAATGATTACTCTATTAATTTCATTCCCTTTTTCAACAGTTTAAAAAGAAACGTTTTGAACAAAATACGAGTAAAAATTGAACACACAAATATTGTTATCAGCTTAACGTTTAATTGTTTAAGTTATTTCTTTAACTTGCTCCGTATTTACCCTTGATTAATTTATACTCTGTCTGTAGATTACAGTTAAAGTGCTTTTGCCGTTATCTGATCTTTTAAGTTCATATTTAAAGTGAGCCAAGTAAAATTTGAAGTAATTTGTGTGGCCAAGCCTCCGACCTTTCTGTTTTTTTGCAAATAAAAGAATAATTTTAAAATGGGCAACATTTTTGTTTGTTTTGAATGTGGTTTTGTTCCATTTACCACTCTGGAGGTGAATTTCTAAGCGAATGAATTTTATCATTTGACTAGTAATGTGGAGTAGATGATTTCCAAGTGGTTTGTCAGAAGGTGTTTTTTGTCCACATGAGACGCTTTCAGAGAGTTTCGACTAACACTTAAGTGCAGGCACAACCGTTTTCCTCTTGGCCTGTATTTTATAAGTTCTGTTTAATTTAACGTAGTCTTGACACTTTCATGTTATTTTTATGATACTTGGCAAACACGGGTAAAAGAACCTCCAGATTGGGTAATTGGAAAATAAATAATATGTTTTTGTTTGTCTATTAATGTGATGGAAAGAAATATAGCCGACTACGCGTCATATTTACAAGTAATTTATTTTGCAAATGATGTTTTGCGTAAGAAAGAAAATGCTGCAGCAGTGACTATGAAGCCTGAATGTTGGGATAGGGTACCCCTGCTGCCGGATTCATTTCCCCATTAAAGTTTTTTTTTGTGTGTGATCGGGAATTTCAATATTTTTTTTCTTGAATTTTAGAAAAGTTTTTAAAATATTTTTCAAACGGATTTTTACCTTAAAATTTTGAAACTTTTTTCCTGGATTTTAATGAAACCTGCCTTTTTCAATAACATGTCGATAAACATACTCGTTTTTATCTCTTTTTCATTATTTTATATTTTAATCATTAAAAATAATAACGATTGATTTAATCAAATTGAATTACAAGAAAAGTAAATAAATATGGCTCTTTGTGTTAAGATTAATCTTGAATATTCTATTTTATTATAGAGATTTTTTTGTTACGAAAGAAAAATATTTCTTAATATCTAAGAGAAATATGATATTTTTTGTTTTTCTTCGACTCCTGTCTGTGTTTTGTTGCCAAGTTTTAAGAGGTAAGTTTAGAGTTGCTTTATATTAATCATTTATTTATTTATTTTTAAATATAAATTATATTTAAAATAATTAGTTTATTTTGGCGGTGTTTAATAAGTTTGAGGGTGTTTATATTATGGGGACTTTACAAGGTCCGGTCTAAATATTTGGTTTTCTCTAAAAGTTGAACTTATTATTAGATATTTTTGGTTTCCTGTAAATTTTTAAAATTTTAACATTTGGTTTTTGTTTTACGATCTGGGAATAGAAATTTGAAAGCACAGATTGAGGCACTCTGTAGATTTTTGGGTTTGAAATTGTTGTTTTGTAATTTAAAAGATGTTGGACTGTACTGTGTGATGTAATCAATGAGACTTGTACAGTTATTTATATTTAGTTATGATTCTATCTTATATTCTCTATTGAGAGACTCTGCGTAACCTTCCATCCGGTTAACATCTATATATGGTTAATATCTATCAATCCATTCATCTTATCTTCTCATTTAACCTTTTCCTTTATATATATATATTAATTTAAGATGTATTGGAAGAAAAATTATTTGGGATATATTCATTAAAAAAAGGAAGGTTGGTTTGTGGTAAATAAAAGAAATAGTTTTTTGGCATAGATGTGCAGGCGCAGCTATTATCTCCGTCAACATCATATCTTACTCATTAACAATTTTAATTCTTTTATATATATATATATATATATATATATATATATATATATATATATATATATATATATATAATTTAAATAATTAATTCTTCTTTAATTATAATTGTTAAATTCTTTGATGATAAACAAGCAAGGAAGGGCTTGGGTTACTCTACTTTGTTTGTATTATTGTGTTTGCTGCACAAGGAGATGTGTGTCTGTGTGTATGTTTGACTAAGTGTCTATTCGTTGAAGGGTACCTTATTCCGATTTCAGGATCCAAGCTGTGTTCTTATACCTCGCTGTCACCGGTATTCTTTATCAATAATTATGTGGGGAATGTATTGTTTAAAAAGAGCCTGTCGGGAGTGTTGCTCCGAAATTACCTTCGGACGATCTGATTCGACTGAAGACTCGACGAGGTGGACCGTTCTCTCTCGTCTGTCCCGGCCAAAGCTTCCCTCTACCCAGATATAGGTGACATTTACAAATCTTATATAATCATATCCCATGCCAAATAAGTATATTTGATCGGTATTAAGGGTCAAATCTGCAAGGGTATACGTTGGCAAATATAGACTTGCAATTTTGAATTTGAACTCTCACAATAGCCGTGAGATTATGTGAAGGAGGCTGTGCCACTACAGCCGGAACTAGTCATTGCGATGATTCGGTGTCAATGTGAACACTTGGTTTGTTTATCGAACTGCACCTGTGTAACGACGAGTCGCTGACACGCGTTCCAGAGAAATACAGTTGAGAATCCTTGCAAGTAGTCGACAACACTTACTAAATTTCAAGATAGCTTTCTCTCGAGAAATGACTGCACAGCTCTGTCTGACCATTGAAGGCACATTTTTTTGGATTATGATGATTATAAGTCGTCCATTTATATTAAATTAGCCATTAAGCCCGCGGCAACGGGCAGAGTAAATGTGGTTGTCTTATCAATAAAAAATCATTTTAAGGTGAGTCGTCGCCATCTTCGGGACACTACTCAATTATGAATGAATAAATGAATAATTCAAATATAAATAAAAATAAAATGCAAGAAAAAGATCTGAAAAATCATTAGTTATATTCAATAAGAATGTGTCTCGCGCTGTCCAATTGTACTAAAACAGAAAGAGCCGCGTGATGTCAAGTTATTTCTAAATAATATATAAATAAATAGATATATACTGGTTAAATAGAAAGTTTTAGGCCGTATTGTTCAGTATGAACGGATAGCACAGTGGTAGAGTTCTTGCATAGCGTGCTGGAGGTCACAGGTTCACATCTAGGTTGTAGCTCAACAATTTTTATCGTTATAAATCATTTCGAGGTGCGTCGCCGTTGTCGGGACGCTACTCGCTACTCGATTATATTAAAGCGCAATTCCACTGAGACAACATTTGGGCAACATGTAGCATGCGGCATTGAAGCATGCTATATACATACAGTCTTTCAATCGAAGGAACACGAAGCGACAAGAAACAAGTATCTTTGCCGCATGCGTCACCTCTCGACAAGATTTAAAGTGTCGAATAATGTCGCCCTTATCCAACGGTCAGCTGATCAGTGCGCCTTGTAGCATACGACATGGAGTGGAATGTAGATAAAACTACCTTGCTCATTGAGCACTATCATAATTCCCTCGAGTTGTGGAGTAATCAAATTAATGATAAGCTTAAGCAGTTAGCGAGTAAATACGATTGTGTTCTGCGAGTGATGTAAACAAGAAAATTAAGAATTAGCGTTCAGCTTTCCATCGTGAGCGAAAGAAACTACAGTCAAAGAAGAGTGGTTCATCTCCAAGCAAAATAGGTAAATTATTTGTTTTTTTAACTTTTAAGTTTTTTATTAGACGTTGATAAGCCTAGATCAGCAATGTCAAACTCAAAATCTTTTCTCGTCATTCATGTAAAATTTCAAAATAGAGCTTGGTCGTCAGCAGCTAATTGCTCGTAAAAATCGTTCTGAGATTATTTTCCACCGAGGCTTCCTTCTTTTTTTTACGTTGAAAAGCAGTCACCAAATATGCAGCCGCCGCGACTGTTTCTAAAGACATGATGCACCAAACTGAAGTTGCCTTGATGGAATCGTTTAAGTCGCATGCTACAAAGATAGGCGACAAAGCGCATGCTACAGGGTGAGGCAAATTCCGCATGCGACATTATTAAAATTTGTGGCACACCTAGAAACAGACAACACTAGGAAACTTGTAGCAAGCCTCTTGTCGGTCAGTGTTGCCTTAGTGGAATTTAAGAGATTAAATACTGTTAGAGGTGGACCAAGAAGTCATGGAAATGAGAGGAGTGCGCTAGTATCGCCATGTACAGTCAGTTTTTGATATAATAGACCACGGTCAAAAAACACAGTGTTGTTCTTCTGTTAATAATCATTTTATTTTTGATAACTTCTATATTTTTTGCAACAACACTGTACCTGATAAGAAATCACTAATAATATACGATAATATCTTTATATTATTATTTATTTATTATTCATAATAATATTCTTTAAATCTAAATCAATATTCTTTTTCCTTAATCTATTTTTTTTCCTCCTCTTTATTTCTGAGTTTGATTTGGATTTAGAACAGTTGTGACTATAGTTCGTTCTGTATAAAAACAAACAAAACAGGAAACCTAACAGATTGGAAACCTTCCTGTTGTTATTCATGAGATTTGACATAACTGGGCATGTCATACAAACTCGGAATGGTTATTGTCTTAGCACCCGACTGTACTGACTTCGGCACTACTCGGAAGTTCCGATTTTGAACGAAGTTAAGCTTTCCGTTTCTCCCGTGTTCATGACTTCTTGGTCGACCTCTAAGAGATTTAAGAGATTAAATACTGATGAAAAGTAAACATTCTACGACACTTGAAGCTTCGGAATTAAAACCAGTGTATTATAGTCAACTTCACCCCCCCCCCCCTTCTTTGATGGACTGCATCACCGTTTCTTGTTTAATAATATTTAGTGTCATTTTGAAGCTTGGTAATGTGAAGAGCGGCCGATTAGATTTTGCCTGATTTATTTACGTGGCTATACTAATAACTGGATTTTTTATACTGCTTGAGTTTGTTTTGGACTTATGAAAATCAAACAGAAAAGATAGTGTCTGTTTTATGTTGATAATGAAAGTATGAATGAGATGACAAACAAGGAGGTGTTTGTTAATTGTCAATGAAAGTGTGTTATCAAGTGTTTGATTACATTGTCGTGTTAACAGAATCCAGTGTTTTACACACAATGTCCAAATATTCATTACACAACCTCCTTATCCTTATTTTATTTACTTTTTACTAACACAATCGAGCACCTCGGTCATTTCCTACTTCTTTATTTATACACGACCAAGGCAAAAACCTTAACAACCCCCTTTGATCTTAGACTCATTTTACTTCTCACGCACCGTCCCCTACAAGGGGGCATACCGATGGCACGGATTAGATTCGTTTTTGACGAGATGCTTTGTACAGAGATTTGTCTTGTTATTATATATATTAATGACAGTAGGGGTATTGAGGATCTTTGTTTAACGAGTTATAATATTAACGAGTTATAATATTAACGAGTTATAATATTAACGAGTTAAATGTTATAAATTGAAGATTGTGAGGCACTTTGATCAGAAGACAAGTTATAATTTAAATGTTAAGCAGGTGGCGCTTTCAGTGGCTTGCACATGCACTATTTGAAGTTTTTAAATTAGAGAAATATATTATTCTCATCTATTTTCTACCTCAATGATCTCAACCAAATTTAACATCTATCAAACTTGATTTAGCTCACTCAAAGCCCAGTTAAATGTTAAAGGGATGCAACTAGTTATTTGTTAAAAATGGAGAAAACTAACTTAACTGATTTAACATAGTTTAGCTCGTTTAACAGTAGCTCGTGAGTACCCCTATTATATCTGCGTTAAATTTATTTTAATTAATCCCGGTATTAGGTTGGTTAGGTTTGATTTAGGGTTTATGCCGGGTTTTAAAGGTTGGTCAGATTTGTAAGAATATTGTGGGGGTTGTATTGCAGGTTGAGATTTTATCTGTTTATCATAATGAGCTGTGAAGAAGGTTAAATTTGGAGTTCTCTTAATGGTAATTTGACATATTCGTTTCAATCCCTTATGGGGGGCGTAGGGCCAAAACAAAATATCTCCATCTGACTCGATTTTTAGCCACGGCCTTAACTTCTTTCCGTGTTTTCCCTCCTTTAATTTTTTTTTTTTTTTTTTTTTTCAATTGTACTTTTCCAGAATATTTTATTGTTTTTTTTCTCTCTTGCTGGTGGCACTCTAGAGGCTGCCGACTGATGTCTTCTCAGAGTGTGTCTGATCCATTTCAAATTTTGTTCCATTTTGTTTTCTTTTTAATTTCTGCTATACTGGGGTTTCTTCGGATCTCCTCCTCAACTCCAATGATTTAAATTTTTTCAGCCCGAAATATCTCGAGGATTCTACTTAAGCAATTATTTATAAACATCTTCAGTTTATCATGTTAGATCAAGTAAAGTAATAGAACTGCGTAATAATTAATAAAACATTGAATCGGAATAATTAACAAAAAATAAACTTAATTATGAAATAATATATACAATGTGGACTTCGAGACTGTAGAGTAAATAAAATAAATAGAGAGACAGGTAATTTAGAGTTGTTTTTAAACGGTTTATTGTCGGGGTACCTTATCCTCGCTTATTTTGGCTCACTTGGTCAGGTTTATATTGGAGGAGTTAGTTAATTTTTTGCAATGAATTTGTTTGACGGAAGAGCCGATGAGTAGCGGGGCCCCGAAATTCTCCTCCTTGACGATTAACATGCAGGGCTTCGTGACCAAACAGGACAAAGGTTTCGCTCTTCTTTGTCCGGCCCAGGGGTTCCCTCTTCCTACTTTCAGGTACGAAACCTTCGTATGTTATGTACGTCACCGAATCCCGTATTTTTTATTAATGAGATATTTCGACTGTTGCACTGTTGGGTTGTGAAGAGCCGATAGGAAGTGTCGCTCCGAAATTTCCTTCGTTGGACGACAGTCGAGGTTTTAAATCCAAGGTGGGCAACCCGCTGACCATGCTCTGTCCAGGACAAGGCTTCCCCCTTCCAAAATTTAGGTATTAAATTTAGACTATATACCTACCCGTTGCAGTATAAGTGATATTCCGAAATTAAAGCCACAAATTATCTGGGGCTTCCCTTATCCACGGTTTTAGTCCTTTCCAATAAAAACCATTCTAAACCGATACAGCAGATTCTCATTTTAACGGACTACTCGGAGCAAAGCTTCCGTTTTAATCCGATTTAAAAAAACTAACAATGCAAAAGACGCCCATAGATGAAAGTGCAAGCTATTAAAAGTCTTTATTATACATCATATCAAAAACAGCCTTCGAAATTAATTTCAGTATATGGGTATGTATTGATTTTACATATAAGGGACCAACATAATTGTCACCTATCATTAAAATTTCTATGAAATGAAGAGAGTGGTTTTTAAGATATTATGGTGGTTCCCAAGTGTGTTTTACGACAGACCGACCAACCGACAGACAGACACCAGATCAACACATGTTTACGTTACCTTCGGTGATCTTTGAAGCAATATGTGTCCGTCCGTATACACTCCAATAATCTTAACAACAACAAGCTTGCATTGAAAACAAATACTTTTGGAACGAAGTTCCTTATGGCACGTTCTGGAGCCCGGGAGTGAATCCGAATAAAACGACCAAAATCACCGTCACATAATAACCGTCACAAAATAACCGTCACAAAATCACCGTCACACAAAATCCGTCACGAAATCTACAGATGATGATAACTTGAGTAAAAGCTCACCGAGTTAGCTGAAATTTGGTACACATGTTCATTTTACCAATGCCCAGGCTGAGTTCGTCGGAAAACGTTATCTGCCCAAGCGTTCACGCGCAACGCTCGCGTAAACGTAAGCTTTAAAAGACGGGAAAAAGTGTTATTAAGGAAGCCTGTTACTTGACTTGTTTTGATTATTTTTGTTATATATGTCAAAAATGTCACTGTTTTGTAAATAAATAAAATATAATCATGTAAAATTTCACCCTGACACAAGCAGAAGCTGTAGAGTAGGGAAGAGATATATTTTATAATATTTTAAATTAATTGGCCGGGTAGGTAGAAAACAGTCCTATTTTAATCCAAACTCCTTTAACAAACGTACTCTTTCACTATAACTCATCATGATCAACTTTTTTCTTATATTTAATTTATATTTATAGTAAGACGCTTGCTTTAATTTTACAAATAATGATTTCCTTTTAATTTTGCCTTAACTCTGCCAGGTATAAACAGTTGGTTACTTTTAATTTTGTCTCTTTTCTAACTCCGCCATGTATAAGTAGTTAGCAATGTATATACGTACTTAGCAGTGTGATTTTATAATTTATATTTAATGAAAAATGTAAGGAACTTTGTTCCTACCGGGTGTCCCGCGACACCACACAGATTTTTTTCTTCTGGGTTTGTTGGCTTCTTATGTGCTTGGTTAATAAGTGACGGAGATGCCGTAAGAGATTATATTAGCCAGATAATACCTAATATGCCGCTTTCTAGTTCCTTCCAGCTGCCAGCTCTAAAATTATACCAATTTTTTTTTTTTTTTTTTTTTTTTTTTTTTTTTTTTTTTTTTTTGGTTGTAGTTTTAGTCCCGTTCAACAGCTCATTAGGTCATTACAGGACGGGGGTTATCCGGCCACTTTACTCATCTAATCGATGGGATCATCAGTGTGAAACATGTCTCACCCCGCTGGGATTCGAACTCACAGCTGGGGTTTAGACCTTGGTTTCAGAGTCAATAATCATTATACAGTCAATAACAATTATACCAATTGTTATTGGCAGGGCCGCAGCTACATATTTTACCAGGAGGGGCAAGCCCTAATTTTGCCGCCCCCTTCCACCACTTTATCCTAGCAATTCGCCAATAACTATTACTCTTACTCCTAAGTCAGCTTGTGAAAAATCTTGGTATATTTATTAATATTTGAGATAAAATATAAAAACATGATTTAAGTTGATAACTAAAGTTTATTTGAAAATGAGAAACGACAATTCAAGTACACAATTCAAGTAAAAATGTTTTAATATACCAGAAAATATTATACATTATACATAAAACAATTCTTCCAAAAACTAAAAGTGTATTTATGTAAATTTGACTTTGCGGGTGCAAAAGTTTTGATTATTTTTTTTCGATGCTCTTTGATGTTTAATGGAAAAGAGACTTACATCATCAGAGACATCGAAAAGAAACAACTAAACTCTAGTAAATTAAAATCTATTTTTAAATAATAAACTCCTGTTCAGTTCAGTTAAAATAGGTGCCAGTCCTACTAATCTCTCTTCTGTCATACATGAACCTGACCCAAAGGGGGGCCCGGGGGGCCTCCCCCGGAAAATTTTAGAAAATTAGGTTCAAAATGGTGAATTTTGGGCCTTTTTTTAGATCTTTTTCATCTAAAAAAAAGCATCACCTAAAAGTTTGTTTAAAATTGTTTCTGCAGAATTTTTAAAACATTTATTAACTAAATCGGTTTTTAGACTAAAAAAAAAAAGGTTTTACCTTTAACGCTATACTATGCTATTAATTCTTTCTGATTCATTATGAAATACCTTCACAACGTCCTATACAGCAACTGAACTAGGGGATACACACTCAACTGAGTATATAAACAAACAACAATTAAGGTATGCAAATAAACAAACACAAAATAGTTTAATGTTTGTATCCCACATAAACATGTAAGTTTGGGAATCCCAGTTTTAAATGTTAATATTAACTTGACTATTGATCCATAAACAATAATCATTTATTTGCAAAATAATTATATTATTAGTTTTAAATGAGATCTCTCCTAATTTAAGTTATTCATCTATCTTTCTTTGTAAAAACATTGACTTCTTGGTGGGCAAGTATCTTGCGGCGCCCCTCAGGCCCTAGCGCCCTAGGGTCGCGCCGGCCCTGTGTCTAGTTCGTAGGGATAGGGCGCGCATCGTCGAGACGGACTACGTGAAAACTACACTGTGACCCGACCTTGCAATAGGGAATTAAGAAGGCATCTACTCACTGACAGTACTGCTTTCATATCGCTCACTCTCTTCTGCCTAGTTCGGATGCCGCCCTCTACACCTACATCACTGTGTCATATTACAGGTCTTAAATTAGTTAAATAAATTTATAGTCTTATACTCATTTTGCCGCCCCCTACATTTTGCCGCCCGGGGCAAAAGACCCCCCCTGCCCCCCCCTAGCTGCGGCCCTGGTTATTGGTTTTCTTCGGTTTCATCTTCTGTTTGAGCATCGGTAACATTGCCCATTAAAACAGTCTTTTAATAACGAATTGAGCGTATATATTATTTTATCTACTCACGGCAGCAAAATTAGGCATTGTACTGTTTCAATCTGCAAAATGTAATTTTTCTTGATTCTTTTGTAACAAGTCAAAAAAACACGCAGCAAAATGTCAAAGTGTCAGCAAAATAACAAACAGGCTGCCAAATTTTAAGTAAAAGTTACTACATCTCAGGTTATGAACTCTCCCACATTGTTAATCTTTGTATATTTAAGCGTAATATTGTGCTAAATATATATATTTTTTTTTGAAAATACCTGTAAAAATTATAATAATAAAACTAATGAATGTTATTATTTTACAGTGATTATTTTTAAAAAATCGCTAAAAATTGAGATAAAAAACAGCTGTTAATAAAAAAAGCGGCAACACTGATTGTTTTGTTTTAACTTTCGATTCATAACACTTACTCAAACTTTCAAGTCATCAATTCGATTTTTACAACTTTCATTGCTTTAAATCTTTTATCTATCAAAAAAAGATAATTTAATAGTTTTCTGTTATTATTTTGATAAATTTGTTAATTAGGTTTTTGAAGTTTAAATAAAAATATGGATGATAATTTTGTGCAAGACGTTGAAGACTTGTTTGATAACACGCCACCCAAAATTGCAAATATTGCAACATCATACAAGGAAAGTTTATTGCCCTCTAAATCAGGTACTAAAATCTTTAGTGTAATTCTTCTACCGTTAATAGATAAAATATTGTATGTAACTATGCAGCAAAGGAAACATTCCTGACTCGTTTAAAGATTACCTGCTTCGGTTACACCTCAGCAGGTAATTAACGTTTTCCTGCCTCGTCTTCGCCTCGTCAGTAAAAGTAATTTTCCTGACTCGGCTTCGCCTCGTCTGTAATATAGTAAATTTCCTGCCTCGGCTTCGCCTCAACAGTAAATTTGTTTAGCCTATCCTCGCCTTCGGCTCGGAACTAAAACTTAAAAAACTTGTCAGCAAAATTCCATTTTGCTGCCTAGTAACATAAATAACTATTATAATAACCGTGTTACATTTTTCGTTTTACAAGAAATGTATTTAATTTGCATTATTATTAAAAACGAAATATAGATGTATGAAAGATTGTAGACTGGAGATGATCCGGAGGAGTTGGAGTGAGATGTGTGTGGAGAGTGGGTGGTACTCTTGGGGGTGGTACTCTGTCCTACGTGCAGCTTCTGCAACTTATATGTTTGCTTGTTTACAATCATTGTGAATCGAGTTATCAGATAAACAATCTCATGTCGGTAATTGTTGTCAAGATGCCGTGAGTAGCAGCCGTCCAAAATTTTTTTCTGTCATCAACTTACAAGGGTTTGTGGCGGCAGTCGGTCGAGGGCTGTCCCTGCTGTGTCCTGCTCAGGCTCACCCTGTCCCGTCTTTCAGGTAAAGTTATGTTTTAACAACGGGTCGATATGTGAGCCAGAGTGCACTGTTGCGACTCTATGTGGACCGTCTTGTAGCCAGGGTGCACTGTTGCGACTCTATGTGGACCGTCTTGTAGCCAGGGTGCACTGTTGCGACTCTATGTGGACCGTCTTGTAGCCAGGGTGCACTGTTGCGACTCTATGTGGACCGTCTTGTAGCCAGGGTGCACTGTTGAGACTCTATGTGGACCGTCTTGTAGTCAGGGTGTTAAATGTTCGTATCATAGTTGGCTTGTATGTTTGTCGATAAGAAGCGGTGGGCAGCGTGTGGCTCCCAAGTTGCCCTCGCTAGACGATTTGAATTGCTTTAGGTCTCACCGGGGTTTTACTTTCTCTATTGTCTGCTCTGGCCAAGGCTTACCCGTATTCAAATATAGGTAATCACTACCTCAGTAATAGCACTACACACTCACAGTTAACTTGTAATCGCTTCAGTGCTCTAGTAGTACCTCTGGTAGTTGTAAAAACTGCGGGTAGTAGAAGTTTTGTCTGGAGCCCATTTTCAATTATCCGTGTACCTTAAATCATGAAGTTTATTTTTTACTTGCCTTTAACTAAACGACCCCTTCAAGCTTAGTTAAAGCGTACAACTTTATTGTAAAACCTACCCCTCTTCTAATCGATAACTAGTGTTGCGATGTATTCCCAACTCGCGAAATTTAAGATTTTTCGTCCGCCATATTGGCCACCATCTTGAAAATATTTAGAATGAAATTTCCAAAACATATTTAGTTGTCACAAATGCTGAGATGCACCTATGTGCCGAATTTCTTTCGAACTGATCAATTTTTACGCCAGTTACCGTTAATCAACCGAACATACACAGAAATAAACTTGGAAATGAAGGACTCACTTATGCGCGGTCAAATAATTTCAAAGGAAATTTTATTTAATCGATATATTCACGACTATAGATTGCTGTGTTTGGTGCGAGGAGAATGTTAAAGCTTTTCGGATCGATTCTTTTAGCGTTATTATTTCTACTTAAGAAGCATTTCAGGTTTACCCTGGCCAACTTTCAGGTTCCGACGATTACCGTTGTTTTATAATTTTATTTGATTAAATTTGTATTTTCTTCTAAATGTGTGATTGACTGTTTGAACATTGGGTTGGGGCGGGTGAAGAGCCGGTGGGAAGCGTCGCTCCCAAGTTGCCGTCGCTGAGTGATTTGAACCGTTTGAAGATCTACAGAGAGCGGCAGATATCCTTGGTTTGCCCGGCTCAAGGCTTCCCCGTACCTAAGTATAGGTAATTCTTTCCTTGCACATCCATAACTTTGATATCTACTTGCATTTGATGATATTTGATGGTAGTTGACAAGCTATACGAATATATAGCATCTCTCTGTTTGCTCTTGTTAAGATTCCTTAATTAATTGATTCCTTATCAATAATTAAGATGAATTTCCGCTTTTCTCCTCTCGTAACTAACGTTATTTCAATGAAACTTGTTGTCGAATATGTTTTATGGTTAAATACGGTGCAACATTCCAACGCGATGTGTATCCATTGCTTTGCAGGGAATATTTTTGCAGCATTTTAACGGAAGCTATGTTAGAAGATTTACTTGTTAGAAACATCACACTCCGGGGTGAAATAGAAACATTCATTTTAGCTCTGAATTCGGGGGCGACAACTCCATAACTCTGAAAAAATTATTTCTTGAGAATGGTTCAGGCGATTTCGACAATTCTAAATTTAGCCCAATGTAGTCCATTTAAATGCGAATCCAACTGTTTAAGTAGTTTTCCCGGGAACAATCTAGTTCCTGATAAAATAAATATAAACGCAGACGGTTAGAGGCCGGGTTCGATTCCCCGCCGGGCTGATTTTGTTCAATAATAAATAAATGTATCCACGAAACTTGGAAGCCACTAATAATTGCCCTGGACGGATTAATGATGAACTGTTTATGGGATAGTTTAGTTTTAGTTGTGTCTCAGATGTTTAAGTTTGCCGGTGCGTGGAGACACGTTGTTGGTAATTTGCCGGTGCACGAATGAAGAGGTTGAGATCCCCTGTCAGAGAGAACCTGAAAACCTCTTATTCCGAGCCATGTTGTTTTTTGTTTATTATAATTATTAACTTTGTTTTCTTAAATATGCCCTTTTTAAAATTTCTTGTTTTCTTTGATTTCATTCTAAGATATTATTTTACATGGCGATTACTATTTATAAATTACTGTAAGTTGGAATAAACGGATTAATATGGATGTGGCAGGGTGCCCCTAAACCGTGGTTCAGGATCATATTATTTGTACGACGACAGGATGAGAGGAACCCATGACAATGGCACAACCATGGCTGGGTGTGCACAACCATAGCACTCCCAGCCATGGTTGTGTAAAGTAAATGTGTACCGTGGCCATGTGTACCGTTTTAACCGTATTAAACGTGTCGAGTTGTTTGTCTGTTGGTTCTGAAGAGCCGGTGGGGAGCGTGGCGCCCAGGTTGCCTTCCACGGCCCATCTCAACAGCCTCAAATCCAAGCGAGGGCACACATTCACCATTATCTGTCCGGGACAAGGCTTCCCCGTACCCAAATATAGGTATACATGTGTTTCATTTTCCTATTAATCACTACTTTCCGGTTTCAACTTGAATCATAATTTTTCTTAAAAACCAATATTATCAGTTAACCAATATTACCAATATATACATTACATTATTACATTGTTACATATATATTATTACCAATATTACCAATAACCAATATTATCAGTTAAAAACGGAGAGAGAAACATGCATCTCGTCACTGCAAATCACGATCCTTGGGTTTACTCGGCTACGCTCTGACTGCCGAGCTGAATACAGCACCTCACCGAGTTGTATACAGCACCGCGCCGAGCTGTATACAGCACCGCACCCAGCTGTATACAGCACCGCACCCAGCTGTATGCAGCCTCGCGACACCGAGCTTATAAACCAATCCACTACATTCAGTTGCAAATTTAATATTAAATCATTTCTCCTTCTTGGTGGAGTGAATGGTTTTTCTAAAAGGGTTTTGTTGGTTTGTTTGTTATGTGTGGGAACTGAAGAGCCTGTGGGGAGCGTGGCGCCCAGGTTACCTTCCATGGACAATATAAACAGTTTGAGGTCGAAACTCAGGGCTCCTTTCTCTATCGTGTGTCCAGGACAGGGCTTCCCCGTACCCAACTATAGGTAATCCTACTTTTGTTGCTTTCAAACTTTATGTAGTTCTAAATAAACTCCTCCATGTGTGCATTTGTGTTTGCACTCTTGACAGAAGAGTGTTTACCTCGCATCGTTAACTCCATGTCATCCATTGCATTACGCGGGTGTTGTTCAAGTCCTCCACGGGTTGCTATAACATTGTCATGTTAATTATCCAATAAGAAACAGAGCAATGATTTTTTTTATTTTATATTTTTTTTTTAAGATTTATTTAGTACTGTATTGACTACGTTATTCTCCTAGAGGTTGACATCCGCTTTGCATATGAATATTTATCTGTTTATATTGAAATAAAATTTGTTAAAATCATTTCAAATGTTGGTTTTTATTTTGGTGAATGAATTGAATTTGATTAATTTTGGTTTCGTCCCAACATTCATCTTCTCTGATGCAGAGTTGCATTTCTTTGTTTTTTCTATTTTGTTTGATTTGATCATTGTTGTGATTGGTGTGTTATAATTGCGACTCAAGAGCCGGTGGGCAGTTCGAGACCCAAGTTCCCGTCTAAAGATAATTCTCGCAGTTTCGAGGCTTTGAAGGGTGAAACGGAGACACTGTTCTGCCCTGCGCAGGCCTTCCCCATACCGACATTCAGGTTACTTCATCACTCCCATTAGTCTTTAAAACGAATTCTGTCCATGTATTTTCCTTTTTGTTGGAATAAATGTCAACTAATATTACGGTGTTGGGTTGAAGAGCCTGTAGGTAGCTCAGGACCCAAGTTCCCGTCTAAAGACGATTCCAGGAGTTTCAAAGCAGTTCTAGATGAAACGGTCACTCTCTTCTGTCCTGCCCAGGCTTTCCCCATACCTACATTCAGGTTACTACATTAGTAATTGTATTTTAAAAAAATACCAGTCAATCCTTAATTTTTACGGTAATACAGTCCCAAAAAAACTCAGCGAATGTTGTCATTAAATGTTTGGAAAAGGGGGAGTAATTTATATGGGTTAATATTAATTACATCAATTCACCATTGGTTTACAAATATTTTAATATTTCGAGCCAATAGTACTAAAACAAATAAAAAGTCAATTTGCTAATAAAAAGTCTTGCCTCTGATAAAGCTCGTATACCTTCTCCTGGGTTTAACTCATTTAAAAATATATAAAGCTAACTCAGTAGATGCTTAGTGCAAGACAGCGACAACAAAAACAAAAATCAAATGTTTTATGAACTGTTGTTGGCTTTCTTCCTAGAAATATAAGTGAGGTTTCTTGATTACTCGCAGTACTCTTGAAAACAAGGCCCTTTGTTTTTTTATACAATATTCCCAGAATTCAAGTTTACCGCATCAACTCTCTGGATGCATCTTAAATATACCTACAAGTGATAACTTTCTTTAAATATAGCAGTCTGTAAATAAGCAGGGTAGCTACGTGCATGTTAAAATTAAGGCGCAAGTAAAATCAGGCGAACAGGCCTAGTTAAGAATTGACTGTACTAATTATATATTTACGAGCACACGATCTAATGTTTGTTGCAACAAGTGTTTACTTGTTATATTGCGGTGTGGGGCTGAAGAGCCGGTAGGCAGCTCAGGACCCAAGTTCCCGTCTAAAGACGGCTTGCGAGGCTTCAAAGCGGTTGTGGGAGGGACGGAGACTCTGTTCTGCCCCGCTCAGGCCTTCCCCATCCCTACATTCAGGTTTGAAATGTTTCTTTTCGGTTATTTGAAATGTTTCAATTGTTTTGTAATTCGAACGTGAGTTTAATTAAGGAATGGTTTGCATTTGTTGTCCACGCTTTGCGTTGGAATTTTGGGTTTATTTATGCGGTACTGGCTTGCAATTACTTCTAAGTGGATTTGTTTTAAATGTATTTATATAAAGATCCAGTTGGAAGTACGGCGCCTAAACTGACCAATAAAGACGACACTCGCGGAGTCAAAAAGTTTACGGGTCAAGATCTGGCACTTATGTGTCCTGCACAGAGCTTTCCTTTGCCTACGTCAAGGTAAATGTGACATTCTTGTTTAACCTCCTCAATTTATTTCGAGTTTAAATCGTCTATTTCTTTCGATAAAAAAATGTTAAATGTTTTTCTTTTCAATTACAAATCCCATAGGCGACGATGTTATGATTTTTAATATTAACATTTTCTATTAAAGGGTTTAGTGAGTAAAATTCAAGAAAAAAGGTTTTAGCATTTGAAATTCCGGTGATGCAAGTTTTACCTCCTCCTTGGTCAAATTCAGTTAAATTCAGGGGCGCTCGCAGTTTGTCGTCTGGTATTGTTTGTTTTCTTGTGTCCCGTTTTCCCCAGGGTCCGTCCCAACATCCAGCTTGGTTCTCCGATTTACATTTGAAGTTTTTAATTTGGGATTAGTTGGATTTAGTTTTTGTTTGTATTTGCTGTTGGTTTTAAGATCCCGTCGGAGGTTCTCGTCCTAAATTAGGTTCGAAAGAAGATTCTCGGAGTTACAGCTTCGAGAGGGACCAACACATCGCTGTCAATTGTCCGGCCCAAGCTTACCCCGTTCCTTGGTTCAGGTTTGACAGTCATTATTTTATTTAGTCCTCTGTCGTTTCCTTCTGTACCTTCTGATAAATTTACAAAGCTAAGATTTAATTTGGGTTTTTTATTTAAATTTGAAATATTAAAAATAGATTTTATGTTATTTCATTCGATACGTATTGCGATCGCGGTTGTAGCCGACCACTTGCATCAGCTAAATTAAATTATACATTTGCAAGAAATATCTTCAGTCTTTACTTACTAATTTACTTAGTTTGCTGACAGCTGATAACTAGTGTCAAGAAGATTATAGAAGCAGGATGCGAAACGTGTATACTTGTCTGGGATGTCGGGCCCGAGGAAGCTCCTTTGACCTTGACACGCAAGCAGTTGATATGCAACGATGTAGTGGACTCCACTAAATTGAAAAGTTTAAAACTAATATTTTGTGCACTAATAAATCAATTAAAAATTAAATGAGCCGTCGCGTAACAGCCTTCTTTTCTTTACTTTGGTTCTGAACCGTGTTGCCTTCACCTGCCAATATGGGTATATTGGCAACAGATCCCAACATCCCAACCATCTAAACCGTTAAATCTTGCTTGTTACAATCCAGCCTCCTGGGTGTGATGCAGTATATTTCAGATTCCAAGATACTTGGCAGGCTTACGATAGTAGAAGATTAGCGGCTGTTGGTGTTGGGAGTCGATCCGATATCCACTGTAGACGCTCGTGTTTGTATTCCTGTAGAAAAATCTTGTATTTCAAACTTATCTCACCGGAGAAATCCGCTCGGTGATACTCTCCACAGGTTTGGAGTCGAACTTACAATGATTAAATCTAATTTTAAAAAAATTTAATGGTAAATATTATTTAGTTTGAGCCTATGTTTGACATTGGGTTTCTACATCAATTTGTAATTAGTTAAGCTCCCTTAGCGGTGGTAATGGATACAGCTGGACGAGTGAAGAAAGATTTGGCTGTTTGTTATTTGACAGAGCCGGTGAGTTCGTCGCTTCCCAAGTTTTCCATGGTGGATAAAAGCAGGACCTTCGTTATGAAGAGAAATAAAGCCGTGACATTGCAGTGTCCTGCCCAGGCTTCTCCTCTTCCCCAGTTCAGGTAATAATCCCCTCCTGGCCCGAGGGATTTAGAAATAGTCATTTCATTTTGCATTGTAACATGTGTCGATTGTGAGGTTCGCTTTATACAAAATTTGCGTCGATCATAGCGCAGCCTGCCTAGTGCAGCACAGCGCAGCCTGCCTAGTGCAGCACAGCGCAGCCTGCCTAGTGCAGCACAGCGCAGCCTGCCTAGTGCAGCACAGCGCAGCCTGCCTAGTGCAGCACAGCGCAGCCTGCCTAGTGCAGCACAGCGCAGCCAGCCTAGTGCAGCACAGCGCAGTCCGCCTTTATAGCATGTTGTTGCTAGTAGGGTCCTTCGGTACTTCTGGATAAACCATGTTCTGTTTCATATTATTTATTGATTTTTCTAACAAATAATAATGAGACGAAGAACATTGTGCCGTCCGTCATCTCCAAGGAAACTACAGTGCGAAAAGCAATCACCTCTCCTGTTTCCGTTTATGTTGATCGATCGAGCTGTTTTGATGATACTCGGTCGACGTTTTGGTGCATTAGTTTTGCAGACGAGCGTCCAAATCCGTTCGTATAATATTTGAGATTTAAGAGTTACAAATAAATTAACATTTTTAAAAGGTTATATATTTGCCGATAATAAAGCAAGTAGGTTTTATCCAAGGAGGAGGATAGAGGCACAATATAACCGTGAAGATTTGTTTGCGAATCGTACTTTTTTCCTGTAATGATTTTCTTTAGAAATACATTAATGGAATGTTGACTGTATTATCTATCTAACTTGATATTATAATGATTTATGAAAGATTTATAAGAATATAAAGAAATACGAATAATTTGGACGAAGACTAACGGCGAATTTCGTGTGTAGTTTATTTGAGGTCTAAGTTTTGAACGGTTTATTATGTTGATGTGAAACAAACATCTCTATACGGATGTTTATCGTGGAAACACAATATAACTACTGCCGAGTGTTCAGACCGATCCCTTCCTACATAATACATGTTTACCATTTTACCTTCTAATGTGTCGATTTTAATGAAACTATATAAAAATCTTAATTGACAACTTACGTTCTAATATGTGTTGATGAAATGAAATGCCAACTTGACTCAAGTACAAGCTTTTCTGCAGTTAAATATTTGTAGCAATAGTCAAATGAAGGTGCAGGAGGAACGAGGTTGATTTAGAATGTGGGGGGTAAGCCCCCCCTCCTTACTACTCCCCCCCCCCCTTGTATGTTCAACTGTGACACGTCGTAGAGTATCGAGTACACAGGAACCAAATGTTTTAATTAAATACCAGGGTCAGGCTTTAATGAATCAAAGTCTCCCACTGTAAAAAGATAAATGCATTTCCTTGTCAGTTTTACGTCTATAAAGTCAGTAATAAAAAAACAATTAAAGACAAGAAACTTATATAAGATCAGGCCGGTCTTAGTTTGCGTAATGTATAACTACATCACGTTCAATTAGAATGTCAATGTTGTTTTCCAGTAGTTGTGTCAAATAATACGGTTTATCTACGATTGATACGAAATATTATAAACATTGTATCTCTGTTTAGATGCCTAGAAAGTAATCCCTCGCTGTCGCTCGGGTGCAAACTCCACACTCGCATGCAAAATGCTACTTTCCTCACTAGACGCGTAATGTATGATTAAGTAATAAAGTTTTACTTGAAATATCTGTGAAGGCATCATGTTGTGTCGCTGCTATTAGAATTAGAACCTAACTTAGCTAACAAGTCCTGATTGATTCAACTGCTAACTACGAGGCTGACTCAGGGTCATTCATCTCTACTATAGTACCCCCCCCCCCCCCCCCCCGCTGTGGCAGGAGTGTATTACATGTAAACAAGCTCAGAATTTGATTGATCAAGGAGTTGTGGTTGGCTGCGCTTATTACCGTACTGTTTGATTGATTTTTAAATAATGCTTTAAAATAACTACAATTTACTTGATACTTCAGTAGAAAACGTAATTTTCCAATTTTATATAAAAAACATTTAGTGAAATAAAATTTAAATGATTAAAGTATGGACGGAAAGCACGTCAAGTAATTGCGGTGGTTATTTATACCGAACAGTTTGATTATACTTCCGTTGGTCTGATGTCCGGCACAGGCATTCCCCGTACCGGTTAATTCAGGTAATTTCACCAAGTAATATGTAATCCTTCATTTTCTTTAATTGTACTTGACGCCTGTTTATTTATTTTTCCTTGTTGGTTTCCCTTATTTATTTGCCGAACGTTGTCTTATTTAAACACAGAGCCGGTCGGTTCGACTCTTCCGAAATTTCTGATGGCTTCCAAAATGAGCGCCTACATTTCTAGTCAAAACAGTCCAGTTACGCTTCAATGTCCGGCCCAGGCGTTCCCTGTTCCACAGTACAGGTAACCCTTACATTTCTTTGTACTTATATGTTTGTTTGAACTCGATAGAACCAGTGGGGTCGTCCGGTCCCAAGTTCTCTTTGGTGACTAAAAGCAGCACTTACGAAATGAGCCAAAACAAAGCCGTCACATTACAGTGTCCGGCTCAGGCGTTCCCCGTTCCGAACTTCAGGTAATTCACACAGTCGTAACACCGATATTATTTATTAAATGTGGTCTTTTTTAATTGGATTTATAGATCCGGTCGGATCGTCGAGACCGAAATTTCCGTCTGTAGTGAACGGGTTGATATTTTCGGCCGTTCTGGAATCGAGCATTTCCCTACTCTGTCCGGCGCAGTCTTACCCCGTACCGAATTTCAGGTAAAATTGTAGTTGGTACGATTCTCTTATTCTTTTGTTTTGGTTGGAAATTAAAGTCTGGAGTGCGGAATGCACTCATGAGTGAAAATGCGAATGATGAAATATTTCATTGCTGCGATTGTTTCTGCAGAATATTATCAGTGATGGGTAAAGTACGGTCTGTGTGAAAGTAACCGTTATTATCCGGGGCCGGTTACGATTAAACTTAAAATAAATTAGAAGTTGTAAAGAATAAAGAGCTTTGAGACGACGCGACGTAGCGTCGACAGTTGACTTGGACATGATGAGACGTGTTCAGTTTTATTTCCGAACATTGTAAATTGAATGACCCAGGTCTTATTAGGGTTTCGTAGATCATCCTGGAAACCCTTATTCCGAGGGTGATGTGTCTGTCAGTCCGTCGTACTTTGGTTCATATCCCCCGAACTGTTGACGATAGAGATGTGGAATTTATAATACTGGTGTAAGTTTTTTACCCACACATAGGAAAAATATAGAGAAGTTAAACATTTTAATGCGCAAAAATGTGCAAAGCTCAATTTTTTTTAATTTTCGAGATGGGTATCAAATGAAAGCTACTGATGAGTAAATTACAAATATATATGACTTTTTATGACTATTGTGCTTCTTACTTCCAAAATTTCACCAAAAAAAGTCCCCCTCCCCAACCACCCTATAATTGCCAGTCCTAAAATAATGAAATAATTCATACTATTTTCGTGTTACCTTGTTGAACCGGTCCGATGTTCGCAGCTGCTTGACCTTGCTACGTCGTGCGCAAGCTTACCCCGTCCCAAGCTTCAGGTTAAACCCACCAGAAAATTAGCAACACTTTATTCGGTTGAGGTAAAGAGAACGGGGCCACAAGTATAGCCAACTGTAAAAGACTAAACCGCATAACAACCATGTATTGCTGAAAAGCATTGTGGGTAAATGTTCTACACTGGTGACATCTGGGGTTTCTTGAAGAACCGAGGTATCCTTTTCAAAACAATTCACGGGAAGTATTTGTCGTACTTTTAAAACACTTAATTTTGTAATGTTAGTTCCGTCATCAATGAACGACTGTGTTGCGGTTTAGCATTTCACTGGCTATTCTTGTGGCTCCGTTTTCTTTACCTCTAGCCTTTATTTTCTAACAATTTTGAATTTGTCATTGTAGAACCAGTCGGATTGTCACGACCGAAATTCCCGACAATCTTAAGTGGTTCGATGTTTTCGGGCGGTTTAGACTCGGGGCTGACGTTGCTCTGTCCGGCGCAAGCTTACCCCATCCCTAGTTTCAGGTAACATTATTTACAAATCTAGGTTTTCTATTGATTTTTTTGTTTGTTTGGCTGGTAGATCCGGTGGGTTCTTCTCTTCCGAAACCGTCCATTCTAAGTGGATCGATTAATTACTTTAAGTCGGGTCGCAGCGTTACCTTGTTCTGTCCCGCCCAGGCCTTCCCTGTCCCCACGTTCAGGTAATATCTGAAAATCAAATTAAACGTCGTTATGTTAGTAAATATTTTTGTATGACGGGATTGTTTCTCTGAGCCGGTCGGTTCTTCAGGTCCGAAATTCGTGTCGGCTCTGGTAAAGGGATTAATGTTGTCAGCAGCTCTGAACAGAAGCTCGACGTTGCTCTGTCCGGCCCAGGCTTACCCTGTCCCTCAATTCAGGTAAAAAACAAACTCCCACCATCATTTATATTTTTTCCTCGAGAATCGGGATTTTTATTTTAATTCAAGATCCCGTGGGTTCGTCTCGTCCGAAATTCCCGTTGATCTTCACCAGTTTGACATTTGCGGCTTTGTCAGGATCCGGCGTAACTCTGCTGTGCCCTGCTCAGGCCTTCCCTCTGCCTGTGTTCAGGTAACTACCACTTAACCGCTAAGCCAAATAGAGTCTTTAGTCTTTAAACCATTTTGGCTTTACTCCCGCCGGAACGATACTGAGTTTCTGTCTAATCAATAACAAAATATCTAGGAATGAAGGCAAAACCAAAAATAATCATTACGACACAACTCAGACAAACTTTTTCATATTGTTCAAACTGTATTTAAATTTTATGATATCTCATTAAATTTTTTTTTTTTTTTTTAATTATAATTTTATTTTAAAGAAACATTTAAAAAGCGTTCAACAAGGTGGTCGTTTATCTTTTGTTTTCGATTTTCATCAATATCTCGGAAACAAGATTTTTCCTGGGAAAACCGCTTAGATCGTCAGAACCGTTTTCGAGGATTTTTTTTCACGTTTTTGTTTTCAGCCCCCCCCCCCCCCCCCATTTGGAGCTAAAATTCATTTCTCGCATTCGCCTCGGGGTACGAATTGTCTGAACATGTATGCGCTGAATTTCGTCAAAATCGGCACAGTAGTTTAGACTCCACGGGCAGACTTTGTTTGGCTTAGGAGTCCTCAAAAAGTGTAAATCCATCAAAATTCTTATAGGAGAAAGTAAAAATGTAATATGACGTTTAATAAGGTTAATTTCGTTATTAGGGGAAGAAGAAAGCTTTTACCAGGACTAGAGGTGAAAACAAGTTAAATGAAATTTAATGTAAAATTCTGTTATGATATAAATAAGATATTATTTGTAGAAAAGTTGTTTTTTAACGGTCGTATTTTAATAGATTAAGATTTCAAATTTAATTTGTCTGTCGTTGTTTGTAAGTTTAAGCTCCATTGTTTAGAGCGAGAAGTTCATTTTATTTTGTCAAGTTTGATCTGTTGTCCAATAAAATGGAGATAGAAAAACTTGTGGACTTAATAAGTTTAAATGTGGGCAGTAGTGGCAATATAAGTTTTATTTTTAATTGGGTTGACTTGTCGGTGGACTTTGTTTGACACGAGAGCCTTGTTTATTCAAATTTAGTTGACTTTCTGCCGCGGGTCTCACTTTCCTCGTCAGGCTTTTCTCTTCCCTAATCCGTTATTCTTATTCTTATGTTTATCGATGTTTGTTTCTTTAGAGCCGGTAGGTACGACCAAACCGAAATTTCCGAGCCTACTCAAGAGCTTAACGTACGTCAATGTATCTCCGAGGTCTAGTCTCGACTTACTCTGCCCCGCTCAGTCTTACCCTATTCCAAGTTTCAGGTAAAAATAGCTGATAATGTGCTCTATAAGTGTAAAATCCGTACAAATATGCAAATTTTAAGGTTTATCGTATCTGGATTAGGTCCTGTAAGCAACACTGCTCCGAGAGTCCGTTCCAAGGATAAATACGACGTGAGATTGGTTCCTCTCGGTTTAGAATTGAGTGTTCTCTGTGAAGCACAAGCATACCCTGTACCGACATTCAGGTCTGGAACAGTTAATTATTTTGTTTTTTTTCCTTACTTATTGTTTATTTTGAAATGGTAGAAAAAACAGTAAAGTTGTTTATCTGTGTTAGAACCTGTGAGCAATCAAGCACCGAGAGTTCGTTCGACGGCTAAATACGACGTTAGATTTGTTTCTCTTGATGTCCACTTGAATCTGCTTTGCGAAGCCCAGGGAAACCCGGTCCCGTCATTCAGGTCCGACCCTTACCTTTCAGCCACATTTTAATGGAAAGCATGAATTTTCCTCACTTGTATTTGATTTATTTATTTTTTATTTTATTCTGGAAGAGATTCTAGGAAATGATTTTATTACATCTCTGTTTTCCTCAATTGATCCAAAAACAATCAGTAATGAGAAAATAAAAAATTGGTCTGCCAATTTCTTCATAGTTAATTATAGATAATATGACATTGATTGTCAGGGTTTTATCTATTTGTCTCACATAATGTTAGGCAAGTTTAAATATTTGTAATTAAGTCTTGGGGTCATTAGGTCCATTAAGGAATTAAAATCTTTGTATTTACGAAATTTGGACCCCCCCTCAGGGCAACCTGACTGACCAGAACATTTCATTGTGTGGAATGCATTCAGCAGTGGTGAAGTACTAACTCTATATCTGATGAATAACAAAATACAGATATAAGCTGAAATGTGTAGCTACCAAGAAATTCATATTAAAATGATAAATAATTGTTTAATGAATTCAGTTGAAATTACAAGAATCAATGTGATTTGAAATTAAGAATATTTTTTTAATAAAAAAGGAAATAAACCGTCTGATTTAATGTTCTAGTGAGTCAGGTTGAAAATGACCCAAGGAGCGAGGAAGGGTCCAAATATGACTAAATTAAATCGTTTAGTTCCTTGATAGACCCAACCACTCTCGACATTTTAGTAATTAATTCTGTATTTACCATTATCATTTTTTTAAGCAGCTTCGATGCGACAAAATCATTTTCCTGTAAATTTCTGCCAGAATCTAAGTTCGGCACGTGAAATTTATTACTCGTGATAGAATTTATCGTAAATTTGGATCAGTTGGTTTTTGGATGGGTTCTGTTAGATCCGGTTAGTTCGAAAGCTCCAACATTCGCTACGGATCTACAAAGCAGTTCCTTTACCAGGAAGGAAGGGGGCTCGTTGGCTCTGCTCTGTCAGGCTCAAGCCGTCCCCATCCCTACTTACAGGTGATGTTAAATACAATTCAACATTCAAAGTCTCAATATAATCTCCATCTCCATGTACAGATTGACAGCGGCTTCATTTAGTTCTAAAAGCTTTGTTTTGCTTCCAGCCTTACCAGAAGGCAACGCAACCATTGTCATCATTCTAAACAACAAAATATTTTTGTCTTCAATCCCTGGACAGAAATTCGTTCAGACACCTGGAAAACATTTTTGGGTTCCAACATATCTTAAAAACTACAGATCCAAAATGATTTTAATGAAATTCGGACGGTTGGTCATAATTAGTCCACAGATGGTTCCATATTGATTTCAAAAGTATGTTCTCATTAAATATCGCTAAATTGATACATCTAAAGAAATTTAATTTTGACAGATTTAAAATAAAAGGAGGACAAATGAAATGAATTAGATATGAATGGGTTGTAAAAGGAAAACGTCACAGTAAGAGAGGAAGCTGTGCACATCTCTAATTTGTTGACTGATTTTTAGATTTTATATTATCCAAGAAAATTGATTTTTTTTATATTTATCTGTGATCTTAGAATTACGTTGTGGCTACAAAAATCACTTGGTTCCATTGTATAACATGGAACCAAAAATATTAGTAGATAAATTGGTATTTAAAAATAATATTTATTTTTATTTTTTTATTTTTTATTTTTTTATGAATTTCTTAGTCAATGTTTTTGAAATCTAAGATTAAGTATAATTACCATGTTTTTCTTAAGGTGATTTTTTCATCATTTTTCAAAGTTAAAGATTAAAGCATCTCTGGTGGTAAAATGGTAGATATTTCACAGAGGAATTAAAAACTTCTGTATGATGGATGTAATATTGTTATATTAAACACCAAGTCAAAACTTAGGTTTTGACTTGGCCTCTTCTCTCTCGGCTCTGTTTCTTCTTCTTTTGTGAATGAAGTGAAATAAAAATGATGTTTATATCATTAAGTTTTAATTACTTGGATCGTTTCAATAATTATATAAATAAGCGAACAATGGAATCAACTGTATTTTAAATCTTATGAAAAATCAGTAGCGATGTGGATTGTGGGGTACCCTGAGTCCAGTTAAAATGAAAAGGCTTCACTAATTGATTGCTTTTATTATTTTACCTTACATCCATGTATATCATTATGCCGCTATATAAATATGGCTCCATTCATCTTATCTCACACCCATTTCATTATTTATTTCTTTATCACTAATTTATTTTTATTTTTTTAAATTTGCGCTTAAAAATTGTTCTTTCATTTAAAATTAAACATTTGTTATGTATGTTGACACCTTTATGAAATAACATTTACTATAAAGACAATTTACACTTTTAATTTACTTTGTCATCCAAAAATTCACATTTAAACCATTCCATGCAATTCATTGTATTTCTTAATTATTTTATTTATTGTGGGTGTTTTTAATTTTCCAGAACCCTTATCGTTAGAAACCGTTAATACCAAATTATGCTGGAAAAATTGAATACGGATTCCAATCAGAAAATTTAAATTTCCGAAGGTGGTTTCAAATCAAAATAAATATATATCGAGCCTGCAGTCTTCAACAGAGACTTATCATTAAATTTTGGTTTTTTTTTTTTTTGTTTAAATATTTAATGATATCGATAATATTTCAGTCATTACAAGCTCTTTGGTCCACCCCAATCTCCTTTTTATGAAAAGAGTTGTAAAAATATGTTAAAAATATTTGATATATCTATCGAAATCGTGTTATTGTGAAATAATTTGATTGTCGTAACACCTTAACAAAGTATTGAATTGGGACAAGTTTCTGTATTGTGCACAAGAATGTTCAAGGGAAACAGTTTGTCTGGTTTCTCTGATTTTGGGTTAAACGGCAAGTTCTCTTGATTATTGGAGGTTCTACGATCTTATTGAAAGTCCAAGGGATAAACCAGAAAGTAAAAAAAAGTAAAAGGGATGAATAGTGCTGAAGAAGGTGCATCAAGTAGGTCTCTTGGATGTGGTGTGCTGAAGAAATGCATCAAGTTGTCTCTAGAAGATGCATAAAGTTGGATTTGTTGCTTTAGGTTTTTCTTGATTATGAGTGATTTTGTTTGTCAGTGGATGAGCCTTCTCATGAGATGCACTGCAGGCCACAGCCTTAGATTAATCATTTGTTATTTTGATTAGAAATTACAATTTTTATAAAAAATATATTTGATAATTTAATCCATTAACTATAATTTGTGAACACAATTTACTTGTGGCTCCGTTGTATAAAATATCAGCGAATGGATGAGATTTGTTAATGGCGGTGTTGAAGCCGTTGGATTGAAAAGGCCGGCTTTTACATTTGGGAACATGTTTTGGTCTTCATCCCGTTAACGGTTACCCTGTCCCATGATTCAGGTAAACATCATTTCATCAAAACTACTGATTTTTATTATTTAATAAGTTTACTGAAGTAGGACTATAGGAAAATAAATAATTGTTTTGCCAGATCCTGTTGGTACAAAAGCTCCAAACTTACCTCTAGAAAAGACTAGAATTTGGTCGGGAGCTAAGATAAATCAACATTTTAACTTGATATGCCATGCTCAGGGCTTCCCTGTTCCTTCATTCAGGTATATTTAATTTTTTTGTATATATAATTTATTTTTCGTGTATAGAAGGAAAACTATTTTTTTTTCTTGATTACCATTAACTGTAGATCCTGTCGGAACGAAAGCTCCGAATTTACCTTCGAAAGACAGGTGGGTCCGAATAGAAATGAAACAAGGTCGAGCTTTCAATTTGGTCTGTCACGCGCAGGGCTTTCCTGTACCCACATTTAGGTAAATCAAACTTTCCCAAAATGATTTTCTGTAGAAATAAAAAGGTTCTGTTTTGACTTTATAACTTATCAGATCCGGCGGGGACTAAAGCGCCCAACCTACCTTCCAAAGAACGATTGATTCTTACGGTAATCAGTCGCGATCAAGATTTCAGTTTGATCTGTCAATCGCAAGGCTTCCCTGTACCTTGGTTCAGGTAACGATATCTATGTAAATAATAACGTTTATTTGACGTCGGTCTATTTTTGTATGAATCACAAGTAAGTTGTTTTGTTTGGTCAGATCCGGCCGGTACGAAATCACCTAATCTGCCGTTAAAAGATAAGCTGATTTTAACGGGTACTAGAGAGAAGGGAGAACTCAGTATGATTTGTCAAGCACAAGGATTTCCTGTGCCTTCTTTCAGGTACCGTCCTCATCTTAGTTATTACTTTGATATTTTTATATCTTCTTATGTAGAAACAAGCATTTCTATTTACTTTTTCTCTTTCTATTTGTGTGAAGTTTAGAGGAGTCTATGTGTGAGATGGTTCTATACCAAGTGTCTGGGAGTGCGTTCCACTTTTTTCTTGTAACATCCACTTGGCAAATCTTTTATTGTTCATCAAAACTGTCATGTGACTCTTTGACTGTTATAATACTAATCTCTTCGCTTTGTTTTACTTTATTAATTCTTCCATCTGGAAAATGCTGTTCAATCGATATATTATAAATATTTTACATGATTGAATAGAAATCTTGTTGTCATATTGGTTTCTTGTGTCTATTTCTGTCAGTCCTAGTTGATGTCAAGTTTCCCCATGACTAATTAGTATATGCCTAGTACTCTAGTAGTACACTCTAGTACTCTAGTAGTACACTCAAGTACTCTAGTACTCTAGTAGTACACTCTAGTACTCTAGTAGTACACTCTAGTACTCTAGTACTCTAGTAGTACACTCTAGTACTCTAGTACTCTAGTAGTACACTCTAGTACTCTAGTACTCTAATACTCTAGTAGTACACTCAAGTACTCTAGTAGTACACTCTAGTACTCTAGTAGTACACTCTAGTACTCTAGAAGCACTCTCTGGTACTCTAGTACGTTGTATAAATCAAATACCTCTTCCACTTGGTTTGCCGAATGATTCTTCTGTTGTATATCTTTGGCCAAGTTTGAATTGTTTAATATTTTCATTTGTGTGTTTAGTCTAAACCCTGATATTCCATTCATTATTTCCTTTTCCTCGGCATCTATTACGGTTTGGTTTTTATTTTGAAGAAGACATTTAGTTGATTTATTTTGTCTTTTTCTTTGTGGGAAATTTTAATTTCTCTTAAAGCTCCAGATGTTTCTCTTTTGACCAAATGTTTAGAGAGTTTGAAGTAACAATAAATATTCTTTGAGACCGAAATCTTTTGATGTGTATTAATAATATTCATGTTTTTATCAATATAAATAAATAAAGTAACTACTTTTACATTCTATAGAGCTAGAAAATCACACCAAATCTTTTCTAGAGCTGTGGAAGCTTTTCAATGTATGAAAATGATGTATGCGTCCCTTAATTAGTTGTTTGATAAAAATTAATTTTAATTGTTTAATGGTAAACATTCATCTTAAAATAAATATTTATTTTTAATAGTATTAATTTTCGTTGATTTAAAATTGATTGTTACCAGCGAATAAATGAAGACAATATTTTAAATTTTCGGTAAACGAATTTAAAAAAAAAGTTCATTTTAAAATTCAGAGAAGATTGATTATAACTCAAGATTCAGGCTTAAGAATTTTCTAACTTGTGGATTCATTTTATTTAAATGCTATAAAATAAATAATAAATTGAGAGAGATTGTGTTTTGGAATCAGATCCAGTCGGCACTAAAGCCCCAAACATGCCGATTAAGGACAAGTTGGGAATGTCTTTGGCCAAAATAGCTGAAAGTTTCAATTTGATGTGCCACGCTCAAGCCTTTCCAGTACCTTCCTTCAGGTACTATAGCCATTATTATAAAACTCATCTTCAATTTCTATCTTTCCTTATTATTTAAGTCATTTTTTTTCTTTTTAAAGAGGTAAAGAGGATGCTTGTTCTAATTGTAAACAGCACTGTCTTGAAATGCATTTAATGATTAATTTCCTTATCACCATCATTCAGGTGTCACTTTTACCATTATTGTTATTAGCTATTTTCAAAGGAGAGGCTTCCTTTTGTAATCTGCTCTGTATCGTATTGATTCATCTTCTTAAAAAAAAATTGTTTTTTTTTTTTTTGTAAATTGTTGTATTTATATATTGATATCAGATCCAGTGGGCACTAAAGCTCCCAATTTGCCGGCTAAAGACAAACTGATAAATTCTGTGGCTAAAATTGAGCGCACTCTCAACTTGATATGCCACGCTCAAGGGTTTCCTGTCCCTTCATTCAGGTAATTATGATTTAGAGGATTTTAACAACTTTACAGTTGTGTTTATCGACATAGTTCCACACTCAGTTTACATTTAGGTATTTGATGGATTGTCGTCCACAAGACACTTGTATGTAGAAATGATAACGAGCAGCTGTTCTATTTGATAAGAGTAAAACTTGTGTTGTTTTCTATTTGATACTGACTTGTCAGATCCCGTCGGTACAAAAGCTCCCAACTTGCCTCTGAAAGAACAGCTGGTCAAGACTGCGAGCAAAGTCGACCGAGATTTCAACTTGATCTGCCATGCTCAGGGCTTCCCTGTACCCACCTTCAGGTACAGACAATCTATCATTAAGTATAAACGACAATAATGTTACATTTAAACTAATCGTCGTCATTTAATCATCAAACAATGATCAATTTTCTGAATGTTTTTATGTTGTCGATGTATTAGTTTAATGTTTTCTAGTGTACAAGTTACACTCTTAAGACGGACAACAGTTTGTGTTGCTTTTAATGTTGCAACTTTATATTTTGTAGAGAAATAAATAAAGTGTCGTCCAGTTGTATCAAGATGAGTATGGTCCAACTGCTTCAACAATGATTTTTATTAGTTTGTGGTTTTTCCTTATTTTTAAAATTGAAAATCAGCTAATTTTGATCTTAGATGTTGTTTGTTTTGTAATTCTCTGTTAAGTTCTATAAAACCGATATCGATTATGAGATTTTAATTAACAAGTGTTGATTTAGTTATTATTTATTTGTTAAATTGCTTCGGCGGTACAATGTACAGGTGTGATGTGTAAAGTGGCTGGAACTCTCCACCACGAGGTTAGTAAAATGTGCCCAATGTGGCCTGATTGCTAGGTTTGAATTAGTGGTTCGTCCTTCCCGTCTAGCCAATACTACTACTAATTATTATTTGGTTTTCATTTATATTGTATTCTTTGCTGATAATTCTCTTTTCCCAGCATTCAGGTTTTGTTTACTCTCGGTAATGCCTGCATCATTTCGATGCTTATTAACAGTGTGATGATAATTAAAGGTTTTGATTATTGTTTTGAATACAAATTTGTCAGATCCTGTCGGTACGAAAGCTCCAAATTTACCAGAGAGAGATCAGTGGATTAAGACTGCGACAAAAATCGACCGGGATTTCAACTTGATCTGTAACGCTCAGGGCTTCCCTGTGCCCACATTCAGGTACTTGACAATTTATTTGGACCCTCAATTTATAAACTCGGGCGATAAAAATATTTACCTCTACCTCTTGTTTGTATTTTCCTTCTAAGAAGAGAATTTCCTAGGTATTGTTTCAAAATAAAGTAATCCCTCGATATCGATTATCCAATAAAATATATGACAAAGTGTCATGGAAAAGAGCCTCGACCGCTGCTAAAGTGTCTTGGAAAGAATATAAAAAGGAAGATGGGACAATGAAACTGTTTCTCTAAGCTTGCTAATCATCTGAGATGAGGCAAAATCACTTCAGCATCAGGCAAATAATCTTCATCCACTTCACCCGCACCCGTAGAACACTGATGTGGAACATAACTCCCGTGAATATCAAAGGATTGCTGTACTATGAATTATTTTGTTTTTTATCAGAGTGGGTTTCTTCCCTCGACATTCAGGCCTTGGATAAAAATACTTGTTATATTAATTTTGTTTAAGTGTAAATGATAAATTTCATATTTAATTCTTATACAGTAGTTAAATTTTTATTATTCCGTATTGTTGGTCAGATCCAGTCGGAACAAAAGCTCCAAATTTGCCCCCAAAGGAACAATATGTAAAGAGCATTGGCAAGGTAGACAAAGATTTCAACTTTATTTGCAATGCCCAAGGCTTCCCTGTACCGAGTTTCAGGTATTAAATTTGGTTTTCTCCCTAGAATTTATGAACAAGTACAGCCAGGTTGTTATTCTTAACTAAGTTGTTATGAATAAACACTGCCAGGTTGTTGTTCTTAACTGTTTTTTTGTTTTATAATTGAACTCTTAGGTACCATTCATTTATCAGATTATTTTTCTTTTTTTCCTTATCAACGTAACATTAGATCATTACTGAATCAAGTGACAAATCTCTACATGGAGATTAATAGTGAGAAACATGTCTCCCACCTGCAGCATTTGAACCGGACATGTCCGTGTTAGGGCAGCAGTTCCTCGGACTCGACAGCTTAGCTACTCTGTTTCTTGCTGCCAACTTCATTGTTAGTCTATTTTACATCTTGATTTTTTTTCCATGTTGTTTTATTTGATAAGTTAATCTTAAGATAAACTGAAAATAGGAGACGGCATCTAGGGCTGACTCTCATCAGTGTTCTCGTGGATCCGGCTTCAGTCTGAGATTGTAATTAATCTCACTCCTCACAATCACAATGGATTTACAGCAAAGGAGATCTAACCAAATTTAATCTTGAATAATTTTTAGTGATATTTTTTTAGGAAATTAATGTCATATTTTCCTTCTTTCCTTAATCTTTCTCTTTGTTATTACTGCTATAAACATTTTTTTCTTACTGTAAAACCAATTTAGAACAAACTAGACCAATAGCTAAATATCGTGTTAGTGAAGCAGGAGCTAGAATTAATCTCTAATTAGATTGTCTTTAAGAAAGTTGGTCCTGAGGTAATACTGTTTTGATAATTTTTCCTCTGGGGATAATTAATATCAGATTATAATTAATCATCAAACTCTGGTATCGCTTCCTTTCATTCAGGTTTTAATAAAAATCAAAATGAATGTATAAATAACTGAAACGAATTGTTAAGTATCTCGGTTACATTATCTCAACCATGTTTTATATAATTATGAAATATTTAATTGTTGTAAGATCCTGCTGGAACTAAGGCACCGAATTTACCTATTAAAGAGAGAATAATTTGGTTGGAAAGCAAACAGAACCGAGATTACAGTCTCATCTGTTATGCTCAGGGCTACCCTGTACCAGAATTCAGGTAAAACACTTTTGCTACCTCTCACATTAGCTCCTGATATTCTTCATTCCTGTTTTCAAACTTTTATTTCTTCATCGACTTTTAATATATTCTTGTTATTTCGTTTATAATTTTTCCCCCCTTGCTAAATTCAAATTCTTTCTGTTTTTATGTGTGTGTAACGGGTTTTCTTTGTCAGATCCTGTCGGTACAAAAGCTCCGAATTTGCCACCGAAGGAGCAGCTTGTAAAGAGTTCGGGCATACTCGACCGAGATTTCAACTTTATATGTCATGCTCAAGGCTTTCCCGTACCCAATTTCAGGTACAAAGTCAGATTGTTTACATTATTAAGATAAAGTGGGAAGGTATTTGGTCGTTTGTAATCCTAAGTGTTAACATATTTTAGCAAAAGACAAGAGAAAAATTAGTCTATAGATGAATATATGTCAAAGAAGAAAATTGATTATTAACAGAGAAATTTTAATTTGGACCATTTTCCTGCACTCTATTAACTATTGTGGTTTTTTTACAATAAACTGTTTCCACTACGTTGTAGAAATTGGCTAGATGAGCCAGAAAACTAAGATTCAAATTGTTGAAATTTGAAGAGTTGTGAGTCACATGATGTCCCACTTGGGATGTTTGGATATAACGCTGGCTCAACTCCACTTCCACTTGATAATGGTTTTCACTTCCGTCTGTCTTTGGTTGTTTTGTTCCTTTTTTCCATTTCGTTCTTAAGAATAAATAAAATCAATTTTATTTCCACTGATAACATTTAAAGTAATCTAACTAAAATTAAAAAATAAATAACGACCATAAAAGTAAAAATGATCCCATATTAAAAGTAAATATGAAATAAAAAACTGGAGTAGGCATTCCCATATTTTCTTTTTCCATTCTTTGTTCTAACATATAAATACATATGTGAGTGTGTATGGATTATTTGAATCATCTTTATTTAAATAATATTCCTTTAATTTACTTTTATCCTTTCATTCAGGTAATAGTTTAAAATAAATAAATAATATAATGATAATAGTAACAATATAATTTTCATTTTTAATCAAATTATAATTATCATTAACTACGGGAGACATACAGAGAAAAATAGACCCCAGCACTTACCAACTGGTAAGAGCGTATGTAACGGATGTATAGGAGGCCCGTGGTTTAAGTCCCAGTGCTGGGGTCTATTTTTCTCTGTATGTCTCCTGTAGTTAATGATAATTATAATTTGATTTAAATTAAAATTTTATCTTTCCGTAGTATGAATACTACCTAAAACTTAAAAATTTGAATTATAATTTCCTATATTATCCTCTAAATTAAAGGGGGAAAAAATGTAAATAAAAAATTTTGCTTGTTAAAAGATCCGATGGGGACTAAAGCACCAAATTTACCCGTAAATGATCGGAAAATCTGGTCGGAATGTAAACAGAATCAAGATTACAGTTTGATCTGTCACGCACAGGGTTACCCCATACCCAATTTCAGGTAAATCTATTGTGTATAAATTAAAACTAAAGTTCTTTTTTCTTTAAATTAATTTTGAAATTAAAAATATATATATCAGATCCAGTTGGTACAAAAGCTCCAAGTATTCCGTTTAAAGAAACTAAGATCTGGGCGAAGGGTTCTGTGAACCAAGACTTGAGTATTCAGATTAACTCTCAGGGCTTCCCCATTCCAACCTTCAGGTATTTCATTTCTTTTAATTCTAGTTTTCATCAAATTATTTTAAACAAGAAAATATATTAAACAACATTATTTATAATTCTTTCTGTGGCAGAAAAAACATTATATAAAACCTTATAAATAAAAAATTTCCAAAATATACTAGAATTAAAAAATAATTATATGTGCACACTTGTTGTCGTCCATTAGGTTGTATCCTCTTCATTTTGATACCTCGTCAGATTTTTAAAACTTTTTTTTTAATTTAAATTCTCCAGATCCAGTTGGAACGAAACCTCCTAATTTACCGTTTGAAAATACTAAAAATTGGTTGCTGTCAAGTTCCGGATCGCAGCAGACTTTAAAGTGTCAAGCGCAGGGTTACCCGGTCCCATCCTTCAGGTACTTATAAACAGGCAAAACACGTTCCTTTATTTGTTCAAAATATTTGTCTAAAGAGCCTGTTGGAATGAAATCTCCGAATCTGTCGAAGAAAGACCGGCTGACTTCGATGGATTCTAACACAGAGGCTAGTTTGTCTATGGTTTGTCCTGCTCAGGCATTCCCAATACCGACATTTAGGTATCGTCACTTCACATTTATTTTTAGTTTTCCATTTTTTTATAAATATTTTTATATATTTATATATTATTATTAGTTTTTGTCTCTCTAATTGATTGTATTATTTGTCTATTATGACCGAGAATTAAGTTTATTTTAAATTGTGGTTTGCACAAAAGATTAGTATTTTGTATCTGATACGCCCAGGTTTATCCCATCCCAACTTTAGAACAACAGCACAATTAACTCGATATATTTGTGTTAATAGTGAGTGTGTGTTGTTTTTTATTATATCAGATCCCATGAATGGGGTTTAAAAGCAGTGGTTTATTAACATTTTGATTGATAAACACATCACATCCACATTTGTTTATTGTGATCTGTTGCCACGATTTCTTATGGAATATTTGTTTATTTTTAATTGACAAGAACCTATCGGGACGAAGAAGCCGACATTCTCATGGGATTTGAAAATGAGCGGTATCGAGCGTCATTCCGGCCAGCGTTTCGCTTTGCTCTGTCAAGCTCAGGCATTTCCTCTCCCAAAATTTAGGTTAGTTTTTTCAACCAATGAAGTTGTTTCCACCGACATTTTGTTGAACTTACATTTATGCACTTGTACTTGCGTGTATGTTCTTTATAGACTCCTCCTTGCTTTGAGGTATTCGAACCTACTCGGTAAGTATCTACCGGTACGCAGTGCATGTATTGGTTTCATCCCTAATACTTATTTATAAGATGGCAGACATTTTGTACCAATTTTTTTTGGATAAAATTGTATCGCATGTATAGATTGAAACAAACTAAACACAGGCAGACTAGAGTCCGTTTGAAAACATTCATTTTCTATCCTCTTTGAAAAATGACAAAACCACTAACATTTATTTAAATATTTTTAACTAATTTTGGATACAATTTTTTTTTTATGTAGATTAGGGTTTAAATCGGTTTCGTTGGAAAGTAGCTATATTTTATTTTATTTAAAATACATGTTTAATTAATAATAATAGTAGTCTGAGAGTGAGAATGGCAGTGAAGTAAATCTCACGAGATAAACTGCATATCTAGGAAATTCATTTAGTCAAGTGAGTCATAGCTTCAGTTCTTGCTAACCAGGTAGCAGCACAAGTTTCCTTAACTAACAGAATCAATTCCGATAAAACTCTTTGTTTTTAGGGTTTTGTAGATACTTCTCAAAACCCTTATGCCGAGGGTGATGTGTCTGTCTGTCCGTCGCTCTTTGGTTCATAGGGCCCGAACCGTTTAATCTAAAAAGCTGAAATTTGAAAGACTGGTGCAACTTTGGACCAGTTTTTTCCAACCACAGGAAAAATATACAGATGTTAAAAATTAAATATGCACCTGCGCTTTCCACAAAAATGTGGTAAACTTAAAAATTTATATTTTTTTAAATTTTTGAGTGGGGTATCAAATGAAAGCTGCTGAAGAGTAGGATACAAATATATATATGCTTTTTTAAATTTTGCATTCTTTATTGGTTTTATGAGTCAAAATATACCCCCAAAAAAATTGTCCCGCCTCCCCCAACAACTATATAAGGGCTGATCCTAATATTTTGAAATAATTCATGGTTATAGCTTATGGTGGGGAGATGAAAATTTCCTGAAAAAATGTAATTTATATTGTCGTTATTACCGATAAAAAACATTGTGACCTCTTGGAGGATCAAACCAGGGACCCTTGAGGTCAAAGAAAAAAAACAAACAATTATATAACAGATATGCTTAATCATCTACAAAACCCTAAAAAGTATTTGGGCGCAACTACTTCCCTGTGATTTTTTGTTTGCCATCATTCTAACCCCCTCATATGTTTATACCGATGACTACGACAATTTATTAATCAACTCATTAGTCAAGTATTACCACACTTCCATCATGTATAAATGACAAATTTAAATAAGTTAAGATAAAGCGGCAGTGGAAGGAAATGAAGCAATGAAATGTGGAAGGTGGTCGTGGGTGCACTAACTGTAGGCATAGTTTCACACAACATGTCCCCCCCCCCCATGGTTATTAAACATTCCTTTGCTCCGGTTGAAGCTCTGCAGGAGTTGAGGCCTACCTTCCCAACATTCAACCACTCTCTTATTTCAATACTATTTTCATTTCCATCTTTCGTATTATCTGTTTAGCTTGAATATTAATGAAGTTGATATAAACTAAATGTTATTATAATAGTATGTAAATTTTATTATTATTATTTATTGTCACTAGAATGACATTGGACAAAGCACAACTCCAACTTGTGCAAAATAAATAATCACATATTTTCTTGAAAGTATTTTAACATTTTTATAATACTGCTTTTATTTCCAATATCCATTTACGTTGTGAGATTTTAAATCAGAAATTGGAATTGACACCACCGATGTAAATATCGGTGTTAAATAGTTATTATTTTGTTAAAGAAATGTTGACCAGTAAAAAGGTTAAAGAGTCCTATAAGCTTATTGAGAGGTGAGGATCTATTTTACAAAATAATAAATGTATGATAATAATATTATAATTATAATTCAGAGCAACTGTTATTAAATAACAATAATAAAATTAAAAAAGAGTAGAACCTACTTTAAAAATAAATCTAAATTAGTTAATACTGCCGAGATTTTGTGTAACATACTCGTAAATTAAAGTCAAACAATAAAATTAAATATTTAACCACCTCTTACCCCCTCCAACCACCTCTAACCCCCTCTAACCACCTCTAACCCCCTCTAACCACCTCTAACCCTCTCCAACCACAGACCAGTTTTGCTCTTATAGTTTTATTTACTTGGCAATGATTTACTTGTCCGATAAAGTTTACCGTCGTATCAGTTCTACATCCTGCTAAACAATATTCATCTAATAATCACAATTTTGTCATTTCTATTATTTTATATCGACGGTGTAAGTTTAAAACCTCGTAAGTTACTTTTCTCTAAATATTGAGGAGAGCCACAAAACATCATTGCCCTCTCAGACCTTCAGAAAGTATCGCTGAATTCTCCGGCTCACAAATATTTAATGGTTCCGTCTGCTTATGGAACCAGAATGAGCAGGTTTTCTTTGCATTATGGTTTGTTGATCGGTGTCAACTTCATTCTTTTATTCTTTACTTATTTAGTAGTTGAAGGGGATCCCTAAAATGTTTAGTTGTCTGAGGTTGTGGGTTTATCAGGATAAAAAAACATAAACTTATCTTTCTCGTTCCGTCGATACCACTGTATTTGAATCCTGTACGGGCATTCTCAATCATCTACAAAAATTACATTTCTATCAATATCTCATATAAATGATTGTGTACTTAAACAGGTTTTATAATTTGAGGCTAGTTTTATATTAATTTTTGCCTGCAAAATTCTAAACCGGACGTTGAGATAACAGATTTTACATAGAAATAAGTCAACAGCTCATTCTTGGCAAAAATAGTTGGTACGAGGTTTTATACTTACGCCGTCCTTATATCTCTTTGTATCCTTATTGGAAGGTTGTTTGTGAAATAATTTTGTTTAATTTTGAAATACCTGTAGAGCCTGTGGGTACTAAGAAGCCTACCCTGTCAAGTAATGTCAAGTGGAGCGGAGTCGAGTACCACCGAGCAGATAGTTTTGCACTTCTTTGTCAGGCTCAAGCTTTTCCTTTGCCAAAATATAGGTTGGTTTCTCTCAATTTTGTTTAACTCCATAAATATTTTCTTGTACATTATTAAAAAAAAAAAAAAAAAAAAAAATGTAATGTTTTAACTTTTTGGATTATGCAAAACTTAGTGTCATTCTCGTGACGTGGGCTATAAGGAGCTTATAAAATATAACTTTCCAAAGCAAGCTGAGTTTTCTCTTTAGGTTTTGTTTTCTGCTTCTTTTCCAATCTTTATTTGTTCTCATTTTCTGAATAACACTTTATTCGGCAAACATGATTTTAAAACAATATTCTTTCACATTATAATTTCTTAACTTACCGCTATTTTCAAGGTGCCTATTTATTTATGAAATTAAATGATAAGAATTAAAGAAAGTCAAGTACTACAGAATCAGTTGTGTCTACAGACGTTCTATTCTTTATTATTTCCGAGTTTTGATGGACCCCCGACTTCAAGGCTTTTTTATTTTGTTTTGTTATAAAGAGGTTTTTCTTAAAGCAAACGATTAATCCAAGTTTTAATTTGTTTGGTATTTTGTTATGAATCAGAGCCGGTGGGGTCGAAGAAGCCAACGTTGTCATCAGATGTAAAGTGGAGTGGAATCGAACGGAATTTCGGCCAGAATTTTGGTTTACTGTGCCAGGCCCAGGGCTTTCCCTTGCCCAGGTTTAGGTCTGTTATTCAATCTTGTCTCTTACAAAAAAAAAATGTATTGTCGTGCTCCTTGGAAAATTAAAAAAAAATTGAATGGATTGTCTAACTAATAGCACCTATTATGAAATAATAATTACGGGGTTTTCTTCAGTTTGTCAGCCAGTTTATTAAATGGTTCCATCTCCTCACAAAATATTATCTTTTTTCCATAGCTCTTAAAGAGCAGACTATTACTTAAATAGAAAAAAATTAGCACAAAGGGTAACAAAATATACTTACTGGCAGCAGTGGTTTTATCCTTACATTCACCTTTTCAAGTTTTTGGTAGTTTTCATACTACGGAAAGATTAAATTTTACTTCAAACCAAATTATAATTATCAATATTTATTTTTCTCTATATGTCTCCCGTAGTTATTGATAATTATAATTTGATTTAAATTAAAACTTACATTCACCTGTCATTTATTGAATTTTCCGCTATTTCTTGTAATTTTATATTATATTGAATCGGTTACAATGATTTTTTAATTAATCAGTTTAAAATATTATATAGTCAACTGTTATGTTGAAGTATTCTGGAGGTATTTTTAAAAAAAATTAAAGTCAGAAATTAACGGACTTGTATATTTTTTTTAAAAAGAAACCTTCCTGAATTTAGATTATTAAGTCCACAAACAATTACCCATCTACATAATAATTATTAACTCTTGAGTGCTCACACTTTTTTCCTTACAAGTTAGGTCACACGGGATACAAAACTACCCCAGCCTAAATACCCCTTTTTGGGGTCTGAAATTCAATAAAATTTGAAAAATGAGTTTAATTAATAACTAATACTTAAAATACTTTTTTAAATTTTAAGGGAGGGGGTAGTGTCAAGGAGGGGAATTAAAACTTAAAAATGATTGAGTTATCATTACTTGACAACTTATAACATATACTTGAATTACATTCAACGGTATAATTTAACTTAAAATTTAAAGGTTTGGGGGAAAAAAAGTACCCTACGCATAAAAAATACGTTATTAATTGATAGCAACACAGAGAAAGTGAATGACTCTGATACAGCTGAAAAGCTAAGACTAGTCTATGATAACCCAGACCATCAAAACTCTTAACTCCTTGAGTTGCATGCATGCCCATATTTGTGAAGGTTGGCATACAAAATTATCCTGTGCGAGCACTGAAGAGTTAAGATATTATTTTGTTCTGGTTTGGCATTACATTTGTTTGTCATATTTATTTGGGTGTTGCTAGATATTCTAGTTTGTTTTTTTTACTTTTGATTTGGATCAGAGCCGGTCGGACTGAAGAAACCAACGTTTTCATCAGATGATTTGAGTCGAACAATATCCCGAGCTGAATCACAGGGATTTTCACTTCTTTGTCAGGCTCAGGGTTTCCCCGTTCCTTCGTTTAGGTAATAATGTCCCAGTTAACACACAAATCAAATAAGTATATTTACAATTTTGTTTAAGAGCCTGTACTATTACATTTAGAAACAAGTGGGGTAAAACAATATGTTAATTGAAGTTGGATGGATATTCATTTACAATGTTTTGTGCACTTGGATATGATGCACAATGCACATGGTAGTAGGAGGATGTGGTCTCTGAACCCACTCCACTCCCCCAACCATATCTGTCTCTCATATTCATTTTGCAGTATAGGTGGGCCTTGAGTGGGTAGTGTCCAGTGCACAGTCTCAAACATATCCATTTAATTCTTTCTCGTCAAGCGGTCATAACGGCTTTGCTGTTCAGGCAATATAACGGCTTTGTGTTCTAGTCTGGCTGCTCTCCCTGTCATCTGTTCAGGCAGTATCACTTTAAACGAGACCTCATTTGACTTGGCATCCTCCGTGGACCTCAGTTTCACCTGAAATTCTAGAAAGAAATAATAACTATCTGGTCTTGTTGAAGACTTTAACATCGTCTATTCGATGAGACTTTTTGTCAAACAGCTTTTTTAGTAAAATCAATATCGAAAGGAAGTGTTAAGGGAAGTTTTAGAAGAATCTAAAGATCACTAAATCCATTAAATGGGATCTAAATGTCTTCAAACTTCATATAAATTGTCTATTGAATGCACTATTGAAACAGGGATCCATATTATCATTCCTTAAAATAAAAAAAATACTTGTGGTGTCGCGGGACACACGGCAGGAATGAAGTTCCCTACATTTTTCATGAAATATAAATTATAAAATCACACTGATAAGTATGTATACTTTGCTAACTACTTATACATGGAGGAGTTAAGAGACAAAAGGTCCGCTTTAATAAATTTAGGGATCTTTATCACTTCATAGCAGTGTCGGTGTTCATTTTACTAAAAAAAATTATTTAAATAAGTTGTTTGTCTCATTAAATAGATGAAATTAGAATTTTTCCTGTCCTAAAATTCCAATTTTAAATTTGAAGCTTACATTTGCACGAGCGTTACGGGTGAACACTTAGGTGGATAACGTTGTTCAACAAACTCAGCCTGGGCAATGTTAAAATGAACATGTGTACCAAATTTCAACTCACTCGGTCATCTTTTACTGAAGTTATCGTCATCGGTAGATTTTGTGATGACGGTGATGTTGGTAGTTTTTTTGGATTCACTCCTGGGCTCCAGAACGTGCCATAAGGAGCTTCGAAACTCCTTTTGGAACCAAGTTCCAAAAGGAGTTGCAGTTAAGGTTCTTGTAGTGTACCCTCTATTCCACTCATCATGATAACATTTTTCTTAATATTCAATATTTATTATAATACGGTCGCTTCAATGTTAGAGCCACAATATGCCTAGTTTATAAATGAAATACATCTGTTGTGAATAAAGAAGCAGGGTTACCCGAAGCCAGTTAGAGTTGTGATTAGGTGGATGTATTGATGAGTTGATTGTTGTTGTGTAGAGCCGGCAGGAGGCAAAGCTCCGACTGTAACTAGAGATGAAAGAACCAAAACTCTGGAGAGAACTGCACAGGCCGATCTGTCTCTTCTTTGTCAGTCCCAGGCCGACCCGCCTCCCTCGTTCAGGTCATTAGAACAAATCCAATTTGTCATTTACTATATCTAGAAAAGAGCGAAAACATTGAGCTCTGAAGAATATTAAAGTCTCTACACAGTTGTAACTATTGAGACTCTTTGCAGTTATTGCCACTTTTAGTAAATCCTGATTATATAAGTATTTTTTTTTTTTTGACTTTAAGAAAGAAAAAGTTTGATCTCTCTGTGTTTATACTTTGATTTGATTTAATGTTGTAACTTTAACCCTCTAGTCGGCTAAAGTTCAATCTTTATGTAATTTTTAGTTTGAACTATAATTTTTGTTTTGTTCAGATTTAGAGCCTTATACTTAATGCCAATTGGTCAGGTTAAATTTTGAATTTTATTTTAAAGTTCTGTTAAAAAAAAAACTACGACACACTACACCAACAAACGGTGATACAAATAATAAATGTAAATATAAAATAACCAGACATACGTGTAGTTCCGAAAATAAAAACCAGCCAACGACAGAGGATGACCACAATGTATCGATAAACAGAACCAGTTTAAATAACTCGATGCCAGCTGTAACTTCGACCCCTTCAGTATACGTTCCAATCAGTAGATATTCTTTAGGAAACAAACCTAACTATCACCATCCTCTAAGAATCTCGAAGAAGAGAAACAAAGTATTATTAGTAGGGGATAGTCATTGTAGAGGACTTAATAGCAAAATGATAAACAAGTTAAAAAATGAATATGAGGTTTCTACGTTCTTCAAGCCCAACGCCCCCCTAAGTAGCTGTGTAGAGTCCATAAAAGGATTGACAAAGAATTTTACTTATAAGGACTATGTAGTGGTAATCGGTGGCTCAAATATTACTTAAATTGAAAATGACGAGGAAGATGTGAAAGGTCTGTTTCAGCTACTTCAGTGTGTGGCCGAGTACACGAACCTGATAGTAAATTCTACCCCCCACCGATTTGACTATTACAAGTATCTAAATACCAGGATAGACAACAGAAACAGAATAATAGTATCGCTGATAAATGAATTATCGACAAGCAGAGTCCTCTGGCTACCCACATTTTATAAAGCCCGACATCGTACAAGAGCCGGGCTCCATCTAAACAGAAATGGAAAAAATCTACTGGTCAGTCGAATAGTTAGCACCATGAAAGGAGATATAACACCCGACACTTTCTCTGCCACCGTGTCCGGACCTGTCTCAACATACCAACCTGCTCAACATGATGCATACAATAACCATCAACATAATTATATGCCATATAACCAATATCAAAACAATTTTGGAAACTATCACTATCCCGAAACAAATTTCGATGTGTATAATTATAATAATTGTCATAATCATTTTTTATAAATCAGATTTTTGACACTTATCACCATGGTGATAATTATAATAATAATAATCCTAGATATGTTACTGATAAGACGATACATGTTTCTAATAATTTAGTAAATATTGTTGATAATGACTATGGTCATGTAAACCTTGCCTCAACTTCAAACGAAAATCACTATACTCAAAATCCGCCATATGAATACGGTATTTCAACAAAAGAAAAACAAGTAACTGGTACAATAAATGATAAAAAAATAATTGGACTCTACCTGAATGCACAGAGTATTCGATCAAAAATTGAAGAAACGTCTGTATTAGTTCAGAAAGAGAATATAGATATAATATTAATAACCGAGCATTGGCTAAAAAAGGAAGAGCAACACTTATACGTACCAAATGGGATGGTCAATGTAGCGGGGTATTATAGAAAGGAATTTAATCATGGGGGTGTTTGTATTATGATTAATAAAAATCTTTCTTTTAAACAACTTACCGACATAGCAGACCTGTCCAAAGAGGCACACTGTGAAATGTCTGCTGTCAATTTGAATAAATTAAAAACCGTATTAATTGTTGTTTATCGACCGCCGTCTGGAAATTGGGAGACATTTTTAAATCAATTAGAAACGGCAATAAAAATAACATTAAAATTTAACCAAAACATTCTAGTTGCAGGGGACTTTAATGTTCATTGGCTAGACAAGGCAAATAAAAATACGAAGGAACTAAAATACTTGTTTACATCATTTGGACTGAAAGCTCTAATAAATGAACCGACCAGAGATAAACATTGTTTAGACAATATTTTTGTAAATAAGAAATCTCAAGTTACTGCTCACGTCGGAGGCAAGGTTTCAGATCATAATACCATTAATTTTAGCGTTCCTAATATTACAGAGACAACTAAGACTGACAAACTACCTACTCACAGACCAATCACCGAGACGGGTCAACTTACCTTCACAGCACTACTTTTACAACTGGACTGGACTTTTCTAGATAGTGTTGCATCAACTTATGATAAATTTGAAACATTTATGGGGAAAATAAAAGAATGTTATGACCAAGCCTTCCCAGAAAAGAAAATAAAAGGGACTAACAGTAAAAAAGACCTGAATCCTTGGTATACTGTGAGAGAAGACGAACTAAGACAGCGTGTTCAACTTCTATACGACTTAGGTAAGAATAACAAGGACAGTGTCGAATGGCAAACTTATAAAATAGAAAAAAAGAAATATAGAAAAGAATTAAAATTAGCTAAACAAATATACTATAATGACCAAATAAATAACTCTGAGAATATTAGTAAAACAACCTGGGACATAGTAAAGAAAGAAACAAGTCAAAGTAATATTAAACAAACAACGGACAAACTGACCTCACAGCACTTTAATAATTTCTTTATAAACAGTGCCAAATCTGTAAATACAGGAAATGACAACGCACTTATATACGCTAATGACTATTACAATAAAATGATTCCAAAAGACACCATCCTCTTCTTAAAACCTGTAACAGAGACAGACATCATTAATATTGTAAGAAATATGAAAAATTCTAAATCTAAGGACTATTACGGACTGACTAATAACTTAATTAAAGACAATCTATTTGTAATAATAAAACCACTTACTAACCTTATCAACAGCTGTATCATAGAAGGGTGCTTTCCAAGGTGTCTTAAAATTACCAAGGTCGTTCCAGTTTTTAAAAAAGGCAGTTTAGATAAACCAGAGAGCTACAGGCCTATAGCTTTAACCCCAATAATAGGAAAAATCCTAGAAGCTGTTGTAGGAGCTCAGCTTACAAGCTACCTGGAAACAAATAATATTTTATCGTCGTCACAGTTCGGTTTTAGGAAGGGGCTTTCAACTGTACAAGCGGTTCAGAAAGTTGTTGAAAAAACTATAAAGTGTTTTGAAAAGGGTAGACATGTCTTACTAACATGCTGTGACGTATCAAAAGCGTTTGATACACTAAGAATCGATCTGTTTTTAAAAAAATGCAAAATGATGAACATAGAAGGGAACGCTTACCTTATACTAGAAGATTTCTTAAGTAACAGACCTCAGCATGTAGTTTTCAACAACCAGGAATCTTCTCAAACAGAAGTAAACATAGGGGCACCCCAGGGCTCGATAATAGCCTGTTTGCTGTTCATAATGAGCACAAATGATATGCCACACTTTTTAGAACAAGACAAACAGACTTTCAGACATAATAATGACGATACTGACATCGAAACTGATTGTAATTTAGAAGTAATAGCTTACGCCGATGACTCTAACTTAGCCATGGAGCACAAAGATGAAAAGCTCCTCCGTCACCAAGCTGAGATAAAATTAGGAAAAATAAGAAAATGGTTTTCTGATAATAACTATAAAATGAATATGGAGAAAACACAAACCCTTTTACTAAGTCTGAAAAATAATACAAAGCAAGAACCCATTAAATTCTTAGGACTGACACTCGACGACAAACTGACTTGGAAACCGCACTTAGACAACATTACATCAAAACTAGCATCTTATGTTTTTGTATTTAGAAAATTAAAAAACAGAGTACCTGAAGAGACAATGGTCACAGTCTACAAATCTGTAGTTCAAAGTAGGCTAAGCTACGGTATAATAATGTGGGGCCATACTAACACAAATCAACTGCTTTTACTTCAAAAAAGGATCATTCGAATCATTCTAGGGTTAAAACATGACGAAACTTGTATACCACACTTTAAAAAATTACAGATTATGACAGTCATTAACCTTTTTATTTATCATTCACTACTACACATAAGGACTAATATTAATTTATATGACAAGAACAGTTTGACCCACAGCTATAATACAAAAAATAGAGACAGACTGGTCATTCCCCCTCACAGATTAACTAAATCACAGGTTGGTCACAGCATTCTTGGCATCAAGTATTTCAATTCTCTAGAAAAAAGTGTTCAGGAGCTACCTGAGAAAGCTTTTAAAAAGTATATTAAGGGTTTTCTTTCTGAGAACCCTTACTATACTCACCAAGAGTTTCTCAATAGAGCAAATTGACATTGTTTTGAATATTGATTACGATGCAATGGACTTAAAGTAGGATTAGTTTTATTTTAATTATTTATTTAATATTTTAATAGACTATTATTTTGTCTATTCATATTGTTATTATTTATTTATTTTAGTTTTATTATTAATTAATATTTTATAATTTATGTATTCCTAAGTGATATTTTAAGCATTGTTTTTATAAAAAGTGTTGACAATATTCTAAAGTTTTATGGCTTGTAAAACATTATGAAAATAAAGATATATTATTATTATTATTATTAAAATCCATTTTTCTACTTGTGGTCATTGTACCATTCTTGCTTCGGATATTTTTCTGTTTGGATTTTTCCGTAACCTGGATTGCTTTTTCATAATGATGTTTCATAATTTTTTCTTTAGTTGGATTTTTCTTTTTAATTTATTAATCGTGTAAATTTGTCGTTCGTGTAAAAGTTGTCGTCTTTGTTTGTTGTTTTAACGATACGTGGATCGTGAGGTTTCTAATTTTTAACATTTTGCTTTTCACTTTGAAATACAGTTTCCATTTAAATTTTTATTTGATAAATAAAGAGCGTTTTATTATTATTTTTTTAATTAATTGGTTTTTATACTGAATAAATATTACATCTCAATTGTATATTTTACATTCGATTAAAAGTTGTTAATAAAGGAAATAACAGCTTCTCCCAACATTTCAGAGCCATATTTAACTTGTAAATTATTAAAGCATTAACATATTATTTAAGATTTCACAACTCTTTGTGCACAACTCCACTACACAACAAATTAACAAAATAGATCTTTTAAACATCTATTGTGTTAATTTTTGAATAATATATAATTGATTGATATAAGACCGTTGATTAGGTTGATTAGGTGATAAGCTGAGTGCTTGAGGAAGCTCAACCTTATGATTCCACTGTTGGAAGCATCTTGTTTCCTTTCAATTATCCAAACCATAATGTTTGAGTGTTCAGTTTTAGATATCAACTTATAGAGATTGAAAATACTCTGGCAAAATAAACATTAATAGAGCAACAGTTTCCTAAATTTCTTTAACGACTTTCAATAAAAAAAAATCTATCATTAACCAATAACAATTTTGGAGTCCTACACAAAGAGTGTTGAAATCTTGAATACAATATTTATATTAATTTAATACAAATAAATTATTGTAATTAGTTTAAATTGACGTTATTTTGACGTTATTATTTTGAATGGACACAGAGCCGATGGGTAGTAAAGGTCCTGTTGTGAGCGACGATTTGAAGCTAAGAATGTCCATAAAACTAGAGAAGCAAGCGACGGCTCTCTTCTGCCACGCTCAGGCCTTCCCTATACCTTCCTTCAGGTACTCTTCCATATTATAGCCCCTGATATCACGTGTTCTCTAATTGTTATCCCACCGACAGAGCCGATGGGCAGCAAAGCTCCGACGATCGGAGACGAACTGAAATGGAGAACGATGGTTAAGGAAGAGAAAGACAAGTTGACGATGTTCTGTCAAGCCCAGGCTTACCCTGTCCCTTCATTTAGGTATCGACTTGTTTATTATTATTTACTTTGTTGTTTTGTCGATGATGTTGGTTGTTGTCAGAGCCGATGGGGAGTAAAAGTCCGATGGTAAGCGACGATCTCAAGTGGAAAATGATGGTGAAGAGTTCGGGCCAAACTCTCACTTTGTTCTGTCAAGCTCAGGCCTTCCCCGTCCCGTCTTTTAGGTAATTTAAGTCTTTAGTAATTTAGGTAGTTTTCATTTAAGCATTTTAACTTCTTTAGTCTGTTTGAAGTCCTAAGTCGAATCAACAACATGTTTCTGGAAAAGTTCATCAGAAATCAAAATCAAAGTTCTAGAGGTGCTCCTCTGATTCCTGAGCATCGACATCGGCTTAAAACAGAATTTCAATTAACTAGAATTTTAGATAATTATAAACACACTTAAATAAACTAAATTAAGGTTTAATATAATATCATCACGTTAAATGACTGCTTTTTAGATTAATTATTGTTACATAACTGGACATTGATATATTACGCTAAAGGACCACTTCGACACAGCTTACAAAAATGTATAAATACCTGGACAATTGAAGGTTGAATTTTGACCACGTGCATTATGTTGAAAAGAAGAAAGGAAATATAGGAAGGGAAAATGGAGACAAAAGGACAAGGATAATTAGACGTACTGGTTAAGTTATGTTACACTTGAGACATGGCTCTAAGTCTAACAAAAATCACAAAATAAGATTTGTAGTTTGCTAGAGTCGAAGAACTGAGAGGAGAAAGATGTGGTGCTCACAAGATTCAAGAGAAGAGATAGAGAGAGATACAATACGGTGAGCTGGCGCCAAAACACTATATGCTTCCCTCTAGAGTGTCTAGAGTTGAGGGGGGACAAAAGGGTTAGGCAAGAGTGCCAATTGAAAAGTTTAAGACTTAACTTAAAGCTTGGCAAAGGTGACAAATACCAATTAAAAATAAATACTCTAAAACTGAACAATTATGCTTAAAGTTTTAAACATTTTAATTGGGTTGCCAGTCTTACTCCAAAACCTCCTTATGATCCGTAATCCAGTTATAAGTAATCTAAATAAACGTGGTTCACAACTACCCTCAGAGTGAGCAGGCATGGGTTCTTCTTAATCATACGTAACAACAAAATTAACAAGCAAATAGAATCTATATCATCCCGATATCACACAACATGCATCCAACACAAAATTAAATAATATTTTGCCTGGTAAATCAGGAGTAACACCGACTTAAATATTATAATGAGATAGATACAGGGTAAGCAACAATTGACTATCAGTCACATGTGTTAACCAAATTCAACTATAAACGAAAATAAAAATGCAAAAAGAAAACTACAGTTGTATAAAGGCAAACCTGCCGTGAGGTCTTGCCAGACCTTCCTTAACCATCTTTATTTATTCCTTACCTATTGAGTAAGGAAACATATAATTAAAATATAACATAAATAAACATACATTCTCGTAACATATCGTTGTAACATTATCTATGAATTAAAATCAATGCCCAGTTTTAAATTTGGAGTTGAATAATACAAGTAAAGGTTTCCTTGCCTTAAAATCAACTTTACAACTTGGACTTAAAAAAAGCCACTATATTTCAAAGGTTTCACTTTCTGCTAAGCTCTTATTTGCTCTGTTGGTAATTGTCGTTGTATTAAGGGTATTGTTGTGGCTATTATTAAATTGCTTCCATTATGTTTAGTTTATTGCTTCCACTTTTTGGTCAGAGTGTCTTTACTTTTCATTCTACTTTCCCAAACTTCATTTCTATAATATTAGGTCCAAGGTCGTTATTCATTTTAACAGACTTAATAGATAGGCATAAAGGCCTACCATCATTCCAAATAATCAATATGAGCCATATGAAAATGCATTTACTTTATTTATTTTAGAATCTGTAACAATATACCTACTATAGCATTACTTTTGAAAAAAATAAAAAATAAATAATAATAATAATAAATAAATAAATAATAAATAAATGTAATTCTATTTCCAATATTCAGGTGAAACTAATTACTGAATGTAATCAAGTAAATATTACGGATAGTTTTGTTGTTAATTTAACAGAGCCGATGGGTAGCAAAAGACCGTCTATCGCTGAAGAAGGTCGACTTTCGGAAAAACCAAGTGGTCAAGCTTTGACTATATTTTGCCTTGCTCAGGGCTTTCCTATCCCGACATATAGGTAAATTAACACTCTTGATCATTTTACTTGTGAGAAAACAAGTTAGCATTCTGCTCCGTTATTATTTGACAGAACCTGTGGGCAGTAAAGGTCCTACCGTCGCCCAAGATATCCGAGGTACAATTCTAGAGAAAAGTGCCGGTCAAAATTTTGCACTGTTCTGTCTCGCTCAAGGGTACCCTATCCCATCTTACAGGTAAATATTTTATTATTTTACCTTACAAATAAATAATGGTGGTATTTTTATCCGATAGAGCCAATGGGCAGTAAAGCACCGACGGTAGCCGAAGATAACCAGGGTCGAATGCTAAAGAAGAACTACGGTCAAAATTTTGTTCTCTTTTGTCAGGCACAAGGTCACCCTATCCCGTCTTTTAGGTAACTTTTTTTTCATTAATCAATAATTAATCCGGTTGGTTATTGTAGAGCCTGTTGGGTTTAAAAGGGCGACATTTGCTTGGGACGACAAGAGTAGGACTATTTACCGCAGCAGATCTCAGCAACTTGTTCTGAGTTGTTACCCCCAGGGTGTCCTGGTTCCTGCCTTCAGCTTGCTTTCATTTTAATATACATATTTTATAATGATTAATCTTGATAAAACCACCTGCACTCAGCAGTAGGTTAAATCAGGTTATTATTCAAGATTCTACTAATAGAAATAGTGTTGACGGATGTTTGGAGTATTAAACATTAACAAATAATATATTAAAACTTTGAGATTATACTGAATATAAACTTATAAACTCTGGTAAAAAACTATTAACTTACAATTTACGGTTGATTGTTTTTATTTTAGAGCTTATCTTAAAGCCCTAGTTTTACAAATAAAATCATCATGATGAGAGATTGTGAAAATATAATCCCAACAAAAACACTTGTGTAAAAATAAATAATAAGCCAAGTCTCATGGAACAAGTAGTTAGATGGTTTAGCCAAGTCTCCCCTTGGGGGGGGGGGGGGGGCAGACAAACAACATCCCTTACTTGTACTGGATAGATTAGACCTAGTAGAACTTACTTGTACAGGGGGAGACTTGGATAAACCTATCATCTCACAACTTTTTACCCAATACTTGGCTTATTTTTTTTCATATAAGTGATTTTGTTGGGATTTCATTTTTTTTATAAGTTAATAATATACGAATTATATAATACATTATAATATAAGAAAAGATAAGAATAAGGAATATAGGATATAATAGGGAGATAATGGAAGGAAATAATAGAAAATTAATAGTAATAGTTATTACTAATCAATGTTTGAAACACAAAGGCAAGCTAAGAAATGTGGTGAATGTTTAAATTGAACTAAATATGGATTATTTAATCTGTAAGGTTATTGAATTATTAAAAGAAATAATTGACCAGTTCAGGCTTCTACCTCTATGTACACATTTTTAGGGAAAAAATTATTTTTCATTTAAACTATAATTGATAACAAACCCTTTATTTTTTTATTAGCTCCGGTGGGGTTTAAAGCTCCGACTTTCTCTTCGGATTCAAAGACAAGTTCATATGTGAGAAGTCGTGGTCAGTCGCTGACACTGCTGTGTCCAGCTCAGGGCTTCCCTCTCCCACAGCACAGGTAGTCCTTAGTCCTAGTCAGGCTTCTTTCCTTCTGTACCTTGTCTAATTTCCTGCCTGTTGTTGTTTTTCCTTGATCTATATTTCAGGATTATTTACACTAATGAACAGTGAGTAAACTAGGCATCGCGTGGCTCTATCATTGAAGCGAGCGTATAGTAATAAATATGTATTGAATATTGAAAAAAAAGATTATTGTGCATCATGATGAGTTGATAGATAATGGGTCTGGTAGTAGTGCAGCGGCTAGTAGTAAGGGAACCACCCCGCATTCCTACTATTCCACTAACCAAACATCTCTATTTCAATATTTATAATTTGTATCTCTTTGCTACAAACAAACTACTGCATGTATCAAATTGAAATTTTGCATGCCTGTTTCAATTGTGCATCAGATGGTGTCTATGAAGTTTTATTAAAATCGTTACGTTAGAACGTAAGATATCGGTAAAAAGGTTGTTTTCTCTATTTTAAACGTTTAGGCCCGCTTTAATAGATTTAGCGATCTTTATTAATTCATAGCGGTGTCGCTGTTGGTTTTACTAAAAAATGTTATTTGAAAAAAATGTTCGTCTCATCGAATAGATGATGATAGAATCTTTTCCCGTCCTGAAATTCCAATTTAATTTTTGAACCTCTCGTTTACGCGAGCGTTGCGCGCGAACTCTTGGACGGATCACGCTGTCCAACGAACTTAGCCTGAGTATTAGTAAGAGGATCATGTATACCAAATTTCAACTAAATCGGTCAACTTTTACTCAAGTTATCGTCACACGCGTGAACGTTACTGACAGACAGACAGACAGACAGACAGACAGACAGACAGACAGACACGGAGCATATTTCGTTGAATGTAGGAAGCTCGCTACGCTCGCTTCAATAATGTCAATATAAAAAGGAAAAAGTGCAGTTTAGGGTGGGGATTGAACAACCTAGGGGTCTAACGACTACTTACGACCTCAAACCCTACCCGGCACTGCAGGTTAGCCACTCATTTTATCTAAGAGAATATGACAAATAATTACCCCTTTAAGGTGCATTATATGGTTTGTTACAATTATGTATATGACCTTATATAAATCACATATTGCAGAAAGGAGATATTATGTCCACAAAATTAAATTTTACAGGAAACGAAAAAAAAACGTGTCATGACCTTAAATATGTGTTTATGTAAAAAAATCGGTCCGAGACAACTCAGACAAACTTTCTCATATACGAGTTCACAATTACTTAGCCCAATATTTTCCATTTATTATTTTTTGTATGTACATTTTATTATTATTAAACATTTCATCAAAATTTGTCATAAAAATAACTTCACCTCGACAGGGTGAACCCTCTCCGTCCGCGTTTAAAGCTATTTTCTCAGGAACTAGATTTTACCCGGGAAAAAGGCTTATATTGTTAGATTCGTATTTAAATGGACTACATTTTAGAATTTTTTAATCAAATCGTTGAAACCGTTTTCGAGAAATAATTTTTTTTCACGTTTTTTCAGAGTTTTTGGGGGGTAGCGCCCCCAAATTCGGAGCTAAAATTAATTTTTCGATTTCGCCTCGGGGTATGATTTTTCTGAACATGTATGACAAATTTTGTCAATATCGGCCCAGTAGTTTAGGCTCCAGGCGTCTGCACAGACAGACATTTTTTAAAAACCACTTTTTTGTACTCAGGGGACCTCAAAACGTGTAAATCCATCAAAATCTCAAAATCGAATTTTCGTGTTGTCACAATACTTTCTCTCTATATGAGAAAGTAAAAAGGGATATGTCCTGGACATTTGTATCCTTTCTGCACTACATGAAAAATATAATTATTATGGTGCCACTGCTGAGCCTGTGTAATAAACTCATGTATTGTGGATTGAAGTAAAAATGATTTGTCTTTAATCTCTTTTTTATAAGACTGAGTGGTAAATCAAATAATAGTATGTTTACCAGAAGTAGAAATAACAGTCACGACTACAGACAATGTATGTGGCGTCTCATCAAACTTGTTTTTCTTTAGTGAGAAAGTCAAATGTTTTGTTTTTACTTTATGTAAAGATCCAGTCGGTTCCAAAGCTCCCAAATTTTCATCGGATAACAAGAGTGGGTTGTTTTTCCGACCGACCTTTGAACCGGTTGTTCTCATGTGTCCTGCACAAGGCTTTCCCATTCCTCAGTACAGGTAACACTTTCTTTTCTTTTATTTTCAATTTTCTCTCCCCTTTATTCTTTAATGGAAATAAATATTTATTTCGACTGCTTAGACTTTCTTTTATTTCTTCTTTAAGTAATACATGATTCACGTATGCCAAGAAGAATTTAGAAATTAAGTCCCCTGTAGAATTTTTGCTTTGTTAAAACATTCAGGCTTTTATCGTTGTTGATATTGATTAGTTTATGGTGTCGGTTTTTGCTGGTCCATATGTTCAAGTGTAACTTTGTTTTGTGAATGTTGTGTTGAAACAGCTCCGGTAGGTTTCAAAGCTCCTACATTTTCATCGGAAGCTAAAAGTATTACTTACTTTAGAAACGAAGGCCAGTCTATGACTTTACTTTGTCCAGCTCAAGGATTCCCTCTACCGTCTTATAGGTAGGTCTATTTGTCGTTATATTCTACGCAGTATATTAGAGCAATCCTTGTTTAAGGTTATAAACATCAGACTGAAGGTGCTCGGCTAATAAAACCCGACGGCTCTTTTGGATTGTGAATAAAGAGATAATGATTGTACAAATGCTGTATATTTTGAAGTAAGACGTCAATTTTCCGTTATTACACAGTAGAAAATAGCTCTTCTGTATGAGCTAAAACATGATGTCCATGAATTTATCTCTGAGGTACAGAAATGTATAAGAAACATTATATTTTAGCCTAACTATGTTGAGCGTAACATCTTTTTTGTCAATATGTACTTTGTTTAATCATACTTATGAAAATATTTGTATTAAAAAATAATGCATCTCATTAACAAAGCATTTCTATCCGATATTTACCCCATTTCACAGTCTCCATTTATAAAAGTCAGTTGTTTCTTTGACTGAATTGAGGCATATTTGTTACTTTCAAACCATGATTCGGGTCTTGTTACTTTCAAACCATGATTCGGGTCTTGTTTCTCTATGATTTGTCTGCTAACCATTGATGTATATTTCAATTTAATGATCCTTATCGAAAAATTCATTAAACATTTTATTTGGGGTACTGCTGTCTGTGTTTATTTATAACATTGAGGCTTCAGTGGAAACATCCAGGCTCTGTTATCTGTTGAATTTCTATTGTTTTGTATAAAACTGTTAGATTATGTTGTATGTTATGTGAATGTTGTTGTGAACTAGCTCCGGTAGGTTTCAAAGCTCCGACGTTTTCATCTGAAGCTATCAGTAGCACCTACATGAGAAACCAAGGCCAGTCTATGACACTTCTCTGTCCAGCTCAAGCATTCCCTTTCCCTTCTTATAGGTAACTATTTATTATTTTCTCAACTATCCCACTGGACATTTTGTGCAGCCTATTTGAGAAAATGAATGTTTAATCTTACTCAGTTAGGGCCTCCTATGGATAAAGTCAAACAGCTTGTCCACAACTTGGAATGGTGACCATATGTCTGAGTTCAATTCCCGGACGAGGGGACCCTGCTCGGTATTGAACCAGCGTTGCCATTTAAACAGGTATCTGCTTGTGTGGAATGGTGGCTGACTGGTTGTGATGCTAATTGTTTGTTAAAACAGCTGGATGGAGTGACACTCTAACCACCTACCTGTCATATGTAGTTGTGTTGCTGATGGAGCCTGTTCTAGGTCACAGAGTTAGTTGATGGAGCCTGTTCTAGGTCACAGAGTTAGTTGATGGAGCCTGTTCTAGGTCACAGAGTTAGTTGATTTAGCCTGTTGTAGGTCACAGAGTTAGTTGATGGAGCCTGTTCTAGGTCGCAGAGTTAGTTGATGGAGCCTGTTCTAGGTTACAGAGTTAGATGGTTAGGTGGAGCTTTTTCTGAGGTGCAGGCCTTTTGTGAGGTTGCAGGACCAAGAATGAAAGGGGGGGGGGGGGTATACTTCCACTCTGTTATTCTTCAATTCTACACATTAAGCTTTCCGTAAAAGCTAGAAGCTGTGTTTTTCATCATTGCATTTGTTGGGCTGTATGATTAAGAGCAGTTTTATAACAGGGTTCCTCACCTGGTTAATTTCAACCAGGTGAGGATTTTACTAAAACTTTGTCCTTTACCTCAAAATGTTTCTTAGGGATTGGTATTTTGTTTTCCTTTTCTTGTGTCTGTTTGTGCAAATGAGGTTTTAACAATGTGAGTCTTGTCCGTGGTTGATATCCTAACAGCAGTTCAGCTAGTGTGTGACCTGTAGATGAGTGTGGAGTGCATCTGTATGCGAAAGTAAATCTGTCAATTCTTTCCTGTATAAATGTTTAAGGTCATTTCAACCAGGTGAGGCTGTGTATTGGCACTTAAATGGTTTTTTGAAGTGGTCATCTTTTTGTTCCTGTTTACATATTATGCTTTTCAGAAAATGTGGTTCTCAAAATTTGGTATAGCACTCTACTTAAGACTTTTATCTTCTCATGTCCGCAGTATATATAAAGAGGAATCACACAAACTTAATTTCGAGGGATTTTTAAGTTTTAAGGTCTTCTGATTTCCTTGCATGGCTGTTGAGGAAATGGCACGTTTCTTCTCTCAGTAATTCTTCTATTTGTAGCTATATTCAAGAGCATTCACAATTTTGGCTGTAATATAAGTTTCTGGGATTTGGGACAGAGCTTATATGTGAATGTTTTTCTGAGTTTCCTCGGGCCATTTTAAATGATTGCTCTCCTTATAGTCCTTTCAAAGTGTATGCAGTCAATGTGACTCCAACCAAACATACTTGCTTGATTATTTTTCATTCTTCAGTTATAAAATATGAGAGTTGTTTTGTTGTCCCTGGCTCTTCACTCTAAATTCATTTTAAAAATTGGATCTATGCTCACATCTCTGCAATTCTATTGGCCGGAGATTGCGATCCGGAGCTCATTCTTTTGTCTCTAATCTTTATTTTGATATCAGCCTTTATTTTGAGGCCTCTATGTTCAATTTCTTTTAGCCAAGCATTCTCTACTTTTATTAAAATCAACAATCAACTGAATAAAATTGTAGCCATACTTAATTATGAAATATTTTTTGTAATGACAAAACTATTAAGTTCAAAACTTAAGGTGTGTCACGTCTTTGTTTTTAGATAATAAGAAATACTTAAGCAATGAGAAGAGATCCTGAGAGTATGAATTATAATGGTAAACTGTTGTTTTTTCTTTGATTATCAGTTCAATATTCAGGCTTTTAATTAAATTGTAATTTAATTTGTTTCTCTACGGTGAATTTCTCTTGTTTGGTTAAGATTGTTGTTTTGTTGTTTTTGAAAGAGCCCGTTGGAACGAAAGCTCCGACATTTTCAACAGACGATAAGAGTAGTTTGTTCTTTCGAAGGAGAGGTGAGTCTGTCGTTCTGCTCTGTCCTGCTCAGGGCTTTCCTCTCCCTCAGTACAGGTCAGTCTCTCAGCTTTCTCTTGGATCTCAATATCTTACTATTCTGTGCTACACTTACCCTATGTACCTTATGTAGCACCGCAGCCCATATATCTATATGAGGTAAGGTACGAACTAACTTTTCCACTCTGTGGATGTCACCACTGATGTGGTGAGTCTGCAAAAGTAATTTCTTGCCAACATCTCGTTATTTCTGCTCATAAGTCAAATAAGATAACATAACAACCATCTGCAATTCAGAAAAATTTGATTTACACTGTCATGTTAGGAGTCACAATTCATTCTTCTCTGTGAGTTTTATTAGTTTTTATAATTATTTTATTGAAGGGGGGGTTTTTTTATGTCAGGTTTATTTATTTTAGGGTTTAAGTTGCCAGATATTTTTGTTTAATTGTTTTCTAAGATTTAAAATTGCTAACTGAATTTGACTCGTATATGATTAATCTTTTTAATTATTCTTTGATAGCTTATTTATATTAACGTAACTATTTAATAACTATTTTTTTTTCATTAATTAATTTTAATAATTTAAATTCTATCGTATAACTTTTGTAATGGTCCCGATTTCCTACATAACAAGGCTTCTGAGTATTGTATTTATAATCAATGTTTGTTTTATCTGTTCATTAGTTCCTTTTTCTAGTTAAATAATTTCTTATGACAAATCTTAAGAAGTGTCGAACTTGTGTTTAACACTCACAAGTAAACCACTTAGAGCCACAAGTATAGCCAGTGGTAAAATGCTAAAACAAACAACAATGATGCATTGGTGGCCAAACTTAGCTGCCCAACAGCTCAAAATGAAGGCTATTAAAAGTATTAAATCTCATTGTAATAGGTAAATCTTCTACACTGGTGACTTCCGGCCCACACTTGTCAGAATCAGGGTATTCTTTTCTTTACGATTCTTGGAACCTGTGTCGTACTTTTGAATTTTTAAAACCTTAATCGTATGCTGTTTGTTTAGGCAGGAATGCACGAGTGTTTTAATGTTTAGCATTGTACCCATGGCTATACTTGTAGCTTCAAGTGCTTTGTCGTCTGAGCCTAGATTTAATGATGGATGTTTAGTTCCTCAGTCGAGTATGGGTCCTCGAGTGAAGGATATTGAAATCGGAAGTATTAAGAAAATAGAAGAAGCGATGACTGACATCGCTCTCGTCTGTTCCGCTCAAGCTTTCCCAACACCTTCCTTTAGGTACTTGCTTCATTTTACACTTTATTTTATCAAGTGGGATAAAAACAAAACTATTTCATTGTTGGCCAATTCTTCATTCTATTGTGACAATTAAGCAGCCAAGTGCAACTTATTATTAATATTATTATTGAAAAACAAGAGACAGGTGCTGCAATGTACAGCACTTGGTTTAAAGTTGGTGGCAAACTTATCTTTGGAGGTTTATTGCGGCTTAACTGTAAGTCATATCAAAAGGTGCATTGCATCAGCAGTAACTGATTAGAAGAGATCTAAGTTTGGTCCTATGACTTTTTGAAATATCTCCATCAGTTATACTTCAGATAGATTTTTTTATTTATTTTAGGTAAATTTTCTTCACAATTTTTAATTCGGCATATCCAATTGCTTTAAGCGTGCCTAATTTGATGCTTTTTGCTGCTCTATAAGTGTAGAACTAAATAACTAATAGAATGTGTGAAAAAAGTACAAAAAAATTACTCTAACTCTCAGTTTTTAGGTCAGTGTAAGGTATAACCACTGCCATCCCTTGGGCAACGTGGGTACTTCAGAGAGTAATAATAAAATTAATAAATACAATTTCTAGTTGTGGATCTCTGTTTATACCATCTTAGTTAATCCAATTTTCTTTTTCATTTGAGAAAAACTGTTATTATTTGGACAGATAACTAACTATGTTTCTCCATTTTTTTCCTTTGCTGTCTCCTTTATATTTATTAGTCTATTTTATCAGCTGACCAGAGTCAGTTGATTGAGCTCTACTGACTCACATCAGGTAGTTTGCCCTCATCAGTAATAGTTGACAATTTACCTACTTATCGGTAAAGATAAATTTACTAACAAAAGAAACAAACAAGAGGTTTAAAGATATCCCAACCAAGGGATGAAATACCACCTTTTTTTTAAATTTAATTAAAAATAATCGGTCTGAGGCAACTTAGACTAACTTTCCGATATAATCTCGGGCCCAGATTACAGGAAACATGAATGAATTCGCTAGGTGTGACTGTGGACACATTAGAACCCTCCTTTAGAACCATCCAAGTGATGTCAGAGTCCCACCTGTAAGAGAGTCAAACTTTTAAACTATAAACTCTTCATGATTAACTATTAATTTGCTTAATATTAAATATTTATTGCATTAAGCTCGCTGCAATGATAAAGCCATGCAATGCCTAGTTAATATAATATTATTTATCTACGATTGATATGAAATATAAACATTATATCTCTGTTTAGATGCATAGAAAGTGATTCTTTTCCTAGCTGTATTCATTGCACATGCGCGTTCATAATGAGATGAAGAATTCTTCACCTTAACGCACGATTAGCGTGTTTTTTTACATTCTAATTTGCTGTTTGTTTAATTAAAGTAACTGTTTATATCGAGTTTTTAGTGAAAGGCAATGAATGATTTAAGTGATTACAAAGAAAATGAGGAGAATTATACTCCTTCCGAAATAATTAATTTGGCACAAAATACAACTAATGAATTAATATCATCTTAATCAAAAGAGTAATACGTACTTACATACAGGAAGTTTATTAAATTGTTTTGTTTCTGTATTTATTATTAAAATCCACAATCGTACATAAAGAATGGTACGCAACTCATGGGAAAACTGCATTTTGCTTTGCTCGTGTGGTTTTACTACCCTTGCTCTGTTGCTAGTGTGTGCAAACTCCACACTCGCATGCAAAATGCTACTTTTCTGCACTAGACACGTAATGTACTATTATAATGTATCCAACATGTTGTTGTTTACTTTTTGTTTTTCATTTTCAACAAAATCAGATTTATTTTAATCAATATCTCGGAATCTAGATTTTTCCCAGGAAAACGGTGAAGATCATTACATTCGTATTCAAATTCACACATTCTAGATTTTTTTAAATAAAAATCATCGGAACTGTTCTCAAGAAATATAATTTTTTTGCACTATTCTTTAGGTTTTTGGGGGTAGCACCCCCAAATTTGGAGCTAAAAATTAATCTCTCAATTTCGCCTTGGTGTATTATTTTTCTGAACATGTCTGACATTTTTTTTCTAAGGCTGAGTAGGATTGAGCAAGTAAAAATATGTATTATATCTGTACAGACGACAGACAGACATTTTTTAAAAATCACTTTTTTGGACTCAGGGGACCTCAAAACATGTAAATTCATCAAAATCGAATTTTCGGACCATCACATTACTTTCTTTTTATATGAGAAAGTAAAAAGTGTACATATTAATCACCCTTGAAGACTCCTCAAATAAAAATGGACTAAAATGTCTCTTAAAACTGTAATTGTATTTGATGTTGTCCTGTGTGTGATGAAGTTTGCTTGGAAGGTAGAAGCTACGTTGGAGAATAATTTTATTTTTACGTTATCTTGAGAGGGTATTAGTTGTCTTATCTGCTTAGAGAACATCCTTACTTGTCTTTTTCATGTTTAAACCAGTATTAGCATGTCTTAAAACAAGTTTTTGTTGTTAATTTTTCAGAAAATTGTTAACCTTTGATACTTTGATGTCGGTTCTTTTAAATTTCATTTCAAGTCTAATTTCATTTATTTATTTTTTTTTTCATTCTTGAAAAATTGGCTTAGAGGATTAGTACTAACGGCTTTTCTCGTTTCCCCCACTCTCTTTCGAAAATGATTAAATATTTTTAATTCATTTTTAACTTATTTACATTCAGTAATCAAGGTTAATATTACGGTGATTTAAATAATGGTTTTATTAATTGTTGTTATTTTGGGGCCTCAATAGCTCTAGAGTAGTCGACTCTTCAATAGATAAAGTTAATCAGTATTGATGTTAAGTGGTCACCCATCATGGCACAAAGATCTGGGCTTCAATTATTTTGCTTCTGAGCTTACTGAAGGTAACGGAAGCATTGTGTTCACTTTTGAGAACAAAAAATTTTTATGTCTCCGATTTTAAAAATCCGTTTCAGACAACAGGGAACATTTTTGGTCTCTTGTCTGTCTGTCTGTCTGTCAATCTATGTGTCCGTGAATCCTTGAAACGTGTGACGATAACTTGAGTAAATGTTGACTGATTTAGATGAAATGTGGTAGACATGTTCCATTTTATCAATGCCCAGGATGAGTTCGTTGGACAATGTTATCCATCCAAGCGTTCACTTGCAACGCTCGCGTAACATGAACTTCAAATTTAAAATTGGAATTTTAGGTCGTGAAAAAAAAATCTAACTTAATCTTTTCAATGAGACAAACATTTTTTTTTTTTTTTTCAAATATAATAATTTTTTAGTAAAACAAACAGCGACACCGCTATAAAGTGTCAAAGATCGCTAAAACTATTAATAGTTTTCACAGAATAAACAATATAACAGTAAAGTAATATAAGAATAATGTTACTGTTAATATAACAATAAAGTACATGATAGGATGCGCAAGGAAGCTATGTTCCACACTAATTGGCAGTCTATTTTTATTTTAAATAGAAATGAACAAATATTCAATAAATCATTTGGGGTACAATTGACAATTACATTCAGGTTTTTACCATCTTCTACTGTGGTTTGGATGTTAAATTGTATGATGTGTATTGACTGGGTGTAGATCCACGTACGAGTTTGGGTCCTCGAGTGAAGGAAGAAGTTAAAGTTGTAAACAAGGTGTCGCAGGGAGAGGTTGTGTCGACTCTCTGCCCCGCCCAGGCCTACCCGCCGCCCAACTACAGGTCCGTCCGCTGTCACTTCCTTCTCCTTTCAACAATTTAAACAACAAATTATTTTCCTCTCTTGAAGATTTAGTTTTAATAGAACGTGTAGCTGAGGAATTTTATCTAAATTTAAAGTTTCTTTATTCCTTTTTATATTATCACGTAAAAGTTAATGAAAGATAGAGAAACAGACGAGGTGCGTATTTTGTCGAGTGTAAGAAGCTTGCTACGTTCGTTTTAATAATGTTTCAGATTTGTTATAAACCTTTCTACAAATAGAGAAATTCATCTTAAAAAAATTCACTTATTTTTTTAGTTTATTTTTAAGAGACAAAGAACTTTATCTACTTTTTTGTATAGTTAATTAGTGGTAAGTTAAATTGTAATTATTTAAACCGATAATAATAAAAATATGTGTTCTATTGAGGAAATAAAGCTTTAAATTTTAAGATCAAGTAAAACCGAGTATATTTGGGGTACCCCGATGGCGTGTAACGAGGCTTGAGTGTTGTTTGTATTTGAATCTCGATGTTGAGCTTGAGTTGTTTTACAATGTGACTGTTTAGATCCGAGGACGAGTTTGTCTCCGAGGTTCAAAGAGTTAAAAATCGGTATTAATTTAGTGGTCGAGGGACAACAGATAAATATTCTCTGCCCGGCTCAAGCCTACCCCGCACCCAAATTCAGGTATTTATTGCATCTTCAACCGTAATCCCTCGTATCATTGAATTCAATAATTGAAACCAGCTTCTAACATTCAACAAAATATAAATACTTTTTGTCTGTCAGTCTGTTAAGGCAGAGGTACACTTGAGCATTCGCCCCGAATGAGCATGCGTTTCCATTCGGCTCGCCCTGTCCATATCTAAGAAAATTGGGGCAAATGTATGCTCATTCGGGGGCAAGTGCATGCTCATTTGGAGGCGAATGCATGCTCATTCGGGGCGAATGCTCAAGTGTATCCCCGCCTTTAGTAATACGTGCCTTACGATAACTTGAGTAAAATTTGACTGGTTTTGTTGGAATTTAGGATACATGATCCTTTTAATGGCCGGGTTTAGTTCATCAGACAGCGTTATCCGTCAAAGCCTTCATGGGCAAAAGCTCGCATGAACATCTGCTTCAAATTTAAAATTGGAATTTTCAGATGGTAAAGATTTCAGCATCATTTATTCGATAAGACAAACAATTTTTACAAAAATATATTTTTTTAGTAAAACCCAAAGCGACTTGGCCATGAAGTGATACAGATTGCTAAAACCAAAAAGAAATAAACCACGTTGTCGTTGTAAGATTCTTGTAGAGGTGTAGTGAGTAGCGATAGTTAATCTGGGAGGGTGAGCTTGGTACCAACTACACCTCCCTCTTTCATTCATGGTGATTAACTATTTGCTTGGGATTGGATATTATTTGGAAAACTCTCTGTTTGATGATAAAGGCAAGGGATGCCTAGTTAGTTATATTAGTGATGAAATAAGAGAGCATTATGAGGTAGGATGGAAGATATGAGCAGTTATCTGAGACACAGTATAACAGAGTTTTTATTGGTTAACAGGAGTGTTGAATGAAGCAGTTACATAGAGTGCATCAGTTGTGCGTCTACTGATGCAAAGAATTTAGAATCATTTTATCTAACGAGTATAATAAATTAAACTCTAACAAGAGGTATATTTTCTACTCAAGATAAAACATCAAAATTATTTTTTTTAAGGTTATCTACGAGTATGTATTCATTTTTCTGTTCAATCATTACACGAAAAAGGCAGTTCTGCTTAAGATTTTTTTTTTCTGTTGATTAAATATTTGTCTCCCTCCCTATTCCAAGATAAACATAGAGGCTTTGTTCATAATGGAAATGTTATTTTGTTTGTTGGATGTGTTGTTGTTTTGTATTGTGGTTATTTTGCAGAGCCTACTAATGGAATCGCTCCTAAAGTCGTTGGAAGACGAAACCTGGGTGAAATAGTGACCCACTCAGTAGGCTCCTCGTCTTATTTACTTTGTCCTGTGTCAGGTCATCCGGTCCCCAAAACTAGGTACAACCTTGTTTCAAATTAGCATTTCATTTATATTCGTATAAACTTTTTTCTCTTAAATGTAGCAGAATTTTTCTTATTTTACTTTCATTTTTCTCAACTAACTATTTTGATATTTATTTAGGGCAACATCAGTGTCTATTAGAATGTAGATTCAAGAAAATTAACAACCTTAGTGACCTATTAAATAAAAAACTGTGTTATTTTATCTGTCCCGTATGATTGGGCTTATCTGAAGAAACACTTCATTTATTTGTTTATTTTCTCTTTTATTATGGGCCTACATCTTTTATAGGGTCCATAGGCAATCCAAGGACCCTTATATTTTCCTTCGAGTGACTGTCTGCCTGTATGTCTGTTTTTTTCTTTTTATTGACAAAATACATTTTTTTTTTTGTTTTACAAATATGCTCTTTTTGATTTATTTATAGGTTTATAGTCCTGTTCAGTGGCAAAAAATACTTTGTCAGAAGTTTGTGTTTTGAATGTCAGACCACTAGGATAGTTCAAAGTTGGCTTTTTAGTATTTTAAAAAACACCCTCAATAGGAACTACTTAAACACAATACTGTGTTGCCTAAGGACCCTCGCTGTGTGCTCACTAGCACACATTTGACCTGCTTATTTTGTAGCTTTTTTTATTATTTCACTTTGAGCCATAATTTACTATTAAATTTCATTCAAATAAATATAATTAAATACTATTAATATATATATTTTTTTTAAAAAATTAAAATTTACTATTAATAAATTGATTGATAACAAATCGGGCAGGATGAACCTATTGCAACTTGGTTATGGTGATGTAGTTTGATATTGTTGTCGTGTTGGCAAAGGCTTGTGTATTTGTGGGGTTGTGTAGAGTCGAGGACGGAAGTAGCCCCGAAAGTGCCGGGTAAGAAGTACGACGGAGGTGAACTTGTCAGCACCGGACTCGGTACTTCGGTATTTCTTCTCTGTCAGGTCGTCGGCTTTCCCGTCCCTACTTATAGGTAAGCTCTTTTTACTCGGTTTCACACCCTTTTTGGCGCACGGTTTCTGAACTCTGTGCAGAACTCCCTAACAAGGTATAAGATAAGCATTTATCTGTTCAGCTCTACAATATTTTGGATTTTCATAATGTACATGTGGATTTCTTATTTACAACACGAGGTCGAGCAGCATGTAAACTTCAAATTAAATATAACAATTTTCCAATGTAAGCAAACTATCAGAAAATGATTCCAGTGAGATAACCGATAACTTGAGATTTTCAAAAAATATTAATTTTCCTTGAATTATGATAAACCTAATGGAGGAAATTGTCTAGTCCTGTTGTTGAAAGAAAATTAAATATATCCTGTACAATACAATGTTAAGAATATTTAAACTAACAATAATAAATATAACCTGTGAAGAGCACCTCGGAAGAGAACCCCTAAATTTGCATATTTTTTAGATACATATTTTTCTTTTGACATCAATTATCGCAAAATTAAAATAAGAAATAAAATGATATAGAAATAAATATGTCAGTCATTATTAAAAATTAGGTAATAATAAAATAACGCTTAGTTCAGTTTAGTAATACCTCACAATAAATAACATATTTACTAAGATTGGAAATGTCTCCAACTCATTACCTGTGGGATACATTTTTCAATCTTCCCTGACATTCTGGAAAATGTCTCATTTTTCCAAAAAATGGGTCATTTTTTAAAACTGACGGGACGCCTTCAAAAGCTTAAAATAACGTGGCTTAATATGGGAGGGTTATTTTTCATGGACAAGGTTAAATGTTAAATTAGTTGCCTCACTACTGATAATGTGTGAGTAATGACAGTAATTGTTAAATTAGTGTTAGGCGGTACTCTACTTGATGATGGACTAATGAATTGAATTATACATCATGCTGTAATGTAAGCAACAAGTCTGTTGTAGAACTTAGTGCTAAATGTTAGGGAGGCTGTGTGGGTTAAACCACGTCTGCTCAGCCATCAATGGATCAGGAGGTCGGGGTTCAATCCCTCGTCATGATACTCTGATTTACATGGCTCACTAATGATGTACAGAGGTATGATGGTGTGAAGTTGCTGGAACTCTCTACCACTGGGATAGTAAAAAGGGCCTAAAAGATGGCCTAATTGCTAGCTTCCAACAAGTGGTTCGTCCTACCTGTACTACTACTACTACTACTACTAGTTTTAAATGTTAATAATGTTCATCTAGTATCCACTTGTTGGTAGATTTTGTCATTGTCTTGTCTGTCTGCTTGACAATGTATGCTTTTTGTTTTGTTTAAGGGCAGGTTTACAAGCTGAATTATTTTACCCAATTCCTATTTGGTTGGTTTGTAGGTGCCGCCATTGTTTTCTTTTTATTTTATAATTCTCACCCTCGTCTTTGTTCCATCTGATTAAAGTATTAGAAATAAACTTCTGTCAAATATTTTCTAACTAATTAATTAATAAATAGTTAAATTAATGATGCACTCTTTTAAGAAGAATTAGTTCTAAAATAAATACAAGAGCCATAACTATTTACTTGTTTTCAAATTATTTTTAAATATATTTTAATATATATATATGTAAATATGTACATTGCAATCTGAAAAAAATTAGCTATTAAAAAAGAATAATATAACTAACAGTTTAAATTTTAAGAATAAAATTCTTAACACAATTAAGCACAAGAATCATAATTATTTATTTTTTAAATAAATTACAATACATAATATTTATATATCTTTTTAAAAATTTAAATGTTTATAGAAATGTTAGTTTTATTAATTTTATTTGCAATGCTTGTGTGAAGTGTTGTTTCTTAACTTTGTACTTTCCTTTACAGAGTTCATTTAATACACCACCTTTCATTTTTCTAATTTTTAAAATTAAAAAAACAAAGTATAATAGTTATCAATAATATTCATTAATTCAAGAAGAATTACATGGATTTAAATAGGTGTAATTCTGAATTAACTAAATAAATATATTTAATTATAACAGTTGAACTTGGCTAATCTAAACTCTAGTTATATATTGAGTATGACTGATGACTAAAGCCTTGTCCACACTAGTAGACATGTTGCGCGATTGTGGTCTCAGAGACATGTCTAGCGATTTGTCTATAGACATGGGCTAGACAAACGGCGTCTAAGGTCTCGTTGCTAGACCAAAAATCGTATGTCTATGGTTTTCCATTCTAAATGGTAGACATGGTGCAACGTTAGGCATGTTGCACAACGTGTCTACTGGTGTGGACTAGGCTTTAGTCTACTCCTCATTACAGCTGTGATGATTCTCTCTAGGCTCTCATTTGTAATGGTCTTTTATTATTTTTATATAGTAGTCACTTTTTTCAGTAAACTACACCCGTGTATTTTAAAACTTATATAGAAATCCCCTAATTCATGTCTATCGGATATATCATTAATTGCTTCTTGATATAGTTTTAGTTAAAGTAAATTTTAATTTTTTTTTTTTTTTTAAAAAGTCTTCTGCAGCTGAATATTTAAATTTAAAGCATTCAATTTGTTGCTCGGAGACTTTGAATGTATATCGGTATAAATATCTAAACCGTTTTTGTCGATTAGTTTTGCTACAATGCAACTCTTTAAGAAGTCGATGTTAAAATTTCCTTGCAAAGTGAGTGTTATTCCCAATTTGTGAGGATTAGCGGAGTTCCACTGTAATACATGTTATGACTTAAAATATGGCTAATCTAAATTAATTATAAATTTATAAATTACTCTAAAAAAAATATTTGGAGATGATAAATGAAATAGATAAACTGATTGTACAAACCCTGGTTGAACAGAGCCGGCTAACAATGTAGAGCCCAAGTTGAGCGGAACTAAAATCGACGGCAGTATCGTTCAGGTCGTTCCTAACAGTGTGATGACGGCTATCAAGTGCGACGCCTCAGGCTACCCTATCCCCAAATTTAGGTACCTCGATGACTTTGGTCTTTATCTTTTTTATTTAAAAATAATAAGCACGTCTCTTTTTGTTTTTAACACGGTATGTTTGGCTCCTGCTAGTTTGTTTTATTTGTGGGGATGTTGATTTGTGTATTTGTCCATGTAGAGCCTAAAGGCAATGTCAGGCCCCGAGTGTCGAAGGAAAGGTTCGAAGGTAACTCCATGTCTGTGGCGAGTCCTCTCGCCTTGCTCTGTCCCGGACAGGGATTCCCGACACCTAGTTTCAGGTAGACGTCCTCTTTACTTTAATAGTTTACCACCGAAAAAAGAAAATCCCAGAATATTAAAACATTAAGTAGCATTTAGGAGCTTGGAAGGTAAGTCCCTTTATACTCTAGAGGTCAAATAATACTGTAAAAACCCTTCTATACAAATAAGATATTGGTTTTACAGCTGTTGGTCCGTCAACGCTACCCAGCACGCAATCGTATCAGATATGAAATGAGAATGTATAAGTACTTTTATGCTTCCAATAAGCAGTTGCAAGTTTTCAACTCATATATGAAATGATTAATTTATATTTCAAAATGGTTTAATAGTTCTTTTCTCAGTTTTTTTTTTTTGTTGAAAATAGTAGGATTTGTTTGTGATATATAGGATTTACATACGTTGATTATTTTCATCTCAACATTTTTTGAGTTTATTGTTGGGACCAAGTTTCTACTTTTTTTTTGGAACCTACTCCTACTGAAAATGCTGTAAAATAATAAAGATTTGAAATGAACCAGTCAGGACTAACTGAATCTAAATGTTTGAATTCCATAGTTTCTGTTTTGGATTGATATTTTTCAACCGATAATATTTTTACTCTTGAAGTTTTATCGACTGTGATTATTTATAAACTGAAAGTTTTTATTTTAAATCAAATTATAATTATTATTCCCGTAGTTAATAATAATTATAATTTGATTTAAATTAAAATTTAACTTTCCGTAGTATGAAAACTACCAAAAACTTAAAAAATTGAATTTGAAAGTTTTTATTTAATCTCATTTCCTTTTTTTTTTTTTTTTTTTTTTTTTTTTTTTTTTTTTTTTTTTTTTAAATTGTTGACAATAAATGGAAGTATAGTTTTGGTAGAGGTTACTAGTAGTGTAAATAAAAGTTTGCTATTTCTAAATTGTAATCAATTTTAATCTAAAAGTACAAATGTTTCACTGCTTTAGAAAGTATTCTTTTTCTTTTCTAATTCTGATACTTGGGCCAAATTCACCTTGATTTCAGGTTAGTAAAAAATTGTATTATTTTTCTTTTTTCAATTTTTTTTTTTTTTAAAAATTTAATTTCTCTATTATCTCTCCCGGAACATTCAGGCTTCTATTTATCTGTTTTCTTTCTTAGTATTTATTTCCGCTGTATTCCAGGTATGTTATTATTATTTTTTAATTTCTTTTCTTTTTTTTAAAATTGAAAAAAATAAATAAATTGATATAAACAAAAGAGCCGATTGGAACGACTGGTCCGAGAGTTTCCGGTGGTAAACTTCATGAGAAAGTGGTCGAATTCGGAAGTTCTTTCGCTGTTCTTTGTTCCGCTCAGGGTCACCCCTTACCTAACTTCAGGCTAGTACAAAACAATCGTGGGATGTTCTTTTATTTTATTACTGTTCATTCATGTTTTTTTTAGCTCCTGCAAAAACATTTTGGTAAAACTCTATTTTTCAGAGGCAAACAGTGCAGTGGCGCCCAGAGTCACAAGTAAGAATATCGAAGTCAAAGACATTAGTTCCGGTCAATCTTTCGTAGGGTTGTGTTCAGGACAGGGTCACCCTGTACCCAAATATAGGTTGGTAAGTTTCACTATAAAACATTTTCACCGGGCGATTTGAATCCAAAGGTAAATTTTTTAAATAATTATCAAAAACACATCAAATTTTGTGCTACTGATTAATAATCCCCTGATCTTTTATTTTTATTTATTTATTTATTTTTTGTTAATGTGAAAAGAAGATAAAACCCTGTCTAAGCTAGAAAGCAATGGTTCAAAAATAATCCACAGGTCCCAGCTTAGACAGGTTTTAAGGGGTGATTAGGCGACCCGTTCCCTGCCGTTTTGTCCTGGCCCTGTTCCAAGTTTCCCTATCTCCTGTCACCCCCCCCCCCTTTTAGTTCCCCCACTTTTGTACCCTACGTCGGATGGAACCTCCAAGCGACTGCTCTGTCTGGTTTCACCCCCAAAACGTGACCAGGAACACAAGTTACACGACTGGGTTTTCGGACCGACAGAGTACTTAGGGAAACCAGGTCGGCTCGTCTAATCGCCCCTTTACTGTATTTACATTTGTCTAACAAATCACACATGATAGCTTCGTTCAATCAAAAGATATAGCTATGGGAAGTTATAATTTAGTACTTGGCCTCTTAAGGGGCTTTCACACCGAAGTAGCAAGTCGCAGGTTGCATGCGTCCTGGTAACACCGGATTATCTAAAGAGTCGAGGTAATTGAACGAGCCTACACACCAAAGATGCATGTGCGACGTGCATCCTGAAAGCAAGTGGCATGTGCGACAGAACCAGCCGACTGGTTCTCGAGTCGCACTTGCATCTTAAGTGTGTAGGCTCGTTCCATTACCTCGACTCCTTAGATAATCCGGTTTTACTAGGACACATGCAACCTGTGACTTGCTACTTGGGTGTGAAAGCCCCCTAATATAAACATATTCTAATGATTTATAATATGTATTGAATTTCTGTTTTAAATATCTAACGCATTATTAAATTTTGACTGTGAAAATCTGGTTTCACTTGTTTTTTGTTTCATACGAGTGTGAAGAGTTAGTATTAAATGAACTCTCCCTCATTCCCTGTTTAGCAATTATTTTTCATCAATAAAATATAGGGACACATTAGTAAGCTTGACAACTTTCACTATCTAGCAAAAAAGTCCACAAATAAATGTCTTAGATAGTTATAAGCATGTGAAAAGGTTGAAAAAAAACCTTTGTGAGGGTTGTTTCTGTAACTAGGTAGAGTTCTGCTTGAGAACTCACCCATGTGCAGCAGTCACTTGATCAGCCTGAAACAAGTTTAACTCTGTTAAAACTACCTTTACTGCAATAACCAAGCTGTGAATTTTTTCGCCAAATGAATTTTAAAAAATAAAAAATATTGAGTGCACTCCATCATTCTCACTTTCTCTTTTCCACTTCATCTCTCACTGGCGTCTATTTGTCAACCTATTTTCTGTGATTTCATTTTTTTAAATGTCAGTTTTGTGGAAGTTATTTTTTTTTTATTTCTAGTATATACCCAATTTAAAATTTCTCAGGGAGATCTTGATCGATAGGATAGGCTTTTGTTATAATACCTTATATGTTTTTATAATGCTAAAGTTTAGCTTGCCAGCTTGCAAAACTTTGTTTCCTTCTTTGGCGAGTGTATCGGAGCTATAGCATTATTTTGTTTGTTTTCTTTTTCTGTTGTTTTGTCAATTTCGTCTTCCCTCAAAATGGTTTTGAATATTTACTTGCCAAGACTGAGTTTACGGCAGTCTTTTTCAATCTCCGTTTGTTTTAAGTTGGAAATGTTGTTCAAGTGTGGAAGAGCTTCGATTTACTTCGATGACTTTGAGACTCAATTATCGTTTTACTTTATTATATGTGTTTGTGCTAATGTATGTTTATTTTTACAGATGAATATGTTTATTTGTACAAGATGCTCGATGTTTAAATGCGATTAACTGACACGATATAAAAGTTTTCTTCTTGCCCGGATAAAACTCCCCACTTTAGTTCTATTACGAGTTGTTCAAAATGATCGATACATCACTGTCAGCTAACAAAACATTCAAACTCTATCTTAAAAATATGGAATGCAACAAAAAACCTAAACCTCGACTCAGAAACCAAATCGAGTCGGCTAGCTCACTCGTCAGTTCAATAATTTTGAATTATTGTATGTTGCGGTTCTCAATGCTTTTTTGTAAGGCGGGAAAGTTCTGCAAGCAATTCATTCAATTGTGATGGAGCTACGTTACCCAGTGTTGCAACGTGTCAAAGTATACAATGTCAACAAGTCATCTTAAGTAGAAACTTAAGTGTTAATTAATTTTATTTATATTTTATATTGCCGACACTTGGGTCGGACATTATTACGAATGTTTTAAACAAAGGGTTGAGTTTTAAACTAAGGCAATGTTAATCTAATAAATCAACAATTAATCAAATTATTTTTAAAGAAAATGAGATAAAATTGCATCTTGCTGCAAGAAATTGATGCTAAGATTGAGCGTGTAACGACAGCTACCAGGGAGCAATGTTTCCATCTGTCTTGATTCATTAATGCCAATTATCAGCCAAACTGTACAGTTTCCAGTGGAGTCAACCCGTCTCATCTGATTGTTGACTAAAATGTACACAAGCTAGCATAAGAAATGTTGATTCCATTTGATGCTGTAGAAACTTTTCATTATTGCTTGGTGATATGGTCTTACACATGATATGTACTTGAACATGATTTGTACTTACACATGATACGTACTGAGCCAGAGTACATTTGGGAGTTCTCTTATTGTGTACTTGAGAGTTGAGTTACAGTTTTGTATGGTTTTGATGTTTTGATGGCGGCAGGGCTGTAGTTTTGTCTTCTTTACAAATAATTGTCTCATGATTTAAATTTCAAGCTATTTATTATCATAGATTACAGCTTTCTTAATCGAGATATCAGTTGAAAGTTTTAATCAAGATATCAGTTGAAAGTATTAATTGAGATATCATTTGAAAGTTTTCTTGTACAAATAACCTTACATTGAACAATTTAATTTGATATTATTTATATTGTGTTTTTTTTTTAATAAATTGTCTTCTTTATTTAGTAATTTTGTTATATTTATGTTGACAGTGATTCTATAAAGGTTAAAAGTGAAGCGATTGCTTGCTTTGAACTGACTGCAGTAGAAATCCAGAAATCAAAATAATTTGGACTAGGGCCTGTTCCCATTTCTGAATTGTTAAGAATATTGAGGTTTCTGTTGTTATTGCCTATTGAAATGTATAACATTGTCCCTGGTTTAGTTTATAGGTGTTATACATTTTCCCGGTACTTCCATTAAAAATGAGACCAAGAATTTTTTTTTTTTAGGTAAATATGCACTTAAACACCCAAATATTTCTAATTGTTTGATTGACTTCGTGTTTTGTTTTAATCTGTTCCTTTTTTAAAATTTAACAAATTTTGACCTGGGACTATTATGATTAAGTCAATAGTTTTTTAAAAAAAATATACATATAATATCCACTCACTTACATACGGGAAATGTTGGGAACCAGGGGGTTTTTAAAGGTGGGGGATTCACTCGGTATTGTTAAAATCCTTCAAAACAGGTGAATTAACGTATTTTGTATCATTTCGAGTACACGATGTTGAAACACATTCTGTAAACAAAAATAATTTTTTTTTTTAATTCCAGGACGTAATTTATCAAGTGAAACAGATTTTCAGTGTTCTGATTTCTGGGTTCTACTGTAGTTTGTTTGACTGCAATGTCTGTCCAAGTCAATCAAAACTGCACTTTTAGACTTTGAGTTAAACCACTGTCTCTCCTCCTACACTTGATTTTTCTACGGCTTATTGTATCTTCTCACTGGCTCTATCAAGTTTATATGTGACCTCAACATAATTTTGAATAACATATCAAATTATTTGTTCAAAAAAAAAAGTACAAATTATTTTTGTTTTATTACATGTAATAGATTTAAAGTTAATAAACCCAATTATACCTGCAGTTATTATTATTATTTATTTACTTTTTTTACAATGTACAGTCGATACAATGAAATAAGTTAATTTAAATTAAATTACTTACCAAAGTTGAATAAACTAAAAGGGTCAAAGAAGACGTGTTTATTGTAATAACTTACTATATTTAGTTGAGATGAGTTTTAACTGTTCCGTCAACTTGTCACTGTTTCTCTCTGATATTTAGTTTTAAAACATTCAGGACTTGTCTACAATTCAACTTTGTTACCTTATCAATATGTGCTAGTTTATAGATGTTTAATGATGTTTATTACTTTGTAGGTATATATTATTTTTCTATAATGTTGATACAAGGAGAGTGCACCCCAATTTTCCTTATAATACTTTTTTTTAAGTTTATACTGTTTCAAGTAATCCAATGATTGAAACTTTAAAAATGTGTAGTTCGTATTAAAAGGAGCAGTAAGTTAAGAGCGTAACCAACTATGAATAACTATGTTGGATTTTGTTTGAATCAATCCTCTTGCAATACTCAAGATATCTTGAGAGGACCCGAGCATTGTAATGTTACTTATCATGATCGAAAGAAAAAAATAAGTGTAAATCGACATGGTGGATTTTTAACAAACCCCAAGATAAGATGTTAATATCCTTTGAGGTGAATCTATGCAGGGTCGACAAACCCAAGTAGGCCGGATTCATTTGAACAATATTACTGCAACATCTACTGTAGCTGTGTTGTGCCAAACATTTGTAAGGAAAATTCGGGTGTGCTTTCTACTGCTTTGATTATTCAAAAAGTAAATTATCAGTTGGGCAGAGATGCGATAAATATTTAACAAAAAATATAATTCAAAGTTTTCCAACTGAATTTTATTTTATTTGAACTCAATGTCATATTCATTTTTTACAATAGTTTATTGCAACGATAAAACAGATTCAATCTATTATAATATTATTACAAGCCAAAATATATCAACACGCTGTCTTATTAAATTTAGATTTAAATACTTTGCAAACCATTAAACTCACTTTTAATCCTTCTTCATTAAATGTATCAATTATAAAAATAGGTAAGACTGAATGAATAATACAAGGTAGCAAGTTGGTAGGCTGCAGTGTATCACTTTAGTCTGCCTACTTGTTTTTTTTTTTAGAAAGAATATGTAATAAATTATCTCTTGATGAAAAATAATACTTGTTATTTAACAGCGTTTGGCCTTTACAAGCCACATTAGTCACTTCCTTGTCCCATATCTTCTTTTTCTTGCTTTATTCTTTTAGAGTTTATTATTGTTAAACTACTTTTTTTTAAAAAAAAGTATTATTGTTAATTGATTACATTGAAATAAATATGCACCATGGGTGTAATTAATGATATCAGATGAAATTCGGTTCACATGTTTGTTTTGTCAATGACAAGTTTATTCTTTGTTTTTATATCAAATGATTTTTTCCCCTTTTAGACATTTCAGGCTCAGATTTACTTTTTGATTTAATTCATTGCTCTATCACGTCTTTAAATTTATTATTTTTGAAACACTTCTATTTAAAAACTGATTTACAGTTATAAATTAAGTACTTTTACAATTATTGCTTTTCTTAATTTTTTAAAGAATTCTTATACAATATTATAATTTTGAATGTAGTCACTGATTAATAAAGAAGCAAAGTGTTTTTTTTTTTTTTTTTTTTCTTTTTTTAAAAAAAAACTCATTTAAGATTTGTTAATATTTTTAAAAAAAGTTGGTTTTAGGTTTTATTTTATTTCATTTGCCCACCTATAGTCAGGGTGCCCATAGGCAAAAAAGTCAATTATACATACTCTTTCCAAACCTCCTTGTATGGCTTGTTTAGGCTGACACCGTTTTTCATTATTTGAACCCTATAACTTTGGCGCGTCAGACTGGGAAATCAGAAAAAGTTCTGCATCAGGCAATATTAAAATGTTGACTTATAGGGTTCAAATAATGTATCTTTAGAAAATCAACTGGATATTAATCATTAATTATTATCAGCTGATTTTCTCCAGATACATTATTTGAACCCTATAAGTCAACATTTTAATATTGTCTGACGCAGAACTTTTTCTGATTTTCCAGTCTAACGCGCCAAAGTTATAGGGTTCAAATAATGAAAAACACCGTAAATCAAATAAAATCATAGAGGAAAACGGTGTCAGACTTGGCCTAAACAAGCCATACAAAGAGGTTTGGAAAGAATATGTATAATTGACTTTTTTTCCTATGGGCACCCTGACTACTAAAGATAGACTACATTTATTTTAAAATAGATGACAATTGTTAGTACTTTGTCTAACTGTAAGTTAGGTTTTATTTGGTGTTCAGTCGATGATGATGATGATGGCTAATGTGGGTGTTGTGTCAACAGGTGGTTCAAGTTTGTTGACGGAACTTCTCGTAAGCAGGCGGTAGTGATGAGTGACCGAGTGAAGCAGGTGTCGGGTACCCTCATCATCAGGGAAGCCAAGGTAGAGGACTCAGGCAAGTACCTGTGTGTTGTCAACAACTCTGTGGGAGGAGAGAGCGTCGAGACTGTACTCACTGTAACAGGTAACTTATCAACTTCTCCTTTATACTCTCTGTCTCCTACTTGCCACAACACTCTGTGAAGGCTTGCTTTGCTTGTCAACCTCACAGGAAGGTGCCCACTGCAATGTGAATTCACTGCTTGGGGTGGGCCCCTCCCGTCACAGGACAACCCTCTGTTGGGGCGTAGGGCTTATCAATTAAATGACAATATTATTTAACTAGTCTAGTCGCAAAACTAGTCTATGTGACAAAAGTATTTAACTAGTCAAGTCGCAAAACTAGTCTAGGTGGCAAAAGTATCTAACTAGTCTAGTCGCAAAACTAGTCTAGGTGGCAAAAGTATTTAACTAGTCTAGTCAGTTTTTTATAATGTTATGGTGGTTTTTAAATATATGTTTTTTAAATTTGTAACTCATTTTAACATACATTTTATGGTATGTACAATTATGTGATGTCCGGAAAGTTTTTGTGGGTTTTATAATTTAAAAAAGATGGAAACCTGTATATATTCCACCAATACATGATAAGAAAGGGTACACATAGAAACATAATTGAAAATTGATTTATTACGGAATAAATACATGTTCAAATTTATAAGTAATAAAGTACAACAGCCCTACACTGACTGTTGAACAAAAAACTAAAATAAATCTTGGTAATGTGACATAACTGACATAAAAATCAACTTAATACTTTGCAAATTGGTACATTTAAGAATTATAAATGTGGCAGTTATTGAATACGAGTATAATGAAAAATATTGCATACCATAGACCTAGAAATTTAGTTGACATTCCATGCCACAATTAGATCATATGTACGTAATTCATGCCACAATTAGATCATATGTACGTAATTCATGCCACAATTAGATCATATGTACGTAATTCATGCCACAATTAGATCATATGTACGTAATTCATGCCACAATTAGATCATATGTACGTAATTGGGTTAAAAAAACCCAGACGATACCCGACTGTACTCACTTTCACCGACTTTAACGTTCTACCGCTAGACTTACTTTTTAAACAAGCAGTACTAATGAATTACTTTAAGGACGATACTAAATTGACTGGACAGCAAACCTACTCCACAAGACTACAAGCACAAGGCAATGCACTTACCCCTTTTTGTAAAACAGGCAAGAAACAGAAACATGCTTCTTATTTGGGACCACTATACTACAACCAGCTACCTAACCATATCCAACAAATAGCATCCTTTAACAGTTTCAAGTACAATATGAAAAAACATCTCCTCGGTAGTCTTCCACCAATTTAATGAATTTAGAACAAAAGAGTTCACAACATTTTACAATAATGATAACAACAAGAACCTAAAATAAGATTACAAATAAACTTAGAATATATATCTATATATATATATATATGTGTGTGTATGTATGTATGTATAAATATCAATTTTATTTACAATGAAACAATAATAGTTAAATATATGTATGTATATGTAAATGTAAATTGTAAATATATAACTAAGTCTGAGCATGTAGATAACATGCTAAGAGAAAAAAGGAAAATTTAAAAGAGAGGAAAAAAAAAAAAAAAAAAAAAATCATCTAAATAATATGTATTTGTTATAAAGAGACGGGGCCCTCTGTCTAGTCTTAATTGAACTACTGAGGGACCTCACCTTTAATATAATGTATAACTGATGTACATGGAAGTAAACTTAAAATTTGAATTACAACTGTAACTATTATGTATTGCATGTATTGCTAGAAAAATCAGAAAGGTGGAAATATAATTATTATTATTATTATTATTATTATTATTATTATTAATTCATGCCACAATTAGATCATATGTACGTAATTCATGCCATAATTAGATCATATGTACGTAATTCATGCCACAATTAGATCATATGTACGTAATGCATGCCAAAATTAGATCATATGTACGTAATTCATGCCACAATTAGATCATAATATGTATGTAATGAATTGTACTATTTTATTTTAAAGAAACATTTTCAATGATTGATTTTTGTCAATAACTTTTCATGAACCTCAAAAAAAACCAGTTAGAGTTGGAAGTAAATGTTAAATATTTTAAAAATAACTGCTGGTAGGTGAAGACGGGAAGAGAGTGTAGTGGGAGATATCTCCTTCCCTTTCCGACTAAACAAGGGAGGATATCTCTAACTCTACTACTTCTATTGTTTAGTCTACCTTTCTCTTTCTTATTCACTCGACTTGCAATTGTCTACAATACATTTTTTAGGTAGTGTGAAAAGTTTTTTAAAATAATTTATTAATTGGAGATTCTGGTAACGCTGGTTAAATTTACATTCCAAAATATCTTATTTAATCGATTATTAGGAGTAAAGTAGTTTCGGCCAGAGATGAAATCACTCCGTTCCTTATCCGATGTTTATTTTAAACGATCACTCTGATAAAGGAATACTAATTTGTTTTTGATGTTTTTCCAGCACCGTTGTCAGCTGGAGTGGAACCGACTGTTCAGACTGTAGACTTCGGAAGACCTGCGACACTAACCTGCAACTACGAAGGTAACCCGGTGAAGACTGTGTCGTGGATGAAGGACGGTAAGAGACTGGAAGGACACTCAGGACCCGCTCTGAGGATCGACAACGTGAGGAAGGAAGACAAGGGCATGTATCAGTGCTTCGTTAGGAACGAACAGGAAAGTGCTCAGGCCAGTGCCGAACTCAAACTTGGATCTAGGTGTAAGTATATTACACGTATTGAAATACTTGATTGTTAAACTTTCAGCTCGCTGTAAACTTTAACTTTCCTCTTAAAAATCACAGTTTACTTCTACTGTCGCTTTCCAGTTAACGTAATGTACAGTACTCCCTCAGTACTTGACGGTTTGGCAACTCGTCATATTTATTAAAAAGATCTACCATAAAGATCACTTGTTTCTATGAACAGAGTGGGCCTAAAAAAACGCACTAGCTCAGCTTCTGTAATAGATAGATGTGGGGTTGGCGGGGTCTGAAAACTACGTTCTTCTACTTTAAAAACTATTGGGTAAAAGCCATGCAATGACGGTTTGAAATAGGGTCTTAAAAAAAGTTGTTGTCTGGTTAGTAATCGTTGTTTGATCTTATGGTTTTGATCAAATAAATTACAATATGGTAGAGGGGGAGGGGGGGGGGGGGGGTTCTTTAGTTCTTTGTAGGTAAGAGGTAGGAGTCCCTCAGTGTTATAACAAACATTGAAGATGTGTTAAGCACAATGTTGCCTGAAAATGAAGATCAAATGCCAAATTACACGTTTATGGAAGATAGTGCCCCGTCCCATTGCTCCTTGCAAACAATTCAATACTTGCAAGAGAATTGCCCAGACTTCAGGCAACATTGTGCTTAACACATCTTCAATGTTTGTTATATTATAACACTGAGGGACCCCTTCCACTTTATTACAAAGAACCCCACCCTCTACCATATGGTAATTTATTCTATCAAAACTAACCAACGATTACTACCTGGACAACAACTTTTTTTAAGACCCTATTTCAAACCGTCATTGCATGGCTTTCACCCAATAGGTTTTTAAGTTACATAGATATGAAATTTAAAGTAGAAGAATGTAGTTTTCAGACCCTGCAAACCCCATATCTCTATCTATTACAGAAGCTGAGCTATAAGTGTTAAAAAAGTGCGGTTTTTTTTGGCCCTCCCTGTAGATCAGTTGTTACTGTATAGTTACAAGAAATGCAATGATGTGTGAGCATTTTCTTTTGTTAAAATAATGCGTGTGCAGATTACAGTAGTGTGACATTGAGAATTGATTCTGACCTCATGGGAAAGTATGGAGGGGGAAAGCCAATTAGAGCTTGAGATTTTGACATCTAACCTTCTAATGTAGAAACTCTCGTGCCCTCATAGGCTTTCCCTTCCATTTTCCAACCTATCAGAATTAATTCTCATACTACTGCAATAGTTACGTTATTTATAGAAATTATTATTTACTCGTCATATAATTTTTGTATGTTGTTAAAATATTTATTATTTAGTGAAAATTTGTCACTTTCAATTTCATTTCTTATTTTGTTAGCCAAACTGTAGAGGATTCTTCTTATTGTTTAAGTTGTAAAAATATGTGTTGTAGTTATGTATTTATATTGGGAACAAAGGCTATTATTGTTATTATGGAGTGAAGATATTGTAGAATGTTATGTTGTCTGTTGTAGTCGAGCCCCCTCTGATCAAGGAATCTTTCACTACGGAGACTCTGCAGCCAGGACCCTCTGTGTACCTGAAATGTGTCGCTACTGGAAACCCCACCCCTGAAATCTCGTGGTATCTCGACGACAAGAAACTATCCAGCTCCGACAGGTAACCTCCCAACTACTCCGTCTCTTTCTCCTTCTCATATCCCCCATTTTAGGTTAAAACAAGTCAACTCAAAAAAAAAAAAATTAAAATACGGTTGTGGGGGGGGGGGGGGGGAGGTATTGGAAGTTGAAACGAATGTGGTAACAGCTATCAAGCTATTTACAATGCTCTTGATTATCCAACACTACTCTTCATATCGGACACGACACTTTACCTGAGTGTCGCTTCTCCTCTTCAAAACAGTGTAGCCGACAAACTTACCACTTGCCCTTTCTTTCTACATCTCTACTTTTAGTTATCTTGCAAGTTTTTGTTTAAAGATCTTAGGGGCTAAGGGAACCAGTTAACTGTAGTTACAAAAACGGAACATTTAGATAAAGCAATAACAGATGACAATTGTCTAATTTTTTTGCTTCAACCCCGAGGCGCTTTTTCGTGAACAAACCCGGGTTAGCTTTGTATCGACCCAACACTGGATTGATACAAGCCGACCCCAGACTCTCATCACTTGTGTCAAGTGTCGATCGGCTTGTGCGACCCAAAACTAAATTGATATAAGCCGACCATACACTCGACACTTTAGTCAAGTGTTGGTCGGTTATCCATGTCTTCACAGCTCTGGCATTATCAATTCTTTGAACCACCGTGAGAGCGTCAATCATGGCTTTACAAGCCGAAACCTGCTGCGCTAACTCTATTCAGAAGCTGCCCATTTGTTTATGGAATGCCGGGTGGACATTGAGCGGGGCCCGGTCTGAGAATTTGACAGGGAACCTGTGTGGCCACTCATCCAAGTAGTGACCACACTCGATCCTGCTTACTTTGAATGATTTGCGAGTCAACTGCTCGCCTATACGAGCTGCCAAGGCCCCAACATAACACAAAGTTTATGAATTTATGTTTATTCAGAGTCAAACATAATGTGCTTGAACAAATGTTTTATTAGTGTTAAAATGTGTAAAAGAGCTGATATTCGAAGAAAAAATAGAAAGTAAACAAGTAATTTAATATTTATTTTCCTAATGGAATATGTGAGTTGTTGTTATTCAATGTTAAAATTAATTGAAGCGAGCGTAGCGAGCTTCCTACATTCAACGAAATATGCTCCGTGTCTGTCTGTCTGTCTGTCTGTCTGTCTGTCTGTCTGTCTGTCTGTCTGTCTGTCAGTAACGTTCACGCGTGTGACGATAACTTGAGTAAAAGTTGACCGATTTAGTTGAAATCTGGTATACATGTTCCTCTTACTAATACTCAGGCTAAGTTCGTTGGACAGCGTGATCCGTCCAAGAGTTCGCGCGCAACGCTCGCGTAAACGAGAGGTACAAAAATTAAATTGGAATTTCAGGACGGGAAAAGATTCTATCATCATCTATTCGATGAGACGAACATTTTTTTCAAATAACATTTTTTACTAAAACCAACAGCGACACCGCTATGACTTAATAAAGATCGCTAAAACTATTAAAGCGGACCTAAACGTTTATAATAGAGAAAACAACCTTTTTACCGATATCTTACGTTCTAACGTAACGTAACGATTTTAATAAAACTTCATGTACATCGTCTAAAGTACAATTTAAACATGTATGTAAAATTTCAACTTGATACAAGCACAAGCAGTAGTATTTGAGTAATGAAGTGATACATTTATAATATTAGTTTAAAAGCTATTATGGGTGGTTAAGATTCTTATAGTCGTGATGTGTGTAGGTTTGTTTAGGAAGTAAAGCTTTGTACCGAGTACCCCCCACTCTACTCCTCACTACCCTCTTCCACTTATCTTCAACTATGACATTCATCATGATTAACAAATTTCAATATTCAGTATTTTATTGCAATACGCTCGCTTCAATGATAGAGCCACGTGATGCCTAGTAATACGTCGGTGGGGGATGTTTCAGACTTCATGTGGGACAGTACGTTACCGTGGGAGGAGCCGTGGTGTCTCACCTGAACATCACGACAGTGGAAACCAACGACGGAGGCCTGTACAAGTGCGTAGCGTCGTCCAAGGTGGGCTCTGTGGAACACGCTCAGAGACTCAATGTCTACGGACCTCCCTTCATCAGGCCCATGGAGAAGAGAGCCATCGTAGCCGGAGAAACCATGATGGTCACCTGCCCTGTAGCCGGATATCCCATCGAGTCCATCGTCTGGGAACGAGGTCAGTCTTACATATTCAAATTCTTACTTTAGAAAATTTTTTTTTGATAAAATAATGATAATAGTAAATAGAAATGGATGTTCAGAAGAATGTTTGTCCTAGAGACTGGACTTGTTCCCTCACTCAATTTTGCAATGGTTTTATTTTATTTAACAAATGTCATCTTTTTATTTCTACATAATCTATTAGCTATTTTCTTGTGAAAAATTTGAAAACAGGAATCTACATCTGATCAGGGAACGTTTACGGAATCTGTCTACCAGTCTTTTCAACATTTTTGCAAATCAACAATTTTAAAAACTACTCGACTGATATTAATGAAATTTTGATGGTTGGGTCATAATTAGCCCATTGTCGTTCCTACATTGATTTCAAACTTTTGCGCCTCTCAGTTTCTCTTCTACAACGCACAAACATTATTTATTAATAAATAATAATAAATAAATAATATTCTATATTTAAAAACCAGGTACAAAGTACAAAAGGTATAATAGCGTCAAGATAATGGCAAAAATAAACATTATAACACGAAAGACCAAACAATAACATTAAACATATACATATCACAGATAAAACTTAAATTAAGTAAAATTAAAAAGGACATGTAAATATCTAATATCACAGTTTTACTTTATGCTATCTAGAAATTAAAATTAAAAAACTCATTAAAACCATACAGAGGTGTCTCTAATAAAAAACATTTAACTTTATCACAAAATTTTGTATACGGTAAGTCTGGAATATTTGGATTTAATTTGTTGTATGGGGCTATTCCCAAGAAATGATGCCCAGTTCTGGACTTCTGCAGTCTATGAGTATTCGGGATTAATTTATTTTTATTTCTTGTGTTGTGGCAATGAATATCTTTGGCGTGATTAAAATTTTTAATATTAAATTTTATATACTTTAATGTATGATATACATAAAGTGAATAAAAACATCATATTTTCAACTTAACACCTAGATCTTTAAAACTCCTCCGATTTTTAAAAAATTCGGATGATTTGTCAAAAGAAGTACATTTCTAAATTGATACTTCTATTTTCGTAAAAAAAAAAAAAAAGTAATAATTCTGACAGATTAAAAAAAAAAAATAAAATAAAAGCAAAACATGATTAAAGTATATGCGATAGGTTGGGAGGAAGTTTTGTGCCACACTATTTGGCAGAGTATTTTATTTACCGAGAGTGTAATTTGTTTAGATTACCTGATCTAAATGTTTTGTTGGGAACTGTGTTGGTTGTTGCAGATGGAAGGCCGCTGCCTATCAACAGGAAGCAGAAAGTGTTTGGGAACGGAACTCTGATTATTGAGAACGTGGATCGACTGTCGGACCAGGCATCCTACACGTGCGTAGCTAAGAACTCTCAGGGATACAGCGCCCGAGGCAAACTAGAGGTTCAAGTCATGGGTGAGTACAACTTCCACTTTCCTCCCTCCTATATATACGTCCACAAATATTCAAGCCAAATTAATCCTAATCAAATAATTCTTGAATCAAATCAATTATGCATTCGTTAAATTTAAACCTCATATTTATAGTCAAATTGTCTTTTAAAAAAGTATTTATACATTTTTTTATTTAAATGAGGTTGGTTGAAAATTTATTATATATTTCCCTTTCTTAAGGTTGACAAAACATATATATTTCATTTGTTGAATTGTTTGATTATTTGGCCTTTAATTAAATATTTCTATTACCTTATCAATTTATTTATGTATATACATATACAGTAAAACCTCTGTATAGTGGCCACTCAAAAGACTCACCGAAAATGGTCCCCTTACAAAAATTAGGAATTAAAAGAATTTTCCTCAGGGTCATAAAAAAGATGGGAGACATAAGCTGGTTTTACTGTATACGTATATATATATATATATATATATATATATATATATATATATATATATATATATTTTTTTTTTTTTTTTTTTTTTTTTTTTTTTAAAGTACATGTTGTTTGATATATTGGAGCGACAAGAGATAAGTAAAGTCAAGTTGTTTAAGATGGTCTCCCTTTAAATCGAAGTTTTTATTTAATATTTTGTTAATTGAAACGATTAAAAGGAATACAGATGCAAGTTTAAAGTCCAAGCAGTGGTTGAATATGATCTACCTGATAATCACAACAGATATGTCCAATATTGTCAAAATAGCCTCATTTTTCTTTTGTTTTCCTTCAGAAAGTTTTGAGTTTTAATTTCAATATGCATCTAAATGAAACTTGTTGCCTCCAATATATCTATAAATTAAACGTGTTATTTTGTTTAAAAAAATACAATAATTAAAATTCCGATCATTTTTACCTTTGTTATTAACTTGAAAATATTTGTTGTGATAAAACAAATAATAGTAATTAGGGGGGGGGGGGGGGGGGGTAAACCTTAGTTATTATAACAATAACTTAAGGTTTAAATAGTCGGCAATTTTAATTATTTTATAATAAATATAATTTTTCGGCTCAGAGTGTTTGAATTTTTTTTTTGTTTTTTTTTTGTTTTGTAAATCTTGTTTGTTTCTAAAAATTGATCTCTAAGTTTGCATTGTAAAGACTTAAGTTTGCATAATGAAGTGGGAAGATGTGTTGTGTGGAAAACTTGCTCTCAATACAATAGTTACACACTAGTGTGCCACATAGTTGAAGCCGCCAGTCAGATTTTCTGATGTATCTGTGAAACACCGTCTCCGGCCTCACATTATATTTGTCTTGATAGTTTTAGTTTTCCGTTGCAATCGGATAAAGTTTCTCAGTATTCATTCCATTTAATTTAACAGTTTACAAAAACAAAAATGCCGAAATATTGATAAATCCAATATAAATTACATACATAATTTAATATTGTATTTTTTCGTGTAAAATATTAAAAGGAAATTCCGAGCCTGAAAATTATATTTTCATTCTTTTTACAGGTTTATTTATAGTTTTTTTCTTTCTTATTTGAAATCAAATCGATTGGCGATAGAAATAATTTTGGAATGTCTGGATATCCTCGGACATTTGCCAAATGTTTACTTTGTCCCTAATGAAGTCTTCCTATCTAACCTGTTTGAATTGTAAATTACCTAACTAATCGATTTGGTTCAAATAAGTTAAAAGAGAAACAGTTTGAATTATTGTGTTTTTATTTGGTTAACACCTCTTGTTAATTGACAAGTTTTCTCGAGTAGTGATTTTACAGTTGCCAGTAAATGATTCCAGTCCTCAACACCTACATTATACAAAACATTGAAATAATTAGACAAATATGTCCGTTCACCAAAAACGTTATTTTGCTTCACCAAGAAGTGATCCCCAGTCCCGTATGAGAAATACTTTTGTTTTCAACACTAAAAATAAATAGTTGTGAAAACAGGTGACATTCAAACGTCATCTTGACATCTCTCAGGTATCAAATTTTCAAAAATAATTGGTTGTTCTCATTGTTCCATCTTAAGATGAAATCATATTGAACGATAAAAGCGAACACGGCTCTAAAATTGAAATTCTGCAACCAACCACAAATCGTATAATCATTTCTTGTTTTCTTTCTGGTATTACTTTATGTGCTTACAGTTTTAAATTTAAAATTGATGTTGTTTGTACTTGTTTGTCTGTCAACCCTTGCCAGACAAGTAAAGCCACTGGGAAACCCTTGAAATGTTTAACATATGCACAAACTAATTTTTGTAAAGAAATATATTTATCCAAAACATCGGTAAATACACAATTTCTTCCTTGGTATCCTTAATTTGTTCAGTGATTACTGATGAAAATAATGACAAGGTTATCTGTAGCTTTGGATTAACACAGTTCAAGTCACCAAACCAATATGTTCGGTTTTGAAAGAGCGTGTTGTGATTCAGCTTCTGGAAGCACTCCTAAAGCTTTTATCAGCTTCTGGAAGCACTCCTAAAAGTGGTATCAGCTTCTGGAAGCACTCCTAAAAGTGGTATCAGCTTCTGGATGCACTCCTAAAAGTGGTATCAGCTTCTGGAAGCACTCCTAAAGCTGTTATCAGTTTCTGGAAGCTCTCCTAAAGCTTTTATCAGCTTCTGGAAGCACTCCTAAAAGTGGTATCAGCTTCTGGAAGCACTCCTAAAAGTGGTATCAGCTTCTGGAAGCACTCCTCAAAGTGGTATCAGCTTCTGGAAGCACTCCTAAAAGTGGTATCAGTTTCTGGAAGCATTCCTAAAGCTGTTATCAGTTTCTGGAAGCTCTCCTAAAGCTGTTATCAGCTTCTGGAAGCACTTTTCAAGCTGATATCAGCTTCGAGAAGCCCTCCTCAAGCTAAGTGACATTATTTATTCTTTATCGTCTTAAATAGAAAACAGGTCCAATGATAAAATTGGATGTTTTTGTCTATTAACAAGAGGTGCTAATATTTGTTTACCATGCCAATTGCTTGTTACTTTTTATTTTTGATAATGCCTTTAGAAAATAAGGATTTTATTGTGTTTTTGGTTGATTGATTTACAATAACCAAGTTAGAAATGATTTCTCCTGTCTTTCACTTCTACAACCTCTTCTTTTAATTTCTCTGTGTTTTACATTTATATATATTTTCTAAATAAATATATATATATATAATATTAAATTTTAAAAAAAGCATCATGGTAAGTAAACAAAACTGAGATGGCTATTATTTTTTGAAGAGTTGTTTATTTTAGCTCTCTAGCTAAACTAAAACATGCACTTAGCTGGACTGTGTTGCTATGATACCGAATCTTTTATTATATATTTTTGTTTATTTCATATTTTGTTTGTTCTTTTTTTGTTTTCATTAATTATTTCCAGACATGATGTTAAGGTTACATTTCATGCCGTTTTTTTACGTTGGATATTCATGAGAAACATCTCCCTTGTTACTTAGTGTTAATAAACTTATAAAAACCAACGAGAAAATACTTAAAATTTAACTTATAAAAATTGTCGTTTTACATTTTGTTAGCGGTTTAACCACCTCCAACCTGTCGTTAAAATTAATAGAGATAAAAAACCCCGTCTTATTCAATAATTAAATTATAGACACAAAATGTTCTTTCCGAGGGGAAAAAGTTATTTGATTCAACATATTTTCTTTTTTCTAAATGGTAGATCAATTTAGAATACTATCCCTTTCTCTTGAAATATATTTGATTACTTCTGCCTGTTATATATACTGATTTTTTTTTTTTTTTTTTTTTTTTTTTTTTTTCATTTATTTGACTACGGTCTATCACTATTCTATCTATTTTTAATAATCATTTTTTATTTGCTCCATTGAAAACTTTAGTTAGCAAATTCACCAAATACACGTTTATTTATTTTAACATAATTTTGAATCATTCATTAATTAATTTTTTATTTTTTATTTTATTTGTGTTGTATTGGTTATTATTTAATTCAAAATTTTCTTCTAATTCACTTGAAAAATTCTTCTTTTAACTTTTGTATTTAACTTTTCCTTAATTTTATCTCAATGAGTTAAATACTTTTGTGGTTTTACATTCGGCTAAATTCTGAGTAAACTTAACTTTATTAAATTGCATCAATACATGCGATGCGTCATCATTCACTAATTCTTAATAGTCCCTTTTTTAGTAAAATGAATAAATTTATTGTATAATATACTATAATGGAATAAATATTCAATTATTGTATTAATTTTTTTTAGCTAACTTATTAATGAGATGTTTTTATGTTTCTTTACGAATGAGGTTGAGAAATGAGTTACTTTATTTTGTCCCGTAGTTTATCCGAAAATAAACGCATTCAGTTTTGGTTCGTTGCCTCTGGACGAAGGCAGTTTTGCCAATTTGCAGTGCATCGTAAGCCTGGGCGACGTCCCCTTGGAAATAGAATGGTCTTACCCGGGTATGGCGGGCGAGTCAGGTGTGGTCATCACTCGTATGCCCCCGAGGTTAAGCATGCTGACCCTCGCCTCAGTAACTCGGCAAAATGTCGGCAATTATACATGCTCAGCCAGCAACGCTGCTGGAACCGATTCTTACTCTACCTTCCTTACTGTTAACGGTTTATAATTTTTTTCAAATCATCGGACTTTCATATATTTTTGTTTGTAGTTGTTCTATATACGCTGCATTTTTATTTCTTCTATCTGGGTTGTCTTTCTCACCTTCTCTTTTATATATATATATATTTTCATTTTCAAATTATTGAATTTTATAAATAAGATGTGAAAGTGTGACAATGGTGTTTATATCCCTGATCTGTGTGAATGTATTATTTTCCGGTGGGTCCAAGTCGCTCCTGTGGTTATGGCGTTTAGTTTCGGGGACAAGCCTCTGAATCAGGGGCAAGTGGTTTCGGTGATGTGCACAGTAGTGGAAGGAGACAGCCCGATATCGCTGTCGTGGACAGTAGACAACAGGCCTATCGAAAACGGGGAGAACGGTGTCACCCTCGTCCCCATCGGGGACAAGAACGTCATTCTAACCATCGCATCTGTCGGCGCCGAAAACGTCGGCAACTACTGTTGTTCGGCAAACAACACTGCCGGCGTCGATAACAAATATTCGTCTCTTAATGTCAACGGTGAAGTTTGATTATATCCTCTTTGTAAACTTACTCCTTTGAGTTTTGCATTTACTCTCTAATCCATCATCAATTTTTGTTATGTATTTTTTTATTTTTTTCCTTTTTCTTTTATTTCTATTTATTTATATATTTGTTTATTTTCAAATCTATTTTATTTAATATTGGGAATTTTTTAAGTGGTCCCCCACATAATTCCATTTGACCTGGACGAGGAAGTGGACAATGGAGAGAGTGTTCAGCTCAACTGTCACGTGTCCAAGGGTGATAAGCCGTTAAAAATCACGTGGAGTTTCCAGGGTGACGATCTGTCGTCACACATGGGTATCGAAACCATGAAAATGGGAGACAGATCTAGCATACTAAGCATCGGTTCGGCGATGGCTGCTCACTCCGGCAATTACACTTGTTGGGCGTCTAACCTCGCCGGCTCGGCCAGTTACACCACTTCCATATTTGTCAACGGTAGAGCAAACAAAACAACGTTTATGTTTTAGGACCGTCTAGAAAGGATTTGAAGTAGTTTCTTCCTCATTATATGTTTCCTCTCTCCGGTCAAGTATATTTTCCCTCTATATTTATTTACTTATATTTCCATTCAACCGGAATTTCCTCCCAACATTTTTTTTATTCATTCCATATCTTTTCTCCATTTATTTTTCATTGTATTTGCAGATGAAAACATTTCATTTGGCTGTTTCTCACTGTTAGGGTGGAATCATGCATGCAGCTGAACATGTTCGGCTTGCTTTGCGAGGAAGATAAGAGTCTTGACCACTCACTAGTTATCTTGTCACATGCGGTGATTGGCACTAGGTACTTCTTGTAAAACTCTTACGCTTTATAATAACTAGTAAATCTTGTTTATGTGTATAGTTTTACTCTGTTCTTTTCGCTCCGACATTTTTCATTTTATAAAAAAAATATAATTTCTATTTCACGAAGAAGATAAGTTGTTCTAGATGGTTAGTTAATTTATATATATATTTTTTTGTTTGGTTATTAATTACATTAGGATAATTGATTTTGTGTGCTGTGTTTGTACGGTACAGCGAGCTCAAGTTAGTTTAGTTTCCTTGTCTCGTTTGTTTGTCCGTTTCTTTTCTTTCTTATTTCCTAATTGTAAGAGTGAGAAACACTTGTTTAACCGAACCGTAAATATTTGAGATTTTTCTTGAAAAATAAAAGACGGAAAGAGTGGTTAATTAATATGATGTTTGTTGCTCCAGTACGACCTTACATCGTCCCGTTTGCGTTTGAGGAGAATAATTTTGCCGGGGAGACGGTTCAGTTGAACTGCTTCGTACCCAAGGGCGATACTCCGCTCAAGATAACCTGGAGTTTTCACGGCGAGGATCTGTCGTCTCACATGGGCATGTCGACGTCGCGAGTCAATGAGCGCACATCTCTGCTCGCCATTACATCCATAATGGCCGCCCATTCAGGCAATTACACTTGCACCGCGGAAAACCCAGCTGGCTTCTCAGATTTCACTGCCATGTTGGTCGTGTCGGGTCAGGCAATTATTTTCTAAACCCTCACTATCATCCCATGTACTTTATTCCTTCTTCTTCAGCATGTGTATTATTATTTTATTTTCATTTTTTCCTTCACTCTCATCATTGGTTTCATCATACACGTCTCATTTTTTTTTTTTTTTTTTTTTCCAAGTTTAATTTTAGTTGCTTCATTGCTGAAAGCAGTTTTTCACTCTTAATTAAAAAGTTTTTAGGAAGGCTACAGCTAAACCAAACCTACAGCAGTTGTACTTCTGTAAAAAAAAAAAAAATTAAATAAATAAAATTAAATAATAAATAAATAAAATAATTGGTCATAAAAATTATTATTTTCATTATTAAATTAAACTGTTAATTTATTTTACTAAACAATAGGCTTCATCAATAAAAATTCAAGCCTTACAGAAGTGCTATAGAATTCTAAGATATAAAGCAAAAACATTTATTATTAAGGCATTTGGGTTTTATTAAGGAAATATGTTATGAATATATAAATTAAATCTATCACTCTATATCAGGGGCCTGGAAACTTTTGAGGTGGAAATTATTTTAGAGCAGTAAATATTTTTTACAAATAAGGAAATGTTGAATTAATTTATCAATACAAGAAAAATCACACAAGAAAAGTTTGAAAGTTGAAATTTTATTTTTGAATTGTAAATTACAAATGTTGTGGTGGTTGAGTTTGGGCTAGACAAGTTGTCGACTGGGATGTGATGCATTAAGTATGATTTTTGCAAGCACTGATTTCCTGTTAAGCAATCCTTGTTGTAAAGAAATGGTTCAACTTCATTTGACCCCCGGAAAGCCTCTAAGAAGAACATCTAATAAATCCTCTTTGTCAGTTGGCTAATCATTAAATTACCGAAAGTCAAGTCTCCTTGCTATAAAGGTGTCGGTGATCTTAATTGCCGAATCCTATTTCACTAAAGTTATGAAATTGCTTTTTTGGAAATGTTGGGCAAAAAGTGCTTTCTGGAAGAGTATTTAATGAAAATTAATCACATCCTTATTAAATTTATGTTTGAAATTAAAACAAGACCCTTTTTACTTGGTGTGATCGTATGAGCACTCTCATCTGCTCTAGGCAGGGTTTTATCGAGTGGCTCAAGTTTGTTGTTGCCGTGTATTCAAGGACGGCTTCTCTCCACTACAGTAATCCCACAAGCAGTGGCGTAGCTCGGGCATTGGGCACCCCCCTCCCCCCCCCCCCCCCCAATCATTTTTTGGGGGCCTCTCGCCAAGCAAAATTGATGAGCAAAAAACACTGTCAGGGGGCCCCCTGACAGTGGTGGCCCCCCACAGTGCAGGCCCATAGTTAAAATTTAATTTTAAGAGTGAAAATACTATATTTATTATAAAGGGTTTTTATTTTATTGTTAATATTGATTTAGTTTTTAGAATTTTATATTAAATCTAACATTTGTTGAAACTTTTTTTTCATATTGATACCTTTACATTTTTCTTTCCGTCTATTTATTTGTATTTAAAGAACAAAAAACTTTAAGAGAGCTTTTATAATCTGTATTTGTGAAGGGAATAAGAACTAGGTGTTAGAGCAGTATAAAAGAAAAGGTGCATGTGTTGTCGTTGGTCATTGTGTGCAGTCGATAGTAATTGTCTTGTCTGGATTATCAGTTGTTTAATGGGATCCCCTTGTTGGTACAATACTGGTAATTTCCTGTTAAATTATTATTATTATTATTATTACGCATTTAATTATTTTTCCAGTTTTAAGTGTTTTGATCTTTTAGTTCTTTTTTTTTGTATGATTAGAGTTTTATTTGTGGTTTTGCTTTTGATTATTTTATTTATCTGTATTTGTGTGTAAATGGAGTGGTTGCCCACATCATCCCGTTTTGGTTGGACGGGGAGGTGAACAAGGGGGAGAGCGTTCAGTTGACTTGTCACGTTTCCAAGGGGGACAGACCCCTCGAGATCCTCTGGAGTTTGGACGGCGAGAGTCTCTCGTCTCACTTAGGCATATCCACCACTAAAATCGGGGACAGATCCAGCATCCTCATTATAAATTCGGCGACGGCCGCCCATAACGGTAACTACACTTGCACCGCGAGTAATGCGGCGGGCACCGTCAGCCATACCACTTCCATTCACGTCAACGGTAAACTTTTTCTTTTTAGAAGATTTGTGTCCGGGGAATTCAAAATAGATTACTTTCCTTCGTTTCTTTAGAGAGGAAAAATTTAGAATTTTATTTTTAATCGCAGTTATTTTTTGTCTGTTTTGTTTTTTAATTTAATTTTTTTCTGCACCCTTTTACCTTTATGTTTCTGCACCGAGAACCACCCTTTTTGATGCCCGAATGGTAAAGCATTTGCAATTTCAATACCTGGACGTCCCGTCCCGGAAATAAATCTAAATAAACTATGGCTACAAGAGGAAAGCGATGCACTCCAGCACCCGGGAGTCCAACAAGTACCCTTAATCCTTATTCTATTTCTTGTATCAACATATTTAACTAAATTATTAAATCCGGATTGCAATTGGACTCGATATCTAATGTTAGTTAATTTGCATAGGAAGAGTTGTGAACGAGTTGAATACTGCCAGTTTGTTAATTTGTTGCCGACTCTTCTCAAATGTTTTGAGTCGAGTCATGATGTAACAACTTTGCCGGTGTTCAATCGATTCCACAGTCCCGTGTCTCCTTTGTCCAAAATAATACGTTTTTCATTTTATATTTTTTTATTTAGCCAAACTAATTTATGATTTGAAATTTTGTGAATTCGGTTTTATTACATCTCTTTTGAAAACACGTTGAAGGGAATTTTTTTTGTTTTCCCAATTTTAATTTGTTTATTATTTTACTACTGTGGGGGGGGGGGGGGGAGCCCAGTTTGGCAAATACATTATTTTTTCTTTTGCTCTTTCTATTTAAAACATTAATTGTTAAAGTAAAGTTATGTAAGGAAAGAGTACATTTCTCTTGTCTCCTGTAGTTCTGCCGCACATTCTTCCTTTCGGCATGGAGGAGGAAATTAATGCCGGTGACAGTATACAGATGGCTTGCTACGTTTCAAAAGGCGACAAACCTCTTAACATTTCGTGGAGTTTTGAGGGGGAAGATCTGTCGACACACGTCGGGATTTCGACGACTAAAGTCGGGGAAAAAACAAGTTTACTTACGATAGCGTCTGCGATGGCCGCTCACTCAGGGAATTTCACATGCACCGCGAGCAATGCAGCAGGACATACCAATTATTCTACTTCAGTCCATGTCAACGGTGAATTCATTTTTTTGGATGTTTTTCTAGATGTTGCTTTTTTATTTATTTTAATTGTTTATGTTCCTTTTTGTTTCTCACCTTTCTACCCGACTTTTTTTTTTTTTAAATCCCTGAAAAATTATAAAAGAAAAAAATGATCTGCCTCTTAATCGTTGTGTCACTTGATTCATTATTTAGCCACTGATTGTTTATTGGAATAATATTGCTATGGGGTCTTGTTTTATTTTGGTTTCACATTTTTGTTGTGCGTTTAGTTTTTTTTCCGTTTAATTTGGAGTCGATCGGTTTGACGAAGGGAGATGTGTGTGGATGATTTTGCAGTCGGCCCTAGGTTACAGCCGTTTAGTTTCGGTGAGAGGGCGGTGAATAGGGGTCATACTGTCATGGTCCCCTGTAGTCTGATTGACGGAGATAGGCCCATCAAACTCCAATGGCTTTACAACGGTTTCGATCTTTCGTCCAAGCTCACCGACGTTACCGTCATGCCCATCGGCGATAGCTCCTCAGTTCTGTCCATACCTTCTGTGGAAGCACATCATGCCGGCAATTATACCTGCACCTCGTTCAATATAGTAGGCAAAGATTCGTACACTTCTACGCTTGTCGTCAACGGTAATAAAATCATTTCTTGGCCGAATGGTTGTTTATAATAAACCTAGATGCACTTTATTTATTTTTTAAATTATACTTATTTTTCATTACATTGTTTTTATATATGCCTATATATTATTTTTCCCCTTCTCTTCCTATATTGACACTTGAATTTAGCCTGTTACAATTAACAATTTTTATGTTACATATTTTTATTTGTAGTATCTGAAGCGTTCAAAAAAAAAAAAAAATTGTAATCGGTCTAGGATGAATTACAATTAGAGTTTTGCACTTATTTAGGATTAAATTTACACCTAAGCTTAAATATTTTTAAAAATATTTGTAGTCCCATTTTTAAAATATATATATTCTGTATTACTATGTGTAGGGAATGAGAGAACGGTACATAAAATAGCGTATTTTTCTAATAATTGACATTTTTAGTTCAGCCCAAAGTAGCCCCATTTACTTTTGGTTCGGAGCCGTACCAGGCCGAAGAGTTTGTTTCGGTGACTTGCTCCGTTTCGCACGGTGATTTGCCCATCACTATATCCTGGTTATTGAACGGCGAGCCTCTCAAGCCGACTGAGGATATCGAGATTACAAAAAGCGGACATCGAATGAGCATACTGAGCATCGAATCTGTCGTCGGCATTCATATGGGCAATTATTCATGTGTGGGAAGTAATTCGGCCGGCTCCGACGTACATTCCTCCTATCTCACAGTTAACGGTTTGGATTTCTTACTTTTATATCTCTTAGAAGAGGATGTTTGTATATTGAGATTGAACTGAATTTTTATTTTAATAATTTCTTATACCCCTCCCTTCCTGAACAATGTTAAGATTTTATTTATTCTTATTATCTATTTGTTTTATCATTTGGAAACTAATGTATTTGGGTCGCCTGGTGGACGGGATTTAAGAGGTCTGTTTGTTGTATTTAGTCCCACCGTTTGTGTCGCCGTTTACATTCGGAGATAGGCCTCACGAGGCGGAGCAGTTTGTGACGGTGACGTGCGCCGTGACGCAGGGAGACCTCCCGCTCCACATATCTTGGCTCTTCGACGACGAACCTCTCACCTCCGACCCGGACCTCACCATTTCTATGAACGGCAAGAGAATGAGTATTCTCGCCATAGATTCTGTTTCCGGCCTCCACAGCGGAAATTATTCTTGCATCGCCAAAAACAAAGCTGGGACCGATATGCATTCTTCTCGTCTGCTAGTCAACGGTTGGCCCTCGTGAATATGTGGCTCGTTTATTAGGCGACTTTTAGCAAATTCTGTGTAGATTGCGATGATTGTTAGATTACCGAAAGGAATATTTGGTAGAAACTCACCTGTTGATGCTTATTTTGTCTTGCTCACTGTTCCCTCTTTATAACTAAATTATTTTCATTCCGCCTTTATCAATTCATCTTGATTGAAACATTCAAAGTATTTAACCGCATTTTTATAGTTACACCTAAAATCCACCCGTTTACGTTTGGCAACGACCCCTACGAATCAGAGCAGTTTGTGACTATCGCTTGTGCCGTCACCCAGGGCGACTTTCCCTTAGAGATAAGTTGGCTGTTTAACGGAGACGAGTTAGAGAGTTCGGAGGACGTCTATGTTACCAAGGCTGGAAAGCGTTCGAGCTCGCTGACCATCGAGTCGGTAGCGGGGAAGCACGCCGGCGACTATTCGTGCATTGCTAAGAATAATGTCGGGCGTGACGTTCATACCAGCCACCTTTTTGTTAACGGTCGGTTGTAGTGACATAAAAACTTGATTTTATTTTTTGCATGCCATTTAGACTTTTTTTCATTTTATAAATTATTAAACCAAGTAACCGATGTTTAGATGAAGATGTCATTAAACTCTTTCTTCCCCCTTTATCCTTTCATTCGATCCTTATTTTGTTTTTATAGTTTAATTTAAATTTGTTTATCAGTTGAATAATTGTGATATGATTTTGTTGGAATGGCATTGTGTAGTAGCTCCCAAGATGGTGCCGTTTTGGTTCGGCGCCGAGAGTTTTGAAGAAGGTCAGTCGGTGAGTGTACAGTGTTCAGTGTCCTCGGGGGACCTCCCTCTCAACATCATGTGGTTGTTCGATAACGACCCCCTGCAAACGACCGATGACGTAATCACTTCTAATTTCGGACACAGGGCTAGCGCCCTCAGTATCGAGTCCCTTTCGCGAAAGCATGTCGGCAATTATACTTGTTTGGCCGTTAACGATTTTGGAAAGTCGTTTCATACAGCTCAACTGATTATTAACGGTTGGTTTTCAACTGATTTTAGAGGGGGGAATGTTTGCAGTAAGCATTTAAACTGTTTTTATATCGTTTGTTTGTTGTTGTTTTTGTTTTTTTAATTTTTATCCCCTGCTCTGATTATTATTTTTGTTAATGCTGCTAAATGTTGCGCAGTCGTTCCTAGAATGCTTCCCTTCTCGTTCGGAGACGAACCCTTAGAAGAAGACCAGCCGGTGTCTGTCCAGTGTATGATAACTGCCGGCGATTTGCCGGTCGATATCACGTGGGAGTTGAATCACCAGGTGATTGTTCCCAGTGAAAGCGTGAGCGTGGTTAGGTTGAACCGACGAGCGAGTTCGCTCAGCATCGATTCGGTCAAAGAGTCTCACGCCGGCAATTACACATGCATTGCTGTCAACAAGGCTGGCACCTCATCCCACTCCTCAGAACTTTATGTCAACGGTTCGACCGTATCACACTCAGTATCTTAAACTTTCCTTCTTTTTTTTCTCTTAAACTGTAGTCTTGTTTATAGATGTTATCTTTATTTTTATATTTTATTTTAATTTTTTTATGATTTATCTTTTCCTTAGTAACAGTGACAAATCTCCCCTCCCTAAAACTCCACTTTCCGCACATAGATCCCTAATTTAAATCCTTTTATTTTAACGCATTTGGTTTGCTGCTTAGCGGTGCCCAAGGTAGTTCCGTTTTCGTTCGGACAGAACCCTGTTCAGGAAGGCACGTCGACCACGTTACAGTGCACAGTCAGCGAAGGAGATCTGCCCATCGACATGGCTTGGTATTTCAACGACAGTCTCGTGGAAAACACGGATTTTATAACGACGTCGCGTCTCGGCCGCAGAGTCGATATACTGAATATCGAGGAGATATCCATGTCGAACGCGGGCAGATACACTTGTCGGGCTAATAACTCGGCCGGTTCCGATAACTACTCTGCCGATCTTTTAGTCAACGGTTATAATAGTTTATTTTTACCTTACATCTAATTTTTCTAAATCTGCATTAGGATAAATTTCTTTTAACTTTTTTTTAAAATGTGTTTATTGTGAATGCTTTTATCCTACAATTTAAAAGAGTATCGATTAAAAATGCCGAAATAATAGAGTGGGAGTAGCCAATGAGAATGCCATGCCATCGTCCAATATGAAAACAAATGATATTTGTTTACATAACACATTAGTAGTATGGATATTAAATATGCATTACCAAATATTAAGTTGAACTAGTAAAGGCAGAAGTAACAGTCTTAATAAAGTTGGCAAGTCGAGGGGGATGGTTTGTTTAACACAACTTGCTCACCTGATCAAAGTTGTTAATCTATGCTCTTCTAAATTGTCGGATAACGGTCTAATGTTGAATGATCATCTTACACACTTATTTAAACTAATTTATCTAACACTGAACCCACGTTACTTCCTATTTTTTATCCCCTCAATCTCTACGGTGGTATCCGTCATATTGTAGCTACTTATACGGGGTCGATTGGTCGGTTGTTATAAAGATTTTGTGGTCAAGTGCGCCATGTTGAAGGATGTGAAGCCGAAGGTAGTGGGAGAGGAAGATGTTTTGAGACGAGGTCTTGGCCGGGAAATCTCGACGTGTTACGTCGACTCCTCGATTGTCGGTTTTCTGTTCTGTTTGTCAGTTGCTCCTGAGATAGCTCCGACGGTTTCCGAGATAGTGGCGGTGCCTTACGACCAGGTGTCTCTGAGCTGTTTGGCGTCGAAGGGCGACCCACCCTTGTCGGTGTCATGGTCTTTCAGCACGTTCCGAGACGTGCCGGGGACGAGGGACCTTCCGCCGGGTACCCTGCTTCTTCGCATAGGTCCCGTACCTAATATTCTGACGGTGCCGGTAGTCACTCCGTTTCACAGCGGCTACTACACGTGCACCATGTCCAACCTGGCAGGATCGGATGTCCACACCACACGTGTTATCGTCAACGGCATGTAAACTTTTTTCAACCGTTTTTTACTTTACCCCTGAAAACTAATCCCCGAGCCCGGATTTGAAGCTTTAAGTTTTTCGTGATAAATAACAAAGTGTGAAAGTTTTGTGGTTTTAATTTAAGTAACGTGAAAGGTTTTGGTTTATCAGAGAGAATAACACTGTCGGCTTGGTTTCTGTTTTCTGTGTGAGTGTACTCGTAGCTGTGTGGGAGGTGTTGAGATAACTTGTGTTTCGTTGCAGTTGCTTTATTATTTGGTGTGAAATGTTTTGTTCTACTCACCACTTATTAACATTGTACATTTATTTATTTATTTTGTAATTAATGTAAGGAGCAGCTGTTTTACGCTTCTTGCAGTCATTTAAAGCTTTACAAATGGTACCACATGACAACAGTCTAGGCTCAATAGTTGTGTCATTAATTTTTCTTTGCCATTTTATAATTGCCGATTGATTTATTTGCAGCTGTTTTTGTTTTGTGTTGACTCAGTTGAGCCGAGAATCATGCCGTTTAGTTTCGGAGAGTCGCCTATATTTGCGGGTCAGTCGGTCCAAGTCACTTGCTTTGTCACCGAAGGCGACCAGCCCATCGACATATCTTGGCACTTTACCGAAACCGATAACATCGAGAAATTAGGCATAATCACGACGAAAATCGGCGTCAAAGCGAGTTTCCTGAACATCGACTATGTCGATTCACAACATTCTGGGAATTACAGTTGCACTGCAAAGAATGGGGCCGGTGTTTCCGTCTATTCAGCCACTCTTAACATCAACGGTAACATTCCATTTAGAGAAAAAACATAAAAGTATTCAAATTTAGACTTTCCATTCACTTGTGTTGGTACAGCTTTAAGGAAACCCCTCTGCCTGCCTTCAGTAATCTTTACATATTATTTATCCCAATTTGATTTGTAAAGCTTAGTTTTATTGTTATTGTTATTATTTATTTATTGTTATTATTATTTTCTCTTTTTTTTCTATTAAATTTAATTATTTTTGTTTTATCCTTTTAAATATCTGTAGATATAGTTTTTATTTTGTTGTACTCAGAGGGAAAAGATTGTGTTTTTAAAGATTGACAAGGTGTTTTTAGTTTTTGTTTTGTGCGTGCTCAGTCAAGCCGAGAATTGTGCCTTTGGATATGGGAGAGTCTTCCATATTTGCCGGCCAACCCGTGCAACTGAGTTGCTTGGTGGTTCAAGGAGACCCACCCCTGGACGTCAGGTGGACTTTTAATAACACGGACGTTTCGTTGCGGGATGACATTAGCACGGTTAGAGTCGGAAAGAAAGGTGTTATTTTAACAATAGAGTCGGCAGATTCCATCCACTCCGGGGTCTATACTTGTTCGGCCAATAATTCCGCTGGTTTCGACAGTCGATCTGCTTCCCTTGATATCAACGGTAAAGCTGATTCTTTTTTTTCTCAATAAATCTCGACAGAGATCTAAAGCCTTATTTTTATTTATTGTTGCGTTTGGTTGTGCCAACAAAGCAAGTTACTTCACTACAGTTATAGTCAGTTTGTGTAATTATTAAAAAGCCGATTCCTATAATTCCTTTATATAGTTATAATTTTATTTTATCCTAATTATTTTTATCAAAACTCAACCTTTTCTTTGATATTACTATTGTCATTTAAACTTTTTTTTTTTTTTTTTTAAATGTTTAAAAATGTGGTTAGTGGAGGTAATGAAGGAGGTATATTTGGCTCTGTTTTTTCGTTACACAGTTAAGCCGAGAATCGTGCCATTTGATTTCGGAGAGTCGACAATTTTTGCCGGCCAATCTGTTCAGATCAATTGCTTTGTGGCTGAAGGCGACCCTCCCTTAGACATCAAGTGGACTTTGAATAACACGGACATTTCGTTACGAGACGACATTACCACTGTTAGAGTCGGGAAAAAAGGCATTATTTTAACTATCGATTCTGCCGATTCCGTCCACGCAGGAATTTACACTTGCTCGGCGAACAATCCGGCGGGATTCGATAGTCGATCGGCTTCCCTTGACATCAACGGTAAACCTGCAACCTTTTTTTTTTTAAATATTCGTATCCATTTTTCCTCGGCTTTGTGTCGACTGTCGACAAAAGAAACAGAATTCTTTACATGCATTTCATAGATATTTGTTTTTTTTTTTTTTTTATCATTAAATGAGAAGGTGATTACTAATAATTTGTATGCTATTTATTTTTATTTATATTTTTATTTAAGTCCCTTCTATCCTTTAGAATAAAATGGGAAAATATGAAGTTTTAAGGGTAACGAAGGTGTAAGAGGTTTGTCTGTGCCCCACACAGTTAAGCCGAGAATCGTGCCGTTTGATTTCGGAGAGTCGACAATATTTGCCGGCCAATCTGTCCAGATCAATTGTTTCGTGGCCGAAGGCGACCCTCCCTTAGACATCATGTGGACTTTCAACAACACGGATATTTCTTTCCGCCACGACATGACAACTGTAAAACTCGGAAAGAAAGGCGTCACTTTGATGATAGACTTGGCCGATTCCGTCCACGCCGGCACTTATACTTGCAAGGCGAACAATCTGGCGGGATCCGATAGTCGATCGGCTTCCCTCAATATCAACGGTAAAGCTCTGAGGTGTCAGACTATTTTCTAATGGAGCCCTGTTAGTTCGAGTAAAAGTATGCGCCCACTAACCTAATGCAATCATTTGTTTGGATTGTAAACACGTATTTACCGCTTCTTTATTCCTTTTTTTATTATTAGTCGGTTTTGTTTTATTATTAGTCGGTTTTGTTTTATTATTAGTCGGTTTTGTTTTATTATTAGTCGGTTTTGTTTTATTATTAGTCGGTTTTGTAATTTAATAAATGGTAATTCCCGATGTTTTAGTCCTTATTTTTAATTTGTGACCTTGAAAAATGGGAAAAAAGATTCTTCAAATAAAAAAAAAATGAATTGGGCTAATGGTGGGTTTTCCATCTGTTTTCCATTGTTCAGTCAAGCCGAGAATAGTACCTTTCGATTTCGGAGAGTCTCCGATTTTCGCCGGACAGCCTGTTCAAATCAATTGTTTGGTGATACAAGGAGACCCGCCGTTGCACATCAAGTGGACGTTCAACAACACGGACATTTCCTCTCGGGACGATATGACGACAGTTAAACTAGGAAAGAAAGGCGTCACTCTCATGATAGACTCGGCCGATTCTATTCACGCCGGACTTTACACTTGTTCGGCTAGCAATCCGGCCGGATTCCACAGTCATTCGGCATCTCTTGATATCAACGGTAAAGCCAGCAGTTGTTTTTGTTTAGCTCCAGTTTGTGTGTAATCTACCGGCAAACCAAATATAATTTCTATTAATTTGTAAAGACTAGTTTGATGCATTCTGTAGACTCATCACTGTTTTATATAAACGTGACTCCTAAAATATTGATCCTACCGTTTTCTGTAGATTCTTATTATTATAAATATACATCAACTTGGTATATACCTATATCTTTATTTATTTTTTCCTTAATTATTTTTTCATTATTATTATTTTTTTATACATATTATGTATGTATTTTCCTCTCTTGTAAAAATGGAATATATATGTATGTTATTTATTTTGAAGTTAAATGAATTAAAAGTATATTGCGTCTGTTTGTGGGACCTAGTTAAGCCGAGAATCTTGCCGTTTGATTTTGGAGATTCGACCATTTTTGCTGGACAGACAGTTCATTTCAATTGTTTGGTGGTACAAGGAGACCCGCCGTTGGAAATCAAGTGGACGTTCAACAACTCGGACATTTCCTCTCGGGACGACATGACGACAGTTAAACTAGGAAAGAAAGGCGTCACTCTCATGATAGACTCGGCAGATTCTATTCACGCCGGACTTTACACTTGTTCGGCTAGCAATCCGGCCGGATTCGATAACCGATCGGCGTCTCTTGACATTAACGGTAAACAAATAACTGGCCGGGGTATTTAGGGATTAGTCAGTGATCTAGTATTGTTTTTATTTGAGCTTTTGTTGTGCCGACACTTTTTACCGACTCCTTTTTTCGCCTCCAACATTCTTTTTATATAGTTTTATTATTTATCTCGTTGTATATAAAATTCAATTTTTATTTAAATTTTAGGTGATTTAACAGTTTATTTTACTTACTTATTTATTAATTTATTTTTTATCCATTATATTTTTTATTATTATTATTATTTTATATTTTGTTTTCTTGTATAAAAGAAGATATGGGAAAATATATTTATTTTTTTACGAGAATGCGTGTTGAAGGGTGTTATGTGACTACAGATGTGTAGGTATTTTGTTGGTTGTTTGTCCGATCGCTAGTTAAGCCGAGAATAGTAGCTTTCGATTTCGGGGAGTCGACTATATTCGCCGGGGAGCCAGTCCAGGTGACATGTTTGGTGGCGCAGGGCGACCCCCCGTTGGACATCAGATGGACTCTCAACGACACGGATATTTCATCTCGACAAGATATGACTACTATTAAGCTAGGAAGGAAAGGCGTCACTTTGATGATAGATTCTGCCGATTCCATCCACGCCGGCACTTATACTTGTCTAGTTAACAATTCCGCCGGATCCGACAGTCGATCGGCGTCCCTAGATATCAACGGTAAATTAATTTTTTGCTCTCTCTTACGTCTAACCTCTAGATATTTCTTTCATCCTAACGGTTTTACCAATTTAATAATTTCATGCCGACCGAAAGATTTTTCAAATTCATCGTGTTTTTAAAAAGTAAAAAATCGGTGTTTGAAGAAAGTCTGTTTTCCCATTTTATCAGAAGGCGGTTGCTATAACTACTATTATTATTTATTTTTGTTTTGTTTTCCTATAATTTTCAACTACTTTCATCTGTTAGTAAATTAACACTTATTAATTCATCGACACACTCACACTCATCTATATAAAGTTGCACACTGAGTTTGTTGTTTATGTCTGTGTTTGATTGTTTGTTAATGTTTTGCTAAGTGAAATCCAGACTGTTTTTTTTATTTTCCTGCACTTGGGGAAACTGTGTTTAACAACTATAAGTTTTCCTTTAACATGTTACTTATTTGGAGCACTCAAGCACCTTTCTCGAATAAGAAAATCACTTTTCACTTTTAGTTACAATGTTTGTGTTCAAAATCTTTATTTAAACATATAATTTTATAAAATAGGTCAGCATTTCTTTGCAGGACATAAGATGGATTTTGTACATCTGCGACTCCCACTTTAAATATTATTGCTCAAATGGTACTGAATTTTCAAACGATTTGTACGGTTACATATTATATTACTGTGAAATCTCGATTGTCATGTGCACTCGTGTATAATATTCGTCATTGAATCGGTTTTAATAATAAAAAATGGAATATAATTGCCATCCAAACATTTCCCACTTAACTGACATTTCCAACTTAACTGACATTCCAACTTAGCGTGTCCATGGGGCTAAAAGCACCTGTCCCGTCTGCTCGGCTATCGATGATTTAAGGGTGGCACAAGGTTGCGGGTTCGATCCCGTGCCATGGTGCTTCGATCCACATCTATAAATCAAGGCAAGGGTGTCTGTGAGTCGAGAGCGGTACAGGGTCATGGGTATGACTCCCTCCCCATGCCTGATGTTCTGATTTACATAGCTCACTAATGATGACACTGTACTCACTCAACAATACTCAACTTTGGTGATACATTGTACATCGGTGTGATGTCTAAAGTGAGGTCTTAATAAGGCCTACTTGTTAAGTTGCAACAAGTGCTTGTCCCTGCCCGTCTAGTTCAATACTAGCACTTACTACTAGATTCCTTTTACTGAAAGGTTCTGGGTTCCAGACAAAACCTTGTACGGTAACCTTCCTGACAAAACCTTGTACGGTAACCTTCCTGACAAAACCTTGTACGGTAACCTGCCTGACAAAACCTTGTACGGTAACCTTCCTGACAAAACCTTGTACGGTATCCTTTCTGACAAAACCTTGTACGATATCCTTCCTGACAAAACCTTGTACGGTAACCTGCCTGACAAAACCTTGTACGGTAACCTTCCTGACGAAACCTTGTACGGTATCCTTTCTGACAAAACCTTGTACGATATCCTTCCTGACAAAACCTTGTATGGTAACCTTCCTTACAAAACCTTGTAACTTAATCAAAACTTTCTCCTATCCGTAGGGAAGCTGAATTGTAATCCCAAATTAATTAATTCATAACATTTTCTATAAAAATTGTGAAACCTCACATTTAAGCTTCAAATATAAATAGGTGTGATTTCTCTGAACTCTTATGTCAGTTTAATTAAAGTCACCTCGATTTAGGCTCCATGGCGACATATCATAAAAACCTCTTTTTGGACTTAGGGGGGGGGGGGGGGGGGGGTTAAAACATATTCTGCTCAGTCGGCAAAAGTCAAATTTGTAGAAATGAGTAACTGACTTGATTTTAAAATCCCGGTGTCCCAAAAAGAACTTTTCTGGTCGCCAAAACGATCCGGTTTTTAATAAAGCTTTTGTAAGTATTTTTTTTTCAACTAAAACACTGCATGTACTAAATTATTTTTCACAATAATTTGCAATTATAAGAATAACAAATAACAAGTAAGACAACGCTTCACGTAAGTACATGAGGCGATAATCACCTGTTTCTGTACGATTAAATTAAAATTATTAAGTGTAAAACTTTAACAGTTGCATATTCTTTTTCTAAACTTCTAGGTCTTTAAATTTATGTATAACGTGTCATGGTGACTAAAAACTTTTTTTTAGTCACCTGCCATATTGGCCCGATCTTGGAAATATTAAGTGTGAAAACTCCAAAAAATGTACTCCAAGTGTGTAAGTGTGTTGTCACATATATGCTGAGATGCACCTGTGTGCCGAATATCATGTTCCTAGCTATAGTAGTTTATAAATTTAAACATGCCAACAGACAGACAGACAGAGCTGTTATATAAGGTTTCTTTTAGTGTATTGTGCAGAAACCTGATAGGGGAAGCATTATTTGTGATAAATTTGAGGAATAAGAATGCATATTGAAAAGTTTCTCAATGCAATAGTAACTTTTGATGGATTTACCCGTGTTAAGGTCGGTAATTCAAGTCTGTTATCTGTTCAGACGTGTGGAGCCTAAATTGGTGGACCGACTTCAGTGAAATTTGGCCTACATAATCAGAAAAACCATACCCATAGGAGAATTAGACAAATTAATGTTAGCTTTAAATTTTAGGGCGATACTCCCAAAAACTGTGGAGAAATAATTTCTAAAAAACAGTCCCCACGAATTTAATAAAAATATTTTAAAATGTAGTCAATTTCAATATTACTTCCAAGAGATTCTAATTAAATCTGATTTTTCTGGAAATTGACAACAAAGTGTAAACAATCACCTGTTGATCACTTTTACATATTTTTATTAATGAATCGATTAAATTAGATAAATTTCAGTCGCATGTGCATATGAGAAAGTGTTGATTAAGTTGATTATACTGATAATTTAATTTTTGTATTTTAAAGATACAAAAAACCAAAATGGAGAGGGGGGCCCCCACTCCCGACTATGTTTCCCGGTTTTAACTTTGGGTAATCTGGCCTCCCTACTACGCACATTATACTTGAGATTTTACAGTAAACACTCATTTCAAGTCATGTATTTATACAAAATTCAATTATTGACAGTGACTAAACTTTGGTTAATTATTATTTATTTATAACAATTAAGAAAATGTAAAGAAAGAAGAAGTTTAATTAAGAACATTACAAAATTTGGATTAAGAATGAAGGGAGAATGGGCGTTTGCAACACTTTAAAACCCTCTGCCCTTCACTTAAATACAAAATTCTAATCCATAATATATTTTAGTTTGATTCCACTTGTGCGTGACATGTTACACACACACACATATATATATATATATATATATAAAATATCCTTGTGTCATTTAAGTTTAGACAATGTAAATAATAAGCAAATATAAGGGATTGTAAACTTTTTGTTAGGTAAGCGTTGTGTAGTGGTTGAACGACCCCTTGCCATGTTAATAACACCTACTTGATAGAAATGTGAATTAAATGTATTATATATCTGTTGCAGTTCCCTCTGTAAGACTCCTCTTTATTGTCAATAAAAGCTTAATAACAAATACCTAACCTAATGTTGGTAAATAACAAGTTGTAAATGTTCATTAGACAAATACCTTCAAAAGCACAAACCTTACCCGTTATATCGACTCCTTTACATAAAAATACCTTGCTGTGTACAAAATAAATAGAGAGAAACCTTTATCTTTCTCTTTGAGAGCCTACCTTATTTTCCTGCTGAATAAAACTTGATTTTGTCCCAAATTTTCATTTGTTTTAAATTGATAAATTATTGATAAATTATGAATTATTGAGTTGAATTATTGTGATATTTGAGCATTAGTTACAGCAATTCAAAAATAAAACAATGTATTTACTCTTCAAGTTTTGTTCAAATTTCAAACTACCAAAATTTGTGTTCAAACATCTCTTTTACACTAATCAACATTATAATTGATAAAACAGTGACTCGAGAGAAAGGTGTGTGTGTGTGGGGGGGGGGGTGAATGGAGCATGCGCTATTGTTTTTGGATTCTCTTTTGTTTTTGCTGTTTTTTGTGTTTTGATTTTGGTTGGCAGTTGTAATTTTAGGCTCGTTACATTTTTCTTAAATTTTGATAATTTTTTTGGCAATTATTGGTAATTTGAGCATCATGTTTCGATTGCTATTGCTCAAGTAAGTGGGTCGAATTAGGAGTAGACTTCTTTGGCCTAACTTTTAGTTTCTCAAGGTACATTTTTATAATTTTTTTTCTAACTCATCTTTTTAACCAGGTTTTTTTTTGTTTCTAGCTGCTATATTTTCTTTCTTTTCTTTTCTAATAGTTTTGTTGATAATTGATTGTTGTTGTATTTTTGTTTTGTTTTTTTTTATTTAAAAAAAAAAAAAGAAAAAAAAAATTGTTTCCCTTAAGTGATGCCGAAAATATTGCCGTTCACTTTCGGAGAGTGGCCGATGTTCGCCGGTCAGTCGGCGCAGGTGGCTTGCATTGTGTCGGAGGGCGACACCCCCCTCACGATGGAGTGGAACTTCCAAGGAGAAGCTCTTTCCTTCAGCAAGGGAGTCGTGTCGACCCAAGTCGGCTCCACTGTCAATTTGCTTCAAATTTCCTCTCTAAACCCCGATAACCAGGGCAACTACTCGTGTATCGCTAGCAATGTAGCCGGCACAATCTCACAGTCGTCCAGTTTGTTAATCAACGGTAAAAACTAACAAACTAAATAATTCCACCATTGGTTATAAAAAGAAAACACTTTTTTAACATTTATTATTTTTCTTTATTTTCTTTAAATATCTATTACAATTATTGATCCTGATCCACAATTTCCAGAATCGAATAAAGAAATTCCCTCTTTATTTCCCATCATTTCATTCATTTTTTGAAAAATCATCTTTAAAAACAAATAATCATTTTATTTTTAATTCTTTTTTTTAAACAAAATAAATTCAAAACTGTCGGATTCTCAGCTCTCCAGTTGTCATTTTTTCTATCATATTGTGCAGTAAAACCTTCCCTCGATCCAAAACCAAAGGACTAAGTTTCGATTGTTTGCATAGTTATGAATGATGCTCTACTCTATAAGTCGACTTAATTATATTGTCGTTAAACTTTATCAAGATGTAGTTCTTTCATTAAAGATGATAAAACAGTCGAGTGGTGACTGAAATCAACTTGATCTCACCGCAGTACTGATGACCATCTATTTGAGTATTAGTGTGACAAAACTTATTTTCTTTTATAACAAAACACGTTTTGAAAATATACTGATTCAGTTTACTCTTGTTAGGCTTTGAATTAGTCCAAGTGGTTCTGGTTATGTTGTCGTCGGTTATCACATTGGTTTTTTCTATTTAGCTCCGTGTGGGCGATTGTTTTTCTTGTTTCTGAAGACTCGGTTCCAGTCAACAGAGATATAATTATAATTGTATTTTTATTTTGAGGGGACTGTAAAGTGGGTAGAACTGTTGTTAAGTTTGCTACTGATAGACCGGTTGATTCTCTAGCAGCATGTTGTTATGTGAGACGCTCGTTACAAACTGACGGACGATTTGTAAAGAGTAGCTCCTGATAATGAACCGTGTCGTGTGCTGGGAACCGAGCGAGATGTCCGACACAACTCCTCTAGAACCTGTAACTGTAAAATGATGGAGTATTGATTCCTGTTACGATAGAATATGGTTATGTTACTACGTATAACTTGTTGATTATAATTTTATTTATACGATTGTTATTGTTGTGATTACAAGTTTTGTGTGGTTGTTTAGTATTGCCCAAGATAGTACCGTTTAGTTTTGGAGATTCTCCGATATACGCTGGACAGGCGGCTCAGTTAACTTGCTTGGTTTCCGAAGGGGATTTCCCGTTGTCTATAAGTTGGAGTTTTAACGATGATAAGGACGTGAGAAGCTTAGGTATCTCGACGAGTCGGTTCGGGAGACTGACGAGCCTGTTGCTCATAGAGGACGCTATGTCACGACACAGTGGCAAGTATACTTGCACCGTTCGAAACCCCGTCGGAACGGCTAGTTATTCCTCGCATTTACACATCAACGGTAACTTGTTTGTCGTTATTTTCATGTTGGTTTTGGCATCCGAAACAATATATAAAACATTGAAGGCGGATGAAGGAAAAGTATTTGATAAGTAAGCTTTCTCAGCCCCACGCTTTGCCTGCTTCCTCTTCCTCGTTATTATTATTTTTATTTTATTTTTTTAAACAGTTTTGCCGAGAATTTTGCCTTTCACATTCGGGGAGGTGGCTGTTTTCGCCGGTCAGGCCGTCCAAGTCGCATGCTTTGCATCTCAGGGAGATTTACCTCTAGACTTGACGTGGAGCTTCAACGGAAAACAGGACTTGAGCTCGTTAGGCATTTTCACTAATAAAATCGGTCAGAAGGGAAGCAATCTGTTTATCGAATCTGTGACGGATAAGCACCGTGGCCACTACGAGTGCATCGTACAAAACAGTGCCGGAACAGACAGATATAGCGCTTTCCTAGAGATCCACGGTAATCTTACTAACAGTACAATCCGTACAAATAACCCCTCTTACTTTTGAAAAAAACAATTAGTTTGCCTTCGGTGTTGTGGAAAATTTTATTGTATTTTATTTTTTAAAAAGTTGTGAAAGAAAATCTAATTAGGCACTTTCCTTTCTTTATATTCCACATCCACCACACCCTAACCATAATTTTTTTTTTTTTCCCCCATTTTCTTATACTTTGCTAAAAATTGTATTTTTTTCTGGTTGAATTAAAAGGGAATTGAAGCAGTTTGAAAGAGCTTAGCGAGTTGTTGTTCTAGTGGTACCCCGGGTCGACCCGTTTAGTTTTGGACTGTCTCCGATATTCGCCGGGGAGTCGGCTCAAGTCATGTGTTTCGTTCCACAAGGAGATTTGCCTTTGGACATATCGTGGAGTTTGGACGGTTCCGACGATCTCGCCCCGTTAGGAGTGACTGTAACTAAAGCGGGAACCAAATCGTCCATTCTGTTTATCAACGACGTAACTAGTCACAATAGTGGTAATTACACTTGCACCGGTCGCAATCCCTACGGCTCTTCGTCCTTTACCGCTTTTCTCGAAGTTCATGGTAATGTTTTTTTCTCGTTATCACTTTATATTTACTATTTGATAATGAAAATCGATTTTCCGACCCAAAACAATCTAGAACTGAGCTCCCTAGCTTGTCGTTCCCTCTACTCCCGGCTTATTTGCTGCAATCAAACTAGTCATTACTAAAACACAAGTACTCTAAGTAAACTAGTAACAGATAAATTAAGATGCGTGGGTTACACCATGGTATTTTGCATTTGCCTTCCTTATTCTTTTGTTTTATTTTTACGCTTTTAAGTTTAACAATATTTTATTTTCAATTGGTATTTTAGTCTGATTTTTTTTTTTTTTTAATATCGGTGTATTTCTAATTTTTTTTGTTTAAATATTTGAATTATTATTTATTTGATGTTTGTGTTATTCTCTATCCCGCCCTGCCCTGTGTGATCCGCAGTCTGTTTGAAGGCCTTGTTGTTGTTCCCCAGTTTCGCCCAAGATAGATCAGTTTAACTTTGGCGGTTCTGCCATATTTGCCGGGGAGGCGGCCCAGGTGACCTGCCTGGTGACCCAGGGAGACTCGCCCCTGGAGATCGGATGGGAGTTCCAAAACTCTCGTTCTTTTCCGGTGGGCGTGACGACCACGAGGGTCGGCAGTCGGGCGTCGCTGCTTCTTATCGAAGCGACCGGACCCGACCATCAGGGCACGTACACGTGTATAGCTAGGAACCCGGTGGGTGTGGTCAGATACTCGGCCACACTAGAAATTCACGGTAAAGTAAAAGCATTGCAAGACCTCGCTTTTTGCTCCAAGTCTTGACTTCCCTACAAAGCGAATCAGATCTGGCTTCTCCTGTTTGTGTAACAAATCAAGTATCATTATTGTTTTTTATTTTATTTATTTTTTTTTTTTTTGGTTAATTATTAATACCCCTGGCTATAACCCATCCTGGCTTTAAATATTTTTAAAGAAAGTATTTAAGAATGAATAAAAGTGATTGTTGTTTGATCTGTACAGAAAGTGGATGTATATTTACTGTGTGTAAGACAAGTGAGGGAAACTGATGGTTGTTGTGACAGATTTGCCCCAGATCGAACCTTTCATGTTCAATAAGAACGGAGTGAACGGTGACACGACGGTGCGAGTCATGTGCGCAGTCATCGGCGGCGACTTGCCCGTACAGATAATCTGGCTCAAAGACGGCGCCCCCTTGTCCGCCGCCAAAACACAACCGCTGGACCAAACCACGGTTATTTTGTCTCTTAGTCGCCTGTCGTTAAACGATTCTGGGAATTACAGCTGTTTGGCTAGAAACCTAGCTGGCAACTCGTCGCACACTGCTTCTCTTTATGTCAACGGTGCTTCCTTAGATCAACCTTAGATTATTATGCCTCCTTTATTTTATTTTTTTTGTTTAACATTTCTGTGCATGTCGGAACAAATTCAAGTGGAACATTGAGACACAGTAGGCGTTCATGTTGTTCTTTTATATTTTTATTTATTATTTTTCTTTCTCTATGTTTGTAATGTTTACAGGGGTCGAAGCCCCGATTTTTTATTTGCTGATAATAAGATAACAAATGTCTGATTTTTATATTTTTAATTTAAAAAAAAAATATATATCCCGTACTTTGTCCCCCTATTTCTCGGTTGAAATGACAATTTGACGGTTAGCATTATTATTTAACTGTTTGAAGTGGGGGCGGGAAGATGTTAAACTGTTTATGAAACTCGGGGAGTTGTGTGTGTGGATGCAGTCGCTCCGAAGCTGCAGGGCTTTCTGTTCGACGAGAACGGTCTCAACGAAGGTGAAAGCACTCGAGCTATTTGCATGGTTATCGGAGGCGACAAACCGCTGGACATACAATGGTCGAAGAACCGACGCCCCATCCACGATTCGGAAAATGTTAAAGTGCTTAGATTGGACGAATTTTCCACTATACTCTCCCTGTCCCGCTTGTCTCTCCGAGATTCCGGCAATTACACTTGCCTCGTCAACAATTCTGCCGGCTCCGCCAAGCATTCGGCCAATCTCAAAGTCAAAGGTTACCCATTTTTTTCTCTTGTCTTTTTTACGCCCTTTTTTTCTCTCTCTTTTTTTAAACGAACCAAAAAGCCATTGTAACTTGAGGTTATTTAGTTACTTGTTAAGAAATACAAAGTTTTTTGTTGCCTTCTAAAAGTGTAGAAACATTTTCTTCTCTTTTAACTTTTGTTACTTCCACTTTTATTTTAACTTTTATTGTAAGTTCCACCACGTGTCTTTATTTGTAATGCGGATAGTTTGGTTGTTGATTTGTTTGACCTGACAAGAGAAGTGTTTACTTGTTGCCGCTACTAGGCTGCGCTAGCTCCTCTTCAATATCTGTTGTAACATCTCTGCTTTAAAATGATCATTTATTTATTGCACTACAGTTGGTGCAAAGTAGTTAAGTGACTGATGCGACTAGTTAAGTGACTAATATGACCAGTTTTATTAGAAGTACTTACTTACTTAAAGTCCAAGTTCAAGAGATGAAAATGAATCATCAAGAGTTTCCCTCATCATGAAAATACAAATATAATGTTGATACTTGTCCTGAGAGCAACCTCTCATATTGAATGTTTATCTCTGAATGCGCCAGTTTTATTGTCTCGAGTATATTTCTAGTACAAGGCTTCTTCGCCCCGAAACTTTCAGTCTTTAACAGTTGAATAAATTATAATAATGGATTGGTGTACTAGTGTGCTGCTCATTGCGACAATTGAAATTTGATAAAAATTCAATGAGAAATAAATCATCAAGGTCAAACTGCGAACGTTATATTGTTGTTAAAAGACACTGTCATGTAGATAATTGTAAATATTTTATTGTATAACTTAACTTGTTTATGTTCATTTTACCCTGTTGTCGAAGCAATCATAGAGTTCACACATTTTCAACAAGTGTACGTTATAATGACTGCAGTAAAGTGCATTTTAGTTGGAAGGAGCATTTGCACAATGTTGAACTGACCTGACCAAGTGATTGTGACTGGTGACAAAATGTCCTACGTATGTTGAACTGACCTGACCAAGTGATTGTGACTGGTGACAAAATGTCCTACATATGTTGAACTGACCTGACCAAGTGATTGTGACTGGTGACAAAATGTCCTACGTATGTTGAACTGACCTGACCAAGTGATTGTGACTGGTGACAAAATGTCCTACATATGTTGAACTGACCTGACCAAGTGATTGTGACTGGTGACAAAATGTCCTACATATGTTGAACTGACCTGACCAAGTGATTGTGACTGGTGACAAAATGTCCTACATATGTTGAACTGACCTGACCAAGTGATTGTGACTGGTGACAAAATGTCCTACATATGTTGAACTGACCTGACCAAGTGATTGTGACTGGTGACAAAATGTCCTACATATGTTGAACTGACCTGACCAAGTGATTGTGACTGGTGACAAAATGTCCTACATATGTTGAACTGACCTGACCAAGTGATTGTGACTGGTGACAAAATGTCCTACATATGTTGAACTGACCTGACCAAGTGATTGTGACTGGTGACAAAATGTCCTACATATGTTGAACTGACCTGACCAAGTGATTGTGACTGGTGACAAAATGTCCTACATATGTTGAACTGACCTGGCCAAGTGATTGTGACTGGTGACAAAATGTCCTACATATGTTGAACTGACCTGACCAAGTGATTGTGACTGGTGACAAAATGTCCTACATATGTTGAACTGACCTGACCAAGTGATTGTGACTGGTGACAAAATGTCCTACATATGTTGAACTGACCTGGCCAAGTGATTGTGACTGGTGACAAAATGTCCTACATATGTTGAACTGACCTGACCAAGTGATTGTGACTGGTGACAAAATGACCTACATATGTTGAACTGACCTGACCAAGTGATTGTGACTGGTGACAAAATGTCCTACGTATGTATAACTGACCTGACCAAGTGATTGTGACTGGTGACAAAATGTCCTACATATGTTGAACTGACCTGACCAAGTGATTGTGACTGGTGACAAAATGTCCTACATATGTTGAACTGACCTGACCAAGTGATTGTGACTGGTGACAAAATGTCCTACATATGTTGAACTGACCTGACCAAGTGATTGTGACTGGTGACAAAATGTCCTACGTATGTATAACTGACCTGACCAAGTGATTGTGACTGGTGACAAAATGTCCTACATATGTTGAACTGACCTGACCAAGTGATTGTGACTGGTGACAAAATGTCTTACGTATGTTTTCAAATAATGGCCTATAACTGTCAATAAGCTTAAGTAATAGTAATTTAACTTTTTCTTAATATTTTTTTATATAATATATATAAATTTTATATAATACATTTAATGTAAATATATTTGTTGCTAAAGTATAATTATTTGTACTCATAGTAAAACACTTGCCCCATTCATAACTTATAATACCAAGAGAATGATTATATTGATGATTTACTTGGATCACTTGTAATGTAATTATCATATTATTATCCTGCTCTGTTATCAAGTCTTTGTATGATATTATAATCCAATCATCAAATTGTATTTTTTCTTCTTTAAGCCATTTTCTTTTCAAGATGGTTGTTAAATGTTTAAGTTTAGGTACTTGTACAGTTGTATATTTGATTAGTGATGGAGCGTTGTGTTTGTGTTGTGGATCGTCGCCCCTGTTTGGATTACGTTGTCAGTCTCCGGTCCACTCCTCATCTCTCGTTATCGTTCTGTTTCTCTCTCACCATCCCTCTATTTATACTTCCCTACCAACTTTTCCTTTATTTATCCTAAAATAATATCTATTTACCGATAACAAAATATACATAATATTCATCCCTTAAACATCACCTTTTAATTTAATTATAATTACTTTGTTTATTTTCAATTTGGACAGCATGATCCAAAAATATTTAGCTTTTGTCTTTTGTAAAGATGCCAAAAGTAAGATGTACTTTACTTACTTGTACGTTGTACTTACTTGTAGAAAATACCTGTACTTACAAGATAATGAAACATTTATGTACGAAAAATGTTTTGGCAACTTTGCTGTATTCTTTTGGTGTTGGCACTACTTTCCCGCACTGATTTTATTTATTTTTATTCAATTCATATTATTTGTAATCCATAATTTTTACATACTTATTTATATTTAAAATGCTTTTTTGTTTTATTTTATTTTTATTTATTTATTTAGTTAAAACTGCACGGTTTGCACCTTTTTCTTTGCATGTTTTAGCTTTTAAAATTAAGCCTTATGAAATAATTTTAATGAAGTCCGATTTTTTTGTTTATTTATGTGCATTGTTTGTTAATTGTTTTCTTCGAGTACGAACCCGTTATTTCCCCTCTGATAATGTAAGTTAACGACTGTTGGAGCTACAGCATCGTGGGTTTTTTATTACAAGTAGTTCCGGTAATAAATGATATTATATTATATTCTCCAAACGGTTTTTGGTCCCTCCTGTAAAACAGTATACAGGCTACTCGAGTCTACGAGGGATGGCTGCAACATCTTGTTTGACTCCGTATTGGTTAATCAATTCAATCATTTTATAAAAATTGTAATTTTGACTACTGAATTTTATTTCTAAATTGAAAAAAAAAAGAAAATACGATACAACTTGATATTATTTTTATAGAGTTATTCTTAATTTAATACCGCCGAATCCACTGGAGTTTCGAAGAAAACATTTAACTTGGAAAAATCGGACTTGTGTTTATTGTTTTGCAAGTTACACCGAAAACGGACGTTACGGTTCAGGCAAGCTGAATTTACTTATATTTTTGTTTTTAGACCGACTAAGCTAGATACTGTTTATTTGATCGAGTGACAGGGTTGTCGTCTGTTTGTTGTTTTTGCTGAAACTAACGGCTGATATATCTGTGTGGTTAATCCTGTCCACTTCACACCTCCACTTGGTTTTATAGCAGAATAATTGAATGTCCAAGTTACTAATATCTTTACAGTTTTATAAAAATTAGTTGTTTATCCGTCTTACTGTGAATTAAACTCAAAAAGCACGAGTAAATGTAAAAGAAACTAATTTTTGATTACACGCTTTTATAGATTTTGTAGTTCTGTGAAATTTAAAATGTTGTACAACTCTGATGACTGATTATTCGGTCTGAGTTTTATCCTCTGTAACATAAATAAGTTTTTATTAGAAACCGGCATCGAACAGCGAGATGTCGTGTTTCCAAAACATCGGTGCATTTGAATTTATTCGTAATCCCCCCTGGAAAAAAGAAAACAATCCTACTAGATGGTTTCTAACCATCTAGATAGAAATAAGATTATGTGTTTTTTTGTTGAAGCGATGAGGGTTGTTGGATCTGCCTCTATTCAATGTAACTTTAACCACTGGACTTCATATACAGTAGAACCTCGCTTACACAACCCTCAATAACACGACAACCTCAATTACAAGTGCAATTTTCAAATCCCCTTGAGATTGCCATAACACATAATGTTAAATTAACCTCTACAACCCGACTATTATTATCCAAACAACCTCAATAACATGGATTTTTTCTAATTCACAACGTAACTCAGAACCTCTATAACAATTCGTTTTGAGAAGTCAACCTCTATAACACGACTCTATACAAGAACGGATCGACCTTGAACAAGTCTAGACTTGAAATCCCCGCCCATTAAACTCAATAACACGACTAATAGCCAAAATAACCTTGATAACACGACCCTCTACAAAAAGAGCACCTCGATAACAAGACTGTTTCCCTAATCCCCTTGAGGTACTTCTTATCGAGGTTCTACAATATATGTAATTACAATATGAATACTTTGATGGGATTGGACTAATAAAAGGTTTTAGGAAGTTGGAGAGGCACATGACTCTGTTGCAATGCCCGAGAGGAAACTCGATTCACAATAGAATCACATCGAGTAGATGTGTAAAGTGTCCGATAATACCTTCGTCCTGTAATATACTCGTGTCTTGATTTCACCACCAAATAAGCTGGTCAAATTAAAAAAATAAACTGTTACGGGTCGACATTTATACGTTGATGTTTTGGCAACACGACAGTTATTTGATCTGAACATGTAAATAGTGAGGTTGTAGTCATTTGATTTTTGAATCTGACTTATTCTAACACATCATACATATAGGTTAATTCATGCTCCAAGTAAATATGAAGCTGGTGCTGAACCGTAAGTAGTAATCTCATTTAATATTAACGGATTTTTTGTAAAAAGAAAAAAAAATTAAAATTAAATGTAATTATTTATTTGTTTCACATTATTTTGATTATTTTATCAAATGGATAATCTACGATACATTTTTTAACTCCATGTTTATTAAAGTTTATTTATTCAAATATGTGTAACTTATTAACTGTTTGGGATTTGTCCTTTTTTCGGTGTAACCTTTCAATTTGTGTTTTTAAACAGTCAAACACTTTTTTATTAAGTTGTCAAAGGTTTTTTTTGAAAAAATAAAACTTATTAAAATAATAAGTTAATAAATAATTAATAAATATACATATTTATTATAAATTAATAACTTAATTAGTGAGTTGAATCCTTGATATTGGGCGACTATGTCATAAATTTCAAATATGTTTAATCAAACCACTATAGAAAGTGGTTTGATACTTAATAATGTTTTGAGAATTCTCTGTACATTAACATTGAATCTCTGTACATTAATGTTGTATTGAAACAGTCATATTGAGTGAACTTTGTTTATCATTTATCTCAATATTATAATTGTAGTGTATTGAAACTTGACCTACTCAGGTTTGTCAGTAAAGTGTTGAAACTCAAAATTAGTTTTAACGAGTTTGACAAATATTTTCCTCTTCTTGTTCTCATTCTGCATCACAGATTTTTCAGTAAATTTATATTTTCATTTAAATTATATTCTCATCATTTTTACCGTAATTTATTTGATGGATATGTGTTAAACATTTTTCTTTTCTAAGATAATTTTATTGGTAAAGTTAATTTTTCAATAAATGAGTTTTATTGTTTCAAAAAAAGCCAATTATACTTTTTTTGTTTTGTCTAAATTTCCCTTTTTTTGGTAAAAAATAAAATAATTTTAAATTACCCCTTACAATTATACAGTTGATTAAATATAATCCTTTTCTGTAAAATGTAAATATGTTTGTGTACCAAAATTAACCGAAATGATAATTTGTTGTACATGTTGTGTATACACTCGTTGTGTCATTGTGCCCTTGTTAATACACTTGTATATTATATTAGTAGTTGTTTTCTTGGTAATCATAGTTTAGAGTTGAATTTTATCTCACAATTGTAAATAAAAATAATTTTATAACGATAAACAAAAAGTGTTTGACTGGATTATTTTATGTCTTTTTGTTTACACACTGTGTTATCTTGTTTTCTTTATAAGTTGTGAGTGGTTTATTGTTTTACTAACGTAATTATTAATAAAGTAAATAATAAGGGGGCTTGCTACAGACCACAGTAGTCAAAGCTGGGTAAACGAGGACCCAGGTGGGTAAGCAAGATGGAAGGGGGTAACTTTTTTGGGGGGGGGGATTAAATAATTAAAAATATCGATGAAATATCCACTAATAATATTATAACCACTCACAGTTTATAAAGTGTGTGAAAATGTGTGAGTGTGTGTACTGTTCCAACCTTTTAATAGTGATGACTTTTTATTGAATGTTCAATGTTCAATACGTGATGTTAGGCCTATTTGTAGATTTCATATTAATGAATTTTTGTACCAATTCTCATCAGACTAAACAAACTTCTTTTTATTATAAAACCAATATTTTGTTATGTTTAACGTATTCTCCTTTAAGAAGATACCTTCTTTTTTTTTCATTAAGAAAACTGAGATTTTTTGAAAATTCCTATTGTTAATAGTTAAAAACGTAATCATATTTTAATTTGTCTAGCCCTGTATGAACCTAAATTTAAGCAGAACTCTTAATGCTCTACCGCCCTTTGAGGTTAGAAAAAACAGTAAAATTAAAATGTTATTGGTTCTAAGCAAGATATAATAAATCTAAGTACAGGCTTCATTCCCAATTTTAATTCTGCACAATTTGAGCCCTATTTGAACTTCCTATGATAAATATAGTACAGGCACCATTTCAATACAACGATAAAACTTGTTGTTTTGAAATAGTTGTAGTATTTATTGTAGTAGGGAGTTGAAATAGGGCTCAAATTGTGCAGAATTAAAATTAGAAATGGAGCCTGTACTTAGATTTTTTATATCTAGCTTAGAACCAATAACATTTTTATTTTAATGATTTTTCTAACCTCAGATGGGCGGTAGAGCCTTAAATAAGGTTACAAAACTTTCCCTCTAAAGTAAAATGAAAAATTTTCTGATTCTTGTAAAAAAAAAAAAATATTTAAGTGAAAAAAAAAAGAAGTGTTAAATAAATATATTAATAAATTGAGTAATATTTAAATAGACAGACCATTAAGCGAAGTTGCTTCTTGAAGATATTCAAATGTCCATTCATTAGATTAAAATGTTGGAATGAGATGTGAAGTGAGTTTTGTGGGATTGGTTTGATGTATTTGTTGAGCAAGTGTCCATTCTAAAGCCATTTCAATTTCAAATCTTCAAACTCACTATTATTCTACCGAAATTAAAATAAAACAATGCCGTAACTAAACCAAATAATAACAAGGAGTTTTAAAATATCAAAAAGAGATGAGTGTAACCTAATAGTGTTGCACTGTGTGGCTTCATTCCTAAACAACATGAGCAACATGAATAACATGAGTAACATGATTCACATCGAGTAGATGTGTAAAGTAGCTGCTTATTACCTTATGTTGTCTTGTTTGGGAAATACATGTAGTGTGTATATGTATATGAGAATCGACTTAAAAAATATAACTTAAAAAGAATAAGTTAAGAAACACCAAGTCTCATGATGGTATATTTATTTCCATGAGAAATGACTCTCTGCCACATCTAGCTATCATCGGTCAAACCAAACAAATTAACTTTAATTAAACGAATAATACTAAAAACTAAATAATGTTAAAATAAAGTTGTGAAAAATATGTTATAATAATGCTATTTGCAAATGCATGGTTTTATTAACATAAATCTGCACAAAAAGTAAAATATTTTACATTGAATATGGCGTAGAGATAATATAACGGATTTACAATTATACTGTCACAACAAGCTAGAATAGAAAAACTTGTCAATATATCTCTATTATTAAGTATCTCGGACATTATCGTTAGAGATTTGCTGAACGAGAAACTACTGAAATGAAATAAAGCAAGTTCTTGCTAAGTTACTTATTCGTATTGAGTCAAAATACTAAATTAGTAAGACTCATTAGTTAGACTCATTAGTAAGTCTCATTAGTCAGACGAGTTAGAAAGATTTGAGAGAGAAGTGCGCTCGACTGGATGTACACTGCCGTCTTAGTGTGTGTGAGCATTATTGTACTAATTAGCCTGTGTGTGTGTTGGTGCACTTGCAGTTCCTCCGAGGTGGTTGATCGAACCCACTGATAAAGCATTTGCTCAGGCAAGCGATGCTAAGATAGAATGTAAAGCCGATGGATTCCCCAAGCCCGTTGTCACATGGAAGAGAGCCACTGGTAACACAATTAATTATTTCATTCCGATAGTTTAATCGTATTAGTCCATTTCAAAGTATTCATCAGTTTCTTATATTAGTAGATATAATAAAGGTAATACGAGTCTTGACTCTATTATATGTACTTATTAATGTAGTGTTTGCATTGCAAACAAATCATTTTGAAGTATATTTTGACAAGTATGTGTATTATGTGTATACAATTATTTTGAACGGAATTTATGTGAGGATGTGTGTTATCAGGGGATTCACCCGGTGATTACAAGGACCTGAAGAGTACAAACGATCAGTTTATCAAAGTAGAGGAAGGAACTCTGTTTATCCATAACGTTCAGAAAGTCAACGAGGGTTATTATCTGTGTGAAGCTGTTAACGGCATCGGCTCGGGGCTGTCTGCCGTCATTCTTCTCAGTGTACAAGGTAACTAAACACATTTAGTGTTGCATTTACCGACCGATTGCTTCGAAAGGAAAAGACGTTGACAAAGGTCGTGGTTTGTTTTTCAGCTCCTCCTCAGTTCGAGACCAAATTCCGTAACCAGACCGCTCGTTTGAAGGAACCCACCGTGCTTCAGTGTCAGGCTAAAGGCGAGAAACCCATCGGAATCATCTGGAACATGAACGGAAAGAGGCTGGACCCCAAACGTGATGCCAGGTACTTATGTCCTGTCGCTAAACTTTCCCGCATTAGCTAATTCCCCGCTAACACTCTGTTCCAGCCCTTCCACACCCCCCTACTCCATCGAAGAGGTCCATTCTAAGGCTTCTCTTGCAGTCGCTCTTTGTGGCTTCCTGAGTGTGTGCCTAACCCAGCACCAATTTAAATTCCAATAGTAATCTTTTACAGAATAAACTATCTGCATTAATCGGTGTTTACTTTGTGTCGTTGATGTGCTAATCATTTTTTTGGCTTTTTGAAACAAAACATGAAGTTAACTCGGAGACGAGTAAGAGTCGGGAGTGGAAAGAGTGGACGACTTGTGCAGGTAATTAATAGAGGTTGGTTTGGATTTATCAGTGGGTTGTGTGCGGATTGTTTCAGGTACACTATCAGAGAGGAAATCATGCCTACCGGAGTTCTGTCGGATCTCAGTATCAGGCATATCGAGAGAGAAGACTCCGGTTTGTTCACCTGCGTAGCGACCAACTCATTTGGAAGTGATGACAGCAGTATCAACGTCATTGTACAGGGTAAACTAACTCCTTCACTTAGTACCTGGACACCCTAACTTAGAAAATAATCGACAAATCTGATTCCATCACTACCAAGAGCTATTAGTAAAAACACTGTCCATTCGTCAGTAGTTAGGAATGTTCCCTTATTGTGTTTTACTTATTAATACTGGTCTGCTGACAAGATGGGCGTATCAACAGTGAACATAATTTGGCAATTTCTATCTGTTTATTTTGTGTCTGTCCTAATTTCTACCAAATAACTTTTGCTGAAAATGAAGTGAAATAAAATAAAGTCGGGTGTATCAGCTTGCCTCTATTACAAATTGAACTTGTTAGATTTTGTGATAACTCTCTGTATTTTCAATATTCCCTTGAATAATGTCCAAATTTTTACACTCCTCTCCATTTATTAGTTTTCAAAGGATCGAATATCTTATCAAATCTTATAATAAAAAAATGAAATCTGTAAGGTATTCGATATTTTAAAAATATTGACTGCAGTTGAGTGAACTTGACAAATCTATTATTCTAGAGGTTTGGTACTATTAACTGTAAAAATTCAACTTACACTTTCAATCTATCCTCTGCAATAACTAATGCTTCTTTTTAAAATAGGTGATTTTTATAAAAAATAAAAATTTTTATTAGGAGTAAGATTTGATGGTAAAGTCCGACGATCGGAGGACAAAGTGTATCTTATCAAATTATAAATGTCAGGATGTTATTTATTATTTCCCTTAATTTATCGTGAGATAATGACAATGTTTTGTTTGACCTACTACAGAGGTACCCGAAGCACCCAAGACTCTGAAAGTTCTGAACAAGTCGGGCAGATCGGTCCAGCTCTCCTGGACTACTCCTTATGATGGCAACTCGCCCATCCTCAAATACCTCATCGAATACAAAGTATCCAAGGGTAAGCATTATTTATTAATTGTGAAATTTTTATGTATTCTATGTATGCGAGAGGCGTAATTTTGACATTTCACACAAATAAATGATCGGTTTTCTTATAAGAATTTATTTATAAGAATTTGGTGAGGTTTAAGTTTTTCTTTTACCAGTGGTTCTGCGCAAAAGCATTGATCACTTTTCTTATGAGAGTTGGTGGTTGTAGAAAGGGTAGGACAAACCACTTGTTTCAACTTGGTAATTAGGCCACTTATTTGGGCCCTTTCAACAAACCATTTTTTGTGTGAAGTCGGGCCACTTTACTCACCAATGTACTGGCGAAGCAAGTATTGTTGAGTGGTGGTAAATTGTGCTGTGGTGTGATGTGGCGAATGGCTGCAACTCGCTACCGTGGTGCCGATAAGGGCCTAAGTGCTGGGTTGCAACTAGTGGTTTGTCCTCCCTCTTTAACTACTATGACTTGCAGCAGCATCACATTGTCTACAACAAACATGATTAAAAATATAATAAGCAAGAGTTGTTGAAAATTGTACATTTTGGATTAGTTATTAGAAATTTTTTTTTTTTTCAATACGAAAATCATCTTCAGGCCTGGATTTACCAAAGATTGGGACCAAATATTTAAAAACTAAGGGCGTCTATAAGATGTTTGCCCAGGGCGTAAGGTACCTCGAACCGGGGTCTGATCATCTTTACAGGAAATTAATGTTTAAAAATAAGTTGTTTTAAGGAAAAATTGTAATATAAAGAAGTCGTTAATTCCCATTTGACTTGTTTGTCCGTGCAATGTTGCACAGCTCAACTTGCAAATCACACTTCTACGACTCGTCCAAGCTCCACAGAAGTGAACTATTGGACTATATTGTTATATATAATGCTACAAGATTATTACAAATTTAAATTTTAAATTTATAGTGGTTACATGTAAATCCAATCGCTCTGTAATCAGATAATCTAATTACAGAGGGATTGGATTAGATGTAATAATACAGTATTGAGACAACATTATTTTACAAGTATTGATATTTAAAAATATAAATGGTAAGTACATTTTAAAAAGGAAATAAAATTAAGACAAAATATTAATGTCGGTGATATAAACAAGACAATAAAAATGTAATCTAATGAAGTAAATGTAATGTAAGTTTGTGTGTTTGTGTAGGAACGTGGGATGTCGATATTGAAAGATCAAGCATTCCCGGAGAGAACAATGCGGCCGACGTTTTCAACCTCAGGCCGGCCACTACTTACCACATGAGAATCGTCGCTGAGAATGAAGTCGGCACTTCACAGCCGTCGGACGTCGTCACTATCATCACTGCTGAAGAACGTCAGTATCCGTACACTAAACTTGTTCAAATCCTTACTAATTGTCAAATTGTTACAGTGATTATTCTTGTGAGCAAGAATAATCACTGTAACAATTTGACAATCAGTGGTGAAAGGAAGGCAAGAACAAAATAACTGACACTACTTCAGTGACTGATTAGTTCATTTGCCTGTTTAATACTGTGCACGATGTTAAGTTGCTAATCAAAGCCCAGAACATCAACATTTATTATACTGGAGCTTTGGCTCGAGGGTCCAGAGGGTCACCGGTATCATTGATATTCCTCAATCTCTTTATCTGCAGGTCAGGACTAAATCCCATCCTAAAACTAACTTACTAAGAGAAATCTTTCATGATTTATAGGATCAGCTAAAGGTACTATAAAACCTTATGCCTTAATTTACAGAATACTTTACATAAATGGATTCCCACACAGAGAATGTGATTTAGTGCTCTGATAATATTTGATAACTCTGATAGAATGTGACGAGGGTGACCAAGAGCAGTGGTTCCCAACCTTTTTGTTTGTACGGACCACGTATTGCGTAAAAAATTGTTGGAGGCCCAATATCAAAATATACAAGTAAAAAACCAAAACATTCACTTGTATAATATATGGCAGAGATTAGTCAAACTTACTGTTACTGTAATAGCATAAAAAATGCATTCTTATAATTTGAAATTTAGCTGTTATAATGTTAAAAAACTCAAATACAAATTTTAACAAAAACAAGATTCATAATGAAAATAAAAATCAAAAACTCAATGGGATTTTTGACATTGTTTGTCCCTTACAAGAGAGTCAATATCTGGATTAAAACTTGACAGTTTCAGCCTCAAGTCACTTTCTACATTTAGTCTGTTTCTGTATTGATTTAAAAAAAAAAAACTAAAGTTGAGAAAGCACTTTCCCACGGATAAGTTGTTGAGAATGCCATCAAATTGCTGGATACTGTTGCCGAACAACTGTTGTTGTTTTAAAAAATGATTTTAGAGTCTGATCACATGATAGTTCAATTTACGAGTCTTCTTCATTTGATGGATATTTCACTTTCTTTATGTAGTCTTCTTCAAAAAAATGTCTGATTCATTAGTTTTTATCTTCAATTTTCGGAAAGTAGCACCTAAAACAAATATGAAAAGCCTACTTCCGAACTGCTCAAGTACTCATTCACACGAATGAAGGAAAACTTATAACTAACAAGAAAATGAAACTAATTATTTTTAATAAGTTCTTCTTCCACGGTGTGGTGTGAGCTGAACCCTTCTTTGCGAATCTTAACTAGCGCTTGGCGGCCCACTAATACGCTATCCGCAGCCCTCCAGCCCATTGGTTGGGAACCGCTGACCTTGAGGCATCTGCGGATGCTATTGTTGCTTGTTTTGTCGATTGTATTTATACTGTTTGGTTAATATGTGTGTTGTTATGTCGGCAGCTCCCAGTGGTACTCCCCTCGCTATCAGAGTTGAACCCGTCGACCAGGTCACACTGAAGGTTACATGGAAGCCCCCAGAGAGGGACGAGTGGAACGGTGAGATCCAGGGTTACTACGTCGGCTATAAACTGAGCTCGTCCGACAAGCCTTATCTGTTTGAAACAGTCGACTTCAGCAAGGAAGAAGGGAAGGAACACCACCTCACCATCACCAACCTCAAGTAAGCATCCAACAAATCCTTGACAAATTATTCCTCTCTCGGTTTCAAATCGGTACAGGCTTCCCCGCAACCTGCTGCCTATGACTAATGAGGGCTCTCCCTTGAGCTCAACCCCTACTCCCTGTATCGGCCTATCTGCTAAACGACACATATATTATAACACATTTGATTTAATTTTTTTAATCATTTGATTTGTATTAAAGTTGCGGTTGTATTTTAAAGGACGTACACGCAGTACTCGGTGGTCGTTCAAGCATTCAACAAATTAGGACCCGGACCGATGAGTGAGGAAGCGAAGCAACACACGGCTGAAGGAACTCCCGAGGAAGCGCCCAAGGAACTGCAGTGCACCACACTCACGTCTCAGACTATCAGGGTCATGTGGCAGCCTCCCAAACCTGAATCTGCCAACGGACAGATCAAGGGATACAAGGTTATCTACGGACCTAGTGAAAGTTGGTACGGTATGTATCTCTTTAACACTTTTTGTTCCAATTCAGGTCAAAATACAATTAATTAACCAACTTATCTAACTTTTTTCAGAAATAAACATTAAAATAACAGAGATTTCAATTCTTATGCCATTGTATTCCAACTGGTCTTAAATCTCTTTTATTTAAAACCTAATGAATAAATAATTGGAGGAAAAAATTTGTGAAAATTAGTTTAATTAAAGCATTCCTAATATATTATGTAAAATAGAACTGACAATTATAAAACATCCTAGAGGCATACGATTTCAGCAAAGAATGATAATTAATTGTTACACACTTAAATATGAACACACACAACTCACTGGTCGTTTCATTTAAAATAACATATGTATACTTGTCTTACCACAATATACACAAAAATTATCAGATGATTGTTCCAGTCTTTTGACTACTTTCAATCATAATTTAGTCTGATTGAATTTCAGACTGATGTAAAAGTCTATGTAAAGTTTAAGTGAGTCAATGTAAATGTGAGTCTACGAAGTCAGTCCATGTAATATCATTGAAAATAGTCCGGATTGATCGATGGTCTGATTGTTATTTTTATGTGTTTTGTGTTTAGACAATAATAGATTATTTTAGTCTAAACCACCAGTGTGTTATTATTTAAATTTGCACAAAATATCTGTCAATACAAGCAATATTTTAGGAAAGAAATGAACCGAATGAGACTTTCGATGCTTTGAACGAATCTATTCTTGTCGCTGTTATTTGGAAGTGAGGGGAATTGTTATCAAAGGCTTAATAAATCTTGATGTTCCAGAGGAGATTTTATGAATCCCTTATTTTTAAATCTGTCGATGGAGGTTATTTTCAAGAGAGTTGCTTGTGAGGAGAGTTATTTGAAACTGATTAAAATGACTAAGTTGCAAATGACTATTACGATAAGCAACTCAAGTACGATGCCTGTAACGGGCTATTCGGCTATCCCACTTGTAGTATTAGATATCATTAGGTTTTATTTTTCGGTGGGATGTGTTTAAGTTTTGTCAAACAGGTTCTTCTCCTTCGCCGGGGTATCGGATTCGCTGTCTTTTTATAATGTGATCGGTTTATTACTTTCAGATGAGAAGTCGAAGGAATCTAAGATCACATCGTCAAAAGAAACGATTATCCACGCTCTTCAGAAGTACACCAACTACAGCATGCAAGTTCTGGCCTACACCAACGGCGGCGACGGAGTCAGGAGTGTGCCCATCCACTGCCAGACCGAACAAGACGGTGAGCCCAAATATAAACACCCTATACTATCTGCGTTAAACGACATGTTAAACTGCATCGCAATCACTCATTTAAAAATAGTAATGGTTATTAAAATTGGCTTAAAGGGGTTAGTGTGCATGCATCAGCAGTATAAACCTTATAATTGATATACAGAACCGTTTAGACACCAGTCCAAGTAGCTCCCCACTTACACGGTGATGCTGGTTCAACACCGAGTATGGGGTCTCTTGCCGGCTTACTCTTTGACTTAATTAATGACTAATTCATTTTTAAGTTTTTGGTAGTATTCATACTACGGAAAGTTTAAATCTTTGTCCCGGCGCTGGAGTCTATTTTTTTCTGTCTTTCTCCCGTTGTTAATAATAATTATAATAATTATAATTTGATTTAAATTAATTAATGACTTAATTCCTTAATTTGATTAGAAATACTGATTAAACAAATATACTAATCTGCTTTCAACCTGTTTCTCAATCATTTCCCACTTATTTGCACCAGGGATTTAATGTAACTTACACTTAGTCAGTGAAACTCCTTCAACAAAATGAACAGTTGAAGTTATACATATATATATATATATATATATAGAACAAAGGGTGGGTGTTTGTGTTTGCGAGGTCTGCAGACCACAAAGCTGAAACTTGGCACACTTACAGCCTAGTGATAGTGGATTTTTCAATCTTTATATTTTGAATGTTAATATGTCAAGTTAATTATTTAATTGAGATGAAACTTAGTTCAAAGGTCGATAATAATTTTAAAATAATTTGATTTAATTTTGGATTAAGCTCTACACAGTGATTTAAAATGGCGGCTATTTTGTCTGGTTTTCAAAAAATTGTAAGAACGAGGGTTTACCTGATGTCCACTTCTTCTCAGTAAATAAATAATACAGAAGTTAAAATTCTAATATAATCTAGTTTTTATTACATTGCTGTTGGTGACCATTAGTGATCTGATGTGTTTATTGTGGAGGGGAGCTCTATTATGGGCCGATGTTAAAGTGGTGCATTGTTAAGTAGACTAATTATATTAGGCTGGTGAGGAAAGTGTTTAAACTAAGATTTGATTTGTTTCGGAGTAGTTCCTGAAGCTCCCGGCTCTATCAAGGCTCTGGTGATGTCTCCCGAATCCATCCTCGTATCTTGGAAGCCCCCGACCCAGCCCAACGGCCTCATCAACCACTACACTGTCTACTTTAAGGAAGAACTTGAAAGCGGAAAATTTGTAAGTAACAAATCAACATAATTACACACAGTATTATCTTTATTCTTTATTACCAATTTTTCCTTACAAAATTAAGGACCTACAGGGGATATAAATACCCGTTACATAAGGTGGTCCGTAATACAAAAACTACTACACAGGCCAAACATTTATTCGATGATGGATGTATATTGAAGGGTTTGTATCACTTGTTAAAAGAAATATTAACACTGTACTATTATAAAATATAAGTTTATTTGTCTTGACCACAATATTTAAATTTAATTCTAAATCAGACCGGTTTCAGCCTCTAAAATACTAAAATATAACAGGTATATAGAGTATTACGGCTATCTTCAGTGCCTTATATTTATAGACTGACTGTGATGGATGTATATTTATTATTTTATAGGGAGTTTGTCGATGTGTTCAACACATTCAAATTGTGACTTTCTTATGCTTACTCTCGCCACATTACCACCTCAGTCCTCAAATCCTACTTTTAATCAATTAATATCGTGTAGTTTCATTTATTTGACCACTTAAATAAATTTACAATTCACACTCTAGACTCCGTTAAATGAAATATAAATTGACTAATACTTAATACCTGTATTCAACCGTTATTTAATTGATAAATAGTAATTTAAATATTTTATTGAGCTGAGCGAAGCGAAGCTCTTATACTACACTTTGCATTTGTTTGGACGCATACTCCTTCTGAACGGCTGAACCAATCTGCACAATATTCGGTAGGGTCATAGTGACCAACCACAGGAAGGTATAAATCTGAAATGGTCCAAATTGGTACACAGGGGTACGGGGTACAAAAGTGAAAATAGTATATGCCCTTCATGATGCAAGTCGTTGGAAAGCTCTTTAAGAGTACAGTTATTGTTGTTATGTTCTCTTTTGTTATATTTTCATTTAAGAGGGGGGTAAAATAGAAAGAAAGGGGAAAAAATGCTTTTTAATTAAAAATGAGAAATATTACTATTTTTGATCCGATTTCAGCTATGTATAAATACAAATGTTTATTGTTTAATATTAAAATGCTCGCTCAGCTCAATATTGCAAGGAGACAACTACATTGCGCACCTAGTTTCAAATTAAGCCTAATTGAACCTTCAAATTAAAGCCTAGTATAAATAGATGTGAAACAAAGGCTAAATGTATATTTGGTGTCTCTCAGGAGGATCCTCAGAGTCAGAAGATGCCCCCGTCTCAAATGAGTTACGAAGCTACAGGACTGAGGAACGACGGCAAGTACGAGTTCTGGGTCACTGCCTCGACTAACATCGGAGAAGGACAGCCCTCCGACTCCGTCACTCTTTCACCCAACAGCAAAGGTACACCAGCTCTATACTCACTCTCGTGCCAACCCATCCATTAGCGTCTCCACTGTATACCAAAATACTTCATCATGCCACCGCCCGTCATAATTAAGAGCCCACGGAATTAGAGAAACATTACTACATGTACTAGACTCTCAAGAAATGTAGTTCTTACATGTTAGGTGTTTTTAAACTGATCGAGCATGTTTACATTATCTGACTTGAAACGGCCGTTATGACAAAAATGTTATGTAATGTTAAGTGGCGTAGGCAGGTTAGTTTCTGTATTATACTGTTTTTAATAATATGTTGTAAATATTATGTTACCCTTAACATTTAATTTCTTATTTTTAGAGTGTTAAGTGTTTCTTTTTTAGGCAAGAATAGTGGTGCTAATTTAGAGCACATAGGTTCCTTGCGTCCTATCACCGGACAAATGTACACATGAGTATAAAATATGTGATTATACAAATGTTTGCATGAGTGTGTGAGAAGAGCAATGTGGTAGAAGGCTGAAGTTAATATGGGACTATCTGCACTCCTAGGCTATGTGCCATCTAGATCATCAAATCCAGACAAGTAGTTTTCTTATTATGGGTCCAGGAAATGTTGGCAGACAGACACAAGAACATAAATATTATCTGTAACACGTTTCAGTCTGATAAAATGTAGTTAGAAACAGAAAGAGTAATTCTTCAAAATGAGCCCTTGAGCTTGTAAGCAAAATCCAATTGCACTAAATATAAAGAAATTGTTTAGTGGATGGCTAATTGAAGATGTTTACTGCATCTGAGGGTCAGCTGTCCACTTGTTCTTAGCAACTGGCGACTCCGAGTCGTTACATTATGTCAGATACAAGTCATTGTCACTGCCTTTTATTTATTTATTTATTTTTTATTTATTTATTTTAAGCTTAACCACAATTTTTTTAAGTTTACCACAAATACGGTTGCTTTGGGCTTGTACTGGTTTTTACTCTAAAGTGTTTTTCTATTTGTTTTCAGTGGCTGCTAAGATCGCTTCATTTGACAGTCGCTACACCGCTACATACAGGGAAGACGTGAAACTGCCGTGCCTGGCCGTAGGAATGCCGGCTCCGGACGTCACATGGAAAGTGAAGGGAAATACATTTGAAGCCGGTGAGAGGCTGCGTCAGCTTCCTGAAGGATCTCTCCTCATCAAGTCTGTAACTCGGTCGGACGCTGGAGAATACTCTTGCTTTGTTGAAAACGCTTTTGGAAAGGACTCTGTTACACACACTCTCGTCATCCTTGGTAATTGGTTTTGACTCTTGATCGTTTACTCTCAATGAGCTTAAAAAATTCCAGGGAGTCATTATTATGCATATCTGATGGCTTTTCTCCTTTACTTGACTAATCCTTATTGTGCTTAATGTGTACAATGGAACCTTTATCTTAATTTACAAATAATTTCAGTGTACAAACAATACAAACAAAAATCCTGACTTCAATTTACAAACAGAATTTGGGTTTGCAAAGCTTACAGTGTTTCAAACAAGAATTAGCAAATTAAGATGATAAAGGGCCATTTTCTTCAACAGATTGATACCAAATGTTTTTAGTTTTACATTAGATTTTAATTTAATTTACTTTTTACTAACATCTTGGATTAAAAACAAACGGGTTTTCAAACAGGTTTAGTTGGTAAACCAAGGTTCCACTGTAGATATTTCGGTACTTTTTTACTTGGTTACCCACCCTAAGGTGAGACAATTTTTTCCCACCTTATTTTTTTTTTTAAATTAGATAAAAAGATTTTATTTTATTTTTTAAAAAAATTTTAACATTCATTATTTTTTTTTTTTTTAAATTTATAATTACATCGGTGATATTTCATCCCTCATTTGGGGCATTTTAAAAACTGTGTATTTTATTAGTATTGTCTGTGGTTTTGTGGTAATCAATCAAAATAAAAAATATATCACTTGTTTAAAGAAATAAAACACTGTAAAATTTAAAATGTAAGTTTATCGGTCTACCACAGAAGTCTAGAAATATGTCACTGAAGATAGCCATCGTACTATTATAAAATTTATATATCAGAATAATTTAGAGCAGAAACCGGTCTGATTTGTAATAAATTAAAAAATTGTACCGATGAAATTAAATTTTACATTTTACAGAAAATATATGAAACTTTAGCAAAATCTAAACGACTATATTTTATTAAAACTCGAGTGACTATGACTTTGATTTCTGATACCCAACGCTACCTAGAATTGTACAATATAGTATGGATTTTTTTAGCATTATATTTTAGGCCATGATAATTATTATGTTGTTTTTCAGCTCCCCCTCACGTACCTCAAGTGACGGTCCAGTCTACCACTACCAACTCCATCACGATGAAACTGAAACGTAACCCCTCCGACACTGAACCCATCCACGGATACACCGTCAAGTACAAGCCTGAGTTCGGAGACTGGGAAACTCTTCAGCTCGGACCCATGGTACAGAAGTACACTCTGGAAAACCTCTGGTGTGGATCTAGATACATGATCTCAGTAACCGCGTACAACAGGTAATATTCATTTTTAAAACACTTATTTTTTCCAATAGAACCCCTTCTAAAAATGTTTGCAGATGCTCCATTGTTAAGACGGGGTGGACAAGTCTTTATGTGGAAGGCCGGTGTAAATTCTTTGTTGGTATCTTCAGCTTTGCAATTATGTCGATGCACATTTATTATAATAAAATAAATAATTTTACGGTCCGCCAACTCGATTTAAGATGGGGTCAATACAAAATTCCACACAACCATATTTCCAGAAAAAAATGTTATAATAGTAGTGTATTGCTGGAAATACATTATATACAACTGAGAAAGTGATGGGGTTTAAGAAACACACGACAGCAGCTCAAAGTAGTCCTGAGAAATTGTACGAAGCTGTGTGTGTATAATGTCTAATTTTTTTGCCCCAAAAGTTGTTGGGAATATCATGGTTTTTGGGGTTTGGATTTCCGGGGTTCTACTATTTATAGAAAAATTTTTTAAAAAAATAAGACGGTTAAAATATTTTTTAATCATGTATAAAAATCCGTGAGTGAGGATGATATAATGTACCTTCTATGAGAAGATATGAAAGAAAAAAGAAAATGTTTTATTTTAACTCTAAAAGACCCTAAACATTTTTTTTCCTCAAAATTTGTAGAGATGTTGTACTGTATCATAGTCAGTATTCACTTCCAACAACAACAATAAATATCTTATAAAAACTTTCTTTAAGTGGTTACTAAAAATTTGTCTACCTGCTTTGGTTTTTTTCCCCCTCAAAATGCTTAATTAAGTATTAGTAATTTTTGGACACTGTTTTTTGAGTGCTGCCAGTAAATTTTGTTAATAGAGTGCTGCACTTTTTGTTAAATGAAGGACATCGATAATAGTGGTTTATTGTTTTCAGCATCGGGATGGGAGACGAGTCGGACCTGCTGAACACAAGAACAAAGGGCTCGAAACCGATCATTCCCGAAGCCAGCAGATTCATCGAGGTGTCGACCAATAGCATCACACTTCACTTGAGTGCCTGGTCTGACGGAGGATGTCCCATGATGTACTTTGTTGTAGAACACAAGAAGAAGTAAGTCTACACTTGTGTGGTCATGCACAGCAGACAGCCCTTAGTTTCTTATAGTTTATTTTATAGCTGTGCTGTTGTCATATTATTATTATTATTATTATTTTCAAACTAGCCTTTAATATTTTCCTTTTAAGTTTGTAAGAAAGCCAACAGAATTCTAGATGGTGATTAGAGTGATGCATTACTTATATCTTGTTGCACCCTCAGACAGGTCTGTTTTTTTATTTATTTATTTTTACATGGTAGTAAAATGTGTTGTTTTATTTGATCAGAGCTAACCCGGATTGGAACCAGGTGTCTAACAATGTGAAGCCAGGAGGTAACTTTGTAGTGCTGGATCTGGACCCCGCTACCTGGTACAAGCTCAGGGTAACCGCTCACAACAATGCTGGATTTGCAGTAGCCGAATATGAATTTGCAACACTCACCGTTACCGGAGGTATGTCTGTCGGCAGCTATGACTAAAGTTAAGGCTTACTCTGCGCTGTGTTTCCAATCCAAGTCTAATGTTTACTTATGAAAGCCTCTTTGAGGGGTGTGACTTGAACTCTCTAGATTTAGATTAATTTAAAGTTTTGTTCTCTAAAGACACTGCATTTAGACAAACTGTTTGATGCTATGTTATCTACACTTATTCTATCTTGTATTCTATGTATTCATATCCATATACGTCAACTTGAAGTGTGGATAATGGAAGACATGAAGCCATCGTGTTTTCCTTAATTATTAATAAAATTAAAAATGATTATAATTTAAAAAAAAAAAAATAATAATAATAAATGCCAAATACAAATTATTACAGATGTTAATTTATTTATTTTGTGTGTAATAAATTCAAGGCTGATTATTTAAACTAAAACTATTTATCAAATTATTAACAATTTCGTGGGGGAACATACATAGTGAAGAAAATAAAACTTACTGGTATCAATATTTAACCCACGTTTGTTATTTACTTCATTTATTTAAAAAATAAGTAATCATTTTGTTTAAATATCATACTTTTATGTAATGTTTGTTATTGATTTAAAGTTTAAGTACCAAGAACAAAACTTTTCCTTGTTAGAGCAAACTATTTTTGTCAACATTTTTATTAAGGCAATATACACATGATCGGTTTCCACTATCGATTTGATGTCACCGTCGTCCACTCTACCGAAAGTTTGCTTTACATACTTCTTAGTACTTTGACACTTTAATATCTATTTTACATGATGCCCAATAAGTCTTATATGACAGGGTGTCCAGCAGCCTTGAATTCCTTGAACTCCTGGAATTATGCTTGAATTTTTAGGATGCTTGAAAAAACCTTGAAATATGCTTGAATTTTGAAAAAAAATACCAGAAAAACTTGAAATATGCTTGAATTTTTAAAAAATCGGGAATTTTAAAGACCCTAGGTTGTCTAGAAGTACCAATACATTTTGAATTTTTTATTATCCGAACCACCCTAAACAACATTAGTTCGGATAATCGATGCGCTACTGTATATTTTATACTTCTCTGGGGTACCACTGCTGTAATTAGGTTGAATTAATATTATAGTAGGCTGGAGGGTTTATTTGGAATGAAAGTCCTTCGAGTGATATTTATTTTTATTTCATCAGAGCTTAGTGACCACTGAAGAAGCTCAGGTTCCCATGGTGAAAGCTTCGATGAAATAAAAATATATGGTTGAAGGACTTTCATTCCAAATAAACCTTTCAGCCTACTATAATATTCTACAAGTCCAATAAATAAAATCTCTTCTATTATAAAAGTAATTTATATTATTTTGCTGAAATCATACTATTTTTCTATAATTCTAAGAAATTGTGAATGTCACTATTTTAATAACTAATGTTAATAAACCCAGCCTTGAATTTTATAAAATTGAGCCTTGAAAACCTTTAAATATGCTTGAATATTACATTTTAATATTGCTGGACACCCTGTATGAGGAATCTAATATATCGATGCCAGTAATGTCCCACGATGTACAGCATCGTAATATTAAGAATTTTTAAGAAGCTACATTACTAAGAATGTACAGGAGATGTGGAAGGCCGTAAGACTTTACCATTTCAGTATATGAGAGAGTTGACGAGGTATGTGGCCCCGTGTAATAACTCTCTCAGCACGTTCCCAACGTCTAGCCGATGCTTTTTGTTCACTGTATTATTGAGATGGGATTTGTTTAGTTTGCTTTGAGGGATATTTTAATAGCTGAAACTTCATTATCCACATTCTGTTATTGTCTTATTTGTCATTTATAGTTTATTATCTTTATTTGTATATTAACAAATATTGTGATTTGTACGGTGCATCGACCCTCATCGGAAGCACACCTTGTCAAAACATTCAGTTTAATTATTTCATCATTAATCTGTATTTTTCATGTTTAACTTTTTAACTGAGTAATCATGTCGGTGTCGGAACATCGAGAATATCAATTGTTAAACTGTAAAATAAATAATTGTGTGCTAATGCTTCTGTTTTGTCGGCTTTAAATACTTTGATATTCTGTGCAATGCTAATTACTGCTTACTATCTTATGATAACAAAAAAAAAAATCTTTTGTAAACAAATAAATACATAAAGTCCCTGAAGCAACACCTATTTACAGCCAAAAATAATGAAAAAAAGAATTAATTCTTTAAAAATAATAAACATGAGGGTAGTTTTATTTTAGGCTTTTCGTAAATCGTGTCGTGTTTCAAGTGGGTACTAAATATTGAACAATTTGTGCTTTGACTTGGACTAATCGCATATCTTATTAGTTTAAATTTGTTTTAAGAAAACAGTAAACCTTAGTTATTATAAAATTTGGAATTTAGTTTCATACAGTATGAGTAACAAGTTTGTTTCAATTGAGACTAATTTCATCTGCTATTTCCCTTTCACAACTCTCACCACTCTTCGATTGTTGAGTCTTAATAATTCTAAATTAATACCGACTTAAATATTAAAAAAGAATTAAAGTCGACCAAGTTCACCATAGTAAATCTGGGGTAGATTGATTTGGAATAGCCAGACCCAAGTTTGGCTTTTCCTTTCTAAAATTTTACCCTTTAATTTATAAATTAACTGTCTAATGTATAAATGTGTAAACGGAGTCCAAAAAATTCCTTTCCACGTAAAATATTATTTATTCTCCAAAGCTTATTTTGAACTCCCCTGCGGTTCACTATCAGTGCCAAAAATATTAAGAATAGAGTTACATAGTTGATTAGAATTATGAAGTGACTAGTTTACATGATGTAATAGACCCAAGTAAAGCCGATGTGTCACATTGGTTTCTCAAGTTATATATCATTGTGGCACAGATAATGCCTGTATAGTATTTGTTATAAACCCTATAAAATAAATTCACCATTTTATAATTATTTTAATAGTGTAACTCTGGTTCTTCCGTATTCATCATTAGATAATAGAATGAAATACAAATATTTTCCTTAGAGAGACAAAATTATTAACCTGATAATTAATAATAAATAGTGATAATTATTAACCGACCTGACATCCAAGTGTAGTATATTTTAATACTTTTGTTTACAATTATTATTTTTACATAAAAAACAATTATTATAGACGATCACTAAAAAAAATGTCTTTATAAAAGGAGTAATTTACATTATAATAAATTTAAACTATTATTAAAAATGAAATAAATGATTGATTTATTGGGCGTCTGATATGAGAGGTAGTTAAAGAGGAGGGAATTAATAGTGAGTGGGTGATGTTTCAGGGACTATTGCCCCGGCTAGTGCTGTGCCCGACTCCAAGGATAACAGAGAGTCGCCGTACGCCATCCTATTGGCTAATTTGAACCTTGTAGTGCCGGTCATTTGCGCCCTCATTGTAATCGTAGTGGCCATTATCGTGGTTTGCTTCCTAAGGGGCAGTCGTTCGCACCAGAAAGGTATTTAAACATGTTATTCACGTCATTTGTTTTGTGTGTTTTTGTTTGGATCGGGCGTATCAGGTACCGTATCGCCGCCTAAGGCCGGCACGGGAGGAGGAGTCATCACCGACGTCCACCAGTACTTCCCGTGGATCCCTCGCTGGTTGGATTTGAACATCGTAGTGCCGATGGTCGCCACTATAATCGTTCTGTTTGTCGGTGTTATTGTTATTTGCGTCGCTCTCGGTCGCAAGCGTGGTCCACATCAGATGCGCCTCAGAGGTTTTTTTTTTTTTTTTAATTTCAAAGGCTTTTCATTTTGAGATCAAGTGCAACCAAGACATGTTCACCTTCACTCAGCAGATTCAAGCTAAACTAAATACAAAAGTTAGATTTTTCAATAGAAATTTGACTGACAAAAGGGCCAAAGAGTGATTTCATTTATAGATGGCAGGGTACTTCTTTAGATTGTTTCTCCCCTGTTCTTTTTTAGAATATAAATGACTGACTAAACAACTATTAAGACAAAGGGATGTTTAGTCCAATGTACTTTGGGACAAAGGAATATCACACTTCTGTTTTTGTAAGGGGAGTAACAGTCTAAAGAAGAACATTCGGTACACCTTCTTTAGATTGTTACTCCCCTCTTATTTTTTTATAAGGGGAGTAACAATCTAAAAAAGGGCTGATGGCAGAACCTACACAATGCAATCAGTTGACTAAATTTAAATTATTTTGTACACGACCAAGTATTATTTCTAAGCACAAGTAAAAACCTTTGAGAAACTCTTCTTTAAATAAATATAATAATGAAATCTGCAGAGACTTATCTAGACTACATTGTTTTGCAGAAGAGCTACAAATGAGCAAATAAGGTTCTCAGTTTAACTTGCATTTATTGATAAAAAAAAAAAAAAAAAAAAAAAAAAAAAAAAAGCCAAGGAAGAGCAAAGCTCTGAACAGTTAAATAAAAAATGAATTGTTAAAAATTTCCAGATCTGTAAACATTAGTAGACTTAATGAGAGGGTTGTTAGCGAGGCGCTGTCAAAACCATCTCTATATTAATTATATTATTCTCATCTTTACATACATTAAATATGTATTTTTTACATTGTTATTGTTGAAATAACACCTTATGTTCTAATTGTAAAGAATGCTAACAACTAAAGACTATTGCTGGCTTACAGCTAAAACTGAACATGATCAGTATTGGAGATATCTGAGGACCTGCCTTACTTCTTCTCTTATCTCTCGTACTGACGGTTATTTCTAGTTGAGAGCTAGCGACATACAATATATTGTTGTAAGAGAGAACGCTGTGTTTATTTTACAACCGTTTAATTATTTAAACCATTTATTTTATTTATTTATATTTAATTATACTTTTTTTTTACAAAGTAGTTGTACGACGATGGTTATTTGATGATATTTGTGTAATTGTTTGTACAGATGACATTGTGTACAACCAGTCGATGGTCGGAGGCAACACGATAGACAAGCGTCGTCCCGAACTTCACGACGAGCTGGGCTACATCCCGCCCCCCAACCGTAAACTGCCACCGGTACCCGGTTCTAATTACAATACTTGCGACAGGATTAAGCGAGGTACAGCCATAAGTAAGCACTCGTCATCCAGGCCATCTCATAAGCTTGTTACACTCATCAGTCTATATACAAAACAATCTCACCTCCATGGGTTCTATTACCACTGTCTCTTTACTTGATTTGTTTATTTATTACATCATGTATTTATCTATTAGTAAAGTATATACATTATGTATTTATCTATTTAGTAAAGTTTAGAACCCTCTCATTATTGGTATTCGTTGTCAAATAGAATCACTTTTTTATAATTCCCTTTTGAATCGATACTTCATTACCTTTTATTATACTTATACCCTAAAGCATCTTTTTTATTTTTAGAATTCTTTTTTTTATTTTATATTTTGTTTTTATGTTGTGTATTTGCTCATATTTAATTGCCACGCTTGCTTATTTTCACCATTCTTTATCATTCTGTGTTATTTATTTTTTAAATGATTCACCTCACTCGTTAAAAATATTATTATCATTGAAAGATAATTATGAGTAGTGTAAACAGAAACATTGGGCCGAAAGCACTTGGGGCCTCACGTGTAGTAACGCACAACAACCATGCACTGCAGGTGAAACGATCACCTTGAAATGAAGGATTTTAAAAGTATCGAAACTGAATGTTAAGGGTAAACCTTCTACACTGGTGACTTGAGGGGTTTCTTAACCCTCTTGTCAGAATTGAGGTATCCTTTGTTCAACAATTCTTGAGACTGAGTTAGGTGATGTTTCTTTGGCCGGCAATGCACACTTGTTTTGCGGTTTAGCATTTTACCCATGCTATACTCGAGGCCACTAGTGCTTTACCATGACCCTGTTACCCTCAAAACTGGACTCTGGAGGTAATAGTTTGTTGTTGTTGTTTACAAGATGGCAGCTACAGAGCTGTTTGAGTGAGAGTCTGCACAAGACCAAACTAACACTCTCGTTTGACTTAGTTGTAGGTGAAAGAGCACATCACTCTGAGCGTCGGCAATTAAATTGCAAAATCCCAACATTGTGGTTGAATTTAGAGCAATTGTTTTTGTTAAAGTGAGATTATGTGTCTTGCTTTGTATCATTTATATATTGTTCGTTTATATATTGATTTTATTTGCAACACCTGTTTGAATGTGTAACAATCTTAATGTTATGTTGGCTTTAGCTTTATGTCTTTACTTCTTTTATTTTTTTTTATTTTTTTTTTTTATTTTTTTTCAATTAAGGGCTGCTAGTACCGATTTTTATATATTCATTTATTTTATTTATATTTATATATAAATATTTGTAAAACAAAATAAATTTACATTGAGTTGATATTTTTCATCTGTCATCAGTGAAAAACTCTAAACGTACTTCTAAACAGGTAAACATTTAGCTTGCTTATCCGATATGTTGGGTTTAACACCTGCAACCTTCATGACCAACTAGGCTTTCCTCCAGTTATATATGTATCTCATTTAAAATCGGATTTATTAAAATGTTCTGAAAGCACTGTTTCAAGTACATAATATTATGTTTAAAATGCTATTTTGCTAAAACAAGGACTTGCCGGTCTTGAAAGTAAAACTTGGATGCTTGATTCGTAAATATCTTAGTTGTCATACTTTTAACTGATTGCAATTTTTTTTTTTTTTTTTAAGTTACTGACAATTAAAACCAATTACAAAGTTTTGATTAAAAGTGTGGACGTGACGTTTTCCCTGAGATTTAAAATAAATGTATAAAGTTTTACTAGAAATATTCCTCTTAATATGTTAATCCCTTAGATGAGGCAAACCAAAAACTGAAAATGTTTAAGAGGGTTTTTTTTAAGAAGAAGTTTGCTCGCATTTATTTACAGTTTGTACTCTTATTGAAATGTATCTTTTAATCTCCTAATTGTAATACTGAGTGTCTTGTATCCGTATCTTAATATGGGTATCTTGCCATACTGTTAGTTAGTGGTGGGAGAATCAGTCTGTCCTAAAGGCTTTATTAGTCTACCTATATTACTCTCGTACTGTCAAACTGGTATAATTAAAATATAAAATAATAATGAAATAGAGGTTACAAAAACAATTGTTTCTTTACTGTCTTTATACTTTAGTAAACTTAAGGACTTAGTAGCAGACTTGCCCTTGTATTAAGCTTTTTTTGAGGAATTATAAAACTGAGATGTATTTTGAACCGATGCGAACAACTAATTTATTTCAACATTTAGTAAATCAGCAAGGAGCCAGCGTGGCCATTTGCCACGTATGCTCAGGTATCGATGAATGGAGGGCAGGATGAGGTCGTGGGTTCGACCCCTCTCCGTGGTGCTCTGATTGACTCACTAATGAGCACACTGTTCTTGCTTTTGTGGTTCATTGTACAGAGTTATGATGTGTTAAGTGGCTGCAACTCTACTGAGAGGATAGTCAAAATATGACTAAATTGGGCCTGATAGCTAGGTTCCGACTAGCAGTTATCACTTAGTAGATGAGTGGGTCAAGTTGTTGTTTTGTTACTTATTTGGATATTATTGGTTATTTGTAAGAGAGTGATTGAAGTGAGAGATGTGAAGGGAGGAAGTAATGTTGGTTGGTGGACTACACAGGTAGATCAGGTTTGTGTAGCGGTCACTCTACGTGGAACCCGAGGAGGCACGTATACGAAGAGCTGAGCAACCACTCTCCCTGCCGACGCTTGCCTAGGTGTCCGGGCTCAGACGAGACTATGTATCACCGGGCAGGTAAACATCTTCACTCCCGCCACTAACCACCTGCTAACTATAAGTATAGACTCTATCTGGTACTGTGGCCTGTCTTACCTTTATACTATGGCTTATCTCTACAGTCATTTTGATAAAAATTGGTTCCTAGTTTACTCATGCCAAATTAACTCTATAAGAAATCTTTACAGCAGAATAAATGTTAAATTTAACTTCATTTTAACTATTTTGAATGGTTCTCACCAGCTAACTTTCCATTTTAAATTAGATAATTAAAAACTTTAAGTATTTTTATTTATCAGTGACACCAAACCCAGGTTCCTTTCTCAGTGGCATCCAACCTAGGTTCCTGTTTCAGTGACACCGAACCTAGGTTGCTGTCTCAGTGATAGCAAACCCAGGTTGCTGTCTCAGTGATACCAAACCTAGGTTGCTATCTCAGTGATACCTAACCTAGGTTGCTGTCTCAGTGATCAAAACCCAGGTTACTGTGTTGACACTGTAACTACTGTGCAAGTTTAATAATGGTTCTTCTGTAGCTTTCATTTCTATATTTAGTTTTCTCTTTATAAAACTTAACATTTGATATGGTTGGCATCAATTTTCACTTTGTTAATTGACTTGTATTTTACAAAATATTTGTATGATTTTGACTCATTGTGCCAAATTAACCAATTTAATTTATTCTTTTTCTGTTTCTAAAATATTATAATGGTTTTTGTTTGTTTCTTTTTCACTTACTAACAAAAAAATTAAAACATTTGGAACGATCATTGAGAAAGCCATTTGTGGAAGGATTAATTAAGAATCAAATTTAGATGGTTTTGGGTTTTATCGCCGGTTATTATTTTTTTTTTTTTTTCATTAGTGCCCTATTTTTTATTTATTTTTAGTTTTTTTGTGTGATTGAGTGTTAGTATGTGTGTGTGTAAATTTAGTTTGTTTTAGTTATTTTTTATTAATTTTCGGGAATTTAACTACTTGTATCATTTAAATTTAAATTTTTAAATTGTAAAAGAAACAAATTTTTAATGAAGGATTCCATTTTAAAAATCATGTAAGGCAAATTAAATAAAGCACCAAAAATATTAGACGGTTAGTGGGTAAAATGTAAATAATTCCAACTAATTTTAGGACTAATGGGATGAATCGTTATTGGATCTAATATCTTGTCATCGCAGTCTAGCCCTCAAACCTCCAACAAAATTTAAATTAAATTTATCTTATAATTTGCTTATTTTTAGTTTGTGAAAGCCGAATTCATTACCGTAAGGAAATGATTTTAGAATTGAAGAAATAAAGTATTTACTACTTTTGAATTTGTTTTAAGGTTCATCGAGAGAAATAATTGCATTTTAATTTGTCGTCACGATATATATATTATAAAATCTAATAATTGGGTAAGTATTACTCTAAGTGCATGTTTCAAGTATTACTGCATGCTGGAGTCAACCACTTTCCTCTTTGTTTCACGTTACGGTGTTGTATAAGAGACTTTATGTTTTTACATTTTGCAGTCATGCATGAGAGCATTTGTATGTTGTAATGTTTTAGATTTCATTTCACATTTTATTCTTCTTAAAACTATTTAATTAATATAGTCTAGATTTTTTTTTTTTCTAAATAATTACTTAAGCATTTCACTTGATTACTTTATATTATTTTAATGAATTTCAGTAAACTTATAAATTTGAAATTGACAGTCAAAAATTGAGTATTTTTGAAATACAGTAGAAGGTCATTTTAACGGATGTCGTTTGTAATGGACAGGTTCAAACATTCTAATACACACTATGATAAAGGTCGCTTGATTACATCCGGCAATATTACACACTCGTAATATATCACCTCCGTCAGGTATCGACTGAAGAAGTAACAGGCAAACAACCCACCAGAAAATATATTGTTTTTTCAAGCCAATGAATGTAAGCTATGAACTTGAAACACGAGCTTGTTGTTCTATAGATCAGTGAAACCTATGTGGAAGGATGTTTTTTAATTTGACATTTAATAAACACCGTTTTATAGCTGCCTACTCTACTGTCCTTTATTGAAGAACAACTCGGTTGTACACCCTTTTGAATTATTATTCGACAGAATTATTTGTTATTAACCGAACTCTCATTAAAACAGACAAGCTTCAGCTTCTAACAGTGCGTTACAATGACCTTCTACTGCAATTTGAATTGTTTTCTTGTCGGGAAGAATATCTACTTTAAATTCATTGTGAAACTGCCTCCGTTTCTGATTTCAATGTTCATTATTACTGCGTAATCCGACAGTTGTTCTCAAATAACACGAAATCGTAAAAGATCTGTTTAAACATGTTTTTATAAATTCTTCTACAGGCTTAGAATCGCCTAAGAAAAGCCTTCGTCTCGGACCTGTCTCGTTAAAAGGCTTTTTAAATATTCACAATATTTAGAGGAAATGATATAAAGTTAAAGGGGAAAATAGAAGATGAATTATAAACATAATTCTATAAAAAAAATAGTAAAAAAAGGAAAAAAAAATAAAAAAATAGAAAAAATATATATTTTTTCGAATAAAAAATAGTTTATAAGAAAGTGAATTTGCCTTAAGTAATTTAGAATTGGATGCATGAATATTAAGGAGTTATTTCATTAAGAGAAAAGTAAGAATATAAACAATTAAATGAATCGTTATGTAATGCCGAGGGATTTAGTTCTTCTGTGCTGAAGCTCTCAAGTAAATACTCAAGTGTTGATCCTTTGCCTAATATTCTCAACGCCACTCAGCATTTCTTAGCAATCTTTCATTTTTTAACATTTCTTTTGACTTTTATTGTCCTTTTTTATCTCAAAATGTTTCAAGAGTCACTTGTATTCTTTTTTTAATTCTTTGAAAGAGTGTTCCAATAATTTTTCATAGAGTTTATTTATTATTATTGTAAGTTACGTGTAACATTGTATTCATTTTTATAATAATAATAAAACCCTACGATAATAATGAACCTCGAAGCTGTGAACTTAATATTAATTCACATTCAATGTTTATTTCCTGCTAAACTTTATAAATTTTTTTTTTTAGAGCCCTTTTTTTGAGTTAATTTTAAATGTTTATTGCTCTTTTTATTAAAATATCCGGGGACTGAGCGCCTGGGGTGCTTAAAAGGAAGATATAACACCTTAAAAACCCCCCTTGATCCCGGGCTGATTTTTCTTCTCTCCCCATCCCCTACATGGGGGCATATTGTTGGTTTTGGCGAGATCCTTTGTACAGAGATTTGTCCTTTTATATATTAAAGTAGTTAAATGATATCAATACAAATTTACTTTAGTTTATTGTTATGATTTTATTTTACCGGGTCTATCAGCCGTTGTTTTAACATACAAATAATTAGTAGTTTTGACTGTGATTTTGTGGTACCACTTCATAATTATGACTAGAGAGGTTGGTACAAAGTAACACAACAATATTGTCACCACAATTTTTATTACACATAAACTCACAAACGCGTTTCGACAAATAACATCATCTTCAGTGTGTGTGTTAACTTAGTAAGGGTTAATTCTGTACTAAGCTAACTATTTTAGTCATAGCATATAAGAAAGTATTATTTTAGCAGTTGAAAAACCAAATGTTACCTGAACCTTTTACCTTTAATTGTTTTTCCGACTTAGATCTCAACTCCATATCCCTTACCTCGTTCCTTTCGTAGTAATCCCTCTACCCACACGACCCTAGTCCACCCCCACCTTGTACTGTTAGTTTATAATAAATGTTTGTAAAATAGTTAGCTTAGTACAGAATTAACTCTTACTAAGTTAACACACACACTGAAGATGATGTTATTTGTCGAAACGCGTTTGTGAGTTTATGTGTAATAAAAATTGTGGTGACAATATTGTTGTGTAACTTTCTACCAACCTCTCTAGTCATAAGTTTTAACTTACTCTGTGAAAATTGCTAAGAGTGAGCTAGGCACTTACAGAAGAGAGAACTCGAGTAGTTTATTTTCTTTTAAATACTTGTTCTCTTAATGAAAGGACTACCGGAGTAGTTATTTAGATGTAGACGAGTCATCTACGTTTGTAATATAAGTGGTTTGTACTTTGTGGAGGTATGGACGAGGATATCTGCCCGTACGCAACATTCCACCTGCTGGGCTTCAGGGAAGAAATGGACCCGTCCAAGGCCATGCAGTTCCAGACGTTCCCTCATCAGAACGGCCACTGCGGCACCCTAGGACCTCCCCAGGTCAACGCCACTCATCACCGCAGCGGCTCTCACTCCATGGTCAGTAAACCGACTCAAGTCTATCGTACTTCTCCCTTTTATAATAGAAAACATGGATTATAAGGGGTGGTCATATCAGTAAAATCGTTAATTTGTTAGTGTTTATTTATTAAGTTATTTACTTTAATAATAAGTAGAAAAATAATATAAATTCTCCCTTTTATCGTTTATTCTGTCCGGGATAAATACTTTGTTCATTTAGTAAATACGAGTGAAAACTCGGTGCTTTTTTATAAAGTAATTTTTCCTCACCCAAGAAACTCCGTTACCCGTTAAACCTTCTTCAAATCCTTCTCGTATCCCCTTTACTAACCATTTGATGTGTGCATACATACATTTGTGTTTTCAACTTATAAACTGGTTGGAGAAGAGTTGCACAACAAATACCATCCTACAAACATTTTTTTATTTGTTAGTTACAGTTAAAATAAAACAAAAAATTGTGACAAACAATAACAAATTAAAAAACATTAACAAATTTGAATACTCAAAAAAATACATTTAATAATTAATTTGACATTTTATTGTTTTAAATTTAAATTTATATCATTAAATAAATAAATTATTGTTTGCTTGACTTTAGGCTTACCTTTTAGTCCGATTTGTACACACTCGACTTGGCCTCACCTATATCGGTTTTGTTTTAATTTCTAAAGAAGAGCATGTCGGCAGCTGGCCTGAATTTGCATTGAAACCCTGGAGAGAGACTCCACGAGTTACTCTGCTCTTGTAATGGTGAACCAGTTCCTCACCATTCCTACAAAAACACTTTATTCTATAAAACTTTAATCGACGTGTAGCTCAAATATTTGTACGTTGGGTCGGCGAGAATATATTAATTAAAAAATTATCTAATTTTTTTAGGTAACGTCCAAAATTTATTTAAAGCCGAATATCTCCGAAAGTAATTTCGTATTATTAAAAAAACAAAAAAAAAAAAATTAAATCCGCTTACAGATCTACCTTGATTGGCTTCCTATCTATCAATACTTTTGCTAGGATAGATATCGCATGACGTACTGATTTACTCGGTTACCCATTCGTAGGTGGGTGTAATCGAGTAAAAGAGGTGCCATGTGGCTAGGATATTACTCTATATTTTTTCCAGCTTATAAGGAATTCCTTGGTCTAAATAACTGTCGTGATAATGGGATATTTAAGTCCGAACAACTCAGAGTCAAACGGACATCATTGTTTTGCGTGTAATGGTGATAATGTCCCTTAGTCTAATTAACTATTAAGACAAAGGAATATTTACGCATTACGGTAATTTGGGGTGGGTAGCCAAGTAAATGAGTGCCGATACATGGACATTAGCAAATTTATTATGAACGTTAGCTCTGTCACTTTCATTTGACAATTCCGTCAGTTCGTTGATGTTTTTCTGTTTTCAACAGTGAGTGCTCAAAATAAAAGTCACCTCTTAAAGCGACTTTTATGAACTTTTCATCGTTTGATTTCCCACAAAGGTTTAGAAATCAATTTGTGGTCTTTTTTTCAATTAAATCGAATGTAAAAAGTAACTATTCAAATTTTAAATTTACCGTTAATTTTTGGAGAACAAGTCAAGCAAATTTTAATTACTTTTGCACAAATTTTCTAGGTATTTCGGCATTTTTTTGTTACAATTATGTAAGTGAAGAGAAAATTATTTATTTTTTTACCTAAATAAAAAAAAGAAAAAAAATGTATTAGATTTATGTATATTTTTTTAAAAAAGGAAAAAGGTAGAACATAATAAACTGTCTTAAATATGAATAAATAAATTTTTAAAAATTGATCTGTAAAAATAATGTTAGTGTGTATCGACTAAAAACTCAATAAAGAGAAGATTGTGTTTAAACATGACGTAAAGAGGAGTTGTGTGGACTATAAGTTGTGTTTGTGGATGTAATATCTATGTGTTGTACATGACTTGCCTGTCTGTATTTTCTAGCTGCCGAACGGCTATGACGGAACTCCAAGTTTGGTACAATTATTCATTTTTAATCACTTGTTTCATTTGTTTTTCTATGTTCGCATAATTAATTATGAATGCTGCCAATCAAATAATTACATAGAACATTTCGTGTCCATCCATCCATCATCACCATCATCTTTTCTATTTTTTTTTAGTTATTCGCATAATTTTATATCCTATTTATTTATTCATTCTTTTCTTTTTCTATTCATTCTACAAACCTTATTCACAGAGATTTAATGAATACAATGTAAATTTTATTTTCTTTTGAGTTTTTTTTTCTATTTTTAAAAAGAAGGGGTCACACGAAGGTTTACATTTTACCCGATATCTCCTAAGCCAAATAGAGTTACACAAAAATAGTTAATATTCAAATTCCAATCTCTTATATTTTGTCTTCGCTTAAATCTTAGTGGGATCATTTCTGCAAATTTTTTTCTGTTTATCCCTTTTTAAAACGTAAATTACAGTACAGTATATTGTAAGTAAATTACAGTACATTATATTGTCGGTTAATTACTGCATAAATAGACATTTGGCAGTCACTAAATGAATTTGCTGATAAACATTATCTGTTTATCATAAAACTTTTATGAAATGGAGGTTTTGCAAACCGGTCTTAATTTTTAATATCGCCAATTGAGTTTGGGTTTAGGCTTGGGGTGAATGTCATAAGGGAGTACCAAACCGTCGGCTATGACCAGTGATGACCGGCGATGATCGGTGATGACCGAGTCCTAGTCTGGGAGGTCCCCGACGTTTTATTCTTCAGACGCTGGAAGGATCTTGTTACATTTGACGAGGACGATGTATATCTCTGAATATCCTTCCAACGCCGGAGACAAATGTGAGGACCTACAGCCACTAATACATGTTCACCACCGAACTACTTAGACGTGGTCACCACCAAACTTCTAAGACAAATTCACCTCAGAACTAATTGGCATTTGATTTTTTTATCGTGGTATAATAATAAAGTGGTGGTTTTTACTTGTCAAATCCTCTATAATGAATGCAACGTGTCGAGTGGGCGCTGGAATACACCTGATGTGGCCCCTTCCTGCTAATTGTAGTTGTTTTATTTTAGTATTTTTTTATTGAATCAGACTTACGGCGTTCACTGACTGCAATGAAAGCTTTAACTCATTTCTGTATCGAACTTTGTAAATAAATGTCTTTACTGAGTTAACAAACAAAGCTAGCTTAATACTTGAATTATAAAAATCTTTAAAGAAATTGGACTGAGAATGTTAATCATTTATATTTGTTCAAATGGAAATTTATTTTGTTTTGTTTGATTGTATTGGGAATATCTTGTTGTCATTTGTTATAAAATGCTTTTGTGTTTTATTTTAACTTTTAGCTTTTTGTAGTGGAAGTCCATATTTGTTATTTCTATTTGATAATATAAATCACAAGGTATATTTATAAACTTTTTAAAAAAATTATTGTGAATTTCAAGTAATCGAGAATAATTATATATTTAGAAGAAAAGGAAGCTATTAATAACTTGAATAATGCGTCATTTTGTAATGAAGTTGGGAATGACTTGAAGTTGAAGTACAAAGGCTTTGTCTTACCTCAATTTATTTACTCGTGGCGGTAATATGATTTTTCTTAGCTTATAATAGATCGGTCGTACTAGAGACAACCTGTATTTTAGACTTGTATCGACATCGATCCTTTAAAGCAATTAACTTTGAATCGTTAAGTAAAAAGTAAATTTGTACACTAATCTTAAATTTGCCTTTTTGTCTTCTTGTTCCTGTTTTTCATATAAAGTTGTCTTTGTTGTTTGATCGGGGATTCAATTTTTAAATTATTTTTTATCCTTTTTTAAAAAAAGTGACCTTTCAATCTAAGAATTAACAACGGTTAACTGTGAACATAACATGAAACCGATCGGTTTAACCTTAGGAATTAAATGGTATTATTTTTCACTCTTAAGATTGACAACTGTTTTGGAGTCAAAATTAACGACTAAATTAATTAATTCTTCAACTAAAATGTTGACTTGCTAGTTAAGAATTAACATTGTGTTAAAGGGCGTCGTGTTATTTCTACCTCAATGCTTAACACCGCTAAAATGTAATAATAATAACGCCGGCTTCAACTTACTTCATTATTAGTTTAATGTGTGATTTTCTTATACCTGGATGTTTGAAACAAGTACTTAGGTGTCCTGACTTTCAATTTAAATTTGTCCCTTAAAATTCTAGTAGCACCGGACACTTTATAACGATATAGGTTCTGCAACGACGGCAGCCTCTCAAAGGATGGCAAATCCGAGATTTAGCTTACACAGAAGCAAAAATCGTAGTAGTGTTACATTTTCTTTTTGCCGTCTCGATACCCATCGCATCAGTGAAAGCTTCTGATAGTAGGAGCAAAATTACTGGCGTCTCGTCCTTTTGAAACAAGTTATTTATAGAAAAATAGTATTTATCGAATTTTGTAAATTAGAGTGTCGACACAGGTCATCCTTAGGCCGCTCCCTGGCTTGTCGGTACGGTATCGGTAAGCTAGTATGCCGATGCGGTAAGATTCTTTACCGAGCGCCTATATCTTACCGATTCGGTACAGATTCGTACAGATTCTTGGTAAGGAATCGGTATACCGAGAGTCAGTAAGATGTTCTTACCAACATTGGTAAGATATAGGCGCTCGGTAAAGAATCTTACCGCATCGGCATACTAGCTTACCGATACCGCACCGATATCGTACCGACAAGTCAGGGAGCAGCCTTAAGAGTTTTAAGATTCCTTGTAAATTACTATGAGCATATGTGTTAAAAGTACAATATTCCTATACGATATGTAGCTTCCTTCTGCATGCATCCAAGTACATTAAATGTAAGCAGATTGAATACATAAATTAAAATAAAAATACATTAGAAGTGTTGGTAAGGTCAAGTAAACTGCTATATGCTTTTACAGTTCTTATATCATTTTAACTGCAAACTTGCTTTACAGATTTTTTTTACCTTTTCTAGTAAAATAATTATAAATATATCGATTTAAGGTAAATTTCAAAATGCTTTGGTACTTTTTGCAAGGAATATATAAGTTCCCCCACCAACAACATGCGACTCTACATTACCTTCCTTCAAATATTACTTATTTTTTATTATTTGTTTATCTATTTTATTTGATAATCTATGTTAGACAGAATGAGAAAGCTGAAAGTTTTTTTTTTTTTTAATAATAACTGTAATCTAACCACAATAACCAACTAACTATTAAAGTTAGTGAAAGTTGTCAAATTGATAGTTCTTCTTTCCTTTTCCTGTTTGTCTTAAATAAATAAATATGATAAATAAATTTGATTGCATCAATTGTTTGGCTTTGTTAAAACATTACTTACTGCTCTGCACTCCTAGTAGAGCGTTTAACATTTTAGTGTTCGACGTTTTAACATTGTCATGAAATATTTTCAAACATTCCAAACTGTTTGATCACCAGCAAGCATAGTAATTATAATTTTTATTTTTTAATATTTCTCCCTCTTTTGGCCATTATAATAACCAAAATGTATTTACATAATTGTGTTAAGCAAAATTAAATTCACAACAAAATGACTGGAATAAAGGCTCAATATTTGCTGAATAGAATTTACTGTTATTACTTCACTATTTCTATTTACAGTTAAAAGTACCCTGGTAATAACTGAATTTTATTGCCATTATTAGTCATTTTAAAAAAAAAATCGGGGTTTTTAATGGTGGATGGGGGGGGGGATGTCATTAATATAAAGAAATGATTGTTTTTATTTGTCAAGTGAAAGTATTGAAGTTAATAAGTTGTATGTGTGTGTGTTTTGGTTGGTGTAGCCACGAGGCAACGGTCGGTATTCGAGGGTCGATGCCAACTCTACATTCAGTCCCGAGTACGACGACCCAGCTAACTGTACTGAAGATGATCCGTACGGTTCTCAGTACACTCCGTACGGTGCTCCGTACGATCACTACAGCTCCCGTAACTCACTAGGAAGAAGGAGCATCGGAGAGTACATAGGTATCTCAAATTAATTTACATTTTTATTTATTCTTTTCTAGTTAAAAAAGAAACTTGTTTATTGTTATTGTTGACATGTAGGTGAGTATACTAAACCAATCTTGCTTCTTATAATATTCTTATAATTATTTACTCATCTGTAAGTCAACAATAGCAATAATAAACACATTCCTTTTTTACTTTAAGCGAAGTTTACTAAAAATTCCGCCTTATGAATCGGTTATAATATTAATATTGATCAAAACGTTAGTGAAATGGAAGTTTTTCCTGAAGTCCAACAAGTTTAAGCTCGGTTCTCAACCAAGTTATGGAATCACAAAAAAAAAATATATATATATATTTAAAAAAAAAAAAAAACGTTGAATACATATTTTTCATGTAATTTGAGGGTATGAAAATGATGTTACACTTTTCTTGTAGACATTTTATTAGCTTTACAACGAAATCAAAAATGTTGTTTTAGCTTTTATACTTTTGGAGCAATATGTGTTTTTATGAGCAAAGGTATGTTATCTTAAAAAATCATAAAATTTAACCTTGTGAGAAAACGGTTGAGAATAGACCCATGGTTTATATGACGTTTTTTGTAGCCAATGAGTAATAAAATCACTCTATTTATTTTTGTACATATATCGCCAATCACCCTATATATATATTTTTTTTTTTTTTTTTTTTTTTTCCAAAATTGATAATAATTTGATGAATGCAGCTAATGGGTTAATTGACTCTCGGAAAAGCACCGTCCTAACTAACATATTTGAAAGCTGGAGAGGTGAAATATTTTTCTCATCCACGATCCTTTTGGACAGATGCCTCCATTATGAATAAATTGTGAATCTCTGCATGTGATTGGTGGAAAGCTGGATCTTAAGGACACAGCGCACTCCGGTTCTTGTTGCTACTTTTTCTCTACAATTTTCTTGTTGGAATGGATTTATTCCATGTGTGTGAGGATTTTGGAAAGTGCATCCCCTGTTATCAGACTGAAGAAAAAAGTAAAAATGTTGGGTACACCGGATACTTATTGAAAGGAGTCTACTAGGCGAGTTTCATTACTTCTCCAGGTAGTCAAGATAAAGTTTTGTGAATACTAATGTAAGTGGGACGTTCCAGTATATTATGAATGTCATTCATCCGTCACTCGTTAAATGGTCAAATTTTAAAGAAGTGATACCACCTGAGGAACGTAAAAGAAAATATATTGTCAACAAATTAACGAAATAGAAGAAAAAGAAATAACAAATGGCGGGGTGGTTGAGGCCGATCAGGGATTTTGAACAGAATGAGCTAAACAATCCCTTACAATCTGGATATTTCAAAGCGTCCAAACTCACCTGAGTCTGACGCCGTGGACCGATGTGGTTTCATTCTTTTCTACATTGGGAGATCGTGCGTGGCCGATGGCTTGTTCAGCCGACCACAGTTGTAGTGGACGGCTGGCCTTAAGTTTTATTTTGCATTATAAATTGGATTTGACCTGAGCTGCTGTTAAAACCGAATGAAAAGCTATTTGACTTGTACTGTACAGATGACATTTTAATGTTTGACATTCTGTTTTTAGTAGGATCGGCAAGGAACCTGCCGACATCGAGCAGCCCCGAACCTCCTCCACCACCACCCAGGAACCAGGAGACGCCCAACACTTCTGCCAACGACAGCAAGGAAAGTAACGAAATATCCGAAGCTGAATGTGATCAAGCCCTCAAACAAGGTAAAATAATCAATTCATTATCTCTTTCTCTGTGTTTTTTTACAAACAAATTAAACACATTCCTACAAAAACTACAATTAATAAATAACCTAACCATTAAATCAAATTTAGTCCGTATAAATGTTTGGTGGACTTTAAAATAACCAACTTCAAAACCAATCCCTTATAACTTGCTTTCTGCCGCTTGTATAATTTTTTTTGTTTCTGTCCAATTAACTTCATTTTTTTTTTAACCAAATAATAATATTAACCACAAGTATCATTTTATTATTTTGTACATTTTCTAGCTTAATTTAGTTTTTAAATATTTTTGTTTTCCATTTCCTACTAACCATTTTTAGGGTTTGGTTGGTAAAACCAAAAAAAAAAAAGAAACCCAGTGTCTGTAGACAATGCCTGTAGACAGCTCTTGTAGGCAGTGTCTGTAGACAGCGTCTGTACACAGCGTCTGTAGACAGCATCTATATACACCGCCTGCAGACAGTGCCTGCAGACAGCGCTTGTAGGCAGTGTCTGTAGACAGTGTCTATAAACAGCGTCTGTAGACAGCATCTATAGACAGCGCCTGCAGACATTGTCCTGTTTGTCGTATCTTCTAGAGGAAAAGCAGTTTACTAGTGAGCAAAATAACTTTTTTTTGTGAATTTTCAAAACATATTTGATTTTTTGGGACTAAAATTATGACACACATTAGTTTCTATTCAAGCTGGGTTGAACCCGAGAAAATGAAATTTCAATTAAAAAAATGAATGCTTTTCATCTGTTGATGCGTCGATGCAGTCACACACTGTATATATGTCAAGAAATACTCAGAACCGTAATCCTACCCTCTCCTTTCATATCTCATCCAGTGTTATTAATTTGATTTTATTTCCTGATTTTAGTTTCCATTTTTTGTTAAATAAAGGCTTCTTTCTGTACAATAATTGTTACATTAAATTAAAATAATGAACAAGCCCATCAATGTAATCTATACAATTCGTATTTTTAGTTTCCTATTTGAAATTATTTAATTAAAAACTAATAATTCCTGTATCTAACATTAATTGTATACACATAATACCACAAATAAAATAAAAATATATTTTTATTTTTTTTGTAGTTTGACTATTATTTGATGTATTTATTTGTGTTTGTTACTTAAAGCTAATGTATTATACATTTCTATTTCATTTATTTATTTGTCTTTTAATTTATCGGTTGTTTGGTTATTTTTCTTGGTGTTTCATTCTGTTCATCGTCTCATTTCATTTCATTCATCACCATCCATCATTCATCATGTTACATTGTTTTAGAATTGATTTGATACATATTTCCTCTTCTGTTTTTCCATGTGTGTGTTTTGCATGGACTTGAGTGTTTGTTTTTCTGCACGAAACGTGTTTTTAATCGTTTCATTTTAAATGTTTTGTTTTTGTGTTTTTTTTTTTTTTTTTTTTTGGTAAAATGATTTTATTTATTTGTAAGATTTGTTTGCATGGTGTCAGTGTTACGGTTTGTTGTTTTTATTTGATAAAGCTTTTCTTGCTCGATAAATCCCCCCTTTAATTAAAACAAGACAGTATAATTAATTGAATCTGTTTTTCACAATTAAAAAAAATATATATTTGAACAAAAATAGTCTTTACTATTGAAATAAAACATCATAAATTGTAAATAATAAATTTACTTAATTTACATGATATTGATATTGTAAGGAAATATATATTTGTACAAGATGTGTCTTGGATTTGATTATACATATTTGGACTAGTTGTACGGAGTGTTTAACGTAACGAATCAATCTCTTCGATTCAGTGTTAATTGAAATTAATACAAGAGCAATTATTTTTAATTCAGCCGGCTTTACTGTGTCGCTTTAAATTCAAATTTTTCCTATTTCCGCATTTAAAATATTATTAACTGAACAATTTGATGATTGAAGGGGATGAAGTTAGGCAGCAAGTAGTTTAATATCTAAGTATTTCAGTAAAGTAAAAAAAAGCTGCTTTGTGGAAAATGATATCGTACATTAATGCTAAAAATATGTGAGAAAGGTTCTAGAATAGAAAACCGGAACCGACAAACTTTATTAATAATAACCTTTTATGGGATCTAAAGGGCAATTTTTGGGAATGTAAAGTTGGCCCTTCTATGAATTATAAAAAGAGCTCAAAATTGAAGAGCATAACAAAAAGGGATTTTGTTTGTTTTATTAAAAAATGTTAACAATTACAAGATAAAAAGAAATTTTTATATACTACATTTTTAAATTTTCTGATGAATCATATGTAATGTTCATAATATAATTGTCATTGTTATAATATAATGTTAGTGAAAAAAAAAAATAGTTCTGTATTTATTTACTTCACATAAATAACAACCATCTAGAGAGCTGATCTTAAACCTATAAAAAGACAAATCTTTGTACAACGGATCTCCCCAACACCGAATCTAAACCGTGCCATTGATATGCCCCCGTGTAGGGACAGTAAGGGAAGAAAAAGAAAAATGTGTACAAGTAAGAAGTACAGATGCAGAAAAATTAAACTGATACCTAGGACCAGGGGTATCCAACTCCAGTATTCTAGAGGTGTAAGAGCACTAGCGCTCCACGAGAATATGGTGGTTAAAATTGTAAACTACTTGTGATCTTTTGACATTTGTACTATTTTGTAAATAAACAATACAAAAAAATAAACAGCCTCGGTGGCCGAATGATGGCGCGATAGCTCAGAATGAGAAAGTTCCCGGGTTCGAATCTAGTAAATTGACAAATTAATTTATAAATTTATTTCTTTGAATTAAGAAACTCAAAATATTTTGAATGGTGTAGAAGATTTAGTTACAATATTAACCGGAATTCCCGTGGAGCGCTAGTAGTCTAACACAGGTAGATAAAGAGGGGAGTTGGAAATCTTTCCGTTTAAGGATTCTATGATCGCTGCCTAGGACACAAGTGTAAACAAACCTTGTTGTCACATGTCAATTAATTTATTTCTTTGTTTACTTTTTCTTTTTCGCTGTCATTCAATGTTAATCTCTTAATAAAAAATCATAAATTTGAAACCCGTCAAAATGAAGATTGTAAATATGGGACATGTTAAAACAAATAAAATAACTTGCTGATTTTTTCCGAACTAACTTTCCATACAGCAAAATTTGCTGAAAACGAATTAAATTCTGTTGAATGATGGCTAAAAGTATTAAAATATTGCATTGTCATCGTGTTTTAAGCTATTCTAAAAGTTTCAAATGTCTAGCTACTGGGGAAGTTAGTTTAAAATCAATTGCAAGATTTGTACTGGACAAACAAACAAGAAAGCAAGCTAATAAAAAGTAGTAAAAATCAACCCAATTATAGCACTTTGAAATGTGCAACGAATTCATCAATTTGGGTTTTTTTCAGTTGAGGGGTGCAAAGTATTAAAAACTTGTATAAATGAGGGAATAGTTGGTAGAGGAGGGAAGAACACATTGTGTTGAGTTGACCACAAACTAATTTTTAATGGATTTTGACGGAGTAACATCTGTATGGCATTAATGTAAGAATGTTTCCAAGTAAACATTATTTATTTTTACTGATCTATTTATATTGTTATGGGTTTAGTTGCTCTTGCTCCAAACCTAACACATCGAAGAAATTGATTTTTTTTTACAATTTTCAAGTTGATCTCTTGTCTGTAATAAATTATATTTGTCAACTCCTCACAAGTTAGTATTATAAATAACACTTGAAGGTTTTCTCTTGTACCGAGCACCGTGTTTATCAACTGACCTTCTTGCCCGCCTCCATGCCCCCCTCCTGGGCCCCCACATTATACATTTATAAATGTTCAAATTGTGATGTTTCTAATGTATTCCAAGACAGATCTTTTACGAAGGCAAGTTTGTCGTGGTTTTCTAAATGTGATTGAAGATGAATTAACCTGAACATGTTTCATGCACAAGAATAGCACGATAATGTGCTACTCCATCCCCACCCCCTTCCCTTCATTTATACTCCATCTTTTCCATTTACAACATTTTGAATCCAAGAATAGGACAAAAAAATAAAAGTTCAAAGCAATGTGTTTTTTCAAATGATTAAGACAAGATAAAATAAATAATAATGCCACCAGTTTTAATACATTTTAAGTGAAAGATTTAAATCGTCGGGTTTTAAATTTCAGCTCTTTAGCTTAACCGGTTCGGGCGCTATGAACCAAAGAGTGACAGGCAGACAGACACTTCACCCTCGGCATAAGGGTTTGGAGGATGATCTACAAAACCCTAAACACAGTTACCTTATAAAATCACTTCTCTAATAATGCCGTGTTTTCAAAATACTACTTTTAATGTAATTAAATACATATTTAAACTGTAACTACCGCTTAACAAGTAACTTTAATAGTTTTATGTTAGTTCCTTACTAAAGTGGATGATTATTTCACTTGTGTATAACAGGCATCCCTCACGGGGCCAAATATACCCAAATTAATGAAATAGTCTTCAATGCTGTTTTGACCCCTTGCTGACCCAACACGAAGAAAAGAAAGATTTTATTGTGGAACCGATCCGACAGCTTAAAATCTTAAAACTTAACAAGCTAGATTAGCCCAAGGAAACTGTCATTTCAAAGGATTCGAAGCCCGATGCTTCTCCACTGTCACTGCAAACAAAACTTAGATGAACGCCGCCGGGTTCCTTGATAAGGACATCTTGGAGGATATGAAATGCAAAACTTTGCCTCCCGACATTGAAACATCGATTTATAACAAAACTTTAAAAACTCATTAATATTTGTTTTATCTTTTAATTGTTTGAAAAAAATACATATATAACGAAGAGACTAGATCACCATTCCCACTCAATTCTAGCCGGAGAAAACAGAACCCCAAATTTGAAACCGATAGTACCACTTAAATTTTCACTGGAATATTGATTTGATTAAAATTTAAAATATATACATATATTTTTTTCTCCATTGTCCATTTAAATGTTTTTGTTATTGTTTTATTTAAGAATTATTGTTTAATGAAATTGAGAGTGGGTTGGTACTTGAGCTGCATGTGCATGTTTAGGAGATGAGGTGTGGATATTTTAGCATCAGTGTGTAGAGTTGTTGTTATTTGTTGTTATCAGGCTATCTGGGACAGAGTGGTAGGGGTATCACAGTCTAACTTTAGAAATTCAAAGGTAAACCCCTACTTTTTTTTTTTAATTCTAAAAAAAGAAAAGGATTTTATTTTCAATAATTTTTTTTTTCTTTTTTGATAATTATTTATTATGCAAAGGGTCCATAGGATAATGTTGTCGGAAGGGCGTGTATTTTGAATCCACACTGTCGATAATCATGAGTAGATTGACGTATCAATTAAATGATATTATCGGTGAGTTGATATTTTGCACTTTTTTTTTTTTCGGAAGCTATTAGTATGTTTGTTTAGTTTCCCCAGTGTATTTTGTCCTGTGTTTCTAAACACCATTTTTTATTATTTTTTTTGTAAGTAATCGTTCACAAGAATGTTGCAACTTAATAATTTATGATAAAAGTGAATTGTAGGGACTATTCTACACTATTCTCACATCACTTGCTCGAGCATTGATTTAAAAACAAACTTTTTTATATCTGATAGGTAATCCCCTTTATGTACTTGTACATTTTGTGCAAGGGTCCTAAGGGTTTTTTATAAAAAAAAAATAAAAATAAAATAAAAACTACATTGGTTCCTCATCATGGACATTCCTCATCTGGGACATTTTCAAACACAATAACATTGTATGAAACGCAAACTAAATATACCGTGACAATGACTAAAACTAAAACTCGAGTGACAATGACTCTTGAAGCTTGTAACTAAGTCTCTGTAAAATACACACTGGCACATGCACATAATCATCTGGGGCTCCAGTTTGAGCCTTGAGGAACAAGGGTAACTTGAGAGAACACTTGCAGATCAGACTTGCGCACCGTTCTGTTTTTATCAATGCTCTGGCCGAGTTCTTTCATGCACAACTTGTTTTCTTGCACCGTTTTTAAAGTAAAAAGGAATTTAACAAAACTTTCTACGCAACTAGAGAAGCAGTTGTACTGTAACGTCAGTTAAACATTTTTTTTTCTTTTCATATTTCACAATTCTCCGTATTTTGTTAAATTAGATAAGCTACTCATTTCACTGTCACCCATTGTTGAAAGGGGTATTATTCTCAGAATACTTTGAAAATAAATACAGTAGAGCCCTCATCAAAACAGACTAACAGGGCTATAGCAGAAGTATGGTTCGTTACTCTGACTCTGATTTCATGTTGAGTAATATTTGACTAAATAATAAGTGACGCATTAACATCGACTTGATTTTTTGTCTACTAACAAATAGTGTACTCGGGGTCATGAAAATCAGATTATCCACCAAAATGGGTGGATATGGCTGTTCTTCTATGAAAAAATGAGCTCATACACAAGATACTAGCTCGCAGTGAGTCAGTGACTTTGAGAGACGCTACCTCTTTAAAAGTAAATGTAGAGTTATTTTGACTGTAAATTTGTGCCCGACACAAAGCACGAGGAGTTGGAAGTTGACTTTATTATGGACCCTTACGTTATTTTATTTGTCGATTGCTTCTAAGTTGTTTAGATTGACTAGTATATTTTACACACTTGTTTGAACCTAGGTGTAGACACATTTGTTTGAACCTAGGTGCAGACATAGTTGTTTGAACCTAGGTGCAGACATAGTTGTTTGAACCTAGGTGCAGATACAGTTGTTTGAACCTAGGTGCAGACATAGTTGTTTGAACCTAGGTGCAGACATAGTTGTTTGAACCTAGGTGCAGACATAGTTGTTTGAACCTAGGTGCAGACATAGTTGTTTGAACCTTAATACAGATACAGTTGTTTGAACCTAGGTGCAGACATAGTTGTTTGAACCTAGGTGCAGACACAGTTGTTTGAACCTAGGTGCAGACATAGTTGTTTGAACCTAGGTGCAGACACAGTTGTTTGAACCTAGGTGCAGACATAGTTGTTTGAACCTTAATATAGACACAGTTGTTTGAACCTAGGTGCAGACATAGTTGTTTGAACCTTAATACAGACACAGTTGTTTGGACCTAGGTATAGAAACAGTTGTTTGAACCTTGGTACAGATACAGTTGTTTGAACCTAGGTGCAGACACAGTTGTTTGAACCTAGGTGCAGACATAGTTGTTTGAACCTAGGTGCAGACACAGTTGTTTGAACCTAGGTGCAGACACAGTTGTTTGAACCTAGGTGCAGACATAGTTGTTTGAACCTAGGTGCAGACACAGTTGTTTGAACCTAGGTGCAGACATAGTTGTTTGAACCTTAATACAGACACAGTTGTTTGAACCTAGGTATAGACACAGTTCTTCTAGAGGGATGTCGGCTCACAAAAACCTTAATTTCACTCTTTTTTATTATTTAATTAAACCCATTCATTAATTCATTTCATTTCATTTTCTTACCTCTTTCTCTTATTATTGTATGATTTTTTTTTTTTTTTAAATTATTATTTATCGTTTCTTAAGGCTCTATGTACGGTGGAAAGATTTCAAGCTTTCTTTTCTTTAATTTTTTGTTTTTGGGAAGGAGAAAAATTTCAATTTTATTGTTATTATTTTTTATATAATTTTATTTTTTTGCAGTTACTTCGCGCGCAAACTCCAAGGATGGCATGTCCACCGAGGAAATGCGCAAATTAATCGACAGGTCAGTAATTAAATTGACTTCAACCGAACTAACACTTTCCTCTAACCCTATTTAAAATACAATTAATTCTAAAATAGGATAATTAATTTAAGAATTTCATTGACAATTTAACTTGAAAACATGAGATACGATCCTTGACTAAGACTCACTCTAAGATTCCGGAATGGGATTCGCTAACAACACATTCATGTCTGAGATTCAACAAAGTAAGAAGATGGAGTCGCTCGGTGACTCCCCCCCTCTTGTACCTTCGTCCCAAGCGATTGTCACTCTATAGTCTCTATAGTAAAATTTAACATGAGTAATTTCATTTTCTGTTGAAACGAGGTGCCCGACCATCTCTTGCAGCTGGATTTGAGAATCTCATACGTATCACCTACCGGAATGTTAGCCTCAACTGTGCCACTTGCATCCTTGTTTCGTTTGAATCGTTCCATTTGCGAATCGGATTCCGGAATCTCTAGTGGGGCCTTGAGGTACGTTTTCCTAGACATGACTGCGGAGATAGACACACACGGTTAGTAGCCCAGCGACTATCGCAGAGCACTCCTCTTCTGAGTTTGGATGTTACTGTTTTCCTAGCTAGCGCCTGATTGCCGAGCGAATAGATATGAAATCTAAGAAAACCATGAGGACCGATAATTGTTTTGCTCCGTTTAGAACGTTGCATAATATTATGGTTGTCAATTTTTTCCCCCACCAGTTGCTCATAGAGGGAGACATATAATCTTAGGGGAAGGTTGACCAAGAAGTGCTGTCAATCTTACGAGAGCGCTAGTGTGTTTTTGTGTCGTGTAGAGTCAGTATTTAATAAAATAGACATTGTGTTGTAACATGAATACGATGTAAGGAAGGTTTGCCAGATGCAGGTTATAAAACCTAACTCTCTTTGAATGTAAACAGACCTTTTGAGTACGTCAATCGTCAATCAAACCATGTATCTGTACATTGGGTAATTTAAATACTGATAAAATGAGTCATAAAACACAGAGTCATGCAGTTATTTGGATAGGAAAAAACTCCTTTTTTTTATAAATTTATTTTCGACTTTTATACTTCAAGTGACACTTCTCAGGTGACCTTTCCCACTATTTAATTCCCACCGGTCTGTCAAAGTGGGAGAAATTCCCGCTCTCCAAATGTTCAGTTTTTTCTTGAAACTCATATTTAATTCACAAAACTACCGTTGATATCTACCTCTAGTTACAAACTTCCGTGTTACAATGGTCTGTTAGGAAAACACGTTTATAATTTTGTGCCGGCTACTATCGCCAGAGTCGCATCTAGGAAGAGGTACCTTAAGAATTAATATTTCACACTTTATATTTTTATTACTAAAATGGAAAACTGAGGCCCGGAGCAGTTGAAGGAATATTGTTGTATTTTGTATGTGGAAATCACGGGACCGGACTCCGATAAAGTAATTTAGACTTAATTACAAATAAATAAACCTTTATTAATTTATTTAATCGTTCAGTATCCACTTAGGGTGTTATTAGATCGATTCTTTTTATTTGTTTTATCTCAGATAGCTGACATGTGTAATATAAAGTCTACTCTATTTTCTCTATTATATATTATTAGAAACAGAACTATTTTATGTATTCATTTTTATTTATTAAAGTGGTAAGGATTTTTTCTCACTTTTTCCCCACGTTTCCAATGAATCATCTTTACTATATTTTTACTTTATTTTTTTAAAAAATCTTTATCGATTTGACGTATATTATCGGTGTTTTCAAATTAAATGAATATTAAAATAATGTGTGCTGAAATGATGGGAATGCTAAAATTGGATTGAAGGTTATGATCTCATTTTTTCATCTCACAATTATTTTGTACTTTATATCGGTAGTTTAATTTATTTACTTGACTGACTAATTCACTGATTCGTTTACATTAGGACTGACTAATTCACTGATTCGTTTACATTAGGACTGACTAATTCACTGATTCGTTTACATTAGGACTGACAAATTCACTGATTCGTTTACATTAGGACTGACTAATTCACTGATTCGTTTACATTAGGACTGACTAATTCACTGATTCGTTTACATTAGGACTGACTAATTCACTGATTCGTTTACATTAGGACTGACTAATTCACTGATTCGTTTACATTAGGACTGACTAATTCACTGATTCGTTTACATTAGGACTGACTAATTCACTGATTCGTTTACATTAGGACTGACTAATTCACTGATTCGTTTACATTAGGACTGACTAATTCACTGATTCGTTTACATTAGGACTGACTAATTCACTGATTCGTTTACATTAGGACTGACTAATTCACTGATTCGTTTACATTAGGACTGACTAATTCACTGATTCGTTTACATTAGGACTGACTAATTCACTGATTCGTTTACATTAGGACTGACAAATTCACTGATTCGTTTACATTAGGACTGACTAATTCACTGATTCGTTTACATTAGGACTGACTAATTCACTGATTCGTTTACATTAGGACTGACAAATTCACTGATTCGTTTACATTAGGACTGACTAATTCACTGATTCGTTTACATTAGGACTGACTAATTCACTGATTCGTTTACATTAGGACTGACTAATTCACTGATTCGTTTACATTAGGACTGACTAATTCACTGATTCGTTTACATTAGGACTGACTAATTCACTGATTCGTTTACATTAGGACTGACTAATTCACTGATTCGTTTACATTAGGACTGACTAATTCACTGATTCGTTTACATTAGGACTGACTAATTCACTGATTCGTTTACATTAGGACTGACTAATTCACTGATTCGTTTACATTAGGACTGACTAATTCACTGATTCGTTTACATTAGGACTGACAAATTCACTGATTCGTTTACATTAGGACTGACTAATTCACTGATTCGTTTACATTAGGACTGACAAATTCTCTGATGTATTTATATTTTCAAACAAGGTTTGCATCGTACCAACTGTATAAAACTATGTTAAAGTAAGTTCCTTATTAAATAATTCCTTACCACTTTAACTTATTACTATATGTATTACTTCAACTAATTATTTAAGTATATATTAATACATGTATATAAAATAATATTATATTATTTATACACATATATTTTAAACAACAAATGTTTTATTAATTTGAGAATGATATGGTATTGATAAATATTATAATTTATTTATATTAAGTTGATTGATATTGTTTTGTGTGTAATTGTTTTTATTTATTTTGACTAGTTTGTGTTTGTACTTTGTTTTGTTTGATCTATTTACACGATGGAAATATAGCAGGAATACGTAAGTGTTCTTGTCTCGTAGAATATTACTTCTAGTTTTATCATTGCTGTAGTTTACAGTTACTTAACTGCTTTATTTTATTTATTTATGTTCTATTGTCTTTAACAATTTGTTAGTTCAGGGCCAAGAATGAGTTTAAATAATAATACCCGGGTGGCAGATGGAGCAGAAAATGAACTTTGAGTAGTGAGCGGGGGGATATAAAATTTCATGTTAAAATTGTGGAAATTTCATTTAATTTTATGAGAGAGAACAGCTTTAAAAATAAAACATCTTTTAGAAGGACAGTCCCATAAAACTAGGCTTGCCATATGTCCCGGTTTTACGCTAGTGTCCCGGCCGGTTTCGTCGATGTCCCGGTTTTACGCTAGTGTCTTGGTGTCCCGGCCAGATGTCCCGGTTTATATACTAGTCATCATCAAAACAATTAAAAAAAAATAAGGTACAGAGAGACAAGACATATTACTATTAGACACATTGAAGAAATAAAAATTCTTGAATACATTTTTTGTTTGCCAGGCTCATTGGCGCCTGTAGAAAGTGTGTTCCCCTTTATGAACAATGCCTGGGGGGGGGGGGGGTGACAGATCTCTAAAACTTAAATCTACATCAAGGGCTTTGATCGTTTGTAAGGTCAACCTTGGCCTCCCGTGTGCTGATTTTTATGAAAAAATTAAATTAAAAAAAAAGTAACTTTAAAGAAAGTCCATTCTAGCCAAAAGTTTGAGTGGTGTGGGAAAAACAATCCAGTCTAAATTATTTAAAAAAACAAAAAAAAAAAATTTTGTTATTAAAAATTAACTGAAATTATACAATAATTTTGAACTGATATAAACTGTATTTTTTTAAAAAAAAGAAAACAGACTTTAATTTGTTGGCCTGTCCTTTCCTATGTAGTTTTTCCGGAAAATGTATGTCAAATAAAATTTACTAGGTAAAAATACCATTTGACCAAACTTGTAAAATTACTGCAGATTACACTAATTTTACCTATAACTTTTAGGTGAAATTAGTGCAATAATAACACGAGTGAAAGATGTTACAATACGTTGTTATTCTTAACAATTTTTTTTAAATAATAATAATTATATAATACATACTTAAAAAGTGGTCTAAAAACACGTTTCTGAAGGTCTGATTTTAAAAATTTTCCGGGGGAGGGTGCCTCCCCTTGGCGTGTATTACAAGAAAATCCTCGTGTCCCGGTTCGCCTCTGGAAAAATATGGCAAGCCTTTTACTTGGAGTCTGTACCGTTTAGACTTGGAGTCTGGAGGGACGGTTGACGATGAAAATTAAAATGTTTTTGAACAAGTGCCGTGTTGTCGCACAGTAAAATATTCCCCTATCAGGTTTACTTGTATACATTCATGTTTACTACTCCAATTCTTTGAATACATCTCTCAGACCTACAAGGTAAAATTTAATGCTGGTTTGGATTTCAACTGTTATGTGAGTTAGGGGCCGCTGCCCTTTCTTACAGCTGAGGAGCTCTGTGTCTCTGAACTGACAAATGTTAACAAGATAATTTAAAACAATTGATGAGGGTGATGTCTACTTTTATTCTGCTTATCTTGCTTTTCTTATACTTCTTTATTTATTTTTTGATATTTCTTATTTATATTCATAAGTAAGTTGTTTGTTTATGTGTTATTTATTTGTCTGCAAGGTCGGAATCAAAAGTCAACGAGAAATTAAGATTAATTTTGAAATGAAGAAGAAAATTGAAATTTGACAAAACTAAATTGCGATGCTGATAAAGTTTTTTTTTCCATAGAATAACACTGTGAGAGTGAAACAACCGGGTTTATAGTTGCAAAACGACATCAGGTGATGATCGATACAGATATGTTTCAACCGATTTAATCATCAGTTGACTGAAAATAATTTTCTTAATTTCATGGAAAAACATGGAATCACGGATGTTTTAAGGCATTGAATCCACATTTCAATGTTTTTCCATGAAGTGGAGAAAATCAGTAAACATTTGTCTAATCGATATAGTAGATGGATTTTAAGGTGTCAAATTATGAAACTTTAATCCATTTCTATTACCATTCGGTCTGCTAGGTGCTCCGATATCATTCCGACAACTTATATCGGTGAAATACAGTGCTACAATGAATACAAGTGAAAACCAATCTACCTCCTGTTATATTCTAACTTCCTAGCACGATATTTAAGAGTGTCACAATTCTCCTGTCGTTTATCGAAACTTCAGCCTGTCTATCGTCAAAATATTGTAATATAAATGAAAGCCTATCGACCTCCTGTTAAATCCTGAGTTGCTGCAACTATGTTTAAAAGCGTCACAAGTTTCATGTCGTTGTTTGCAGGCTGGAAATGTCTTCTGTGCCCCACACCTAAAATATATCCGTGTTAAAAATGTGCTTCGCCTTGTTTAACTTGTAATCCGGTCGAGTTCTTCAGCTTAAAACATCCACCTAAACCAGCTAATTTATAATTGGTCGGATTATCCAAGGGAGAAAGAAAAGAGACAATTACACTCTGCCACCGGGATAAGAACCCGGAACTTAGGTCCGATACTCTACTGATTAAGCTACACTGAAGGTAGTCCAAAATGATATAGTCCCTGTCTCTTGCTACTTTATTTTCATCTTCGTCTAGAGGGCTAATTTATACCTGTCGAATCAGACAAGAGAACATTTTTTGCTGGAATATTTCACCGATGAAGTTAAAATTCCTTTAGCAACCATTTTTAGGGTCCTTAGGCGAAAATAAACACCTATAAAAAAAGATCCTGTGCTTGTCCGTCTGTTTGTAACACGCCTTATCTGCGAAGGTAGAACATTTGAAATGTTGCAGTTATGTTATGTGTAACAATCCTGATACAGGCAAAATACACGTGACCCCCAAACAAGGTGTCAAGCCGGGGGTTGAAAATACTTTCATATGAAAGATGAGGGCGACCTCAGTACAAATATATTTGTGTTTTTGTAATTATTTATATTTTTGACCTGTGTCCCTTTTTTTAACAAATAATAAAATTATGGTTACTCCGTCAAAAAACAGGTTTCAAGGAATTTTGTTAGAAAAAAAACACTCAAAAATCGATTATATGTGAAGCCGGTTTGGGCTGACACTTGGGAGTAGTTTCATCGGATTCGGTCGCACATAATGCCGTTTGTTTCACTTTGTTAAAATAACCAGTTAAAAAGTTATAACTAAACTAATAATCTAACTAAATATAGTTACAGCTAAATATAACTAAACTTGATGTCTACAGTGGGGCCAAGATGAGTTTTAATTCTGACCACTCAGATTGGCCAAACTATGTGACAGAAGAAATTAAGTCACTATGCAGTTATACAGTGATTATTTTGTTTGGCTAGTTGGGCTGGCAATGTATAACTGTGGCTCCCCTGCCCACATTTTTATTCTGCGTTGTCAGAATTAAAATTCTTGTCGGCCCCCGTTTAGAAATGAACATTATTAGTGCCCTCTGCTTTATTTAACTTACATTTAAGGGATATAATTTTTAAATAAGTTGTAAACTCGGCGTCTTATTTAGTATTTATGTTTTTATTGGCGTAAATATATAGTTTAACGATATATTTATATGCCTTTATGAAACGCTAGTTTTATTTTAGTATTATTATTATTATTTTGGGTTGAAATGTTTTTAAAATTTGTTTTAATGTGATGATGTGTGTTTGTTTGAATATGATTTGTATAGAAACGAAGGAGGGGGCCAATTCCAAAACGGAGGGCTCACAGCCTACAATTCTATGGCAGTGTAATCTCTAGTCTGCTCTCCAGTGCCATCCTAAATATTAACTTCTTTCGACCAATTTTTTTTTATATTAAGTCGTCACATTTTTTATTTTAATATTTGTTTTATTATTATTATCATTTTACTGTTATTATTAAGTGAAATATTTTGTTTTAATTTAATTACTTTTTAAGAACTTTGGAGAAAATGGGAAAATTTATTTTGTTTTTGATTATTTTGTTACATAAAGAAAATTCTTGTGGTGCTATAGGAAACAAATCCACGTAGAAAAACAAAACTATTTTTAACTTTTTTTTTTAATTTTTGTGAACTGTTCATCCCAAAAGAATAGAGATCGGATCCTATTCCACTTCTTATTTTAAAATAATCCTTTACTTTAAATTAATATTTTGATAATTTATAAATGTATAGTTCCCTAAAAAAATAAAAATATTTAAAAAAAAGCAAAAATCAAAAAAAAAAAAAAATCAAACTAATTTGTGTAGATATAAATTGATAAAAAAATAAATAAAAAATTCTTTGGTAACAATTTTTTGTATAATCAATTTCATAGTTTTAAAAAAATTTTCTCGGTGTTGCTTAATTATAAAATATTTAATATTTAAACGAAAATATAATATAAAATTATAAATATTATACATAATTCCTTTTTAAATAAACTAATGCGATATTTATAACCGACAAATATAAATTGAAATAAATAAATTAAAATATTTCCACTATTATTAATTTTTAATCTGATCGTCTCCATATTTATATAAGTATAATAAAAAATAAGTAAAGGTTAATCAAAATAAAATAGCGTCTTGACGTTTTATAAATTATTTGGAGAAAACAAAATTTCGAATAACATTTATAAGGCTGTTGGGTTTGTTTTAAGACTAATTTTAAAAGTTATTAAAAAATTACTATTAAATGAGTCGACTAACAACAAAAATTTTTATTTGAATTGTAACAACACTAAAAGACTCATTTTCTCAATTAAATAAACAAATTTATTTGTATTATAAGTCATGCTAAATATATATATAAAATAATTTAGAAGAACTATTTGTTCAAGAAGGTGTATATGTTAAGTGGCCATTGAACTAAATAATATTTGTGGTTTTATTTTTTAGTGTAGACTAGAAAAGAAAGAAATTAATTAACATCTTAGAGTATAATGTGTTTTGAAATTTATCAATTTTTTCTCCCTGGCAGAAATATTTTTGTTAAAAAATCAAAAACAAATCTGGAAAATGAAAAAATAAAATAAACGTAAAACATGGCTAATAAATTATGTTTATATCTACTATGTTTAGATTAAATTAAATCATTTTTTTTAAATTCTACTAATTCTAAAGGCATCAACTGGGCATGAAATATAATTTGAGGACAGCAAGCATCGGTCAAAAAGAAAAACCATTTTTTACATTTACCGACATTTTGGAAAATTTAACTCCTTCTTCAAGGTGTAATAGACAATTGTTGTATTATTCTTAACTATAGATTTTCCGACATGTCGGTAAATGAATTGATCCTCACTTTCCTCAATTTCTTTTCTTTTCTGACTAGAATTTCCCAGTTATCAGTGCCGCCCACATTCCGAGTTTACGCTCGAGGGGGAAAAAATTGCCGAATACACTTGACGGCCTCCTTACGAGGAAAGGGGAAAATTATAAAAAATGAAAAGGAATGTAAACGTAAAGCTCAACATTTTTTACCGAAATAAAATTTAATTTTTAGTGAAAATAGTTTTTAAAAAACTTGTATACCTAAAAGAAATATTAAAACTAATTAGAAAGCACAAGTAACGGTCGTTGTTATCATTATTTCCATTGAATTTGTCTATTTTTAACTTATTTTTATAATCGCTTATTAGGGTAAAAAATGGCAAAATTATTTATATAAATAGATGTTAAAAATACGACCATTTTTTTTGCATGAATTTGAAGGAAAATAAAAACATAAGTAAGTTGTGTAAAAGTTAGACATTTTATTTGTTTATTATTTTTTTTTTTATTTTTTTTTTTTTATCGATCGATGTTTACATAATATTATAACCAAAAAAATAAAAAATAAATAAAATAAGTAAATACTAATAAAATTGTTTTCTAAAAATAAAATGATAATCGATATTAATGAATTATATTAAAACAAAATTATTCCTATTTGTAAGTCGACATTAATATAATATAAAATATAAATAATAAATTCCTAAAAGAAAACTGGGAAAATCTTTTGTAATTATTCAGGAGCAAAGAGAAACAAGGGGCAAATTGTTTCCTTTAGCAATATAATATTATATTTATATATTTTCCGCTTCATCATTTTCTCTGCTAATTTGTATTGTGATGCCCACTTTTCTGCTAATATATTTTCTCCCAAGTTGTATACTATTACCGATATAATAAACTATTTAATATAATTTATTGTATGAAATTATAAAAAACTAGTTTGATATTAGTTTTATTCCATTGTAATATATTATAAATAATTAATTAAATTTTATCTTATTGGATATTTGTTTTTAGCTTACAAAATGTTTTTCATTTTGGTAAATATCAATTATTTTATTGAAACAATTAAATTGATTAGGCGCATTTGTTATTTTTCTTTTAAATAAATAAACAAACGGTGGTGAATTTATTTTATTTTGTTTAGTTACTTGGTTGTTTTTAAGATTATGCATTAAAATATTATGCATTTTTGGAATGCAGGAAAGCATCTTTGACTTAGTTTGAAATTTAAAGGGATAAGACTGAAAAGTAAAAAATAAAAGTGAAATTTTTATATGTTCAACATATTTTATTGTTTATTTTAAAGTGTTGTAGAAATAGACAACAGTGTTTGGTCTTTATTTACATATTTTGTGTATTTTTTATTTAATTATAGAAAGGGTGGAGAAATTTCAACTTGACATTGTTTGTTTAAGTTACATGGGTCAAAGATTGCTTTTTCAACGAAACAAAAATATGTTTTTTATTTTTTTCTAGAATACCTCGCTAAGTGTTTTATCCACAAAATAATCATCGTGTATTTTCTTTTAGATTTAGATAATAGCTCATTATTTGCACACAGAGAAATAATAAGGATTTTATTTGCTGTTAAATAATTTAAATAAAGTGACGGAATCTACTTGTTTCTGTGATCCTATAGATGAACTGCTCGTTTTAAATCAACACAACATTAACTTCAAATTAAATTAATTTCATTTCAAATACATTTGTATTTGACTGTTAACAACATTTTAATTGAAACAATTTCAACTAAATTACATTTTTTTATTTTCATGAACCATGTCCCACCTTCTTTTTCTAGTTAAGGAACATCGAAACATCCCATGTTAAACAGGATAGTCTATCCTATTGGCTAAACCGGGTCCTGTTTCCGAGAACGTACCGTTTTTTGAAAAACGGGACTTTTTTCTAGTAGAAGGTTTGGGTAAAATGAAAAACTTTTCCTATTCATAATGAGTTGGAGACATTTCCAATCTTACAAAATATGTTATTTATTTTGAGTTATTAACATAGTTTACTAAACTAAACTATGTGTTAGTGCAGATAAATGTAATAAATTCTTTATTACATTTATTATTAATTTTGAATAATGAGTGTAGTAACTATCTCGTTTATTACATTTTCTGCATTCACAAAAGTCAAAATATTATCTAAAAAAATCATATTCCCCCTCTCCCCCAATTTCAATTTCTTGTTGGACTAAACTGTTTATCACCCTCACCATATATAAATCAGTAAAATCTAGTTTTATAAAAATGATGAAGAACTCAAAATATTTGTAAATAATGTGTTACTGCTCGACTAACTGAAACTGTTAAATTAATATAACATCTCAGCGTACTAATCAACTCTTGAAGGCAAATTATCTTAAAGTAAAACGATAAAAAATTACTTAAAATATAAGTATAGCAATATGTAGTTCTAAATTCAGCAGTAAAGGGTTATGAGTCAATATTACTTTACTTGAAATTGTTTAAAGAATAATCCTTATTATTTGTTCTGTCGATTATAAAATCTAAAATCCAATTATTTTAAATGAACGGATGATATCGACCTAATCGATTATAATTATTGTTTCAATTAGCCAGTTATTTATCCGAAAGAAAAACCTTTGTAAAATCATCGAAGAAATATATAAATAATTATAAAAAATTGTTTGGCATTTTGTTTTTCCTTATAATTTTCCTAGGATAGTTTAGGTGTTAAAATGTATTGTGATGTAGGAGCTTTCATCTTTTAAGTCTTTACTATTTCGGGTCTTCGTTTATTTTATTTTTTTATATCCAAAATTTTCAGTTGCTAAAATTTTTATGTTAATTATCATTATTATTATTTCCTAGTTTATATGCTTATTATTATTATTTTTTTATTATTCTTAAAAAAAAAAGTGGTGAATAAACTAAAATGAATTTCTGTAAATATGTTACATAATTATGATAAATATTTGAAAAAAAGTATAATAATATTTAAAAAAAAATAAACCTTGGTTGTAAATTTTTTAATTTTAAATAATCTATAACTTTTTTCTCTGTGTTTATTTTTATTTTATTATTTTTTTTTTTTTAGAATATAATTTAGTATGAAATTGGAAACAAAGAGAAGCATTAAATAGAGTAGAAGCAATATTATTGAAACGGTGTCCGATCACATTTATAAGAAATTAATTAATGAAGAAATAATAAAACTGGCTCATTTTATGCACAACTATATTGTGACTTTAGTATTACCATTGTATTGCTTCCTTAGTAAGCTTCTCTATTTTTTTTATCCTGCGACATAATTTTCCTGCATAGAAAGTATCAAAAGCACCTTTTTTATAATGTTATAAATGACATCTTGGAATTATAATGTCAATTGAAATGTTTAACTGCTGTCGTATGCAGACATTTGTTGCCGTAATTTTAAACTGGTTTCTCGTCTATAAAATACCGAGCCGTACTCAAGTTTGCCTCCTTGAATTATCATTTTGACTTCATCACGCCGTAGATAAAATATTCCGCTTTTACCAACTTTGTAATTGTTACTCGATTTGATAATATCAAAAAAGTTTCGGCGATTCATATTCTTACCCGAAATACCAAACAAAACAATTTGCTTAAAGAAAAATCTATTACGGCTTTATCAGGTGCTGAAATGTAGCCAATACAGTCATCATTTTTATTTTATAGTGTATTCCGTACTTGCTACAAGTTAATAATAAAGATTCTTCTGCCATATTTAATGGCCTTCCAAGAAATTACATTTTTTTAAAAAAATGAACATTCAAATTGAATTTTTATACCGATTTCTTTTACAAATGAATAAAATAATTTAGACATTTATTATTTATTTCCAATGACTTTTTTTTTAGATATTTTTTTTTTTTTTTTTTTTACTTATCTGTTGTCTGAGTGGATTTTTTGAAAAACAAAAAATAATATTATTATTTGTATCTTTTTTTAAACATTAAAATAAAAACCTAACTATATATTTTAAGTTGTGGATTTATTTGTTTTGTTGTAAAAAAAAAATATTTTTATTTCTATATGAGATTTTATATTGAAGCCATCGGACTGATTTGTTGTAGTGTCGTGTTTCCCCTCCGAAATATTTAATTATTTGTTGTTTGTCAAGTATAATCGCCTCAGTGTTTTAAATATATATATATATTATACGATATTCATTTTTAATTAAATTATTGGCTATCCCACCGGATATTATAAATACAAACATGTGTGAAACCTTCAACAAAAAGTCTTGTTATATAAATATCGATGTATTTGTATCGTCTTGATAAATAATTTACCTAGATAACAGGTCTTGTTGTTTAATAATGTGCTAATCACTCTCCAGATGAGGTCAAATATTAAGTAATGCAACAAATAATTTTGAAGTTTTTTTTTAAATACCTATTTATCTAAAGGTATAAAATGATAATGAAACACAATAATGTCGAAAACAAAAAGAAACAAAACATTTTTCTTCTTGTAAAGCCTTGATAGAGTATCTTCAAATTAAATCAATAAAATTTAGTTAATACATTGCTGTCAAAGATTAAAAAAAAACATTTAAATGTTCCGCTCTGTCTAATATCGTCACTTATATTCATGTTATAATGTTATTTGGTATTTTAAACTTTCACTCGAAGATGAATAGCTTGTATATTAACTTGGTGCGTAGCATTCTCTCTTAATAAATAACTTGATCTTCCGTTCAAATCTACATCGTCCTTCATTTTACTTCTGATACTGGAAGCGTCGTGGTAACTGGAAGCAACAATAAGATATGAAATGATAACACAACAGAGTATGTCTTGTCGCATCGAGTAAACATCACGATGCATCTATGAGGCTTCCAGTAGTGGAATCGAAACTAAGGACTTGTGATGCTGTTTTCACTGGACAACCGATTTATTTATTACGAGATAACCCGTTGAACTCTACCATCCAATTTAATAGTAACAATTAATTAACTAAGCATTAATAAAAAAGTGTTTAAAGACCGTTAAAAAAAAAAAAAAAATCTTAAAAATTAACTTAGATTATTTGTCGCATCTTTCTAATGTAAGTAAATATTTCAAAACAAGACCTACTTTCGACAAAGAGATGTATAAATATATCGAATAAAAATATTTATATCCTAATTGACATAATATTATGTAAAAGAAAAACATTTATAACCTCGTTGGGGGGAAAATGTGGGAAGAAATTATAAAGAAAAAATATATATTTACCAGTTTATATATTATATAAAGTCATGTATTTGATTGTTTTTTTTCTCTGTGTAAAATGTATTTTAATTGTATAAAAAAACTATATATTATAATAACCTGCTTTTCTTTATAATTATTTTTAATTTACCAAAAAAAAAAAAAAATAATGAATATTAGGTTGTGTTTCTTTTTAATGTCAATTTTATCATCTGGATTGACGGAGCTTTTTTAAAAGCAGAATGATCTAGTTTATGAAATATTTAGATGTGTAATATTTTTAAAGTGTTGAGTTGTGTAGTTGACTTCACACAAACTTTAATTCGTGCTATTATCAAATCTTAAAATTTCATACCAATATTTGTTTCAAAAGAGTCAAAAATATGTCCTCTGGTAATTTTATTATAAAAAAATAATTCCCGATCAGGAATTAGTTGTATAAAAATAAATAAAAATGTATATTAACACACATCTAAACACTTTACAAAAATCTAAAACACAAAGAAAAAATAACCTATTAATTTGTTTATTCTATTAACTGTTTGCACTGTATAAAATAAAATACTATAATACGCCTTATTTAGATTGTTAATCAGTTATTTCATATCATTTGTTTTTAAAAATATTAATTCTTACAAAAACCAATAACAAAGGTAATAATATATTACAAAGAACAAATCCACGATTCACTTTTTTCAGAAAAAAATAACAAACTATTAACACAGTAACAAACTTATTTTTTGTATTATCCATTAAAAAAAAAAAAAAAAAAAAGATTTTTCAATTGTTGTTTCTTAGCTTTACTATTATAATTATTGCTTCGGATGTAATTTTTTTTTTTTTTCTTATTATTATTATTTTGTTTAATTTTTTTTTTGTGTTGCAAAAAAAAGGAAAGCTGATTTGTACCAAAGGTGTAGAATTTTAGATTATAATTTTTTTCTGTTATTATTAATTTTTACGTAATAAAATGGTAATATAATAAAGAAAGAAATTTTTTAATTGATCCCTACTTTTTTCTCTGCTTAAATGCTATATGGGTAATAGTTCGTTAGAAAATATCTGACTTTTGCTGGCTGGGTAATGAGATACAGTGACACATTGTAGTGGGTTTCCTACAGACTGTAGTGTAGTACCACTTGCCATTCTAGTTATGACTAGAGAGGTTAAAAAATAAGCACAACAATATTGTCACCACAATTTTTTTATAATTACAAGACGTGTTTCGACTTACAATGTCATCTTCAGTATGCGTGTTAACTTAGTAAGAGTGAATGCTGTAATAAGTTAATTATTTTACAAATTTTAAGGTAAACTAACAGTGCAAGGTGGGTTAGACTAGGGTGGTGTGGGTAGAGGATTACGGAAGGAAGAAGGTAAGGGGTATGGAGTTGAGATCCAAGTCGGAACCCAATAAAGGTGTATTCAGGTAAACATTTGGTTTTCAACTTCTTAAAACTAAACAATAAATCCTTATATTACTATAACTAAAATGTCTTACAACTAATAGACATTATTTTAAAAAGATATTTTTTATAGGTTTAACAAGAGCAGAGTTATTAAGATTGGATTTTTCATTAAAACATTCTACATTTGTACCTTGGATAGCTCTTTGAATTTCTAAGTTTTCTAGGAGGTCCAATTTCCTATTTTTTTGGCACGAGTGTAAAATCGTCATTCTAGTATTTTAGGGTTTCATAGGTCCTTGTTGAAACCCTTATGCCGAGGGGAGATGAGTCTGCCCTTCCATCACTCTTTGCTTCATATCTCCTGAACCGTTTTAGCTAATAAGTTGAAATTTGAAATACTGGCGCAACTTTTTGACCCACAAATAGGAAAAATATAGAGAATATAAAAATTTAATATGCATTTTAATCTTTTGTTTGATTTTTTGGGCCTTCCAGCTAAATTTGTTTATATTTTTTAATTCCATATAGAGCAGGTTGGGGAAAAATAAAATAAATGTTATTTCATAATATAATAACGTAGATGCTTAATAATCTACGAAACCTAAAAAGTACTTGCATGCCAGTACTACCCTGTCATTTTAATAAAATACAGGAGCATTATATCGTCAGTACAATTTCAAATTCAATATTTTGAGTTATAAACGGCTTCTAACATTCCTTATACTGTGGTACCAGTTAAAATCATTCTGGTTTATAAACATGATTTTCTCCAAGTACTTTGAGTTCTGTCTTTATGCCATTGTTAAAAGGGGAGAATCACATTACATCATAACAATATGTAAAACCCTCAACATTGTTACTTTTGAATTGCAGCGATGATATTAATAGTCACATAATGACACAATGAAACATAGCATCTTTAAATTTGGTATTTATTATATAAGGAATATTTAAATACTTACCTAGAGTTCACGGAATCCTCTCTCTTGGAACAGTAATTATTACCAAGAGTCAGTGACCTCTCTCTCTCTCTTTGAGTACAGTAAATACGTAGGTAGGCTGAAAAGTAATGCACACATGCTTTACCTTTAGAAGCGCACAAGGCGGCATTAAGTAGTGACACTCCCCCCTTTATGCATGTGCAATTTGAAGGCCTTGAGTTCATCCAGTGTATTTTGAGTGGAGCAAGTATGGGGACATGTTCTAGTGCTATGTAAACGCGATGTTATCGAATTTGTAACTGCTTTAAAAACAAGTAATTTATCGTCGTTTAAAGGTTTTTTATGGTAACGATGCTGTTGATAGGTCAACTGTAAATCGATGGGTAGTAAAATTTCTTGCATGAGAGCCAGGAAAAGCCATAAATGTTGAATAACCACGCAGTGGACGTCCAATCATTGCAACAGACGATAAACATAGCAAACTCGTTGACCATTTGATTCAAAATGATTTGACAAAAAGAAGCCGACACTTTCCTTCGATATTCTAATATGGTTTGCGATACACTGTTGAGTGACAAATCGTCGATGAGTTTGTGATGTTTATCGTCTGTTGCAGTTATCGGATGTCCGCTGCGTGGTTCATCAACAAGTATGGCTTTTCCAGGGTCGCAAGCACAAAACTATACTAGCCATTGATTTATAGAGAGCCCTTGTAAAAATCTCTTCGGATTCTCCCACAGTGTCGGAGTAAAAACTAATGTGAAGGTTCGCAGAAGTCTAAAAATAACAATTTATTAGGCCAAAACGAAATTCAGTTAGGAAGGGGTTTTTCAGCTGTTTGAAATGCCTTGAGGTGTTACGAGTGAGCAAGAATCTGCAAAATGATTTTGACTAAATATAGAAAGCTTAACCAACCTGTTAGAATTTGGAAGGTTCGGTGGGCAAACACACGGTGAGAGCCGATGATAAAACCGCTACAGTTATCGACCACTTGAGAAACAGATAATTGCAGCGATATCAACTTGTAACTCCAACTATTCCTGATGATTGCACATCCCTAATCCTTAGTTGAAACGACCGTAGCGAGCTTCCTAGATTCAACTAATATGCTAGGTGTCTGTCTGAAACGTACAATGCTAACTTGAGTAAAAGTTGACCGATTTTGATGAAATTTGGTACACATGTTCATTTTACCAATGCTCAGGACGAGTTCGTTGGACAACGTTGTCTGCCCAAGCGTTTGCACGCAACGCTCACGTAAATGTGCATTTTAAAATTAAAATTGGAATTTTAGGACGGGAAAAAATTCTATCATCACCTATTCGATGAGACGAACATTTTTTTCAAATAACATTTTTAGTAAAACCAACAGCGACACCACTATGAATTAATAAAGATGGCTAAAAGTATTAATAAAGCAAGGAGGGAGATAGGCAAGGAGAATTAATAGGAGGGAGGTGGGTTGGCTCCTCCACCTCTCTATTTTACCTGCCTCATTAACTACATAGCAAGCCTAGGCACAGCTAGACTTCAAACTAGACGAGGCTTTATTCACTATCTGTACAATCAACAATTGTTGTTACAGTTCGCTCTGTAAGTTAGAGCCATCAAAGTTAGAGCCATGTGATGCCTAGTTGTAATTTGATTCTAGTAAAATAATATTTGTTGTAAATATTTTCTTGAAAATGTGGTATTTTCAGTTTGAGGCCACGGTGGTTATTCAAGAAGATCAAAAGGAGAGCAGATGACACCTCGAGGTTTTGACATATCGACTTGTAGATAGCTCCGGCTCTCGTCCGCTCTCCCTTCCGCACTGTCAGAGTAATAACTAAATGCAATATTACTATAATACTGTGATTTTTCTTAAACAAATATGTTCATACTAAAGTATGTTGAAAAGATGATCCAAGCAACAGTTTAGGAAACAAAATAAAACAATTGATCATCTAAAAATTAGCTTACTTATAAGTATCAACATTATATTAGGGTTTCCCTTTTTAACAGTTGAACCCTTCTTAATAATTTACTGTAAATTATTTTCTATTATGAAAAAGTCTTTAAAAAATATATCATAATAAAACTGACAACACTAAATAGGCCAAAAGAAAGGTTTTACAATATAATATTAGTGTTTTCCAAGAGTTCCCAGCTGAAAGTTGTAATTGATGCGTATAATTTCACAATATTTTTCTTTTTTTTTAAGAACTACTTACCATTTACCATAGACATTTTCACAGCCCCTTTGTCAAATTTATTCTACCTTTCCTTATCACACTAATAAGCTCTAGTCTAAAGCACCAACTTATTTCAAACAAAATTGTTTTTTTATGAGAAAATGAACAGCTCTTCTAAAGATAATTTAGAGCAATTTCTTAGGGTGTGCCACTTCAATTGTCGAGCAGAATATATATAGTACAATTTTACTACTTATCTGTTAAATGGGAAAGTGATGACAGTTGTAAATAAATCTTACAAAAAAAATCTTAGTTCCATCAAGGCATTCTTAAAACAAAGATAAAATTTGAAACCCAAAGAAATATGGAATAAAAAAATGTAAAATGAATCAAGAAAAACACAAATCAAATGAAACACAGGTGTTAAGAATTTAATTAGACATGTTAACAATGATATTGTGCAGGTTGACTAGCTCAGGTCCTGCGCAGGATTCAATTATGTCCATCGTCCTCTTTCCTCCATTCCTTTACTCGAGTCTTCAGTCGGAGATCCATACAACAAGCCAGTACCGTATCGACAAAATAGTCTTCGACAGCCAAACTCGTAACTAGAGCACTGTGCTTCAAATTTACAGCAATATCTATAAATACTATGAAACAGAAAGGATATCATCTCCCCTGTGCAACCAGAAAATATGATTTCCCTTCACCCGGGTGGTGAAGATTAACTGCCTGTTATCAGAAGGTGGATGAGGGAGTAGAGATAATCATATCGGGTTGAAATGACTGAGACTCGGCATCGGACGACAGAACCATCGTTCTGATGAGACAGCTAACTCATTTCCGAGTGTGACTTTTTGTAATCCTGCAAATATCGGCCGGTCGTGTAGAGAAGACCTTTAACTTCGTTTTGACGATTTAATAAAAAATATATATACGTAAATAAAATTTAATCGGCTCCGTATCACCTGATCCCTCGGGACTTGCTCAAAGCTTTCTCGTATTTTAATTTGGACCAGATTCCCAAGCACATGGACACGATGCGCTTGTCGAAAACTTTAAACGTGTGGACGTACTCGTATTGGGACCTGACTAGACGACTCGCCAGGTTGAACTTCCTCGTCTGGATCAGACTGATGGCCAAGTAGAGTTTGCACCTGATGACCGTCATGGGGTCGCCCAGGCGCAGCGCCAGGTTGAACTGGTGAGCCGATATCTTACCTGCCGTGACGGCGCAGTAGCGGAAGTTGTCGCCGAGCGACGAGAAGGCGCCGCCTAGAGTGGACAACCAGGACATGGCGGACTCCAGCTCCCTCCTCTCCTGACAGGCTTCACATAACATCCGGTTCCACTTGTGATCTATAATGTGGTACGAAGGAGACCGCACACGTATTTCCACATTCAACAGTTCGGTTCCACGTCCGAAACGTCCCGTAAAATAACCCACCACTAACTCCCTGTAAACGGCAGACAAGCTAAGCACGTATTTAACAAGCGAGTAACAGTAACCGTCTAGTACGATCCGTTTCCTCGAGTATTTAGGGAAAAACCTAAAGAAATCTACCATAGTATTACTAAAGAGATGGTCGTAGTACGATATTTGCTCGTCTGCGATTATTATAGTGGCAGGCGAAGGGTTCGATTGGATTCCAAGACTGTGGGAGGGTACAGCGGCGTTCTTGTCGAGACTGCTGCACAGAAGAAAATCGTCTATTACCGATTTTCCGTCCGTTCGACAGAGGAAACGGACGAAATACAAGCCCGAGTCCGGTCGAGCCATGTTTCACTGCGCTCTCACACTCCGATAACAGGTCGGCTTCGATAAATTAAACATCTCACGAATATTGGACGAAATTAAACTAGGCAAAAAATCGTAACTGACATCCCACCGAATCTGCCACCACATTAATTTAATCAATCGTTAATTCAACGACAGAACATCTGACGTTCAGTTCACGGCCGTTTCAAATCAAAATTACTTTGAATTTTGAATTGAAATATAAAAGGTGTAAAAAACAAAAAAACCCAGGTCTAGATCAAATTGTGCACTGCGGGATTAGTAAAACAAGGACTAACCACCGGTAAAAGAAGAATGGCTAAACTGGTCATTTCTACTTATTCCAACAAAAAATAATAATCTGAAAATTCTCGTATCACAGTGTTTGTAACCAAACTCCTCCGAAACGGCTTGACCAATATTTATGAAATTTGTTGTGTATATTCGGTAGGTTTGAGAATAGGTCATAAACTATTTTTTAAAGTAAAAAGAGGGCCCCCCCCCAATTTTTATTTTTTGGACATCTTTTAATTTAATTTTTTTATGGTTTGGCATTAAAAAATACTTATAAATAGGTTGTAAACTATTTTTTATACCCCTAAGTGATAAGGCCCCCCTCCCCAAAATTTGTAAAATTTATTTTTTGGACAACATTTTTTAATATTTTTTTTATTTGGCATTAAAAAATACTTATAACACTAAATTTTCACCCTTTTACCACCAACCCCCATTTTTTTAATAGCGATATTAGTACTGTAATAAATTTCAACTCTCAGTGATCGATAACTGATCAATTATCAATCAACAATTTATTCCCGCCAATGAATTAAAAAAATGAATGGTTGGTGTTGGTGTTTTGTTATTTTGATAGGCCGTCATCGCCCACACCGCTCCATTCCTCTTTCAGTCATAGACCACATCCCCACACACTTACAATAACTTAGTTATTTTGTATTTAACTACCAAAATATTCACTTGAAATAATTTATTCAAACAATTTATTCTAGTCCAGGAGATAGTGTGCAAAAAAGTGTCTGACTAACATCAAGCTAAAATTTTGTGTATAAGTAAATGTTTTGGTGCCTATTAAGAATATGTGGTCGGCTAAGTTCGTCTGTCGGACATAGCTTGACAATAGGCATTTGAAAAAAACAAACTGGTGGAGAGCGGCCATGTTTTACCCTTTTTGGTGAACAATGTGATTTTCATGATTTTGGAGTACGAACTTAGTAGACCAATAATCAAGTTGATAGTAGTTTGTCCCTTGACAGGGGAACGCTTTGATTTCGAGTAATATTTGACAAACTAACCTATTAAGTGGCAAACTACCATAAACTTGATTATTGGTCTACTAACTAAGTTCGTACTCAGGATCATGAAAATCACATTGTCCACCAAAAAGGGCAGGACATGGCCGGTCTCCACCGTTTTTTTTTTCTAAATGTCTATTGCCAGGCTATGTCCCACAGACAAACTTAGCCGACCACATATTCTTAAAAGATTTACTTATACACAAAATTCTAGCTTGATGTTAGTCAGAGACTTTTTTGGACGTATCTCCTGGACTATTCGTTTGCGATGCCAACTCAACAAAGCTGTAAATTATCCAACAGAGTTTTTGAACTCATTGGATTTGCCAGGAGGCATGCCACAGCACAATTTACAACTGAAGGTTGGATCTCCAGTTATTTTGCTTCGTAACTTGAACCCACCACGGCTGTGCAATAGCACGCAATTAGTCATTAAAAAGTTAATGAAAAACATTGTTGAAGTCAGTATTTTGAATGGCAAGTTCCGAGGCAAAAATGTATTGCTACCAAGAATCCCTATGATTCCCACAGATGTGCCAATTGAATTCAAACGCCTTCAATTTCCAATTAGAATGGCGATTTTGTGAAGAAAACTTGGGGAATTTGAAATGGAATGTTTAATAACTTTTTAAATTTATTTATATTTTTTATTTTATTTCAGAATTTTGTGAAGAAAACTTGGGGAATTTGTAATGGAACACTACACAGCAGAACAGCGATCAACAATTGTTGAATTTTATTTTGAAAATTAACGGTCAATTGTTTTGACGCAGCGTGCTTACCGTCGTTTTTTGAATGTGTGTACTGGAACTACTGGACCTTCAGCACCAACAATAAACCGCATGGTTGCAAAAAATGACGATACGCACGCTGCGTCAAAACAATTGAACGTTGATTTTCAAAATAAAATTCAACAATTGTTGATCGCTTGATCGCTGTTCTGTTGTGTAGTGTTCCATTTCAAATTCCCCAAGTTTTCTTCACAAAATTCTGAAATAAAAATATAAATAAATTTAAAAAGTTATTAAACATTCAAACCATAACGGTGGTTTTGCGCCACCCTGTACAAAGCTTGAGTTGTTCAAACAAGTGAAATGTGTAAGAGAAATAAAGTTATTTTAGCGGAAAGAAATCTTTGTTTCCTGTTAAAGCACAGCAATCGAGACATAATGTACAGAGCAAGTTTTTAACGGTAACAGTGAAGTGGCACTGTACAATTCACTTTAACCAGTTTAACATACTATAAAATAAATGTGGATTCCTACATTTTCTTTCATTTAGATGTTTGCTTTAATAAGAGAATTACATTTATCTACTTACAAGTACTGCTTCAACTGCTATAAAAATTACCCGTTTTGGGTAGTTTATAATTGATTTGGTAGAAACTCCATCAAGTTTTTTAACATCTGCTAGGAAATTTCCTCTGACAGCTGTAATAGTTACCATATCGATGTAGGAAAATAGCTTGGAGTTGAATGTTGAGTTTTGGATTTGTTTTGAGACAACTGAAGATTTGATAAACTCAACTAAATTATACTTACAACACAAGGGTACATTTGTAATCCACTTCTGTATCTAGAATGTTTCCAATAAAATACTTCTCCCTCACGAGCTCAGTTGGGCTCGCTCGTCTTTCCCGAAGGAACGTACCAAAGCATTAATCACATTCTTCAACAGAAAGAAACGATTGTGAAAGAGTTTGTTTCTAAAACTCTTGACGATTGAAGAAAAAAACATTTCTGAAAACTAAAATTAAAGTATAAATGACCGAGGTATAAAAACACATTAAAATAAACGTGGACTAGGATTTAATTTGATAACATCTATTAATTTTAAGACAGATTGTACAAAAACAGAATGTTTGTATAAAGAGACGGTGACGGGGGTTTACAAGGAAAATAACAATAAATCTATACAACGAGTTGGGAGGGCTGTCTAAGTTACACGTCTACTTTGTAGCCGACAATGTGTCCCTTGCCGATACACTCTCCCACGTAGAACCAACAACAGATTTCGGCAGCGATAAGTGAGTTCAACCAAGCCTCCTGTAACAAACAACAAAACTATTAAATACACTGCCATTCCGGCCTTTAAATCACATTTAATTCTGTCCCTCAGCACTAAAATACCATTCTTTTACAGTTCCCCTTTTAAAAAAGTTCCAAGTCAACTTAGTTTCTTTTCATCTAAGAAAAACAGTTAAAAAATGTATTAAAGGTGTCGAGGGGTTATTGATAATACAATTGTTTAATTCATCAAAAAGGCTGTGAAGTGTTTTATTTTTATAATTAAAAACGGAAAAAACACCGGTATCAGAAACCCATATGTACAATATGCACGTTACGAGTTGTCACTTTTGACACTCAGATTGGTCAACTGAAAGAGGAAAAAAAATAAAGCCACTAGGTCTGTGGGAGGAGTGGGGCCAGTCACATTTTTGTTTGCCTAGTTGGCCGGACCTTCTAGGACTCAAAATGCAGACATCTCATTGGCTCCCCATCCTGATTTTTTTTATTTTCACGCCCTGTCAAAAATCACAACTGGTAAAGTGCAAACTGTAGATATAAGTATTTAGAAATGTATTTTTTATCATAATTCGACCACAAAAAAACAACTTGTTTCAGACCCAAATCACGGAGTCTCACATACTCATACATATTTTCAATAAAATGTTAAAAGTGTAAAACTTAATTGTCCAATACAAACAATTAGAGTTGGTAATCATTGATAAATAGGAAAACTCGTCTCCAACGAAAAAAAAAACCATTGAGCCATTGAGTTTTATTTACCTCATGTTTGTACAAGATTTTAACTTTAGACAATGTGGCTGGAAATCAAAAGTTGACTATGAGTCTCTTTCCATTCCCAGTTGGGGTCACATTTTTATTTATGAAATTTTCAATAATAAATAAAATAATTGGGTATTTACATTAGCTATCAATATGTATGTGAGAGAGTTTTGTCTGAACGATATTTATTTCTACCTGCGTACATACTTAATAGATGCTTACTTCAATAGAAACATTTATGTATACGTCAAATTCAACTAAAACTTAATAATAACAGATCACAAAACTCTGCAATTCTCATTTGAAAAGCAGAAGCCTATTCCTGAATGTAAAGTCCAGTACACACCTAGCAACTAATTTACACCGATTCGAGAGTCGCAAGTCTTGGAACACGTACAGATGACAAAATGTTGTGCGACAATGTATCATATTTCCAGTTTATTTGGGGAAACCTGTGACAAGACATTTGTACTGCGACAGTCCTGGAACATGTCTAGCAACAGCCCCGAGACTTGTCCTGATACATTGGTTCTGTGACAAAGTGGCTAGGTGTGTACAAGGATTAAGAAGAAAGCCCGAGTGATTCTATCCAAAAAAAAGCAGATACTACAAAAGGTACCTAATTGCTTGTCATCTGTTGACTACCGATAGATATTTCACTCGATAAATCCTACAAAGACTTATACAATAGTATGTGTAAGTACAAGTACATGTTGAGATATAAATATCATGAAAAGAATGTTATCTTTCTTGATCTGTAATATAAGAAAAAAAGTTAAACTTGTCGGCCCTCGGTTGGTAGTGATGTTATTAACACTTGTTTAGTATTGACCGGCATCAGCAGACTCGGCACACCTAGGCTGGCAAAGTGTCCTCATTTCCATGACACGCACAGCACTCGGCAAAATATTGATAACACCGTCAGTCGCATTGATAACAGTCCTCCACCACCCGTCATTTCAAAATATCTAGAAATCTGGCCATCACATTCATCAATCTCTCAATATTGTTAATCAACATTGTCAATTCAACTGATCATGTAAGATGGCGTCAAGAGTCGTTCTGGTGCACTGCGCATCACCGATTTAACTATTCAAAACCAGTTGAAACAGTTTAACGTGACACCTACTTGCACTAGCCTGGCTTCGCTAAAAGTATACTATGGTTCGGAATGTTTGTTTAAATGAAAAGGAAATGGATCGTCCTGGGTAAACCGCGGGAAGGTTGCAAGTGACAGCTTATACGCTAAAATATAAATGGCTTTTAGTATTATTTGACTTTTAAGGTTCGTGTGTAAGTTGTCCCTTGGTCTGATAAACGTTTGGAGCCAGACCGTAGTAACTCCGACCTAAGATCCTAATTATGTAAACTTAAAAAACAAATGGGGGGAATGTTACCCTGACGGTGAGTTGCTTCCACTTGCCGGACTTGGCGCTGTTGATAAGGTTGCCGATGCCCCTGGTCACTTGTCCGATCTCACCCGGTGTAGGAGGGACCAGCTCCACCTTAGCGTACCTCACAAAGGTAGCCAAGTTAGGCTTAGCAGCCTCTACCATCCCTGAAACACAATTCCATCCATCCGGTTACTCGAGTACACAGTACACCTTATTCTTATATTATATCGACGGAAAAATCAAACGATAAGTAATAATTCGTAAACTAAACGTACCTCTGAGCATAGCAGCCATTATTATTATAAATATCTAGTCCAATTAGAAATATTTTAATCTAAATCTATAACCTCCACCTCCAGTACTAAACTCGAGAAAAATTTCAGTAAAAATCAGCTGGACGAAGATCCAAGTCCAAGTACCAACCTCAAATAAAAAAAAATATACCCTAAAATAAATAGAAGAAAACGGAAGAACAAGAAGAATCGTCCATTGTCAATTGTGTTTGTGTTATTTTAAAAGAAATTCAGGTGATCGTAGAAGTCGCGATATTTTTTATTTTTCCGTTTTAAAATCCGATATTAATGTTTAATGAAATTTATTTGTGGATTTTATTATGTTAAAAGTCAGTCCAAAGTCAAATTTCAAGAAACTCTTGTTCCGCGGTGGCAAAATTCTAATCGCTGCTGAAATCGCTAGTTTTCTCGGCACTTACCTCGCCTGGAGACATATCAACAGGAATCAAGGTAGTACATTTTGTACATTTGCGCTTGACGCCTTACTGTTTCCGAAACGAATACGTTAATATTAAGATTGTACGAAGAAGCGAGTGGAACGATATTTGGTAAAGTGGAGCGGAGGTGGTGGGATTGCGGGGGGTGTCGACCATCTGCATTGCACCATCTGTTCTATTACCTTTTATTTAACAGTTGACAATTTCATTGTAATCGGCATTAAAGTGGCTTAAAGTTTTGCGTGTTTTCTAATTATCAGTTGGATGATTTATTATATGCTCTGTTGTACAAATGAAGGTGGACATTTAGCTGAAAAGTTGCAGTTGCGCATACTTGGACAATGAAATCATCAACGAAGATAATTGTTTAATGTTGCTTTTTTGCGGTACTGTGGTAGAGTTATAGTTGTAAAGATGTAGAGAGTTGAAATGCGTGGGTGGAGCTTCTCCTTCATGTTAATGTTGTATTTTGTCAGACAGGTTTCTAAACGACTTGAAACACCAGTTTATTTTGATTGAAGCAGCAAAGTGACTAAAACATCAAGTGATAGTTGAGTCGCAGAGATATCAGCCTCAAAGTTTTCAATATTTTAGCTATATAAATATATATTAAAACCGTCTACAAGAGAGAAAGCTTACACATAGGTTATACATCAAATATATTGACATTCATTTGTTGCAAGATTTCATATTGTTGTGCAATGTTGGTCTGAGTCAAGTTATAGTTTTGTCTAAACAACTTTTAATCACTAAGGGTCATTATAATAAAAAAAAAAATATGTGTGAGGCTCTCACGTATTAGAAGTGAAACTTAAGTTCTAGAATGCATTGCTCTCTTTCATTATTTGACGAATTTATTATTTCAGGATTAAAAAATGGTTATGGGAAATGGGAAATTTAATTGAAAAAAAAAAATATTGCTACGCTAAGGCAACCACATTTATTCCAATAAAAATAAATGTTTGTTTTGATTTTCTGGTCTTTAAATAGATACAATACAATTAATCTGTAAAAATGTTACACTTGGACAAGTCTCGAATTGCAAACTCCGTTACACGATGTCACTATATGAAAAAATTCACTCTACCGCCGCCAAAGAAGTTTCACTTCAAAAATCTTAGTGTAATAAGAAAGAAACAAGCATTGATCTGTAACATTTAACATGGGACACTTTTATAGAAAAGAGCCCCCCCCCCACTTTTTTTAATCTAATATACTTTCAGACAACCGAATGCACACTTGTTTTTTATAAAAGTGTGATATTCCTTTGTCCCAAAGCATATGGACTGAATATCCCTTTGTCCTCATAGGTACATAGTTCGACTAAGGGTTATACTTAATCTCTTCTGTATATTTCCTATCAAAAAGGGGGCACCTTTTTTTATAAAAGTACGTTACATGGTATTGTTTTTGTCTGGGATTTATCTTTAAGTGAACCAGTGCCTTAAATTTGTGTTGTATTTTAGATTTCAGGTTTTATCTGTACGAGAATCATCAGTGGGCTCTAGAAAGTAAGTAATTAGTTCTCACTTTGTTAACATTACTTAATGTGGTTTAAACTTTGATATATTGAGTTACAATTATATCATAGTATAACATTAAAACTGACCTTTATATATACATTATGTGTGTGTAAGAATGTACGCACTTGTTGAATCACATTTTAATGTTGCTCTCACAGGTTTTCCACACTTTTTGAATGCAGTTATACTGGGGCCAAGGTTGTTTTTTTAATTCTGACAGCTGAGATTGACCAACCTATGTATCTTTATCCAGCAGATATTTTTGTTAGGCGGTTGGCCTGATGTACTAGCCACCTAAATCAGCTCTCGTCAGCTGCCCTGTGCTGTCTGAATTAAAAACCATCTAGGCCCACGTATAGGTGCACACAGGGATACATATTATTTAAAGATGGTCTTCTCCCTTCTTCAACGAGCTTTGACAAGGTTAGAGTGGGCGAAATGGACACTGGCGCTTCACCTCCTAAGGGGAAAAGAGTGACTAATTCCTGCAAAAAGTAGAGGAATTTAAAATCGGGATTTAGTTGCCTTTGGCTTTGCCTTAGGAATCATTCAGTTACATGAGAAATAATAATATCTTACATTATTCCTTAGGTGCTTAAATAACTATTGATAAAAACCATCTTTAGAAGGTAATAATTACAAGATGAAATAACTTTTTATATACTACGTTTTTAAATTTTCTGTCATAAATCATAAATTTGAAACCCGTCAAAATGAAGTTCGTAAATATGGGTCATGCCAAAACAAATAAAATAACTTGCGGATTTTTTATGAACTAACTTTCCATACAGCAAAATTTGCTGAAAACAAATTAAATTCTGCTGAAATATGGCTAAAAGTATTAAAATAATGCATTTTCATCATGTTCTGAGCTATTCTAAAAGTTTAAAATGTCTAGCTACTCTGGAAGTTAGTTAAAAATTGATTGCAAGATTTGTACTGGAGTACAAACAAGAAAGCAAGCTAATAAAAACGTAGTAAAAAGGGCTGTATCTCACTTAGTAAACACTTTTTCACTTTTTAAATAAATCTATTGATAATTTTCTTGTTTGATATGCTCTGAAACGTAGATTCACTATTATAGAAACACCTGGTATAGGTAATCTACCTATTGTTTTATGATCTGATGAGGCTTATAAATTTAACCAAAACCTTGATACTGTGTTTTATTTGATAGAATCTCATAACCGTAAACCTCTCAATATAAAAATGATTGTAAGAGCTAAATTCAGTACGAATGTAATGAATATATAAGTGTAGATATAATGCAACTAATAATATTTGTTTAAAACATATCAACCCTAAAAGAAGGCATCTTGGATAAAAATGGTACTTTTACTGTTTTTATTAGCAATAATAATAACAGTACAAATCTTGCATTTGATTTTTAACTAACTTGCTGACTAAGTAGAAAGCTGAAACTTGCACAGATTCTGTATTTCCCATGACAATAGAATAATCAGTAATTAGATTTACCAAATTATTACTATTAGTTGATAAATCAATAAATCTCTTAAATATTTAGGCGGTCAAGTTCAAAATAAATTGTAAACAAACACGACCCGTGACAGATGAGGAAATCCAAAAGGAAAATTTAAAAACGTAGTATATTAAAAGTTGTTAATTATCTTGTGTTATTTATTCTGACCCCACTGTCCTAAGGACGGATTCGAGCCCATGAACAAAGTTACAAAGCACTGTTTGTAATAAAGTTATGTTTTGTGATCTAAAAAAAACCTCGGACTTATAACTGAATTTGACATCGGCTTCCGAATTAATATATTCAAATGCCAGCTGCTTGAGGAACCGAATTGGACAGTAGTAGAACTTTTTGTAATAATTACTTAATTACTAAAACAGTACATTTGTATCATTTATATATTTGGAAGATTGTATTTATATGATTTATACATTTTCCATTTGAGAGATTATATCCCTTTTGTAAAACTAGTTCATTCAAGCGAGGCATTAACTTAAGATTTACTAAAGAGTTATAAAACTAAGCTAGTTTTATCCTAAGGCCGGCGAAAGCATTTTACCAAAGCTTGTTTAATTGAGAAGCCAAATACATCACATTTTCAAAGTAGTAGAAAACACAAAAAGTTTACGATAAGAGATACAAGCCAGTAAAAAGAAAATGTGGATTACAAGTTTTGTTGGTTTAGCATATTAGTTTCACTTTTTGAATCCTGTCTTTATTTAATTATGAGCGACTGGACTGAATATTTAGTTGCCAGTTTTACAAAGCTCTTTGTGTTTGATTTTGTGAAACGATATGTTTGAGTGAAATGAATCAGTCGGAGTCGAGTTAAGCGTCTGTCTGTTTGTGCATGTTAAGGTTATTACAAGGTAGGAGAGACGATATCCTCAGACAGGTCTCTAAGAGAACAGGATCTTGCTACGTGGAGATCTGCTGGAAGGATCTAAGCACCGTAGAGTTGCGCTCCCTAGGGAGGGTTATGTTAACACCAGGCAAGGTAATTGTTCAATGTACCCTCATCATAGGTACAGGTATTGCTCTTCTCTACTTCCTACCTCAGGCTACATCCGATAACCTCAAGGTACACCCCCTTCTTCCTTTTTTATCTTTGATGACATTTTTTCTAAATTATAACATTTTGTGTATCATTTTTTCGGGTGATGGGTAGTTAAAGAGTCTAAAACCGATATTTCAATTCGAGCCTTATTTTATTCACTGTAATTCCTCGATATCCACGGTTTGATTATTCACATTAAAATATACGAACAAAGTGTCGTAGAAAGGTCTCCTGACCGCTGCTAAAGTGTGTTGCAAAACAGGGGTAATCTCTGCGGATATCAAGCCGTTACTCAATATTATACTTTGTTCAACTGAAAACTTTTTGTATTTCTATTCATTTTTAAATTATATTTAATAACAAAAGAAAAATAATATCTGCTTTTATTTTGGAAGGGATGACATTGTGGAGGGAAATAAGTTTTTATGAAGATTGATATTTCCTAGTAAAGGTCATCCCGGCTACGGTATGTACCTGCTAAGGTACAGTAAAGTGATCTTAAAACAAAATGAAGAAAGATAAAAACAAATTATGGCAATCACAGTGCCAAAATGTGTGATTTAAAGTTTAGCAGTTCCCAGGATTTAGTAATTAATAATGTGATAAAGTAGAATTCGGCCTCAAAAGTAACTCATAAATGAACGTCATCTTAAAAATGAGTGAGTAGTAGGAGTGAAATTATACCGGCACTTTTACCAGAAATATGGCAAAATTCATGTTCCAAATTTGGTTCAGATAACTTGAAGAACAGAAGAGCCTGTGAAGAACATACACACACACCCGTTTTGACTTTAATTTATCATAAATACTACAACATTGTGTTATAACTAAAGTGCACAGAGTAAGCAGGTGATATGCAGTAGAACGTTACACCTGATGCATTAACTTTTATTCTGTGACAAAATATGCTGAAATGTTTAACAATGTAAACTATATTTTTATTATATGACGAGTATTTATATGTATATAATATAGGTGAGGTGTATGTTTGTAATGTGGGTTGCATTGTTTCAGGTTAATAAGACAGGTTTAAATAAAGAGAACAGTGCCGACAGGAAGCAGAGGGAGAAGTTCTTAGCTGCTATGAAGGCTGCTGCTTACGGATCTGACGCTCAAGGGTAATCTTACATTATCTTCACATTTTTTTTAAACCAACTCAGAAATATAAAAAAAAAATGATTTGTAATTATGAAATAGATTTTAGTTGATTCAATGTTGAGTTATTTATGAGGAGTGAGATGGACACTAGTGCTACAAGTTGATCATGTTGTCCAGGGATTTGTTTGCTTGCCTTAACTAGAAATATTTTTATCTCCAGTAGGGATGAAAAGTAACTTTTCAGCGCTAGTTTATAGGTTATAATGTTGGTCTTTTCATCCCCGTTCTTAAAAACGGGGAAATAATGTGAAATCGGGGATATAATGTAAAAACGGGATTGATTATAATCCACGTTCGCCAATCTAATTATTTTGTAAATAGTGGAGAATGAATGGCAAATGTAGTGAATTTGTTGAAATCATGTTGGCAACACTGCTTTTAAATTCCCAGCTGTATTGCGAGTCATTCTACGATGTTTTGTTTAGCTTTTGTTAAAATTTTTTTTATTACTTTAAAAGTGATTATTAATTGTTTTACATCATTTAAATAATTTATATTATTTTGTTTCTGTATTAAATTCGTTTAATAAAGAAATACAAATATTTTCTTTGTTGAATAAATGTTAAATAGCGCTTTTTCTGGAGATAAAATTTTGTATGTACCTCGAGAATAATGCATTATTATTCCCATGTTATAATTATCTCCCGAGGCTAAATCCCTCGGCTTTGCCTCGGGAATTGATACCTAATAACCTCGGCTTCGCCTGGGGATTTAGTTGCCTTGATTCCTTCGGCTTTGCCTCAAAAATCAACTCAGTCACGCTTGAAATAATATCTTACATTATTCCTAATTTTATAAAAAAAAATTATAAATAAATAAATAAACTCCCTAGGTGCAGAAATAACTATTAGATGTCTAATTGGAGGGGAAAGAGCAGTTGTTTTTTTTAATCTCTTGTATATTGCTTCTCAACACATTGAGAAGTAAGGGGCTTATTTAGATTGTTTATTAATACGGGATGTTTGAACTTGAGAACAAATGATTCATTGGCTAAAAGAAAATGTTGTGGTTTATATGTTGGTGTTTTGTATGTGAAGTGACTCAGACTGTGTGACTGTGGATCTGTTTTGTTAAGTTATCAAATTAAGAGGTGGTGTGATGTTGCAGGAAGAAAGATTGAAGATGTCTTCTGTAGAGGATGTGATGGGTGAGGCCGGGGGGTGCGTGGGCGTGCCCGAGAGTCTTATAAAGAGACAGCAGGAGAGAAACGACCGCTTGCTCAGGAAGAGAGAAGCTAACGTCGACAGTCAGGCCAACCACGCTTGCTTGCAGCTTTTCAACCAACAGTTCAGACAGAAGCAACTAGAGGTACCCAAAACACTTTCAACCCAATTAAATTTCACTTCAAATAACTATCGAGTCATCACAATACTTGACTTTAAGCCCTAATTGGAATAAAGGAATTACAGATAAATATGCTTCTGATTTAAGCCGCACCCTAATTTTGTGTACTATAAATGTAAATAAAAAGTGCTGCTTAAACTTGAATTAATACGATTTGAAGTAATTTAATTTGTACGTATGTAGTTTGTTTGCGTGGCAGAGATGCGAACATGTTGTGTAAGTGGTAGAAGAAAGGAGTTAACAGACATTGTTATGGATTTCAGGTGGAGCGAGGGTTGAAGGAGGCGGGGGACTCTAAGGAGGGTGAACGAGGGGAGATCTTCCACAGGCTGAGCGGAGACGTCAACCTGCTCCATCGACACCTGGCCTCTGCATCGTCCTTACTCACTCCCTACGACTTGAGGGTGTTAAAGGAAACCGTGTCGGGTCTCGAGACACAGGTGGCTCGGGCTCAAACCGCCCTCATACCCAAGAAGAAGTTCTCTTTCAAAAAGAAACTGGATAAGATCCTCCCGTGTGACCAAGTCCGCGTCCTCAAGCTCAAACAGTGCGAGGAAGTCATCGAGAAAGACGCCGTCGACGCGATAGACTTTTCAGGTCCCGGCTTTCACAACAGGGAAAACGAAACTCTTATACTATGTGAAGAAGACGTCAAAGGTCACGAGGTCACTTTATCGGACCTTAGAGGGTGTACTGTCGTAATCAAGGGCTGCCCTTGCTCGGTGTTCGTACGGAGTATCAGCAGGACTACGTTAGTACTGGGACCGGTGGCCACTTCGGTTTTACTGTACGGGGCCACCGAATGTACCGTGGTGGCCTGGTGCCATCAGATGAGGATACACGATTCCGTCGACTCGGATTTCTATATAAGAGTGGCCAGCGACCCGATCGTAGAGAATTGTAGAAGAGTCCGTTTCGCCCCTTACAACTACACCTACCCGGACATGAACCGGGACGAAGAGGCGTCGGGCCTGGACCCCGCGGTGGACAGGTGGCACAACGTGCAGGACTTCGACTGGCTGGTCGTGTCTCACCCCTCCCCGTACTGGTCCGTCATACCGACCGACCTCCGACAGACTCACTGGCCCGACTGATCCGACCCGACCCGACCCGACTCGTCAAATGTTAAAAAGAAAAAGAGAAAAAGGAAAAAAAAAAAATAATAATATATAAATAAAAAGTGTCTAGTACATTATAATCAAATTTTGTTGCAAGTCCTAAGTAAGACAAGGACTTGTAGGCATGAAGATGTAACATTATTTTTGTTTGTTTTGCAGAGCGATGTTATTTTTTAATATAAAAGAGTATTAATGTAAAAAGTAAGGATACGACGGGAGCGTCGCACCCTGTACCACTGCTAAGCTAACACGCATCAACCCAACTAAAACTCACTCTTGTCTAATCATACATATATACATTTAAATATATAATGCTTTATAGTCACATTATATTTCTCCACTTTTCTTTTACCCTTTCTCAAGCAATCGTCCCTTACAGTATTTTAATTTATATTACTTGATGTAATGTATAATGTTTGTTATGCAAATCATAATACATTACATTTAGGGTGATATTTGGTGATTGTCAGAACTGATAAAGAGAATTAGGATAACACATTACATTGATCTATCATAAAAATTGATGGTATTATGTGTAAAGTCATAGAGACTAATATAAATAAACACTGGTCTTCAGCACTCACTCCTCCTGGGGCTCGTGCTGGGAGTCAGTGGCCAGCTTTACTATTATCATGTAGGCCAAGCGATAAAATTATGTTTTGTTCATCAAAACTATTTATTATACATGATTCTTTCTATTATTAAGAATAAAATACCCTGTGAATCACAGTTAAGAGGCTGTTTATTACTTGCAAACAATTCTCCATTTCATTATTAGGCACAGTAAATAACCAATAAAAAAACAAATAGTTTTGATCTACGCCTCAAGAGTTTTCATACAAGATAAAATGGAACGTGGAGCGTCTCACTACTTTTCCTTACCAAATAATATTAAAATGGATGCAGATTAAAGGAAATATAGGGAAAAAATGATCTTATGGAGACGTATAATTGGTGTTAATTTAACCTCAATCGGTGAATTAGTTCTGAAATTATTTAGAGCTACAATTGGTGCAAATTTCAGCATAGTGAGAAAATGTTTCAAATTTGTTGCTTACTAAGCAAAGTGGGTTAATGACATGACAACGGTTCAAATACGTGTAAGGACTGATGTTTGAACCGAGTTTCAAATCTCTAGCTTAAAAACTGTGCAAGTTATGCGTCACACAGACAGAACACACAAAAACAGATATCCAGCTTAAATCCACTCAGACGGTCTTAAAAAACACCCAAAACAGATAATTCCGTTGAAATCTTTAGTTTCAAATTTTTGGGTGAAAACAATAATGTTCCTTTAAAAGTACGTAAAAGAAAAAACACAAAAGTAAAAGCAATCAAATTAGTTCAGAATTAATTATTTTTAAAAGAAACCCCATGAAAAAGTTAATAGTATACATATTTTGTTATAAGAACTGCACAAAGCATGTGTACAGGGCAGATGAGCGCAGCATTATTGCTCAGTTCTGTCACTGTGGAAGAACTAATTGAAAAACCAAAGGACCAGTTCTATTACTGACAAAAAAATTGGGTGTTAAATTAGAAAAAAACACAAATTTGATTACTCTGTTTTTTATAATAAAAGATATGTATTACAATAATAATATGGTAATGAGCTCATAAATATAAAGTATTAGGTTAACCAAAATAAAAAGTTCATTAAGATCTAGATCTAGTTTTAAAGATTTAACAAAATAGATATCGCTTAAATATTATGAGATTAATTATAAAAAAAATATTGATCGGAAAGTTAGAAAAGTAATTATCTGACCAAAAACCACTTGTGTGGTAAAAAAAAAAAAAAAAAAAAACGCCCCGCCAAGTCTGTGGTCCAAAAAAGTTGTGAAATTAACTTTCTGTCCCGCCAAGTGATGTTGGCACTTTCTCCTGACCCAACACTGTCAACTTAGATACTTAGCTTCTTCTCCTTGGCGGTGTGCCTTGCCACTTCCAGAAACTGAATTTTAATATTCTTCAAACACCAATAGAATTTCTTGTTTCACCTTCACGTTTGCCACATGAGGTTTGTGTGGAAAGATAGTTGTTCACCTCATAGTCTTAGTTCTAGACAACTAGTACTAATATATACAGGCACATATTGGAGAGGAAAGCCTTTTAACAGTGTTGTTGAAGGCTCTTCTCGATGCCACAATGATCATTGCTGTAAATCTTTCCCATTATCAAAAAGCAAATAAAATAGAAATAAGTAATATACAAATTAAGCTTTCAAGGAATGACCCCATGCAACTACTACTTTCTTTGCAGAGGATGCGTGGAATATAAGTTAAGTTAACTTTAGGTAGTACTGCGGGCACACCACCATTGAGAAGAAGCTAAGTATCTAAGTTAACAGTGTTGGGTCAGGAGAAAGTGCCAACATCACTTGGCGGGACAGAAAGTTGATTTCACAACTTTTTTGGACCACAGACTTGGCGGGGTGTTTTTTTTACCACACAAGTGGTTTTTGATTAGGTTTCATGACTTTTTGTACGGTCCCTAAGGAAGGGTTCTCTAAACTGTTTATTCCCACACATTAGAGTCAAATAAAAGTGAAGTTAAGAGCTTGACAAGGTCTATGGAGATTAGAGAACTACGAGACCTATGATATTGAAAGGTAAAATGAATGACCTATAATAGGTGCATCAACGTAAAATGAAGGAACAATAAGAAGAAGAAGTATCAAAACTACCATTTTCAAACCTATTCTTCTCTACTTCTACTTGACTGATTTTGACCTTTTTTTATTTTGATCTACAGGACACGGCCATCAAATATATTAAAAGTATTTCACGCTGTAGACCCTCAAAAACCCTAGTTTGTCACCTACAGTATATATAAACTGGCAGCTTTTGTGAAATTTTGACTTGGCGGGGCGGAACGCTGCTGCGTTCCTAAATAAGTTTAGTTTAAAAGCTATGTTAAAATCAATGATCAGTTGATTGTGAAAAACAAATAAAAAATTGACTATAGTCTTGGTAAAATTAATGATTTGAAAATAGATGTGAAGTTATATAAATAATATTCAATACATACAAGAAAGAAATGTATTAGAAAGATGGGATCCCAAAGATGCAGGAGATCTGTACCTGGCCAGGCCTTAAGCAAGAATGAATATTTTAAAATGAAGAAGAACTTATTTCACAGAGGACAATTAGATTATTAAATTACTGAGAGCAATGTATAGATTTCGATAATTAGATTATCGTTGAAAAAATGAAGGAGAAGAAGCAGACTGGGGCTAGAGCTGCAGCATCAGTTAATTAACTACGAGCACATCCGATCTAACACTCTTCCTTGATACAAGCTTCATTTCATTTCATTTATCATCCTAAACAGCAAGTGAATTAAGATTGCGCTGAGATTTCCACCAATCATACCTCTTTATAAGACAAACATATATATTGAATTTAGTTCTGATATCCATATTTTGAAAATATCAACTTTTTAACTTTGGAAGTTTAACGCTAAATCATTTCGCAGATTGAGTTGATACTCATGCCAAAAGTTTTTAAAAATTGAACGCCCTGTACTAAAAATCAAGGAAATAACAGCTATTAAGAATGAGCAGTTTTTTTTTTTTTTAAAGAAAGCATTTTTCTTGAAAACCCACATTTTAATAAATTTTCGTCTAGAGTAGCTGTATAATTATTTTGTTATTTTAAATCAAATTATAATTATTATTTACTACGGGAAACAGACAGTGAAAAATACACTCCCACGCCGGGATCCTGGCGTGGGAGTGTATTTTTCACTGTCTGTTTCCCGTAGTAAATAATAATTATAATTTGATTTAAATTATTTAAACTTTCCGTAGTATGAAAACTACCAAAAACTTAAAATTGAATAATTATTATGTTAACATTTTTTAATCAAACTCGGAAATCAAATATACATTTTATTTGTAATTATAATATACATTTTAGTAGATTGCATATGGAGTTATTGCTCAGGAGTGAGATAGACACGCTAGTTCTACAAGTTGATCATGTTGATGAGGGATTTACTGCTGAGTTTGGAACTGAGAACCATGTGTTGAGACACCGCTATGTACATGTTCATCTCCAGCATCTCTCTCTTCATCTCCTTTATACTCTTCCTTAAATTAACCACCGGAGCTGTAACAAACAAATACTACATTACATACTATCTCACAAACTTTCAACTTTCTATCCGCCCAGAAAAACTGCAAAAATTGTTAGTTTGCTCATCCTCGGCTATATACTTGGGCTATTCCACACAACATTAACATTATTCATATTAGTTAATGATATCATACTAGTTTGGGCACTACACACTAAAGTTTTGGCCAAACTGAGGAGGCGGTCTACACCGCCTTATCAGGATATTTTGCAAAAATTGAAAAACTAAATCCTCAGTTGCAAAATGATAATAGTGTGTAGCAAGATCAAGATTAAGTGAGGAATAAATATATGTATGTTGCAGTAAATCTAGGATGTGCCTTGGTAATGTGACCGCCCCCAGGTAAGATGGAAACAGCAGCCCTTGTAGTGGAGCATCAGTCAACCCTTCGATGGTCGTGCGGCAGAGTACAGCAGTCAGCAGTTATCTTTAAACATGTGTTTTTGTGGTGGAATAGTTATAACACCCCTAAACAACATCTAACTCTTTATCAGATTTTGAACGGTTGTTGTTTGCAAGGTGTCTACTATTTTGTTTGCTCTTCTTTGGCCAACTCATTACACTATTCAGCCGATAAAGTGTACAATATAACAATGTTTTGTTTTAATCAAGACCAAGCCTGATCATGATAACGTGGTATTTTTTATAGTCATTAAATTGAGACAAGTGGTAAAGTAGTGCATCTATTTGTCAATCGGTTGTATTTATATGAATTTGTAACCCACTGACGACTACCTACAGTTTCAACGTCACGAGTTGTGATTTTTGACAGCGTGGGAAAATCCGAAAAATAAGGTGGGGAGCCAATGAGAGGTCAGGATTTTCAATTCTAGAAGGTTGGGCCAACTAGGCAAACAAAAATGTCACTGGATCCACCCCTCCCACAGACCTAATGGCTTTATTTTTTTCCTCATATAGGTCGGCCACTCTGAGTATCAAAAGCGATAACTCGTAGCCCATGTACTGTAGAAAGGTGACGTCTACAGCTTAAAAATGAATTCCTGCGCCATTGGGTCGCCCAAAAACCATGTTGCCTGTGGCAGAGCTAGGGCTGTGCGAAGTTATATTTTGGTGGGGAGCGACAGTACTGAGGGGAAGTGTAGAAATACTTACACTGGTCTGCCATGGCCTGTCCTCTTTGCTCAAGTTGTTGTTTGACAGTTTCAAGGCTGTCAGTCAGGTGATTGAGTTTCTTCTGTCGCTCTACAACACCTCCGTTCACTTGGTTGTACTTCTCGTTCACAAACGACAGTTCATCCTACAACAGAAACACTGTTTTATTCATTGTGCGTCTGTTTCCGGATTATAAGATAAGGTACTTCAAGCCTCCTAAAAACTATTTAAATAAGCAAGTATTACTTTGAATAGTTAAGATTATAATCAAAAGGTATATTTTGATTAAGGCAACATTAGATGACATGAAGCATGCTAGAAGTGAGATGACTAAGAAGTGGACTCTAACGGAGGGTACCTGAGCAGCGGAGTAGTTGGAGATGGCTTGCTGGAGGTGAGAGTTGAGGAGTCTCTCTCTCTTAGCTGCCTTGTCCAGCGCTGTGTCCATGTCACCTGTAAGCTTCCCCAGAGTACTCATCACACTCGGTATGGCTGTCCTCAGTGTTTCCCTGTTCACACAAAGTAATGCTTCCATCTCAACATGCCAAAATACATTCATACAGTACATTCCAACGTATCATCTGGACACACCATCAGACTGTGACTGTGTCTGTCATCAAAATATCAAATAATATCTTTAATTGAATGAGGGTAAGTGAGTTCTTTATTTCAGAACTCGGGATTTTAAAACTTTGTGAGTTTGTTTAACGGTAACCGGCGTACAAATTTACTGATAAGAACTAAATTTTGCACCCAGGTGCATCTCAGCATTTGTGACAACTGTAAAGTTTTTAGAAATTTCCCACTTAATATTTTCAAGATGGCAGACATTAGGGTGGACGACTAAACAAAAAGTTTTTAGTCAGCATGACATAGTTTGGTCTTGAGAAGTAGGAAAAGAATATCTTACTATTTTTACAAAATTGTCATAGTTTGCCTGATTCTGAAAACAAGTACGACTGAAATGAGGGTGTTGAAAGCTCTTTTCAGGTAGAAAAAGAATATATAAGTTTTCCACTGCCATATTGAAAATAAATGTGGCTGATAAACGAACAAAATGCAAATTATTCTGTCTGAGCTCTTTATGCCCTGTAACACTAGTAAAGGACTTTCGAGAAAATAAATATCAACCTTTTTCCTTCATCAACCCCTTAAAAAAAAAATTCTTCATCGGGCACCTTGCATTTTCCATTAATATACAGCATTCAATGTTAGCAGAATACTAATAATTGTACTTAAAAATCTTAAAGATAACAATTTTTGCTAAGAACTTGGGCAAAATCTGGAGCTATAATATCGAATATTTAACATCAAAATACTATTTGTACAAACAGTGGATTAATCCAACTGCACAGAAAATTTACTGTTTTGCAATTCACAATATTATTTGTATAAAATATTATACAAATAATTTTACCGACTGCAAATACATCTGTACTTGGGCAAAGCAGACTGGGGTGTCGATGGATATTTCAGTAGAGGTTAGAGACCAAGGAGAAGCGGCAAGTGGTTCTAAGAGGAGAGTTAGTCGACATGGATACCTGTGCTGATGTATGGACTGTAGATGTGATCTCCAGTGCTCGTGTGGTGGTAGAACAGACACCCTCAGTGCCGGAGTCACTCTCTCCACTTCTTCTCTCCACTCTATCAGACTCTCCCCGTACTCGGGTAATATCTCCATGGTCGGCATGTCGGGTCCGACAGCTCCCAGTTCGTCCACACTCAAACCTATATCTTCCTCTTCTCCATCGCTCCCTCCGTCCTCCACCTACCAGTAAATAAATACCCACTTAAGCAAAATCAAGAGATGCAAACCAATAGAAATTGACCTGCTGTCAAGCTTCCAAGCAATGGCCTCAAATACTCGTTTAAATGTAAATGTGAGCTTCAAATTTAAAATTTGAATTTTAGGAGAGGAAAAGATTCTTCTTTTATCTGATCGGTGAGGCAAACCTTTTTCTTTAGTAAAACCAACAGCAGCATAATAAAGATTGCTAAATCCTTTAAATTGGATCTAAATGACTTAAAAAGAGAAACAGTTTGTATCATTCAAGGAGGATCGTATGGGCAAATATCAAAATAAATATAAATATTTAAATATATGACTAAATTGTACCTGATCACAATGCTTGCGTATCCCGTACTTTTGCCGATACCTTGCAGTCCGAAAGCGGAACACAAATTACGATGAGTTTGTTTTATATAGGTAGATTTGTTTTCGAGCGGTTTACCGATATCTGTGAATTATTATTTGATGGTTCACTTTGGTTTCCGGGTTACCAAGTGCCTCGGTGATCCGGTGTCCGTCCCCACTACAAGGCCTCTTCCCACTCTGTGGACCGAATATGCGCCGACGAGCCTCGTTTTTAGGTTCCCGTGTCCGTCTAGGCACTTAAATCGCTACAAGTTTTAAATAATGTTTAACATTCTAACCAATCCATTTTAATAAAATTTCATACACAGTGTCTAAACTACAATTAACACTGGCGTGTAAAATTTCAACTTGATGTAAGCAAATTCCTCATCAACTATCAACCCGTCACAATTAACCATTATGCTTAATACTCATATTGAATATTTATTGGATTAAGGTTGCATCGATGATAAAGTCGTGTGACGCCTAATAATTGTATAAGTGAAATAGAAAGGTAAATATAATATAATGGTAAACCTCTTCCTCTATTTTATCCAGAACCAGTTCTACTTCTTCGTCTACGATTTCGTAGAGTTCCTCTTCCTCCTCCACAGCTATCACAGGCCTCATAACAAATAAACATTCAACAGTCGGGAAATAATACAAAAAAAGTTTGGGAAACTATAGGTGAGGTAGTAGTTAATAGATTAATCTATAATAATATAAAAACACTGAAAGAAAAAAATAAATAAATAAAGACAGTAAGTGAAGAGCCAATAAAATGTGCCTAAGTTTTCGATAACTATTTTTTTTTAATGTTGGGGAAAAGATGGCTGCACCTTCACTAGACATCCCTGAGATAAGGAAGATTGGTACTGTGGTGCCGGTGTACAGGACGGAAACCAACGAAGTTGCATCTTGACTATGACACTCAAGATCTGTCAAGATTTTTGTTTGCATCTTTCACAGACTAGGTGTCACACGTTATAAACAAATTCATTAAGGGGGGGGCTTCTGGGCCTGAAAACACTTTATATTAATCAAAGTTTAATAGCTAGCAACTACTTCAGCATTTCAGGATTTTAGTGCAACGGTTCTGCAGATATTCTCAAATATTGTAGTAGTCTTGTATTAAAAATCCTTCACAGGTCTAATGGGTAGTATAAATAAAAATTAAAAACTTTTAAGTTTCCATTCTTTTACTTAGGTGCGATATTTCAACCCTCTTTGGATGATTTTAAAAGCCTTTCTTAAAATCCTTGAATACTCAACACTTATATTTTATTTAAATTTTCTAACTGCTAATCATTCTTTGACATTTATTCAAATGTGTGCTTCAGATCATTGTCACATCTTTTCATCTTCTTTTAAAGCAATTTAATTAACAAAAATCACTAATTATTTTCTCTCTGATTTAGATTTTCGGTTGAACTATCCTATACGGGGCATCATGTATAGAAATGAAATAAACTGCCACGTATAATTAAAGTCTTTTCTATATATTGATAACAAAATGCACCAATTATGGATTTTTCTTCATTTCATAAGTTTTCTCTTAATACAATTTCCATCTTCAGTCCTCTATTTTGAGACACAGCTGTATACAGGTCGATTTTGGGAATCTTGGGCGTATGTATCTGTTGTAGATTACCTGGGCTTCGATGTAGCGTATCTGGTTTTTCAAGAGAGTATGAAATGAAAAAGAATACATAAATAATGCAATTTATATCAATATAAAGCAAACACTATAATTATGTATGCATTATATTTGTTAGTTTTTGCATTTCTATACATGATGCCCCATATAGGTTAGTCCAACCAGATTTTCTAAACATTATCACTATGAAAATAATTAGTGATTTTGTTAATTAAATTGCTTAAAGAAGATATGTGACAATGATCTGTTGCACACATCTGAATAAATTGGCAAAGAATGATTAAAAGTTGTAAAATTTAAATAAAATATAAGTAAGTGCTGAGTATTCAAGGATTTTAGAAAAGCTTGAAAATGACCCAAAGAGGGTTGAAATATCGCACCTAAGTAAAAGTATGGAAACTTAAAAGTTTTTAATTTTTATTTATACTACCCATTAGACCTGTGAAGGATTTTTTCTTTTTGAAAGTTAAAATGTCAAATATTGTATAAATGGCTGCCATCTTGAATCAAAGTAGCAATATCAGCAGAAATATTCCAGATAGTTGCACTACAGTCTTCGCACAACTAGAATCGACGTGTTGACAGCGCGGGAAAAACTAGCAAAAGGGGGGACGAGCCAATGAGAGCTTGAGATTTTCCCGGACAAAAGGTAGGGCCAACTGGGCAAAGATAAATGTCTCTAGTGGAGGGGAGAGGCCCTCTGGATAACAGTATAAGAAGGCTTCGTAGTGGCTTTATTTTTTCCCCCAGAGAGGTTGGCCAATCTGTGTGTCACTCAATTTCCCGCGCTGTCAACGCGTCGACTCTAGTTGTGCGAAGACTTTTTTGTAATATAAGATTCCACTGACAATCTAAGATATCAATATTCCAGAGATATTGTGATAAGCACGTCAGTGGAGGGTGTTTGTATTTTGTATGTACTGTATAGGTAACAGACTACATATTACTTCTTGTAAGTGATGTGTTCCTTAGTGAAGACCTTGTCTACGAGGTTAGACAACGTCTGGATCACTTGAAGTCCCCAGCCTTTCTTCAACTTGTTAGGTGAGAAGTCCGTAGAAACCTCCTGCACAAACAAACTTATTCTGCGTGAAATAAATCTAGATCTTCGGAGGAGACCTCCTTTAAAGTTGTGTAAAATGTCCGTTTAAGTTGGTTTAACAGGACACGAGTTTATCATTGTTACTTTTACAGAAGAGAAGACAAAGTGGATACAAACGTACAAGGGTCCTCAGCAGTTCCATGATTGTGGCTATAGTGGAGTTAGGGTCGTCGTGTTCCTGAGGTCGAGTCATGTGTCGACCGAGTCTAGTCAGCAGCCACCAACACAGACCGCTCCACAAGTAGAACTGTTCTCCGGGGTTCCCTCCCACGGCAAAGTAATGTCTGGACACAAGGCAACAACATCGTTTACAAAATTTCATAAATTCAATGACAGTGCAGAAGAGCCTCTCGATAGTCTGAGCTCCAATAATAATCTCAGTCAAAAGAGAGTTCATGGAAAGGAGGGGGAGCGGCTTCCCTAAATTATAACAGAACAGTGTTAGTAGAGGTGGATTCCTATGATTTCATGCAATTCCTTTCCTCTCAGGGCAGCTGTGTTTACATTCAAATCCAAGCAAGCTTATTCATTTATTTCTTCTACTTCAGTTTTAAGTAAGATCTTAAACCGAAAGCATCGAATTACATTTTTATAATGAGTAAACGAAATCATACCCAACTTCCATTATAGCTATGAAAATAGATGCGTTGTTGCGTATAGATAATGGCGTGTCACTGAAAACAATTGCAAAGCAGTTCGATGAGTAACTGTGGGTGATTAGAAACAGATTAGCATGAAATTATTTGATAACCTAATGAAAACAAAATATGAATGTAAGTATTATTTTTCAATATATAATTTAAAAGTTGAATTCCAAATTAACATTTTTCGTAAATTTCCAATAATGCGAGTTTATTGGTAATCCAAGTTAGTGCCGGTCTCCTCCAACTTGGATTATCGAGACTACTGTATTACGTTTTTTAGTCTGCCGTATTTAACCCTCTTGCTGCAGATCAAACTTCTTGCTCTGCATGAGAAAAAGGTGCCACCATTGAGGATACCGATTATTAGAAATACTACTAGTGGTCTCTAGTGGTACTTTATGGTACTAATAAGTTGTTCACCTGACTGCTAGACGACACCTCCGAGACTCTATATCTAGAGTTGGATCCCCTGGCAGATGTTTTGAACCTTCCTAGAGGCTTAGGTTTCTTTACCCTTATATCCCGCCATTTTCCTTTTACAAAATACCAGATAAAAATAATTACTTCAACCGCTAACTACTACCCCTGCCCCCAAATAAAAAAGTTAAAAAATCCCCTGCAGCAAAAGAGTTTATGTCACTTATAAAAAAAAATGGTCTTTACTGGTGCAAAGTTTATTACTGCCCTAGTCAACCATTAGTAAATAAAAATGGGTACAAGGAGACGGCCCATCTTAAGTAATACAGGCACTTATTCAAAGTATTTCTTATTTTTTGTTAGAATTGAAACCTCAGTTAAAGCTTAGTTTGACCCTTCCCTTTAACCTTACTAATTTACTTAGAGATACCAAGCTAAAAGTGGAGAATTAAATGAGGTATTTGTTTACTGGACCACTAATAATAGAAATAGAGATAACTATAACATGAAGGGATATTTAGTCCAGACAACTTTGACACAGATGAGTATCACTCTTAAAAGTCATAATTAGATTCTCATTTTGCAAAAAAACAATTTTTTTTTATATAAAATTTTCTTATTGCTCCAAGTGATTTTTCATTTTCGAATTATAATGTAAGGAAGCTATAAGGCCACTTTAAATTCAAATTTAAAATGCATATTTTGATTATTTTGGCATACAATTGCATATTTCTGGTGAAGTGCATATTATTGCATATTTTCGGAATTTTTGCATATATATAGAAATTTGAAACAAGGTGGATATTTTTTTAAGGATTAGAGTTCATTCACTGTAGTCATTAGTATTATTGAAAAACTGGAGACTCACGGTTTTGAGTTACAAAGGCTGCAGCCCTTCTCGAGGGACTTAAAGAAAAAAGAGTAAGGGTTGGCCGTGTCCAATTGGAGAAAGGCCAAGAAAAATTAAATGGACGCAGTTCTGCAACGTAATTCGGGCTGGACGACTGTAGAGATTGTCACCCGAATCCTAGAAGGTGCAGAGTGCGGAGATAATATAGATCTGACTTGAGCAGACATCACTGCATTGAATAATGTTGCTGTAGTGTCATGGGATGTTGAGAGAACATTTCCCCATTTAAAACGTAAATTTGACGTCATTTCAAAATGAAAATTTAGAAAAAATATTAGTAGTGCCAACAAACTCATGTTAGTATTTTGTAAATTTGTATAATATGTAAATATAACTTCTTCTTTTCTTTAAATTAATATTTTCTTTTACTTAATAATTCTATTTTGGTGGTTATTCTTGTGTATTCTCCTATCTAACCTTCAAATGCCATGTTTTTGGGAATTTTTAAACCCTCTTATTGTATAGCACTATTCAAAATATAAAGCTGCCTTTTGGACTGTATATATTAGGAATACGTGATTATTTGAGTACATATATTAGAAATAAGTGCATATTTGAGTACATATAATAGGAATAAGTGCATATATTTGGGATACGTGCATATTTCACACTTACAATACATGTAAAAATACATGTATTGAGGTTTTTAAGTGCATATTGATCCGAACTCTAGTGATCATATCCCTTTATCTTAATAGTTAATTAGACTAAGGGATATCACCATATTTTAGGGTAAACTGAGGGGAAGGGGAGGGGGGGGCAAGTAAATGAGTGCCCCTTTCACAAGTGACCTACAGTGAACATTCAATATTAAAAATAGACGAATATAAGAGAAACAAGTAGTAACCGGTTGAGAGGTCTCATCTTGAGGTGTTTAATGAATTCGTCTTCGTAGTTGAGCATCTTGAGTTTATCTAGCAGGTCGTCCATAATGATGAACAGAGCGTAGTTGTTCTGCTCGTCGTCCCCAGGTTGGCTCCGAGGGGTCGACATCACCGTCGATATAGTCGACCCCGTCTCTATAGTGTGTGACATCCTTCTCTATAACTATACACCGATATATATTAATATGTAAGGTTAAACAAAACTAATATTACTCGTAACAATAGCAAATCGTGGTACATTTTGTGAAATAAATGTAAAAAACGTTATGCAAATTATTCTCAAAAATTGAAAAAAAGTAATCAGTAATCATACTATACTACACACTAAAACTACATATTTCTGATACTTTGCAATGTAGTTTGCATTATTAGTACATTACGCATCGAGTGCGGAAAGTAGCATTTTGCATGCGAGTGTGGAGTTTGCACCCGAGCGATAGCGAGGGTGGTAAAACCACACGAGCAATGCAAAATGCTACTTTCCGCATTTCTCAATGTGAGCAATGCAAAATGCCGTTTTCGCACGAGTTGCGTACCGTACTTTATCTACGATTGTTAGATTTAAATAATAAATACAGAAAAAAATAAACTTCCTGTATACAAGTTCGTATTTCTCTTTTGATAAAGATAACATTAATTCATTAGTTGTATTTTGTGCAGAATTATTTCGGAGGCGTATTATTCTCCTCATATTCGTCATAATCATTTAAATCACTCATTGGTTTTCACAAAAAACTCGATATAAAAGTTACTTTTATTAAACAAACAGCAAATTAGTCTTGTTAAATGTAAAAAAACTTGCTAATCATGCGTAAAGCTGAGGAATTCTTCAGAACTATGAGACGCGCATGCGCAATGAATACAAGTACGTAAAGAATCACTTTCTACGCATCTAAACAGAGATATAATGTTTATATTTCGTATCAATTGTAGATAAACATAATTTACACTAACTTTGACAGCTCAATTTCTTGGGATTAACATAATGTTACAGAATGTGACTAGACCTGAGGCTAGCAAAGCCTCAGTTGCTCTGCCAGTAATCTATATAAGAATGAGCCCTTAGCCATAGATCAGACAAAGCAGAAGAGACCACAGCATAGCCCAAGGAGCACGACTTTGTCCCTGGGAAATCCACAGGACCAGTCACTTTGTCCTATTGCACATCCCCTGGATGGTAAAATGTTTGATTTTGTACGTCTTATGGCTGACCCGATGTCCGGCCTTCTAACCTCCACGGGACGTCCAGAGCATATCCCACAGGATATGCTCTGGACAGTTTAGGGACATATTCTGGATGCTTAAAATGTAAACTTGTAAAATAATGAAGTGTTGTGACAATTGCCATACGGATTATTAATTAAATTCCCTTATGAAGTTAATTCTTAGATTTGATTTTACATACTAGAAATTTAATGTTATCTCTGTGACATTTGAACCTGGGACCTCCTGAATGTCAATCCCTCGCTCCATCCACTCAGCCGTATGAGTCGTTTCCAAATTGGAGCAACTCAAAATGAATACTTCAACCTTACACCATAAATATATAACTTTTATAAATATGTAATTTGAGGATTGTTCAATATAGCTTTCACAGAAACATCATCCTTTGAATTACGTAAATAAATTCAATTCTAATTATAATTTTTTTTTAATAAAAGCAAAAAGCTTTAGAAATTATTACTCATCCATAGGATACCCTTAACTGAACAATCCCGTTAAGGACATCCATAGGATACCCTTAACTCAATGTCCATAGGACACTCCCAACTGGATATCCATAGGATACCCTTAACTGAACAATCCCGTTAAGGACATCCATAGGATACCCTTAACTCAATTTCCATAGGATACCCCTTAACTGGATATCCCGTTAACCCTTAAATGCTAATGGTAATTGGATGGCTGGTATTACTAAACCTTCGTTGATTCGACTAACATATGCAGAAAATACATTTTTTGGGTTGAAACTACACTTTTATATAGAGAAAACTATTAGGAACACATTATTAAATCTTTTAGTGTGATATACAAACATTTTATGACAAATAACTTAGTAGGAACATCAGAAGAATCTGAAATTGAGTGAACATTAATGTACCTGGTCCCATGCCCCAGGCCAAAAGCCCTAGGCTCTTTCCTAAGTGCTCCAGGCCCCAGATTATCGGCCACTGGTCTCTGGCCCAAGGCCAATTACCGTAGGCCCATGGCCCCTTACCCCAAGGCCATTGCCCCTTACCCCAGGCCCATTTTCCCAGGCTATAGGCTCATTCGACGACTTATTAATTCCCTATGTTTATTACTAAACGTTAGTCGAATCGACGAAGTGGCTTTGACAGGAATTTGCCAGAAAACGAGTTTATGCTCAAAAGGACTACTACCGCTACACTAACAGGTGTGTGGTGTGTTACCAACCAGTACAAGCAATGCAGAAGGATGGGGTACCCATCACCATCGCATACCAGCGTAAACGGTTAAGGTTCAAACTGTGCTCGTCGATTTGACTACCATTAGCATTCCAGGGTTAAGGACATCATTAACATAACACCAATAAAATAACAAATAATAATACTAACTAATTCATGACAAAAACCCATCATCAGATAAATCTCATAAAACCCATCTAATCATCTGACAAATCTGGCTAAGCAATCTAATGGAACACTTTTTTTAATTACAAGGGATATGATTATTTATTACACATGCAGTTATTATATGTATATTACATATATAGCCAATATGTATTATAATTGATAATATTTAAGTAAATACTTGATATAACAACGTAGCTGAATGAAACTAGAAATGTACTAACTTTAGAAAACAGTTCACCTCAATGGACGACTTCACTTTTGGCTTTTTTAACGTTTAGCTCGGCAACAGCCCAACTTCAGCAGACCAACTTTTAAATCTTAAGTACTTATAACCAGTCAAGCAACAAGCGGGTTTGATCCTAATGATGCAAATATAATGACATGGAAAGATACATTTTAATTTAAATAGTTCTGTTTTAAACGGACCTAGTACGTTAAAATAATAATCTACAAAAGAAGCTTAAGCGAGAGTACTAAAGTAACTATAATAAATGAAATGTAGGGATACTGTAATTATATGGGATACACAAAAGTTTGTTACTTCGACACTGTCACTATGGTAACACGTCTATAAATAAAATGGTCATTAGAAAACTGAATATAACCCGTTGTTTGCTTAAGGCTAAATCCTGAAAACTGACTTCACGGAATATTTTATTAATATTATGACACTTGCAGAATTAATTATGGCTATTCTAAATCATATAACAAAACCAAAACAGAAAACTAATTTCAACTCGTATTTAAAAAAGTAGAGGGAGGTTGAAAATTGAAAACTAATAATGTCAACACTGACACTGTTCATTTATATTCTTTATTTAATGTCGATATCAATTTGTTTTAAATCAGTATTATTAATAATTGGAAAGATAAAAAATCACCGCAATTAATTTTACTTTTCGGAAAACTCTTAATATTAGATAATATACTGTACATTTATATAAAGCCGACATTTCTTGGCTGAGCTTTCCATAATTAATTGTTGACCATTACCTCTATAGTGGTTACATTTATGTAAAACTAGGATAACCTGACTTGACTGGCTGAACCAGCATGGATTTGTTATTGTTTGTTTACATGTGCGATGACTGATTTTAAGAAGTCGATTTAATTGTTTATTAGTTGTAATATAGGTGGTTTTAATTTTAACCATGGCCGCAGGTGAAACCGAAGCCATCGATAATGCGTGGGCTATGGAAATACCCAAATTTACAAAGGAAGACATCAAACATTCTTTGCTGGAAGAAAGTTCGTTTTGCATCCTGTTTCCCAAGTACAGGGAGGCTTATATCAAAGAATGTTGGCCCTTGGTCAAGAAAACACTCGAATCACATCATATCAAAGCGGAACTGGATCTGATCGAAGGATGTATGACGGTCAAAACTACGAGAAAAACCTGGGACCCTTACATCATTATAAAGGCGAGGGATCTGGTGAGACTGCTCTCTCGGTGCGTCCCCTTCGAAACGGCTAAAAAAGTGTTGGAAGACGAGATGAGCTGCGACATCATCAAGATCAGTTCCCTGGTGAGGAACAGGGAGAAGTTCATCAAGAGAAGGAAACGTCTGATCGGGCCCGGTGGCTGCACTCAGAAATCCCTCGAACTCCTCACAAACTGCACCGTACAAGTCCAGGGACAGACTGTGGCTGTCGTCGGACCTCACAAAGGACTCTTACAGGTAACAGCAACCCACACTGTCTTACACACAAAGCACTGCCTCCTACCCAAGTCTTATAATTAGAGTTTACTTTGAGGGAGGGAAGCCTACGGAAGCTAGAGATTTTGATGTCTTGAAGGTTGGGCCAACTAAGGAAACAAAGATGTCTGGTAGAAGAGAGTGGCCTTAAGGATGAGCGCCTATTTGTTTTATATTCTCCCATATGTTGGCCGACCTGAGCTGACAGCTCACGTCAGAGTAAACTCTAATTGTAGTTTGACTGTAATCAAGTAGCTGGCCTTAAAAGTTAACCATTAGGGTCGTAGGTGTTTGTCATGTACAAACTCATGTGTGTGAGTTAAAAAAAGGTTTGTTCCAACAGCCAATTCGAGAACGGTTCTAGAACCAGTTCAGGATTTTTTAATGCATAAGCGTCTATGAGGACTGGTGCAGAACTGATTCAAAAAGAGGAGCATGTTGGAACGATTTTAGAACTCTTTCAGAACTGCAACCTTCATGTTACCTCTCTTTATCTTGTTTTTATTTTCCTCTTTGTATCTCTCCACTTGTTTTGTTTATGTTCACTCAGAAATGGATTACTTACGTGAACATATTCTATTGTTAAACTCAACAAAGTTTATAAGAATGCACATTAGGGCAAATCGTTTTTAAAGTTACAAATTTATCACACTGTCATTTCTGAATGATTATATTTCGCTCTCACATTTGAGATTCGTCAGGCTCGTAACAATCATGTCTTTTAGTTTCAGTTGCCTATTAAAAATTTGTTTGTATAAATTGTAATTTTTTTAAACATTAACTGTTAAATCATATAAAAAATACCGGTGTGGAAATCCCACACATGACTTCCATGAAATGTTGTGGAGTCAATACGCAATCAAGAGAGAACTCAGTATTTACACCCATTTTCATGGAAGTAAAAACATTAAAATGCCAATATCTCCAAAACCGCTTGTGCCCAAAAAGTTTAGGTACAATCTACCAAATAGGACACATAATATATGTATACCCCAAACGAAATAGAAATTAAATAATGTTTACTGAAGTTATCGTCGGCACACCGATTCAAAGATGCCACTGAAATATTACGCTTTAATTTTTAATGGTTCTCCGAACAATAATAAGCTTGTTGACAACAATGTTGTTGTTGCTCATTGTGATATTCCACTTTTAGCGAATTTTCAAAGAAAATTACGCTATTGCAATGGCTTCAACATTTTTGTAATGCGAATTTTTGAAAAATTTTTCCATGGAAATCCGTTTTAGACCATTCTGAATCGATTCCTAAAATTTAACACTTTTTTTTATGTATGTATGTATATATGTATGTATATATGTATATATGTGTCACTCCAGACGATATCTCCCCTTAGGATGCACTTAAAAATTTCAAACAAATTTTAAAATGTCAATAATATCAAAAGAAAGGATGAGTTCGTTGGCCAGAATTATTGGAGTCCATTTAGGGGTCAAATTTTGACCATATAGGGTCAAAAAACGTGTTTTTTCCATTTTACCCCCCTTTTATGTGAAAATATGATAAAAGTGTAAATAACAACAATTACTGTACTCTTAAAGAGCTTTCCAACGACATGCATCTTGAAGGGTAAATACTATTTTGACTTTTGTACCCCGTACCCCTGTGTACCAATTTTTTTTTTCACCCGAGCAAATTCTAAATCAAAATTTTCCTATATTATCATAAGCCAATAAAACGCAGATTTCTTTGAAAATTCGCTCATTAAGTCATGGTGCATGACTGGACTTTTTCCCTTGTGGTCTTCCATCATATCTTGCAAATCAAATTTAAAAATGATGTTGATAGGTTTATTGTGTCACAACTACAATAGCAAATAATTTAGCTAAGTCTTGGTTGGCCACTTCAGTCGATGATCAGTGAAAAGGGGTTCCATCTGGTTTGTGCTGAGATATTTCATTACTTTATGTTTCAGTATTATTTATTATGAATTATGAGTAAGTTCCATATGAGAAACAACTTAATCGTTCGTGTTAATTTGTCTATCGAAATAAAAAAGTGTTTGCTTATTTTCAGGTGAGGAGGGTTGTCGAAGACACAATGAAAAACATCCATCCGATATACAACATCAAAGCTCTCATGATCAAACGGGAACTGGCTCGGAATCCTGAACTCAAGCAGGAGAACTGGTCTCGCTTCCTCCCTCAGTTCAAATCCTCTAACAAGGCTCCCAAGAAGAAGCCCAAGAAAACCAAGAAGGAATACACTCCGTTCCCTCCGCCTCCGCAAGAGAGGAAGATCGACAAACTCCTCGAGAGCGGAGAGTACTTCATGTCGGAGCAGGACAAGAGGAAGAAGAAGATGCAGGAGATCGAGAAGAAGAAAGCAGAGGCTAAAGTACGCAGGGAAGATAAACGCGCTCTGGCCTTTGTACCGCCTCGTGAGGACCAGCCCGGTTCCGCTAAGCCTAACAAGAAGAAGAAGAAGAAGAAAGCAGGCGCCCCTCACATCGGTGTCGATCTCGACGCTCTCAAATCTAAAGTTAACAAACTCAATAAAAACAATTCCTAACTCTCTTTTACTTTGTGAGCCAACTCAGGTAATGTTTCATTAGAGTCACCTCTCTTCTCTTCTTATACTAAAAATTCCAAAAGTCCGATTACAGTCTGCGGTCCTTTGCTATTCTGTAAATTATTATTTTTAATATCACCGACATACCTAATTCAATGAAAATGAATAAACCACTTGAATCAATAACAACAGTTGTATTACCTGGCATGTCGACGATACATACGTACATGTTTGTACAAATGAATTTAACTTTGAATCCTTCACCTTGCCGTCATTTAGGCTTAGATTGATTTAGATCTAATGTTTAACTTCATTGCTGTATGAGGTGAGTTTAAACTTTTAATAATGAGGAAAATTTAGGGAGAGCCGACAAGAGCTGGAAATGTTGCCAGCGACGTTCTAGACCTGAAAACCTCCATCTCTGATTGGCTCGCTCCCATGTGAATAGGCTTCTCCTGCACTGTCTAAAGTTAAAACTCATTTCGTACAAACTTGAGTAGACCTTGTCAAACCAGATTAGAATAATAAATTCCATTTCTTAACTTAATTTTCGTTTTTGTAATATAATTATTGTAATATTTTGTTGTTAATATTTTATTAAAATTATGATTATGTATGATGTATCTTTCTTTTTTTTATTTATCCTTCTAAACTTACTGGAAATTGAGTTTTCCTGTTCTTTTATTAATAGAATCAAGTTTTTTTTTTTTTTTTTTTAATTTAAGGATTGATAAAAAGTCAATAATTGATCCATGTGGCTTCTACCGGGAGAGTCTCTTAGGACCTGTGTGATCTCCGGCTAGGGTTACCAGATCAAAAAATAAATTTTCCGGAGTAAATTCCGGATTTTTTTTGTAAATATAATGCTAATGACTTAATGAGAGAAAACGAAGTTCTCTCTCTACTATAGTACTCAGTATACGTACTGTGTTTGTGTCTTTATATAGTTATTTATTTCTTTATGTAAACTGCGAAAATTCCTGACGTCTTAGAATTCCCCCGCATGCCGGACAAAAACCTATATTACCGGACATGTCCGGAATATTCCGGACGTATGGGAACCCTATTTCCGGCCTGCAGCATGTCTTGTTCCAACCAACGTGTTGAGTTTTATTGAGGTATTGTACGGACACATCAAAGCGTTTTCAAATAAATTAATACTGTCCAAAAGTTAAAAATGTACATTTTTTTTTTTTTTTTTTTTTTGGTTTTGGCTTCTTGTTCTTGTAAAAAAATATTGGTGGAGATGAGCTGACGATTCATGTGATTACCATTTCCAGATTTGTTTTATTTTAATAAATCCCAATTTTACAATTGTTGAAAACAAAGCCGAAAATTTAGAACTAAGAAAGCTAAAACTTAGGGGGAGAATGATTCAATTTGACATATCAGACAAAAAAAAAAAAATAAACGTGTGCTGTGATTTGACAGCAGGACCTCACACTATTCTTTAAATCCTTTATACTAAGTTGACTTTTGTTGCCAAAATCTTTGGACGGCTAATTGATCCTCCTCCTGATATCTAATCAATCTGGAACTTGGTACATTCACTCTGTTCCCATACATAAATCTTACATCAAACTAATTAGTTGAATTCATCAACAATTAAAAATAAATTAAATTATTTTTTTAAATTTCTTTCCTTCAATTAAAATTAATTAATATGTACCAATATTTACCCCGACGTAACCAAAATGCATTAATATCAGGCCCCGATTTACCAATGGGCAGACTGGGCAATTGCCCAGGGCAGCAATTTTTTTTGGGGGGGGGGGTAATTTCGGTTAATTTTTTATTATTATTATTTCCAGAACAATGGAAAAAAAACGGGAACGATAGGTTTAACTTTATGTTGAGTTTGAAAAGTTGGAAACATAACTGCAATGTATGTATGTGTCAAATCAAAGAAAACAACTTAGCTTGTACATTCCTCAATCTTTCAACTGTTAAATTGACCCTGACATTGCCAGTGACAAACTGCAGTGCTCAAACAAGTATTTCAATTCTTTCAACAGTTAATAATCCTAAAAGAGCAACTTGACTCAACAGCAAGTTGAATTCTTTGGTTTTAATATGTTCTGAAAAAGACACAACACTAAAAACAGATTTTTTTGAAGTTGTTACCGAGTTTGCTAAGAAAAAAACAATAACAAGGACCATGTAGTTATGTTAACTAAAAGTTTTCAAGAAAAGTATAGAAAATTATTATATTACAGGCTATTCACTTACTGTAATTCATTTCATTAAACATTTGACTTTTTCCTTAGTTTCAAAATGTTAATGTTTATTTGATACACGAGCTGTGGACAAATCCAAAGGAAATATTTTTCATTTTCATATCTAAGTATCTATTTCGTTTCTTTTCTCTTTGATAATAAAAGTTATAACACAATTATAATATTATACATAAAATAATCCACGTTGTTGGATTTGGGGTATTTATTTAATTGTGTTATTATTTTTGTTTTATTTATTTTTTGTTGTTGTCAAGGTAATTGTTTTGTTTATGAATGTCAAGTTTTGTAAAAGGTCCTAAAATAAAGGGAGAAAAGAGAAAGCTTATCGTGGGAGATTTGGTGCTTGTTGAAGATGAGTCAAAGAAGAGGATCTCATGGCCACTTGCAAGAGTAAAGGAGTTAATCCCTGGTCGAGATGGCCACGTAAGAGTGGTTCGGCTGCGGACGGCTAAGGGGGAGGTACTGCGTCCCCTGAGGAAGATATACCCTTTGGAGATGGTTCCCGAGACGCATGACTTAAAGTAAATTAACTTGGAAGTTAATTTAGGTGGGAGTGTGTTGGATTTGGGGTATTTATTTAATTGTGTTATTATTTTTGTTTTATTTATTTTTTGTTGTTGTCAAGGTAATTGTTTTGTTTATGAATGTCAAGTTTTGTAAAAGAGAAAAATATAGTTTATTTTGGAAAGTGGTTTTGATTCCAACGGAAAAAGAAGCTCTCGTCTTATTCTTGCAAACTTAGTGCTTAGTTCTTACACACGTGTTTATTTATTAAAAAACAAATTGAATTTACACTTTAAAAATTAGACATGCAAACTGGTACCTTTAAAATTATGTTTATGTATGTTTGCAGTTTGCACTAAAAACATAGTTATAAAAATTAATATTATTTAAAAAAGACATATAGGCCTTCTATTTTTTTTACACACCATATCAGGTTAATACCTAGTACCTCATTTTTACAACAGTATATGGTATTAGCCCACATTGGGGTAACCCGAAATACTATTCACAAATATCTCAGTCCTTTTTTGTGTGGGGGGGGGGGAGCGGCTACAAAAGGTTTTGCCCAGGGTGCAGCTTACTCTAAATCGGGGCCTGTTTAATATAAAGGATTTATAATAAAAACTTAGTTTTTATGGGCTAGGATTATTACTACTTTTGATTGTCTGATAAGAACCAGGTGATAGTGAAACTGCCGAGACAATCTCTATCCAACTTGGTGTAAAGAGACCGCTCAGTGTGTTCGTTTACATGCCATGTTGGCTGACTACCCCATGCGGAGGCAAATGAATGCCTTAAAGGTGAGGATGGATGTTTTACTAGAATGGAGCCGATTGCTTGAGCCTCGTACTCATGTGTGGAAGCTTTGATATCCTTCGGGCACAAGTTCCTCAGTATTTTATAATGTTAGGATTATTCAGGGTGATATAAACTTTCTATTAAAAAAAACAAAATAATTTTTTTCTTCCAAAAGCAACAAAAAAACTGAAATGGTTTTATTTACATATTTATAAAAAATGTTATATATATTTATAAGTTTGTTTTTTTAATTTGATTTATACAACTGTACAATACAATATAAAATCTTAACGACTAAATAATTAAATGTAAAATACTTTAGGTTTTATTACTTTATTAATAGGTATAGATATAAATTTAGAAAATAAACAAATCCTTCACATTTTTTTCTTAATATAAAATAACAAGTGCATATTTTTTATTTGCAATAGAAAAACAATTTCTAAAAGGAAAATGTGGAATTTTTTAGCGATATCTTTGAACAATATGTAATCGGATAATTAATTAATTTACTTATGTTATAGTTGTAACATTTCACAGCTTTTATCAATGTTTTAATTATTATTAGGGCTGTGCAGCAGAGAGGGGAGTTTAGAGAGAAGGAAATACAGTAACGCTAACATTCATGTAAACCGGCCGTTATTCCAATAATTGTTTTTATTTTTTACATTAAACTGACCGATTCTTTTCAAATTGATTTAGAGGACGAATGGATATTATTATTAATATTACATTTTAATAAAAACAATTATTTCTGTTGCTGCCTCCACTGCAGAAGTAACAACGCCACTGTTTCCATATTTTATTTTCTTTAAAACAATTGTTTAAGTCGACTATTATTTATTTATTAAGTTTTATTTTACAAGCCTATAGTAATTATAATTTATCGCAGTATTATCTTACAAATAAAATCTATAAAAATATAATTTTTAAATGATTATAATTCAATACTTACATTTAAAATCTCAGAATAAAATTAAAGATTGTTTAAATAAAAGATAATAATACATATAACAATGCTAATAGTGATTAGATTGCATGTTTAAAACAACTGGTCAATTACATGGACTATGGTCAATTAATTATACAACTTGACAACTTAATGTTATAAAGATGGTGTAACTTTTTGACCCACACATGGAAAAAATATAGAGAGGAATAAAATTTAATATTGGCATGCGTAACTTGCAAAAAACTCAAATATTTTTTTGTTTTTGTTTTAAATTTTGATTGAGGTATCAAATGAAAGCTCCTGAAGAGTAGGTTACAAATATATATATTTTTAAATTTTTTTATTGCATTCATTTTTTTATATTTTGCATTCCTTATTGGTTTTGTTAAATTATACCCAAAAAAATCCCAACCAACCTATAACAGCTAGTCCTAAAAGTTTGAAATAATTCATGCAAATCCCTTGTTATAGGGCGATGAAAATTTCCCCCAAAAAATTAATTTTCCTTGTCATTACCGATAAATAACATCGTGACCCCCCCAAGGGAACGAACCAGGGACCCTCTAATTTTTGGGACCTTTTGCCTAAATTTGTTTGTATGTTTTTTTTTTTTTTTTTTTTTTTTTAAATATATGTGTAGAGCAGGATGGGGAAATAAAAAAATGATATATCGTACTCCCAATTTTTAAAAAAGAAAAATTGTCTAAATTGTATAATGGGCTAATTCTGACTTACCCTCCAAATTTCATTCAAATACAAAGTAGTTTTTAAGATATGTATGTTGGTTTAAAAAATGTAGACTGATAGTCATGAGACCAAAAATGTTCTCTTGAGTCTGAAACGGAAATTGTAGACATTTTGTTGTTGAGGACGACCGCAACGTTACCTTCACAAGCAATGCATTATAGTTTTACTTTTCCGTACCTAGAGAAAAAAAGGCTGCTTTCACCCAAAACCCAACATTTCAACAGAATTATTTGTTTGGATGTTTTCTTGACGATTTGAATGTTTTTTTTTTAGCTGGATGTCTGTCAGTGTGTGTGTCTGTCTGTCTGTGTCACGCATAACTCCCACAGTTTCAAGCTAGAGAGTTGAAACTTGGCACAAAAATTAGTCCTTACATGTAGTTGTGCTGCCTGCAGTAAAAATGTATAACAAAAATCTAACGAATTTGATAGCACTGACATTTGCACCAATTATATATTAAAATCTTTATGAGACGAACATTTTCACCGAATTTCATTTTGACATCTGCCATCATTTTTGAAAAAGTTGACTTTTGAACTTTGAAAATTTAGCGCTAAAGAATTTTGGAACTATTTCCAAATAAGATAAATAAGTCCTCCATATTTAAACTTAATATCTGCCGCCAATTTGGAATTATTTGGTAAGACACCCTTTTTTTCAGTGCCCGATTTTTTTTAAACAATTGATAGTTATTACTGTGTTTGACATCATGAAGCACTTTTGTGTGTTTTTTCAACGTATGTATATATTTTTATTTGATGCCCTTTTTGAATAAGTTTGCTTTAATGCTGATTAAATTAGTCAACAAAACAGTTCATAGAAAAGATAAGGTTTCTAAGATAACAACTATTCAAAGGTCCAAGAGAATAGAATGAGGGAGATAATAATAACAATGTATTAGAGAATAAGTCTACGTGTGACTGATTTTGTTCAAATTTAAATGATTTAGGCAGGTTGCCTTTTATAACCCGTCAAGTGCTTGCCAGCAAGTTACTAAAAGGATTTCTTTAGTTAAAAAGAATTCAAAAATACATTTATTATTATTATTATTTTTTTTTTTTTTGTGGGTGTCGGACTACAAAGGTCAAATACACCCATGGGTTTTCAGGTATGTGTTGGAGTTAGGGGTAAAATATCCGCTATTTTGGAAACACAATATATATTTGTGAACTAAATTTCAATACCTTTAAAATTATACCCAACTTGAAAATTACAAAAAATATAAAATATTGCGATCAATTTGCAAATTGAACGCAGAAATTTTGAGTGTTTAAATCCGCAATAGTTTTTCTGTTTTTGGGCAAAATAGTTAAACTTGAATACCAAATTTTAAGTCTATAGCTTCAGTAGGTCGGGAGATATACTCCAAGATGTGACGGACGAATGAGCATCAGGGTTTCTAGGATGACCTCGAAACCCTAAAAACAAATTTTAGGGGGAGCTGGTGGTTATCTGGCACACTATTCTTTTAAACACAAGCCTGGTATGTTTGTACGTCAAATATTTGTCTAAACCAAAATGATCAACTGTCAAACTAACATCAAGTTGATTTTTGGTATGCATACAAACTAAATTTTGTATTCAGGATTCTAGCTTAATGTCCGACAGTCAATTTCATGCATGCTATATCCAGCAATATATAGATATACTTAAGCTAAATTGAGTGTAATATGATTAATCGATTGAATTAAGCTTGTCTGAAAAGCTTCAAGAATACGTCATCAATATAGAGACTGAAATATTATTTTTTTTTTTTTTTTATAAACCACTTCGACAGCCCGAGGGTCACCAGCGGTTTGAACAACTTAATTATCAGTCCTTATTTAGATTATTTATTAGAATTACCATTGTTATTCCATTACCCTTTATTCATTTCAATATTTTGTTTTTTTAAGGAGCGGAAATATGGATTGGCACAAAAACATAACCCAACATATATTTGTTGCCAGAACTGGGAAATCCTTTCACTTGAAACCCTCACGTGACCTATTTCTGTTAAACAAATTTTTCATCTGTTTGTTTTATGAGGGATAATTTTTCGGGGCTTCCCTAAATTTTTCTAGAATTTGGGTTATTACACATGATGGTTCATAACTTTGTGTCAGGTGCTTCAAGATTCACAAGAGCGTTGATGACAGACGCAGGAAATGATAAGGGCCCTCGGTCGTACCCTCATAGCTAACAAGGTTACAACTTATTTAATTTTCTTATAATAAGAACAATTCAAAAACAACTAATTCTTATTTCAACCTTAAAACTTACTGCCAAACAAAAAATATAGTTTTATTTTGTCTCTAATGCTTTAATGTACATTTTATGCTTGAAAATATTTTTTGAAGTTTTAAAATTAATGTTAAAAAATCGCCAGTATTAATCTGATTAATATTTTTGAGTAAATAGAATGGATTTTTTGTTTGTTTTATAATATAGTATAATTATTATAATAGCTGTGACTGGATTTAAAAAAAAAAAAAAAAAAAAAATCCATAAATGTTAATTGTTTATATACCTATATAAATATAACAAATATTATAATTAAAAGAAATTAAGAATACAGTACACCCGCAAATATTTGAACTAATATAATGTGTAAGATGTGCTTTATGTTTTTTTATTATTATTAAATTCTTTATATTGTCTAATATATCTTGGTTTGTGCAGACAATTAAGGTAAAGAAAAAATTGAAAACAAAACTTTACATTGCATTAGAAATCTAATTTCTACTGAAAATATTTAATCATTAACATAAAACATAATCACTAACGGATATGTACAAGTACATGGTATTAAAAAAAATGATTATGAGAAAATATTTAATGGTGCCAATGTAGGGGTTACCAAGGGTTTGAATAACCACGGCATACAGCGTAATGCAGTAAAGAGCATTTTTAAATAATCATTATTATTATGTTAAATAATTTCTTTTAATTTTATTATTCATTTAAGAGAAAATAAAAATAAATAAATGTTCATATTAATCACATTTTTATTTTATTTTAATATTGCTTGGATTAATAATTAACATACAAAGATAATAATTCAAATTGAAATTTAAAAATCCATAAAAAAGAATAAGTAACCAACTAAATAATTATACAATTATAATTTTTTTTTAAATTCCTGCTTTATTTCATCTAAAAAAAACTTTAATTTTTTTAAACTAACAATATGATACAAATAACAGTATTTATATTTATTTATTTATATATTCATATTTTACAATATACAATTTTCTTTTGTTTGTTTTTCTTTTAATAATTTTTTTTAGGAACAGTTCATTATCGAAGAAACAATAAAGAAAAAAATGTTAAAATATAATAGAAATGTTAATAAAATAATAATAATAAAAAAAAAAATATATTCACACAAATATATAATATATATATATAATTTCTATAAAACATGATAAAAGAAAAAGAAGACAATATTAATTTATTTAATTATTATTTACAGTAGGGATGCACAACACTCAAGTTTTGAAATGATCAACAAGTGGTGTGTCGATGTGTGTGTCACATAATGTCAACATTATTTTTCTTTTGGTGTAAAACTGTATTGAACGAAAAAACTGTATTGTGTTAAAATTTTATTTTAATTATGGTTGGAAGTATATTAAAGAACAAGCATTTTTCATTTGACACATATTATAATATTTATGGGAATTATTTAAATGTAACATTGAAGCACAGTTTGATCTGATGTACATCAGGTAAAAATACAAACATCATGTTGAAGCATTCCAAACAAACTGACTCGCCGTGTAAAATATACGAGTTTAATTATCAAACCAGCTTTTGGCTTTATCATTGTCTATTATAGAGAAATAGAGTAAACTTTGATTAAATGATTCGGAGATCAGCTGAAGAGGCTCTGATATAATAGGTTTGTTGCAACCCCCTATTTGTAGCGCCCATTGCATCGTCCCGTGAATCGTCAGGGAATCTATCGGGCTAAAATTGTACTGTAATCAAATCATGGGTCATTGTACTGCAATGAGTCATGGGGAGGTCGATTATTACATCACTCAGTTCCTCAGTGCACATGAATACTTATACCAATCGTTCCTAAAAAAGATGGGGAAGGTAACTCTGGCCAGCTGCCTATACTACAAAAAATACATTTCTCAAGAATAATAAAAGTAAAATAATATAATGAGCCGAGGCATTAAACATAGAACGAGGGTTTACAGTCTCTTGTTGAGACTACAGACTGGGGTCTTGTTGAGTCTACAGTCAACAAGGACATGAATCTGTTTATAGCGGGAGAGAACAGACTTCTCTTTGCGTACGGAACTACCAGCAGCGGCAAGACATACACCATATTAGGGAATGACCAGGAGCCGGGGATTCTGCCGAGGTGCACTGTCAAGTTGTTGCTAAGTCTTCAGGACCTGATAAAGGCGAGTTACCTGTGTCCTGACCAAAGTGCGGATTTGAGGACACTCAGTCGTGAAGATTTCGAACAACTTGAGAATTATAAAGAGCTCGTCACAAGCTTGGTTGAGGAGTGTGAAGGCCAAAACATAATTGAAGTGGATGGCTTCAACTTAATACAAATACATTTTGAGCATTTTCATTAGAGAATTCATTATTATTGCATTTAAACTATTAAGTGATACATTGAGCTTTGTTATGAGATCATTTTTTAAAATGAAAGCAGCTAATATTTGAAACTAGAACTATTCTACTAATTCCTGTCTATAATTTAATTATTTATTAAATTCAAGTTGAAATTAATCTATTGATACATTAGTTATTCATCTTTACATTGTTACGTACTTTGAAAAATTATTTTATGACTATTTGTACCTGTGATATAGATATAGTCTTATTTTTTTTTTAACGTTTGATAAAAAAATTTGTTTTTGTATTTTAAATTAATTAATGTTAACAATAATAATAAATAGTTTTTTTTTTTTTTTTTGAATACTTATACCAATCGTAGCTTAAAAAGACGGGGAAGGTAACTCTGGGCAGCTGCCTATACTGCTCGGAGATCTTAGATAATGTGGAACAAACCTTGTTTGCCTGTAATTAAATAATTAAATTGTACTGACAACTCAATTTAAACTGCCTAGACGTTATAACGGTTATGAAATGTTTGCAAGTATGAGCTTAGAAGAAAGACAAGTGAAGCCGAGAGTTGTGCATCTCTAATATAAACAATACAATCACGATCACCACTCATTCTCATTTAATCTGTCTTTTTAATATTTAATTACATTTTTTTAAAAAATTAATACTAATATTGCACAAATTATATTTAATAGTAATATTGCGATATAGAAGAAAATGACACCTTTCAAAATCAAATAATATACTGTGACAAGTCTTTAATACAATTAAATATACAAAAGGTATAATAAAGCAGCAGTGTTGGGCGTCTAGTGCACAACCCATTTCATTTAATTGTTATTTTTTAATTATTTTCAGTTGTTAAGTCAAGATGGCTCGACCTAATCACAATATTATCTTTAGTCTCTAAATAAGATAAGATTTCAACACTGCCACTCTAAATTCTTAAAAATAATTAATAAAAAATAAAACAATAATCATCAAAATACATAAACTAGTGCTGACACCTCTGAATCTGTGCTAGAAACATTTAAAAAAAAAATACAACAAAAAATACGTTTCTCAAGAATAATAGAAGTAAAATAATACAATGAGCCGAGGCATTACAAGGGTTTCAACAACAAACATAGAACAAGGGTTTCAAGCAATGATGTAACAATGTCGGGGAGCTGTAACCACCTCTAACTAGCTGTAACCACCTCTAACCAGCTGTAACCACCTCTAACCAGCTGTAACCACCTCTAACTAGCTGTAACCACCTCTAACCAGCTGTAACCACCTCTAACCAGCTGTAACCACCTCTAACCAGCTGTAACCACCTCTAACCAGCTGTAACCACCTCTAACTAGCTGTAACCACCTCTAACTAGCTGTAACCACCTCTAACCAGCTGTAAACACCTCTAACTAGCTGTAACCACCTCTAACCAGCGGTAACCACCTCTAACCAGCTGTAACCATCTTGCTTCATGCGTTTAACAAAGATGTTTTTCATTTAAACTGTAGTACTGGACGACTAAAGGTAACCAACGACTGTCATGTCGACTTATTTTCTTCCTAATAAAACTAATACTTTCCAATGAAAAAATATGTTAGTAGATAATTTCTAAAAGAATAGTTTGAGATGTTGTACCTAACAAAATGCAAGTAAAAAGAAGTAATTACAACTAGTTTTAAGGTAAAATTAGCTTCTGAAGGTGCCAACATCCGGGCAGATTATCCTAAAATCTGAAAATTACTAATTTAAACAGTATTTGTACGGCTTTGATAATAAAAAAAATCAGACGAAAAAGAATAATAGTTTAGAAAAAATCAAATTATTATTATTTTTTTTTTTTAATTTTGCTTAACAACTCTGACAAAAAAAATCAAATAATATTAAACAAATAAAATAATAATAGAAAATTATTATTAATTTATTTTAATCTAAGGGTTTATTTTTAATTATTTAAATTTTTATTAAAAAATATCATCGATGAAATCACAGATAAATAGTTGTTTTATAACAATAACAATAGTAGTAGTAGTAGTAGTAGTAATAATACAAGTACTGGTATATACAAGACAAAATAAAACACAAAGGAAACATTATTTTTCTCGCCCTAAATGTAAAACAAAGCAATCATTATTATTTTATTATTATATATTGGCAATGTTTCTTATATTTACGTCTTTTTTTTAATAATTAATAATAACAATAACAGAATCAAGTTTCAACTGTTCAATCCCAACAAAATCTCGCCTCATACATTTTTTTATCCTAAAATTCAAGAGTTTAAATTACCGACAATAAATCGACAAATACCGGTAACGAATAAACTCAATACAGAACGTCTTTCTACTTCAAAATATCAATTTAATCTTAATAATTTCATTCCAACATGTCAGCCAAAGATTATATTAACTGGTTCAAATCTCAATATAATATACTAAATAATATTACATAGAAATAATAATAATAATAATAATAATACTGGTGTTTTATAACTGATACTTAATGTTATTAAGTAAAACACGGCAACCACGTGTTTTACACAATAGAACCCTCATCAAGTGCTGAATTGAAAATTCTATTCAAAATAATGTATCCACAGCATAATTTATAAATAAATACAGCCCACCAGTCACTGTGTACAACTCAAACTCTCCCAGACATCAACTCCTCCGGCAGCTGCTAAACACAATTTTGAAGTTTTGTTTAGTTTTATATATTTTAAATAATCCAGTTACCAACTTTGAAAAAATTAAATATGAGAGGAGAAAAAATTTCTTGTATTATAGCGGCATTACAGTATAATGGAAATCACCCCATCGTATGTTTTCAGGCAACAAATATTTTGAAACTCTAAAATAAAATTAAGGTTATAAAAGGTTTTATTTTTTGTTTTTTATTTTATATTTGTTAAGCATTGACCAAAACCGCACTTACTAATACAATACTTTTTGTTCAAATCTTGACAATTATTTGTCTTTATGGAATTAATACTTTTGAAGGGTAACCCTACAAATTAGGGTGACGCTGTAGACAATATTTTATTTCAGAAATTTCAATTTTAAAAAATTACTAATAATATTGATTTGTAGCAGATTATATTTTTGCTATTTGGGTTGTTATAGGAGGTCTCTAGGGTAACTAGTTACCTCCTCTTGCAATATTTTGTCTCATCTTGAGGCATAAAAAATTACTTTACGGTAATCATACGATCCTTTAATATATCATTTTCAAAGTAAGAAAACAAAATCAATTTTTAAGCCACAAAATCAGAATGAAGGAAAGAGGCGGAATTTGTCAGAATTCAATCAGCTCGATAGACGAAACAAATTATTATATTTATTAATTTTCGAATGTTAAAAATGGATGGATTTTATTTTAAAAAATTATCAATATCGGGCAAATTGAGCCTTGTCCGTTAGTCGATATCAACAACACAATCTTAATTAAGTATCACAAGTCCTTTAAAAAATATGTTATTAACAAAAAAGTCTTTGCCGCAATATTATCTAGTTTGATAACTGATATTGTCCATCGGATATCGGCGGTGATATCCGACAAGTAGAATTAAGACTTATACTAATCTTATATTTTCCTTTACCGATACGAAAATAATTCTAATCGGCAAATAATACTAATGATAATATTGATAATTACTCTCTAAGCCAAGAGATTGCAGTCTTAGAGTAAGTACCGTTCATTATCCTTGTTCCGAATAATTAATTCTAGTTCGTTATCGAAGATTCACTACAGTATACGACCCGCATATTTTACAATTCTTACCATGTGTCGTTAAATATCAAGTGTATTCTTCGATACAACAAACTATAAATAAAATATTATGTTAAAATTAATAAACAATAACAAATTCACAAATAAAAATAAATATTAAAATTTCATAAAAAAATCAAATCGATAACAAGTTACAAAAATGTTTAATACTATTGTGCGAAAATCAGATAAAAATAAAACCCCCGTTTTGAGCCAACTGCCAGGAGAACAAACTGAATTACAATTAACCAATTACAAAGCCAACAAATGTATTTATAAGTGAACTATAATGGGTGTTATTATGCTTTGTCGTTATAATACCGAGTTGCTTTGTTTTCACTCGAATATTGTGCAACTTAGTCATGCTGTCCATATCAAGTCCATGTCAATTAAACATGTTTGCTTCTAAGCTAGACACGGTCTAACATACCATTTTAGTTGTGAACCGATTTTGGCTATCAGACTTTAATCGATCAACTTAGTCGGACTTTAAGAACCATTGTCATAGTCACATTTCTTAAAATGTTCAATTAGAAACAGGGAAAAAACTGATGTTAACCATAGTGGTGAATTGCTATAACAACAAGTCAAACATTATCACTTGCTTAGAACATGAAGTTCACTGAGAATGCGCATGGCAGGGAAATGTCAGGACTTTTACAGTTTTAAGTCCTTGTAGATAAAAGGATGTAAAAATGGCAACTTAAAACAAACATTCTTAACAGAATGCCAGAGAAACAAGCTGGCACCGACCTAACAGTTTGCCTGCCTAGTGCAGGTAACCTTGGTACGCTTGTTGCAATGGTCATCTGTACATTAAAATTAAATTTAAATCAAATTATAATTATTATTATAATAGAAAAATAGACCCCTGCACCGGTACTTGAACCACAGTTCTGTGGTTCAAGTCCTGGTGCTGGAGTCTATTTTTCTCTGTCTGTCTCCCAGTGTTAATAATAATTATAATTTGATTTAAATAATTTAAACTTTCCTTAGTATGAATACTACCAAAAACTTAAAAATTGAATTAAAAATAAATTGTAGAGAATTTGTTTGTAAGATGATCTATTTGCGGTGTGATGTTGATATGGTGGACAGTGTGAATGGACTTTATTCAGCTATAATCAAGGCCGGTTAGTTAGTTTGAGCTCGAGGCAGCCGTCGGGGTTTTATTTCAACAGATTTGTCAGTTTAGCGTAACAGTCTAAGTTGTAAGAGGGAGAGAGGTCAGTGGGACTTGACAAGATTCCAGTGTTGGGAGCGAGTTCTAGAGTCGCATCGCTCGACGGTGAGTCCGGAACCTTGGGCGTCCCGAGAGTCCAGGCATAGAGGCAGCCTCGTGTTCTTAATCAGTCCTCCTTCGGATACCTGCGTCCATTGCTGAAACAACATCAAACAAAATCAACCTTTCATATAATAACATTCAATTGTATTTGATTATTTATAAAGACAAATATGATCCTAAATTCATAATACTTAAAACCTGAATATCCTGTTTTGTTTCTCTGGGGGAGGGGGGGGGGGGGCTTATTCACTCGAAGACACAGAAAACTTAGTTGGGTCCACTGAACTAACCCGGGTTAGAAACCAAACTCTTCACATTTGTGTGAAGAGTTTGGTTGTTAACCTTGTCTCACCTCTCAATGTACAGGGTGAGCCAAAAAAAAAAAAAACCGCACTTTTTTGAAGTTCTCAGCTTCTGTAATAGATAGAGATTTGGGGTTTGCGGGGTCTTAAAACTGCATTCTTCCACTTTAAATTTCATATCTATAACTTTAAAACTATTGGGTGAAAGCCATGCAATGACAGTTTGAAATATGGTCTTAAAAAAAGTCATCCGGGTAGTAATCTTTGTCTGGTATTATATTTTTGATAGAATAAATTACCATGTGATGGGGAGAAGGGGGGGGGGGGTTCTTTGTAGGTAAGAGGTAGAAGTCCCTCAGGGTTATAACAAACATTGAAGATGTGTTAAGCACAATGTTGCCTGAAATTGGACATCATATGCCAAATTACACGTTTATGCAAGATGCTGCCCCATTCCATCGCTCCTTGCAAACAATTCAATATTTGCAAGAGAATTGACCAGACTTCAGGCAACTGTATTACGGTATTCAGCTTTAAAACGCGTGCAATTCGGGTAGCTATAAAAATAATTAAATAATAAAAATACAAGTTTGAACAAAATAAAATTTTTTAATATATTTAAATATAAGTTCTTTCAACATTAAGGTCTTTACATATTTATTTAACATAAATTGGCAGAGATTAGGCTTTTATTATTCTTTATAATAAAACAATTAATATTCTTTCATTAATATTTTTAATTAAATTTTCTTATTAAACTTATTATATTTTTTATTTATATATTTTTCTATTTATATGAACCCTTTATTTAGTTTATACATATAATTAAATAAATTATAATATTTAGAGTGAAGCTCTGATCATACTCGTAAATTTCTGTTGTAATACAAACAATGTGTCGTGATAGCGTGGTTTGGTGATTTTTGGAGGGAAACCAAATTCTAAGAAAATTTGTATTCTTAAACGCAGTAAGATGAATTTATTCTTGTTGAAGTTAATGATGAACGTTGTATAGATCATTAATACCAAGTTAACGATCCAAAGCGTGAAATCACAGCAAAACAAAATAGAGTCTTTTAAAATAGAGTTGTGAAGCTAAGTAAATGTAGAGTTAAGAGTAGAGTGTAATAGAGTAGTGTAGAGTAAAGTAAAGTAGAGTAAAGTAGAGGCCCTGGAATAAATCCAAAAATACCAAAAATCAGACACTAATAAGACTTAAGTCTCAATACAATACTTGTAAAACTCAACAAAAAAAAATTAAATTTATAAAACATAAAGTTTAAGACTTACGATTAGCATCGGCTGTAGACAACTCTAACGAAAATAAATTTTGAGTAGAATAAAAAAAAATTATTTATTTTTGTGACTCCCACGAGTCTTGACTCAACAACAAATGAGTTTAACACAAACTATATACTACATATATGACCTGGATATAAAATTTTACATCTTTCGATGGACTTCTTGTACGCACGTCACGCCAGTCTCGTGTCTGCAGGGCAAGTGGAGCGTCCCCCTACCACGACCCTTCACACCGTCGCCTAACAACTTAGGGACATCGCGCATGTCTAAAAAAAAAGGTTCACGCCCTAGTTGTGACGTCATAGAACAGTTTATCCAATATATAACTTAATAAATACTAAAATAATAATTAAATTAACGTTAATATTCTTCATCAAAATAATTAAAAAGGGTTCATTAACATATTCTTAAATTTTACTATTTTAAATTATTATAATAATTATTTATTACAGTACATTTTACTATATTTATATGTGGTATATTTCAAGATACCACAGTATATAGAATCGAGATACTACAGTGCTTTTTTTTTTTTCTCAGCAATAAAATATGTAGAAAACCTGTTACAGCAAGAAACTTAATTTCTTAAGTTAATTTACAGTAAAATAAAATAGGTTTGAAGCATTTCGCTTAGCTATAGATGCAGCACCCAATACAGAGGTAACCTAACCACTGTTGGTCATAAAGGATGCCGCTAACTACAATTTTTATTGTGTCATATCTGGATGTTGGTAGTTGTGCAAGGACTTGGGTAGCGAGTTGGAGTAGTTTATTTTGGTGTCATTAAGCATATATAGGCTGAGTAGAGCATACAGACTGGAGAAGAGCGTATAGCTAGGAATGACTTGTTTGATACCCGAGCCAGGATGATGCACACATAAATAATAAATTAAGTCAAAATTGTTTAGTCGAGGTGTCTGTATGTTGTATAGACAAGACAAGAGACGGGGTTACCTGGTGGAGTGAGTTGATGCAGTCCCTCATGATGACAAGGGATCCGGGGGTATCATCAGTCAGAGTCAGACACAGGTTATGATGCCTTAACATTCCATCATCATTCAGCACCCAGTCCTAAAACATCAAACCAAATACTAACTATAGAACCTACATACACGGGTCTCTTTATTTAGCTGTTGTGGTTTTTACAGACTATTATAATACTTGAGTTGTTTGTGAGGTCCTCATCACCCACTCTACCTAGAAACCCGTAACTTTCACAAACCATGCATCTACGACAATGTAAGTCAATAAAAAAACAAACTAATATCTAAATTAAAAAAATATTATGATTTTTTATATAAAAACTAAATTATCTATTCTTGGACAATGAACTTATCAATTTGGGAGTTTATCCACTAACATTAAGATCCATATAATTTTGCTAACAAAAACAACTATTTGAAGCGGGCTTCCTACTTCTGCTTTTGCAAAATCTTTCTCCCCCGCTGGGGGCAAGTAGGTTCACCCTGCATCGTCGAGAAGGTAAGTTGATATACCTGATTGCCTGGAGAGGAGTGACAAGGATACAATCCTATAGTGTGGCCGGTTAGTTTTCCCATGGTATCTAGACACCAGACGTCCTGTTTGATTCTGGAACCCCCGGCGGACGTGCCGACAGGTACCTTGAGCTCCGGGTACACGTGGTCCAGGTACCAGGAGAACGGCTTGCACTGCAGCCTCTCTCTCAGATCAACTCTTTCACTGATACTGTTAAAAAAGAATAATACATTAGAAATGAGAACAAAGTTTTAACACTTACAAGTAATCGTTACAAAGCCTTCAACAGTCGGTACTGTAATAACATCCAATGCTTTCTAGTGAGAACATCCCACCATGTTGCTCTCACTGCTCGGGATATGTTGAGCAGTACAAGGGTCATTTTCAAATAAAATGTACCTTTAGAGAAATCAATTTGGCTACTTTATAGAAAATTAAAATAAGCCTTAGACATGATAATATTGATTATTCTGACACATCAGGGACTATGATGACATTTTCGTTCAAGAACAGTCAGTTGTCAAATTCATTTACATATATATGAACATATATACATAAAAAATCACATTTTTGTCGTAATGAGTGTTACTATCATAAAAACGGTATTTTTTTAGATTTTATTACTCTGTTTTTATGAAACGTTACTAAATTGTATATATGACGTAAATATTCTCTTTCATCCCACCAGAAATATTTTTTAGACCTAAAATATTTGCAATTTTTAAAAAAAAAGTAATGAGTGTTACATTTATTATCTTTTAATGTTTCCTCAAAGCTTCAAAAATGTAAAGAATACGTTTTCAGTGCATTGTAATAAAAGTTTTTATTATAAAGAAAAAGAAAAAATAATTTTTCTTTATTAAAAAAATAGTTCGACACGGCTACCCATAAGAATTTGTTTTTATTCAAGTAACACTCATTACATTATGGTAACACTCATTACACATTTATATATTGGACCTAAACTTGGATATTTTAATGGTTAAAAGAAAAATTATAATAAAAAAAAAAACTTATGAAAAAAATGAATAAAAATCACATTACATGCTATCAAAACTACTGTGGGACGTAACACTCATTAAACTTTTTAATATCAAAATTTTTTGAAGCAAGAAATTTTCACCTTGTAAGCCATAAAATGACCCTGATTAACACAATAATAGACAGATATCTGATCAATAAACCTAAACTTTTTTTATTTTTCATTAATATGAATTTTTTTAGTTACAATAAAATTGTAAAATCTTGGGACAGAAAAGGTACATTTTATTTGAAAATTACCCACAAATGACTAGAGTATGTCACTGAAGCTGACCTTCAGCACTGAAGAGAAAAAAACCTAGGTACTTACACCTATCAAGATGTGTTCTTTTAGTGAAAACCTAAAACTTTTCTTTTGTATTTTGAATTACTTGAACCAGTTTAATTTAATATAACGGTCGTCATCAATGTACTAATAAAGTTTAATGGTAAGCAAAGTTGTATGAATGTAAGTTATTAGTATTGTAAGTTACTTTATGAAAACATTTTGCTAATACCATTAAACATAATAAAATGCCATTGGATATTATTGAATTGAAGCAGAAAAGACACAAAAAATTCCATCGGTAATTGTTTGTAACAAAGCATATTGTTTATTTAACCCAAGTGTGAATTATTAATTTTTTTTTTAAACAATACGAATCTAAAAATTCTTCTCCCCAGAGGAAACGAGTGTTACATATTATTGGTATCACTTCAAAATAACAGAATTTGGTTTAAAATTAAATTTGAGAGAAACGTTCTCTTGCCTAATCAACTTAGTACAAAATGACATTTCCATCAATACAGTCTGATAAATAAATTAAATGTTATGCAGTCTTGTGAATCTTAGGACTGAGTTCTCCTAAAACACGGTAATTTTTAATTCGATGGTGGATAAAAAGTTAGAGGGTAAAATTCAGCTTACTCTCCGAAGGGAACACTCTTGGCGAAGGGTACGGACTGGTAGTAGAACTGCTTGTAGTTGTCCATCCAGACCTCGGCAGCACGTCGAGTATTCCTTGCAAACACGTTTCCGGAACCGCCTGGGAACGTGTACGGGTGTCTCTTTCTGAACACGTGTCCTACACGTGAACAAGGAACTATCTCCAGGCTACCGCCGCACTGCCACACTCTGAATGATATCTCTGCCGTTAAAAAAATAAATTAAAAAATGAGTCCGAAATAAAATATCAACAAAGACGATTCTTTACCACAAACAAAATACAAACAGATCAAGTTTAAATGTCAAGAATCAGGAGAAAGTAATCGTAACGGGAACAGAAACAAAGAGTTGGGAGAATTGGGCAATATAAACAGAAAAAATTAGCTAAAACTACAATTTAATTTGTCCATTATTTTTAACTGTAAAAAAGATTTCTGTTTTGATCGAGTCTATGCAAAATTCACTTTATAAATTAAACATCACTTCATAATATAAATATGACCTAAGTTGTCCAACAACCAACAAAACAAATAAATTAATAATTGAAAATAATTTGTGAGTTTGTTTTGGGAACATGGAAGGACGGCAGGTTTGGTAGGTATCTGAATATAGAAGTAAAGTTTACCAAGGTTCTCTCCTCCCCAGATATCCATGTCCATATCGTAGCGACCCAGGTGATCAAAGTATTCCTTGTCTATAGAGAACAACCCTCCAGCTATCATAGGAGTCCTCACAAACAAAACAAAACATAACTTGCCAACAACAAAATAGAATAATAATAATAATAAATCAAGTAAAAATTTATATACTGCAGATTTCCAGATTGAAATAATTCTAGATCTTTGGGGAAGGCTCATGACATCCATAGGATACCCCTACCCTAACCAGACATCCATAGGATACCCCTAACCAGACATCCTGTTAAGGACATCCATAGGATACCCCTAACCAGATATCCTGTTAAGGACATCCATAGGATACCTCTAACCAGACATCCTGTTAAGGACATCCATAAGATACCCCTAACCAGATATCCTTTTAAGGACATCCATAGGATACTCTTAACTGGACATGATAAATACACATTATTTATGGTTAGAAAAGTTTTGTTGCAAGAGATAAAGGACCAGTGAGGGATGTTGGGGTGGAGTACTGACCTGATGGGAGCTGTAGGGTCGGTGATCCTGGTCTCCCTCTCTTTGTCGGAGAGATATTCCCACTTGAAGACGAGGTTCCAGTCGAAACCCCCTCTCAGGTTAGCCGAGGCTCCTATGTACTGGAACGTGTCCATACTGATCACGTCTATGATAGGACACACCACCCGAGTCTTGTCCTGCAGCAAACAACATTATATCAACAATCAGCCAAGCTCTCCGGCAATCTATTCAGGCTAATACAGTGCAATCCCATCAGTAATGTAATGTAAACAATATCAGTATAATGGTATTTTCTTTTTCTATTCTTCAAGATCTTTAAAACCATGTATAATGCGTCATGCTTACTAAATACATTTTTTAGTCGTCTGCCATATAGAAAATAATAAGTGTTAAATAAAAAAAAAAAAAAAAATACACAGTTATATGAAATGCCGAGATGCACCTGGATGCTGAATTTCTTTTAAAGCTGTTTATTTTTACTCCAGTTATCATCAGACGAACACACTGACTTTTAAACTCCCAAATCTCTGACAAGAACTCACGCTCGCGGAACTGATGATATTTTGCATTCCGAACTCGAGCATTTAAGCCTCGTCCAGACTGCCGAACCGAACAGACGAAACGAGCCGAGCATTGGTCTCTGCGCATGCCCAGTCTAAACTGCGCCTGCGGTTCGGCAGTCTGGCCGAGGCTTTAAGATTTACCAGGCAACAATAAATATTACCTTCTCGAAAACACCTTTAATTTGATATACAACACGACAAGTGACTTAAAACCACATCATTTTTGTGATTTCAATCATTCGTGGCCATTTTGAAAAGAATATCATAATAAGTAAATTTTCTTTCTCTTCTCATCAAGGGCTTCAACATTTTATGCAACATAATAGGTTTTTCAAAAACTTTCCTTTCACATTAGCTGAAGCTGCCATTTTTAAAATATTAAGTGTGAAATTTCTAAGAAAACAGAGTTGTCTCAAATGCAAATGTAGCTTTGTGTCGACTGTAGTTTAAAGCTGTTAATTCTTACTCCAGTCATCATTAGACAAAGTTTTAAAATCTCAATTCTCCGAAATGAAGAATTACTGACGCTCGGTCAATGGTTTCAATACAGATTTTGACTACGAAATTTGTAGTTTCGACCGAGATTTTCTGATAGTTCATATTTAATTTATCTTTAATTTACTTGTTTTATCGGCCTAAATACTCAGCTAGTGGTTAAGCACAGATTGATTGTACTTAACCACCGAAGATAGCAAACGTGCTGAACCGGTGTGGTAAAGTGTAAATACTTTTTTTTGTGATTTAGACCGATAAAAGAAGCACCTAATATTTAAATCCTGTTCTCGTTTATTAAATTAATAGTCCAGGCAAATTAGTAAAAAAAAAGCAGAGAGAGGAAATAATTTATATAGTTTTGAAACTTTGTGAAAACACTTTTAAGGGGTGTAGTAGTAAGAAACAGTAAAGTTCCCCCCTCTTGAGGGGGCGCGTCTCCCCCTCCCCCCTCCTTAAAGTCCAAAATTTACTTATTTTTCACTCTTCTCTTTTCTCTACGCCAAACTGTTTATTTTTTGAAGAGAAGTGTTATTACCAAAATTATTTCTCACATAATTCTGCACATAAAAGGTCCTATGCATGTTTCAAGTGGGACATACCGTTTTCGAGATATTGTAGTGGGATAAAGATAAAACGTATTTTTGCGAACCAAGATATCTAATAAAAGATATATAATAAACAACACTTCAGATTTTAATGAAATTTGGATGGTAGGTTATACTTAGCCCATTGTTGATCCCATATAAGTTTCAACCTTCTGCGCCCATCATTTTATCCTCCACATGCGCACTAACATACATTTATTTAGACCTATACAAAAACTCAACTGATTATTATGAAATTTGGATGGTTTGTCGAAAGTAGCCCGCAGATAGCCTCAAATTAATTTCAACCGTCTGTTCTCTTTACATTTTGATAAATTGATACTTCAATTCATAACAGAAAGACAAAAAAATACGTGTGGTGTCGCGGGACACCCGGTAGAAACGAAGACGAAGTTCCTTACATTTTTCATTAAATATGAAATCCCACTGCTAAGAACGATACGTTGCTAACTACTCGTTCTCTCAATTAGAAAATTATAATTAGTAAAATTATTACATAAAACTTATTACAAAAATCACTTGATCCGCTTATGAGCAATATTATTTTATTACATCAATTTATACTTATATATTTACTGTTTTACTGGTTAATAATTTAACAAAGTCGATACTGTCAATTTCTGACGATTCTCTTGGTGCACTTTCCATTTTAAATAATATACTTTTCTCAATGATAGAAACAATAATAGAAAAAAAGCATTGTTTTGTGGATAAATAGCGAGTTTGACAGGAAGAAGGAGTAAGAGAGAGTACCTATAGTGAGAGAGAGAGATGGAAAGATAGAAGAGTTGGGATTGCGCACGAAAGGACACCAAACCAAGTATAGTAGAGGGGGAATCACTATACATTCTTAATATTCCACCTAGACTAACTACAAACCCCACACTTAAACCATCAACTTTTAAAAATTGTAAAATATATCACGTCACAGTTAAAAGACTGCTTGTATCAGGTTGAAATTTTACACGCCTGTTTCAATTGTACTTTAGGCGATGTGTATGAAGTTTTATTAAAATCGTTACGTTAGAACGTAAGATATCGGTAAAAACGTTGTTTTCTTTATTTAAAACGTTTAGGTCCGCTTTAATAAATTTAGCGATCTTTATCACTTCATAACAGAGTCGGTGTTAGTTTTACTAAAAAAAACTATTTATAAAAGTTGTTTGTCTCATTAAATAGATAAAGTTAAAATTTTTTCCCGTCCAAAAATTCCAATTTTAAATTTGAAGCTTACGTTTACGCGAGCATTGCGCGTGAACGCTTGGGCGGATAACGTTGTCCAACGAACCCGTCCTGGGCATTGGTAAAATGAACATGTGTACCAAATTTCAACTAAGTCGGTCAACTTTTACACAAGTTATCGTCATCCGTAGATTTCGTGACGCTTTTAGCGTGACGGTGATTTTGTGACGGTTATTTTGTGACGGTGATTTTGGTCGTTTTTTTCGGATTCACTCCCGGGCTCCAGAACGTGCCATAAGGAACTTCGTTCCAAAAAATTGATCAACAGACAGACAGAAAGCAACGAACCTGTCAGGGCAAGAGATATTGTAGTGGGATAGAGATAAAACGTATTTTTGCGAACCAAGATATTTTAGAAAATGTAAAGAGCGCAGACGGTTGAAATTAATTTGAGGCTATCTGCGGGCAACTTTCGACAAACCATCCAAATTTCATAATAATAAGTTGAGTACTTTTGAAGATATAGGTGTAAATAAATGTATGTTAGTGCGCATGTGGAGGATAAAATGATGGGCGCAGAAGGTTGAAACTTATATGGGATCAACAATGGGCTAAGTATAACCTACCATCCAAATTTCATTAAAATCTGAAGTTTTGTTTATTAGATATCTTGGTTCGCAAAAATATGTTTTATCTCTATCCCACTACAATATCTCGAAAACGGTATGTCCCACTTGAAACATGCATAGGACCTTTTATGTGCAGAATTATGTGAGAAATAATTGTGGTAATAACACTTCTCTTCAAAAAATAAACAGTTTGGCGTAAAAAGTGAAAAATAAGTAAATTTTGGACTTTAAGGAGGGGGGAGGGGGAGACGCACCCCCTTAAGAGGGGGGAACTTTACTGCTTCTTACTACTACACCCCTTAAAAGTGTTTTCACAAAGTTTCAAAACTTTATAAATTATTTACCCTATTATTCCTTATTTTCCTGGACTATAAATATAAATGTACTATTACTGCTATTTAATTGATACGGTATAACTGACCTCGGCTATTCTCTGTAATAGAGGTTCAAGCCAGTGCTGGTTGCACTCTACATGACTGTCCAGGAAAGTAAGAACTGGACCTTCCGCTGCCACGGCTCCCTTAACTCTGGACCTCATTAGACCTGATAACAGTAAAATACCAACAGTAAAGTACAACCAAAGTCCTATTAACAATTCAACGGGGATAAAGCAATAAAGTTAGCTTGGCAACTCCCATCTCATTCTTTACATTAATAAATATCAGGTCAATGATAAACTCACCTTCTCGTTTGTCGTTTCGAAGGACTTTGACTTTCTGTATTTTGGCCAACTCCTCGCCGTCGGAGGCTGAAACACGCAATCGGAAAACTTATTAATTAGAGTAATAAAAATGATAACATCGGTGAATAATGATAGTGAATAGAATACAGCAGATAAATCATTGACTGGGCAAGCAGCTTCCTAGGGTCAACGTGAGGGGAGAGATTTCCACGTCTAGAAGGTCGAACACCGAAATCTCGAGCTCTCATTGGCTAGGCTCTCATGGCCCATTCTTTGGATTTTCCCTCGCTGCCGGAATTAAAACTCATCTCGACCCAACTGTAGATGTCAAGTGATGTTGATTTCTGCAGTCAGACAAAACCAACATTTTCTCAGCAATAAAGAAATAATTTTAAAGCAGCAACTTGACCTCTCAGCCATCAACAGTACCGAACAAATTAGAGGGTTGCTGTTTACTGCCGGTATACATACTTTGATTCTGTAAGTTTAAGGTGTCCCTAATGAACGCTGGTTTTAAAACTCAATAAATCAATGACATTTGTATAAGAAGGTATACATATATGTTCATATTCAGTTCTCATAAAGATTTATTTGATATTGCATATTTCACTCTCCGCTGAGCCAGTAATCTGCAGTGTACGTGGATTAATTCTCTCGATGAAGCTCCCAATGATGTTATTTGTCCAATGGCACGTTACATTTCGCGTTCGTGGTCCGGAACGGTTCTCGGTTTGTTATAAAGAAGCGGTATAATGTGTGATCTTATGACCTCGCATGCCATTCCTGGTGAATGGTTCCTAGTGAGGTCGATCTCACTACGCGGCACTCGTCAGCAAGGCACGGAACAAGTGGCATGTAGTCCCATCCTGCCGGAACATATGTGGCATGTAGTCCCATCCTACCGGAACATGTGGCATGTAGTCCCATCCTGCCGGAACCACAGATCGTCAATGTCCACACCGTCAAACTTGTTATCTATGTTGCGGCAACGGCCTCCGTTCGCATTTTTCATCGTCAAAAAAGAACGGGATTATAACACCAGCCGAGAACCCACACCTCGTTCGTACACCAACAGTCTTCGTAGCGGATAGCGGATATATATGTACACCAAAAACCGCTCGATGACAACAACGAACAGATTATCAATTGCTCAACTAAAGCGGAGCCATTATAGGTTTGTTCAACCCCCTAGTTGTACCTTCTTGAAAGAAAGAATTCAAGCCCTGGTAAACACCGTGCACAGATCGTTCGGGAACCGTCGAGGACAGGTTTTATGTGCAGGCGCTTAGTTCGTACTGTTATAAAATAGTCGACATGTTGGAATAGGAAACTACAGACAGGGAACGTTGCTGTTGACATTAGTGACGATTAATATTACTGGGCATGTCGTACAAACAGGTACTTGGTTTTAACTGAGGATCGTTTGGCCACAACAAACCATTCCCAAATCTAATTAGCCATCTTTCTCTGAGATGTTTCATTCTGGTCTCCTCAGAGGGAGCTCTCATAAAGTTGGTCTCTAAAACTGGCACTTGTATTGATCACCTAAGTTTCTAATCTTGATGCCTTATTATATTCATTACTTGGTATAATCTTTATTCCCTAACAAGCAAGTATATTTTTAAAGAGGGATATTGATATTTGTTAAGAGGAGAGTGGCGGGCTAGACGCGTGCGTGGCTGTAAAGAGGGTCCAGATCATATCTCAGATAATAATGCTTGAGTACGAGCTTACCGAGCACACAAAACACAAACATTAATATAGCGATAAAGTAAACAACAGTACTTTATACGCGCCATATTTACTTTTGTAGGTGGAGAGGGTGCTTAAGCTTTGTCAAGATAGGCAAGGGGAAGGGGTAGGTAGATACATGAAAACCACTCCCACTTATAGATAACACTAATGTGTATATATATATATATATATATATATATATATATATATATATATATAACGTATTATGTAATATATGTTAGTGTGTAAGGATATACTATAAAGTGATATATTAGGAATGAACAATATATTAAAATGAAAGCATAAATACCCCAAATACAGCTCCAATCTTAATTTGTTAAGATTGGAGCTGAGGACAAAATTGTAAAAAAAAAAAAAAAAAAAAAAAAAAAAAAAAAAAAAATATATAGCATTGAATTCACTTATGATTAGATGAAATTGTGGGAGTTTTTTGTTACTTTGGTTGAAAAATAAAATTTATTTGTTAAACTAAAATCACTTTCAGAGCTCAATCTTCGCTTAAACTGAAACTTATTACTTCCGACTAAACCTCCTCAATATGAATAGCCTGCTAAAATTAACTAATGTTCAGCTCAACAACCCATGCACCACCTAGGCCTACTAAAGGCTTTATACGAGTATACATTATTTAACTACATTATGTGGCCTTCACGCCGCGTTCCGCAGGGGCTCATGATAGCAATCAGTGGCTATACATATTTCTTATTATCATGTAGGCCAAGTAAGTGATCGTTCCCAAGAACGACATTACTTTTATGTTCCAAAATTCAAATACTCCGAGACGGAAATCCGTTTTAGACAACAGCAAACATTTCTGTTCAAGTGTCTGTCTGTCGTTCGACAATTTCGTGAATCCACAGATCTTAAAAAGTACTGGTCCGAGTCTAATGGAATCTGGAAGGAAGGTGATGTCAGCACATTGCCGGTCCCATGTAAATTCCAACCGTCTGCTAAAATCGGTTATTAGCAGCTATATCTTTAAATTTTCTCATCCGATGTTTAAGGAATTCGAATAGTTAGTCGAAAGTAGCCCAGATGGTCCCACATCAATTTTATTTTCGGATTTTAAAAATCGGACGAGTAGTTTCTAAGATAGTTGGGTCCCAAAAAATGAACGCCAGACACGGACCACACATTGTTGTGGACACGGGACATATGTTCTCTGATGTCTGAAACGGATTTCCGTTAAGGGATTTTTGAAATCGTAGATACATAGAAAAGTTCCGTTAGAACGATAACATAGCTTCCGATGCCTTTGATAAGCCCAGAAGCAAAAAAGGGGACGAATTAAATACATTTGAGATGTTTCCATATTACTTCAACCACTGACCACTGCTCCACACTGTAAATATCCCTAAAGTGGTACTTCTATTTAAGCCAGGTTTACACGATCCAAGTACACTTGGTCCAAGTCGCTTTGATCAAATCCACTTGGTCCAAGTCGCTTTGATCAAATCCACTTGGTCCAAGTCGATTTGATCAAATCCACTTGGTCCAAGTCGCTTTGATCAAATCCACTTGGTCCAAGTGGAACTTTGTGTTTGTGGAACTTTGAAGTAAGGTTTCCATGATCAAAGTGTGCTTGGTCCAAGTAGTGGAACTTTGATGCACTATAAAGTAGAGGTTATGATAGATTGTGTGTAATATTTTTCCCTCTGGAACTTTCCAGTTAAATTGTACTTATTAAGATTTAACACAGTGGTGATGTATCACCTTCTGGTTAACAAAACCCAGCTTAACCTTACATCTGTCATTTTTGACTGCTCGTTCTCATAATTTGTCAGGTGGGCGCCATTTTTGTTTTTATCATAGTCTACTTTGATGGGACCGTCCAACTCAACTTGGATGTCCAATGTCCAAGTTGACTTGGATACCCTGTTTACACGGACCAAGTAGCGTCAAAGTAGAGTCAAAACTGACTTGGTCCAAGTATACTTGTATAACCCGGCTTAATGTAACAATACAAAACAGATTCGAAAGATTAAAAAAAAATGGAGAACATTAAATAAATGATTAAGTTAAAGTACGCGAGAAAGCTATGTGGTACACAGATGGGCAGACTATTTTTGACATGTTTTAATGCAATAACAGAGCTGTTTTAATAGGATTTGATACGGCGAGGTAATCGTGTGATCGCACCCGAGTTGTTTATAAATTGTTGACGCGATGTTTGATCTGGTGAAGTGAGTTTGGAAGGTTTGCCCGGAGCGCTCATCTCGTTCCCAGACCCAGAACAGCGCAAACAGAACTTAGTTTCACTGCATATTTTAATTCACTGTAAAAGCATTTAGCTTGCTCTCGCTCGTCCGGTACCGGCTTCACGTGTAACATCCACGTACACGCTCGTACAAACACACCTGCACATATTCCTCCGACAATAAACAAACACTACTAAAACCTTTAACTACCTTCTCCAAATATTCCTCTGATAAAACTAGAATTCATATCGTCCAAGCTTCACTACCAAATCTCAACTTCAAAGTACGAATAAATCCATATACAGACTAACTTTCTACTAATTATATATTCGACGAATAAAACATCATCACGGGTGTTCTACAGGTATGTCCGATATCGCTGAAAAATCGTCGTATTTGAAGTTTAAATCCCTTGCACTTGCAATAAAAGAACGTAGAAATGTAAAACATCTGAACTGACAATGTTAATGTTCGCTGCTCCCTCACGCAAATATGGCAATCGACAATTATTCATTTTATCTTTCTAAACCTTATATCTCGATTCCAAGTATAAAATCCGACTTAACAGAAGCGCTGCTAAGTGTAACAATAGAATGAATACGTACAAGAAGCTGTACTAAGTGTAACAATAGAATGAAATATGTACGTACGGTTGTCACTGAAGTCGTCGACTAGAATTATCTCCTTGACAAGTTGCTCGGGACTCCGGTGTAACACACTGAAATCATACAAATATATATCAATGTACAAACAATATAAACAATCAGGGGGTAAGTAAGTCACTGTACTCTGTTATACAATGATAATTAACTCCACCTCGAGAGTTAATTATCGCTGGGTACAATTGATTTTTACTCCCGAGGTACGTGTACTTAGTACTACAGAAGAGAGAAAAAATTATTGAATAAGATTTTGATTTTAAATTATTTATATTAATTTTAAATAAAAAAGAAGTTAAATCACGTTAAGATTTAATTATAAATAGTAATTATTTGAAATTCAATACTGAAATGATATGGGAAAATCAGCTGGTAGCTGAATCATATATTGGACATTGCCAACTGATGTCTAATACATATGCATTAGTTTATCTACATTTAGAAATCATGATATCGCCTTTAACCTGTTTGTTTGATTTACTGATGAGATGAATTACCTGGGTAACCGTTGTGGAGGTTACACTGTGAAGATCATAATTATAAATTTAAATATCATACAAAATGTATTAAATGAAATAGTGTATCATCTATACACCAACCTTATTTAATTGTGCTTTATCTATACTAGGGTAAGACAAGGGGGAATCGTAAGAATTCACGATTCCCTTATTTTCTATTATTCCCTGTTCTACAACGTTCAACCTGTCAGGGTGCAATGAGTAGCTTTCCTCCCTGTTAACTGGGCAGAAAAGAGAAAAGTTCACTTTGTCCCCCTTCTGCAGATATACATTACTAACAACTTTAACAAATCAAGGTAACAAGAGTATCTTATTTATCTATTTTAATTATTTATTCACAGATAAAAACATAATGATAACAATACTCTTGATAACCAGGCATAAATCTGCTCCGGCGAGGAGCGAAATATAGCTGAGAAATTATCATGATGATAATTATCTAATAGTTTTTCTTTAACGAAAAATGGGCACTATAATCTATAATATAATGATCAACTTGAAAACAAAATTATATATTTAAAGTCACTCTAAATAGATAAAAAGTCAACTAAAACATGCATCATGTTATTGTAAATTTGCTGATCTTTCTCACGATTGGTCATTCATCGTTCTATTTTTTTTTTTAATTATTACAAATGTTTAAGGTAAACGTCAATTGATCTTGACAAACTCCATTATTGCTTATAGTTCCTACTTAGTCCTTCTCGATAGCGGACAGTATAAAGCTAGAGTCCATCACCATGGTGAACATTATAAAGCTAGAGTCCATCTCGACTGTAAACAGTATAAAGCTAGAGTCCATCTCGATGGTGCACAGTATAAAGCTAGAGTGACTGTACTCCTCAGGGGCTACAAAAAACACTATATAAACTATGGGTCAAAGATTAACCGTTCTCCCATAAGTTCAAATTTTATGATTTTATTAAGATCGCATGCCTTTGCTCATAAAAACACTAATTGCTCAAAAATATAAGAGCTAGAACAAAAGGTTTGGTTTCGTTGTAAAGCTGACAACATGTCCTATAAGAAAAGTGTAATTTTTATTTTTATTCCCTCAAATTACATGTCAAAAAATGTATACAAATGTTATTTTTAAGAAAAAGTAAAAAAAACTTTTTTCTTTGTGGTTCCACAACTTAGAATAGAACCAAGCTTTAACAGTTCGGATTTCAGGAAAAACTTCCTTATTTCCTCATTTTTCTATCAATATTAATATTAATACCTATTCATAAGGCGGAATTTTTAGTAAACTTCGCTGAAAGTAAAAAAGAAACATGTTTATTGTTGCTATTTTTGACTAACAGGTGAGTAAATAATTAAAAACCCTTATAAAAATAACAAGACTGGTTTAGTATACTCACCAATATTTCAACAAAAACAACAATAAACATGTTTCTTGTTTTACTTTCAGCGAAGTTTACTAAAAATTCCACCCTATGAATAGGTATTAATATTAATATTGGTCAAAAATTTGGGAAATAAGACAGTTTTTCCCAAAGTCCGAACTGTTTAATCTCGGTTCTATTCTAAGTTATGGAACCTCAAAGAAAAAAGTTTTTTTTAATTTTTTCTTAGAAATAACATTTGTATACATTTTTTGACATGTAATTTGAGGGAATAAAAATAAAAATTACACTTTTCTTATAGGACATGTTGTCAGCTTTACAACGAAACCAAACCTTTTGTTCTAGCTCTGGCTCTTATACTTTTGGAGCAATTAGTGTTTTTATGAGCAAAGGCATGCGATCTCAAAAAAAAACATAAAATTTGAACTTATGGGAGTACGGTTAATCTTTGACCCATGGTTTATTTAGTTGTTTTTTGTAGCCCCTAAGGCGTAGAACAACCTACTTCATTTTTTCACATATAACGCCAGACATCCTGTGTATATATATATATGTGTGTGTGTGTGTGTTCTGGAAGCACTTTTGCTATTCTTTTAAATCCGCATATATTTGGTTGTATTTATTTCAAATTTGTGGCAGTATTTGATGGAGTGAATTGGTGAAGTGAAGAAAGTACAGTGATAGGGAGAGAGGGCGGTGGTTACCTGGTGATGGTGCGGAGGAGGGTGGACCTCGCTTCGTTGTGAAACGTGATGATAACGCTGGTCGCTGGCAGGGCGTCCAGATCCCACTTCGGCTCCCTGCACCTGAGAACAGACAACATCATCTTAATTAGACTGAAGTAGTACCAGTGTAGGGAGGTCCGGCAGCTCGTCCCAGTCCGCTCTCCTATAAATCAAGTTAAGCATCATCGGGGGGGGGGGGGGGGGGGGGGGTCACATCGTGGACGGGTGACCACAGATCTGGGTACAATTCCAGCACCGCAGCACCAGTGTGTAGGCCTTTATTTTATAAGTGTCAGACGCTTTATATACACCTTGGTGCTAAAATAAACATTAAAAATGTCCAGTCATGCACCATGACTTAATGAGCGAATTTTCAAAGAGATCTGCGTATTATTGGCTTGAGAGATAGCGCTTTAAGCGTACAGCAATTGTTGTTATGTACATTTTTGTCATATTATCATGTAAGAGGGGGGTAAAATGGAAAAACACGTTTTTATGCTTTTTGACCCTAAATAGAATGGTCTAAACGGATGGAAACAATTTTCAAAAATTTTGAAGCCATTGTAATTGCTTAATTTTCTAGGAAAACTCGCTAACAAGACTACTGATGAGATTAGCACTAGACTCATCATGTTGGGTAGAGCGTGCTGTTACTTGATACTATTCACGTCCAGAATATTGTCTAGTCACAATGATAAAACTCTTGTTGGGGAACAACAGTCTCTCCACCAATGCACTTTGCTTTAACTCACCTAGATAAGGCTGCAAGCGTAACTACACACTAATACAGTCGACAAATTAGTCACTAGAAACCGGGTTTTTCCTGCCCTGACCTCCTTCAACAACAATATCGAGTAGAAAAGTAAATATTTTGAAGAGATAAGAAACAGAACAGTGTAACAGTAAGTGTCAAATCTAGTCTTGTTGACTCATCTAGCTCAACACAGCCTCAACACAATGCTAACAGTGACTCAGCCACTTTCCTTTGCTTCCTTCCTTCTGTATCATATTCAGTGGCGTAGCTAGGGCATTAGGAGCCCCCTCCACGGACTATTTGGGGGCCCCTCGCCAAAAAGAACCTTACGGTTCAGAACTGAATGGGGCCCTCTGACAATGGTGTAGAAGTGTGATTCCAAGTTAGATTTGATTATGCTCTAAATATCATTTCATGTTTTGAATTTGGGGGCTCGCCCACACTGCGGGCTCATATTTACGCCACTGATCACTGATCACATTATACAGCATAGCCTACACGACACTACTACCTCACCTTATATATAAACTAACCGGTAAAAATAACGCCTCAAGAGTTTCAAATAAGATTTAAAAAAATTCTAAATCGGGGCGTGTCGGCACTTTTCCTTACCAAATAATACCAAAATGGCGGCAGATATTCAGCTGAATATAGAGGGAAATACTATTTAGACACGTCGTACAGAATCGCAATAATGCTTAAATATATTATTTAAATATTATTTAATTTTTTGAAGTTAATATACACGACTTACAAATACAATAATATTATAATATTAGATAATAGAGTTTTTGTTCAGCATCACAGAAAGTGATTAATAATATACAAACACCACGACAGCCATGAAATATAAAAACATTTTAAATATAAACCTTGTTGTGCACAAATGTGGACTATTTATGTATTAAACCTACGAGGTTCTGAACGTGCTCAAGGGGAATACCAGCCGTTGTGTGTGTCAGTGTTATTGTTATTATTAAATTGCAGCATGCTGCACAGTAAGTGCTACTCGTGGTTAAACGTCACAATAACATTTACAAATTACATAACAATAAAACATTTAATATTAAAACTTAATACATTTGTTAATCGATAATTATTTACAAGGCCAAGTACCCACTAGGCGATATTACCTAAATAATAATTAGTGAGCCAATCATTAATATATTAAATATATTTGATCAAGGTAGTACATTTACTACGTGGATATCGACGTTACCTCTCAGTCTCAGAGGTCAACTATTAATTATTACTTTGCAACAACTGCGTGCATCGGTGTTGAACCATTCTTCTAATGCTGGGATGCTCTTCTAATGCTGGGATGCTCTTCTAATGCTGGGATGCTCTTCTAATGCTGGGGTGCTCTTCTAATGCTGGGGTGCTCTTCTAATGCTGGGGTGCTCTTCTAATGCTGGGGTGCTCTTTTAATGCTGGGATGCTCTTCTAATGCTGGGGTGCTCTTCTAATGCTGGGGTGCTCTTCTAATACTGGGGTGCTCTTCTAATGCTGGGGTGCTCTTCTAATGCTGGGGTGCTCTTCTAATGCTGGGGTGCTCTTCTAATGCTGGGGTGCTCTTTTAATGCTGGGATGCTCTTCTAATGCTGGGGTGCTCTTCTAATGCTGGGGTGCTCTTCTAATGCTGGGGTGCTCTTCTAATGCTGGGGTGCTCTTCTAATGGCCGTAGCATATGGATTAAGCAATCGTAAAATAAGTTTAATGAATGATTTGTAACTTACGTTAATCTAATCAGTAGCTCAAGTTAAGATTGTGTTGACTGACAGAGCGAAACCGACAAACTTGGCTTCCGTTTGTCTTTTGAAACAATCAGTCGGGAGGAGAAGAAGAAGAAGAAGAAAGGAAACGGCGAGATTTTCTTGTCTTTCGGTTTCTTCCTGTTTGAGTCTTTCTTTACTTCGACTTGCTCTGTTTTCAGGCTTTTCCCCTTAAAGGTCTACGTTTAGGCTTTTTCATTACGACTCTCTTGAAACTTCTTTTTTCGTTGTTTTTTTTCCGATCGGTTTTTCTTTGCAGCGGCAACTCTGTCGTTAAGGCTGTAGAGGGCAGTGCTCGGTAAAACTCAACCCCAGTTCGAATTTATCGAGGATGTTAAAAAGCTGTCGAGTCTGTTAGATCGGCTGTTCACGCTGTTAGTCGAATGAGCAGCTCTGTAACGATCGTGCCAATCTGATTCCCTAAGCTTGGTGGGACCCGCTAGTCGAGACTTAGTCAGAATTGATGTGACAGTGACTTTGCTTTAATCGCACCAACTTGCCCGCTTCCAAGGAAATGGTGCAACCAATGAAATTAGTTCGCTAAATTACTTTGAGGAGACCGACATCGTTACGATTAGAAATGCAAGTGAGGAAGGTAGTGCTTACCATCAACCATAATAACAATCGAATATCTGTACCCAAAACCATTAATTTCTATATGTAGACTTACTATTTCTATATGTAGACTTAATATTTCTATACATGTAGACTTACTATTTCTATATGTAGACTTACTATTACTATTTGGTTGGCAGAATTTTTATTAGAATCACAATTACTAAAGGAAGAGGTGGAAGAATTCACTAATACAGCGTTATAAATAGCGTGAGAGAGGCGTACGTGGTACGTGGTAAGTGGTAAGAGTTAGCATTGAAAGGAAGGCAGCTGTAATAGCACTCCAGGTCGTACTAAGACTACGCTTCCATCAGTGGATGGGTTTGGACCAAAATCGGTCGGCCGAATGGCTTTTATTTTGTCGTCGGAACGTAGTGGTTACAGTGTGTGCGCATTGTCATTCCAAGTTTGCTTTTGTGTACCAGCGCCGATGGAAGCCATAGATGATTTTTATTATCTTGAAATTCCTTTATTAAAGTTATTATTTTTGAAAGGCGGCGGTCTAACAGAACATGTTTCGAATTGTCTGCTGCCAAGTACAATAAAGGAGAGTGTCGAATGTTATTCCCAAACCTTACAAGGAATTCAAAAAGGTTTCACGAGTATTTTATAATGTCACCAGAAACGTATAAATTATAGTTTTCCGTGTTCCATAACCACTTGTTTCTAAACGCCACACTGATTCATTTTCGACACCCGTTGTACTAAAAAGTAAAAAAAAAAAAACACGCGTGAAGAATCAAAACGGGTTGAAAGATCTACTTGATGGGACGAGTTAGTGGGTACACGGACGACGGAAGTACCTGCTTCATATGACACGAGAAAAGTTGGTCCCGAAACAACTTTTTTGAGGGGCGGCGCCCAAGGGAACGGCTGTGTTAAGAATGTGTAAGAATAAAGACGGAGGCATGTGCAATGTTTACGTCTGTAACAAGTCTTTCTCTTTACTTGAAGGAAAAGTAAAAAAGATTATAATTAGTAGGAAGGAAGGAAGATGTCAAGTAGTTTGTAAGAGCAGTAAAACTAGGTTCTAATTACTGTTGTGTTAGTGAACAGAGCTGCTCTTACACTGCTCTTCTTTGCTTTCCCATTATCTTTACTTTCCGTTATACTCGTGTATGTAAAACATATGCTGTAGAGTATTGCAACTAATTTGTTTAAACAGAACTCTTACATTCATCTTGATGCAAGTATTTACACGCGAAAACCCACCAATACTTTACATGATATTTAAACATCATGTAAAACTACTTAATGTAGTTAAATTACACATAAACACTGAATTATAAAACATAGTATTGATCAAATTCAATGGAATTTGTACATTTCCAAGTTTCGTACTAAAAACAACTCAAAAGTTTCATCACATCTTTATTTAATTCAGCAAAATGTAAGCTAATACTAAATAAACAAACACAAATAACGGCGCTCTAGGCGTCCCAACCCCAAACATACAAAGTCACTACATATTATCATAACCTTCCCCCGTAATTATTTGAAAACATTTGATGAAAATGTCGACGACATATTGCATCCCTGTCCGTTTGAATTAAGTAATCAAGCACTCCATTATTCGTTTCGTTGCCAAATTCCTATTTCCCATATTAGTTTACATCATTTCTAAATTCTCTCCCTTCTTAACATTCCCTTCTTGTTGTGGCATTTGTTCTGCAGGAGTTCATTTAGGTGTTATATTCTGCCATCAAATCTAACCGTGTCCAAATGTTCTAAACCAAAACTAAAAAGGTTGTCGACTCACCAGTGGAGTTCGGCGCTTTTCTCACCTGAATTAATCTTCTGACAAGTTTTTTCTTGGCGGTTACCGTTCTTCTCTTCCTTGGCTTTAAAATGCGTTTTAAATCGTTTGAATAAATCTCTCTGGTTGTCAGTTTGGGGAAAAGGAGCTGTTCTTCGATGAATAGTTTCGCGATGTTGATTTTTTTTAAAAAGACTGAGAAAACTAAAAAGTCACCGTAATAAAATAGTCTTTAATAAAGCAGTCAACTTATGTTATCTTGGTTTGGAATTACGTCGACCTATCTACTAAAACTCCTACAGTAAAAATATGAAGACCCTTATATCGGCCTTGCATAGTTCAAATGAACTCTCGGCCGGCAGTCCATTTGCTTCTCTCAAAGAATCCATTATATCTTTCGTGCATTTTGTTTCGACCAACTCGGCTCGACTGCTCTACGTCCCATTCAATACCTTTCGACAAGAAATAACTGCTTGCTAGTGCTTTCATCGAGTACATTCCATTACGTCCGTCGTGTAGTCCCTCTAATACCTCTTTTTTCAGTGACTCCGGTCCGTAATCCTGATTCAGGTCGATTCGTTATCTTTGTACCATACCCATATTAAACTATTCCCAGATTCCAAACGAGTTAAAATGTCCGTCAAATCTCATACTGAAGTAACTGTTTATCGGCAGCAATACCCGACACAGTCCAACAAGAGGAAATTAGTTGAAAGCAAACGGTCGGCAGATGAACCCATCCCGCCACCACAACCCCATCCGACGCTTTCACAACATCACCACAGTTAAATAAGTTATAAATATAGGGTGGTGATTAGACTTGCGGTGAACTTCCTTCAATTACATCTCGTGTCAGGTAGCATCCCCCCCCCCCCTGCCAGTCCACGTGTCGATACCAACTAACCCTTCAAATATTCCACGTATCCTCCTCCCGCGGGTCGTTTGCAGTCACCGCAGTATACAATTCGTTATCCACAGTGCAGTGATGCCACTACCACCCACGTGTCTAATTAGAAGATAATTGGTAATTATACAATTATACTGGTCTTGAAATTGGAGTTTACTCTGACAGCGTGGCAAAAAGGGAGGGGGGGAAGCAAATGAGAGCGCCAGATTTTTACGTCTAGGGGGTGGGAATTTGCCAAACAAAAATGTCAGTGGCCTGTCAAGTGCCTCCTAGTGGCTTTATTTTCTTCCTCACAACAGGTTGACAAATCTGAGCTCTATAGTCAGACTATATTGCAGGTCACAGCAATAATAACTTTAGAATTAACAAGAAAAATCGTTTGTTCCGAGAAAACTTTGTTATTTACCTAACATTACTTGCCTTATCATTAATGATGAAGATAAACAAATAAAGTTAGTAAATAACAAACATTCTTATCAGTTAAATTAAACAGTATATTGTGACGAAATATATATAAACTACAGACCGGTCTCCGCTACACTGTCATCGTAAGTGCTCTCATGTTGTTCGGGACAAACAGTTATTTAACTTTATACTTTACCTTATTTAATTATGCATCATTTTATGTTAATCACAATACGATTTGTTTGAATCAACACAACACTTCCGTCAACTTCAAATACATGAACTTTACTGCTACGATATTTGTTGACAAATAATGTAAAAGGATCGTAAATCGGCATAACCTGTTCGATGCAACCTCCTTCGCTTAATCGTGCGTTCAAAAAGGCATCACTCTACTTGCGCTTGTGCTTGATAATAGAAGTAATTAATAATGGGACGGAATGCTTATTGCATGCAGACGATTTGCAGCCGTCCAGAAGACCAGGTCGTGGAGCTCAGCGCGCTTTGCTTGACAACATTGCGCACAATTCATCTTGATCATTTAATTTAAAAATAATTGCTGGTATCCAACTTACCCAAATTATAACTAACTTACTCTAATTATCTGCACAGACAGACTCGAGCTCAGCAAGCTGAGGCCTGCACAGACAGACTCGAGCTCAGCAAGCTGAGACCTGCACAGACAGACTCGAGCTCAGCAAGCTGAGGCCTGCACAGACAGACTCGAGCTCAGCAAGCTGAAGCCTGCACAGCCAGACTTGAGCTCAGCAAGCTGAGGCCTGCACAGACAGACTCGAGCTCAGCAAGCTGAGACCTGCACAGACAGACTCGAGCTCAGCAAGCTGAGGCCTGCACAGACAGACTCGAGCTCAGCAAGCTGAGGCCTGCACAGACAGACTCGAGCTCAGCAAGCTGAGGCCTGCACAGACAGACTCGAGCTCAGCAAGCTGAGACCTGCACAGACAGACTCGAGCTCAGCAAGCTGAGGCCTGCACAGACAGACTCGAGCTCAGCAAGCTGAGACCTGCACAGACAGACTCGAGCTCAGCAAGCTGAGACCTGCACAGACAGACTCGAGCTCAGCAAGACTCGGCTACACAACACATCTCACTCAAATGTTCAAATCAAAAACACCCCCAGGCCCCAGGTAAATTACAAAAACTTACTTCTCCCTACATTTCCAAGGTACGTCTTTCCAGAAACTATTTCGATTGAAATAAAAAAGACATATTATACTTGTAAATAAATATACTTATATGTATGATAAGATAGAGAGGAGAAAATTTCGAAAAAGAGAAAGTTATTGATAAGTCCCCAACTTATTTTTCCAATGTTATTTAATTAAGCTTATGTATGTGTATAATATGTTTATCGTAGCATCATGATTTTTAGAAATCTGGTTCAGCTCAGATGAGCTGTATCTTTTGAAAATATTTAACTTTAAAAAAAAAAAAAAAATCAATGTTTTTAACTCTAACGGTAAAACTACCTAAAAATAAAAAAACAAAAACCAGAATTATCTAGTTGGAGAAAAGTTTGGCTTAACATAAAAAAATTTAAAAGTGGTTCTGATGGTAACACTGCGAGTAGAAAAGGGGGGAAAGAGTAAAGAGAAGTCGGTTGGTAACACTGTAAGTTAAAAAAATTCCTCGAGAGAAAAGGTAAAAAGTTAAAAAATGTATTTTGAACAATGACGGATGAATGGGAAGCACGTAAAAGGCATTAGCTTGCCCCCCCCCCTGCCTCCAGTCAGGCTTTACTTAATAAAGCTCGGGGTAAGTACCCGGGGGTGGCAACACTGCTTCCCCCTCCCTCACCAATACCAACCAGCTTTACAACCTGGTTACCTCCCCCCCTCGTCTACTTAGTAAAAATAAGCAAATATAAATGGTTGTATGTTGAAGATTTGTCACTCCCTCACTCCCTCACTCCCTCGCTGTAACTTTTCTTTTAGAAGGAGAACTCGAGGCTTCAAGAGAAAATGAAATAAATTATCTTTTAAACTCGACAAATTACAAACATTTTTTAAATCAACTGAAAAGAAATACGGCTGCATTTCTTCTAACATTATAAAAGAGGATCGAGTGAAGGTGAGAGGTTACAGGTTCGAGTCCCACCGAGGTGAAACATGTTTCTCGTCGAGTAGACGTGTTGCATTCCCCGCCACGTATTAAATCTAATCTTCTATTATCTTCAGCCTCTAAAATATATTATTAAGAGACTACAGAGTCAATAGAATACATATTTAGAACGTAAATACATATTTAGAATATAAATACATATTTAACTGGCTCTGAAAGAGAAATGTAGCCAGTTTCAACTTGTCATTCACTAAATTCCGGATCGTTTATTTTATTATTAAAAAAAAAAAAAATTTAAAAGGAAAGAAAAGAAGTAAAGTGTGGGCGAGGTCAGAAGCAGCCCCGGGAGCGGAAGTTTGCCGCCCCGGGAGCGGAATTTTGCCGCCCGCGCCCCGAGTTCTGCAACAGCTCCGGTTTAGGACAGTGTTACCCCCCGGAGGCTTTTTTCATTCTTTTCCTAACGACTTAGTAATTTATACTGAGTTTCGAACTTCCCCCGCCCCCTTCTTACTATCGATTTTAATTCCCACTCCTGGAATTTTTCCGGCAAATTCTTCCTTTTTTTCTTTTTTATCTTAAACATTAAACAGAAGCGAAAACTTTTTTAAAATTCACTATTTACTAGGCACTGAAAAAAGAAACTTTTTTTGGGGAGCCCCCCTCCCCAAAAAAAAGTTTCTCTCCCATCTATAAAATTTTCTCATTTCTTACAAAATATGCGACGTATGAAGCATTGCTTAAAACCCGTTTGTTTTTTTTGTTTACAAAGAATAACTGTGATTTAGTTTCACTTATTCTTTGATTACTTGAGTAAAATAGAGGGAGGTCACGAAAACCGAATTTTTAAGGACACCTGGCCCAAAGATGAACCGGTACAAAAAATTAAACCAAATATGCCACGTACTATGTACTCAAGCCGTACTATGTTCTGAGGTAGTTTTATGTACTCAGGCCGTACTATCTTCTGAGGCAGTTTTATGTACTCAGGCCGTACTATGTTCTGAGGCAGTTTTATGTACTCAAGCCGTACTATGTTCTGAGGCAGTTTTATGTACTTAAGCCGTACTATGTTCTGAGGCAGTTTTATGTACTCAGGCCGTTCTTCCCACTGGACACAGATTCCTTACAAAAATGAACCCATTGCTATTCTTAATCTACTTAAAAAGAATTTTGAAATGATATGTAACAAGGCATTTTATGTAACATGCCGTATAAGCATAACATTTTATTTTGACATCTTCATTTCGGTCATATTTCTTTTCCAATATGCCGGCAAAAAATGTAACAATGTTAAAATGACAATTAAATATTCTTTTCTTCCTCTTCGACACCTTAAAAACCATGTATAAATCATATCGGGCTCACTGCAAATATGTTTTTAGAGGTGCGCTATATCGGCACCATCTATACATATCAAGTTAAAAGTGTCCGCAGTTATTTGGAATGCCGAGTTGTACCTGCGAGACAAACAAACAAATCCCGAGACTGTGAAGTGAACGACTCACTGCGCTGTTGCAAGATATCGGGAGAACTGTGAACCCTCGCTTTGCCAACTCATCACAGCAATCCTTCTCAAGGTCACTCATGATAACATGCTGATAACTCACATCCTGAGCAACTCCCTTGAGAACGCACCCAGTGATGGATTCGAAACCAGGGCGTTCGCTTTCACTAAGTGTAGACAGCGGTCTGGTGAGCCACATCTAGATGTATTCCAATGTGGTCAAGGCAACCCTAGCCCATCGAGTTATCGTTCATTAGTTTTACAAAATGTTAAAAATCTATAAAACCGTAACCATTTTTTTTTTTTTGGAACGAAGATCCTTATGGCACGTTCTGGAGCCCGGGAGTGAATAAAAAAAAACGACCAAAATCATCGTCACGAAATCTACCGATGACGATAACTTGAGTAAAAGATGACCGAGTTACTTGAAACTTGGTGCACATGTTCATTTTACCAATGCCCAGGCTGAGTTCGTTGGAAAAACGTTATCCGCCCAAGCGTTCACGCGAAACGCTCGCGTAAAAGTAAGCTTCAAAAAGACGGGAAAAAATGTTATTATGGAAGCCTGTTCCTTGACTTGTTTATTTTTGTTATATGTCAAAATGTCACTTGGTTTTGTAAATATTGAAAATATAATCACGGTCTTGTTAAAAGTAAAATTGATCTGTGCTGACGCTTATTTCAATATATTAGGTATATTATTATAATACTGCGTATTTAATCCAAGAAAAATTTCTAACTTCATCTATTTAATGAGACAAAAAACTTTTTTAAATATTTTTTTTTAGTAAAACGAACACCGACACTGTTATGAAGTGATAAAGATCGCTAAATTTATTAAAGTGGACCCAAACGTTTAAAATAAAGAAAACAACGTTTTTACCGATATCTTCCGTTCTAACGTAACGATTTTAATAAAACTGCTTACACATTGTCTAAAGTACAATTGAAACAGCCATGTAAAATTTCAACCGGATTCAAGCAGAAGCTTTAGAGTAGGGAAGAGATATATTTTATAATATTTTAAATTAGTAGGCCGGGTAGGTAGAAAACAGTCCTATTTCAATCCAAACTCCTTTAACAAACATACTCTTTCACTATAAACTCATCATGATCAACATGTTTCTTATATTCAATATATATTTATAGTAAGACGCTTGCTTTAATTATACAAATAATGATTTTCTTTTAATTTTTCCTTACCTCTGCTTGGTACAAACAGTTCGTTACTTTTAATTTTGTCTCTTTTCTAAATCCGCCATGTATAAGTAGTTAGCAATGTATACGTACTTAGCATTGTGATTTTATAATTTATATTTAATGAAAAATGTAAGGAACTTCGTTCCTACCGGGTGTCCCGCGACACCACACGTATTTTTTAATTTACTTGTAATAAGAATTTGATCAAAAACGAGTAAAAAGAATCGAAACTTTCAACTCGATGATAAAATAATTGGATAGGCGTGAAGTCTCACGTAAAAAGGGTTTCGTTGGTATCGTGAACATAAAATTAGTGTAAGGGGGGGGGGGGGGGGGGGAATTTGTATGTTTTTGACAAAATGGCGCAGAAAAATTAACACTATCCACAAGTGTTATATATATTTGTAATCTACTCTTCAATACCTTTCATGTGATACCCCACTCAAAATTTTAAATTTTTTTTTTTTCGCGTGACGAGAATTCTTCGCCATTTTGAATTTGAACAGCTGATAATTTTGAGTTCTCTATATTTTTCCTGCGTGCGCGTCAAAACGATCTTTAATACTGGAAAGTTTCATGTTTGTATCTCTTTTGATTCAAAAGTTATTGGAACCGTACAGAGTGACAGACAGACAGACACAGGAACGAAACTATAAGGGTTTCTTTTTTTGGTTTTGCCAACGAAACCCTAAAAACAGGAAATGATTGAAATGGATAGTAAAGAAAAATCAATTTGTACGAACCGACTGACTCCCTGATAAGAAATATCAAGAGGAAAATGCAGAAGAGGGGGGGGGGGGAGTAAAGCTGATAACGCATCCAGAGATAAGAGTTAACAACAAGCCAAGCCCAAGTTGCCCCGTCAACCCCCAGGACGCTTTATTTGTAGTCATTATACACAAAGAAACTTGACTCAAAATGTTATTAAAAGAAGCTAATCAACTGTTTGAGACAATGCGTTTACTTTCTCATGTACGTGGTAGTCATGTGTAGAGATAAAGTGTGTCGGCTCAAACAATATTAGATTTGGATATTTTTACGGATTTATAGGTTGTGAGGGGTCAAACAAGCAAACTGTGAAATGGTGTAGACGCGTAGAAGCCAAACAACTCGGCTCATTTCCATTAAATTTGCCTCCATCTTCAGAAAAATCATACCCCGAGGCCAAATGAAATTTAGCAATTAATGTGATGGAACAACCACGCATGATTAGAAATATATAGACCCCCTCCCTTCATGTTAATATTTATACTTGTTCCATTATGGCACCGATGATGGCCTCATATAGACTCACTGTACCTACGATAAATATTCCTAGATTCATTGATAAGGTACCTACGATAAATATTCCTAGATTCATTGAAAAGGTATCTACGATAAATATGCCTTTAAACTAAGTAAGTTTGTGGGAAAGATGCCTTCTACACAATTCAACATGTTGGGAGCTAGTTAAAGGAGGCTAGAAGTGGTCAGAGATGGTTAGAAGTCGTTGGAGATGGATAGAAGTGGTTAGAGATGGATAGAAGTGGTTAGAGGTGGTTAGAAATGGTTAGAGGTGGTTAGAAGTAGTGAGAGATGGTTAGAGATGGATAGAAGTAAATAGAAGTGGTTAGAGGTGGTTAGAAGTGGTTAGAGGGGGATAGAAGTGGTTTGAGGGTTGGAACGCCTAGTTAATTATACATTATGCAAGAGGATGTAGCTGTGGTAGTTTGTATTAAGGACGTGCAGTGGTTTGTTAAAGTGAAACTCGGTCGGGTGTTCAACAACCCCTGTTTCTTGTTAGTCCGGCGTTGCCCGAAAAACTTATTTCTTTTGAAAATGAGGGTCGGACTTTTTTCTTTTATATCTCGTTTCCCACATTCAGACCCGTAAAAAAACCCTCTTCTTCGCTTCCATCAGTCTTCTCGAGGCGAGCACGAGAAAAACAGCTCTAAACGGATTTCCACTCGGTTTGAGGGCTCGTCTCGAGTCACTGGAAAAAAAGTTTCCCATAGAAGTATGTATGAGGGGTTTTTTTCTAGAAGTTTGAGAGGTGCGGGCCGACGGGAGAGAGGGTGCGAGACTAATCTTAGAGAAGTCGTGAAAAAAAGGTTTGCAGGGTTGTGAGATAGAGGGCTAAGGACCTCTACACGCCTGAGATGAAGGACCGACATTACAGGGGCACGAGATACGTGCTCCCTTGTATACGAGCACACCGGCGTGAATATACAAGCACACAGTGGCGTGGTCCCCCTAGTGGAGGGCAGGTATTGCTCGCAAGGGTGATGCTTCAGACATACCGAGCTTTGCATTAACTTTGAAATGGGGGAGAGCAGATAAACGCTGCCTCAATCAGCAAATAGGGTTCCGACTCTCTCGACCATCCAAGCTTAACTCACCGACCATCAGAGGCAGCTTCCACGTCACATGATGTTCGACGCCCTACGTCACGTCACATGATGTTCGACACCCTACGTCACGTCACATGATGTTCGACGCCCTACGTCACGTCACCCAAACAAACGTAACCTAATTAAAGCGGTTGTTTAAAGTAGAGGGGATAATTATATCCTGCACAGACCAAATCAAGTAAATACGGATTATATAATATGAATTTGAGTTAATACGTTATAGATTTTGTTTTTGTTACAGCTCAAAATTTACTCTAAATAGTCTAAAAGCACCAAGTTATTCTTATTTAGATGGAATACGACAGTATTACTTAGTCAAATACAACAGTATTACTTAGTCAAATACAACAGTATTACTTAGTCAAATAAGCGCAACCCAATGATTTGTATAGGTCGGCATAGACAAATATTACGGAGTTACGGAATTATATTTTTAATCATATTTTTATGGAAGTATATTTTTGAATTAGGGCTGTAGCGCTTATTATCCAGGTAATGGATTGTTTCTAGAGTTGTGATCGGTTGCGAGGTTACAGGAAAGTAAAGGAAGCAGCGTCATCATTGCCAATATAATACTTTGGTTTAAAGTCTCCCAAGTCTAAACTTGCAACACACAAATCCGTTTTACACACACACATCGACAAACATGCCGCCAAACTAATCGTCTTTTTTTATTTTAGTTTTAATCTTAAAAACTAATCGTCCGATTTTCTGGAAATTCGGATGGTAGCTGATAATCAGCCACCGCTTGCGCACATTTAATAGAAATAAATGTGACACCTCCAGGGATCGAAACAGATTCAAGAAACCTCCCTTTCAATACCCAGTGGGATCAAATTATTTTATTGTGATGCGACCTCTCGTCCGAAAATAGGATGTGAGCAAGCTACGTGCCACAGTAATTTCCTCACTTTTTTATTGTTTCGATATATATATATGTGCCACGCAAGCGTGACACATAGGAACTGTTCCAACATCAGACATTACGTCACAAAGATGTTGGCCCGCTATGTCCTGCATCGTTTCGTCGCGTCCGACTCATCAGGGGCCCGACGATGCCCACCCAACTCTGGACCTATACCAGATTAAGAAGATCAACAGATATAGGGCTTATCAGAGACGAGCGTGCTCTCATACCGCCATACTTGCTTGGCTGGCAAAACACAACAGCAAAGTAATACCATGTCTGCACACTGCAATAGGCTACACAATTTGTGAGAGACACCAAGGGATTTGCCACGCAAGCGTGACTGATGAGTCGGACGCGACGAAACGATGCAGGACATAGCGTAAAGCCGAGCCAACATCTTTGTGACGTAATGTCTGATGTTGGAACAGTTCTATATATTTGGATTATTTGGATTATTGGACAGTTCTATATATTCTATACAGTTGGAACATATATATATATATGCTCTCAAAATATTCGTATAGTATGTCAATTTTTGAAGGTGTTTCTAAGCAATAGTTATATTTGGAACTACTTTTAATAATAAAAGTTAATAAAAGTCTTTCTTCAAAAGTTTAAAATCACATCTTGAAATATAGTGAAGAATATATTGAAGTGTAAAAAAAAATTTAATTAATTAATTTATAAAATTAAAAACGGTTGAAAGTGAAGTTTGGCTCTCATTTGATTTGCCTGGTTGCAAGCTAAAGAGTCATTCTCAAGTTTTTTGTCCTCTGTTTCGTAATGTATTTTCACCAAGTTACAAGCTGCGGGTGACTTTAAGTAAATTTGAAGTGTAAAGTTAAAGCAGAATAAGTTTCGTTACTTTACAGTTTGTTTAACTGAGTGAGGGGGGGGGGGGAGAGATGGAGAGATGGGGGGGGGGTCTAAAACCACAACTAATCCTCTTTAATTTAAACATAAGAATGAAATTAAATTGTACAACCTGTTCAACTTCACTGTGAACTACCACCGAGAAAACACGTTTCATTTAAAAATTACATTTGAATATTTTATATTTTTATTTATAGATATAAAAGAAACTACTACTACTAACTAAAACTACTGTTAGAACTAACCTAGCCAATCACAGTGCCGGACGAGCCTAATCTAGTTTGAGCCTAAATATCGCATCATACGTCACCCCACACCTTCAGATACATCTACAGCTTTCTTACCAGATAATTAAAACTCGAGGGAAGGAGCACGTGAATATTCCCGGCAATATCCTGCTCGGCGTCACTCATCCCCACAAATCTTTCCATGTGTTGAAAGGAGATGCCGTGCAAACAAGACCGGCCGTCGTGAAATACTTTTTCCAGCTGCAGGTGATAACGAAGAGGCTGTTCTAGAGTATTTGAATGACAATTTTAGATCCGGTCTTAGAAGAGCTTCTTGAGCGTTAGATATTTCAACATCCACAGTTCAGAGAGTTTTGGAAAACAATCATTTTCCGTACCACGACACCCCAGCGCAAGAACTGTTGGAGACGGACTTTCCTAGTAGACTGAATTTTAGTCATGGTTCCTCCAAAGTGATTTAACATAAAAGGTTTTATGGAGCGATGAGTCTACTTTCACCCGGACCGGGGCTGTAAACTTCCACATCACTTCACACGTGGGCAATTTAAAATCCACATAGTCCCAGGCCGAACTCCTATCAGCATCAGTCTTCTCTGAATTTTTGAGAAAGAACGATCGGCACGTACATTGTAAGTCTTTACTTTTCCACGAACCAGTGAACGATAACATTTCATCGTTTTCAGATGATTGCGTATACTTCATGGAGGATTTACCTGTCGGTTTAAGAAGCGACATAACGTTCCAAATGGACGGCTGCCCGGCACACTAACCCATAAATGCACGGAACCGGGTGGATCAAAATTATCCGGGGAGGTGGATAGGGCGTGGCGATCCTATTCACTGGCTTCTACGCTCGCCGAATTTAACTCCGATTGACTTTTATCTCTGGGGAACTGTGAAAAGCCTGGTCTACGATACAGTGGTGGACTCTGGGGAGGAATTAATCCAGCGAATAATCTGACGCGATAAAAAAGTTGAGGAAATAAGAACCGACAGCATCGAGCAACGCTGCACAACATACCGCAATCAAAATGGAGGCTATTAAGTGTGAATAAGTGTGGTTGAGCATTACTGAGTATTGAGCTCGAAGATTGTAAACATACACTTCCCGCTCGTCCGCATATGTACCCCAGATATTTGTTTAGTTAAATTTGAACACCCATCGTCACCATGCAGCATAGCTTGCCTTTGCGTTTCAAACCACCTCTTCTGAACTCTAAATAATGAATCAAATATAAACATTATATTTCCCAAATTACTATACGTTGAAATTTAAAAACATTTTCTTGGCAATAACGCAGCACGAGGATACAAAGTTGTATACGACACTGCCTTTTTTTTTTTTTTCTTATTTTTAAAGAACTCACAGGGAAGTACTTGCGTCTAAGTTCTTTTTAGCGTCTTGTAGATAATTAAGCATACCCGTTTTATATAATTATGATTTTTTTATTCGAACTCAGAGTCCCTGGTTCGATTCCCCTGGGAGTCACAATGTTTTTTATCGGTAATAAAAACAAGGTATATTAAATTTTTTCAGTAAATTTTCATCAACCCTCCATTAGGTATTAGCATGAATTATTTCAACATTTTAAGACCAGCCGTTATATAGTGGTTGGGGGAGAAGGACATTTTTTTGGGGGTATATTTCATCTCATAAACAGATCAAGAATGCAAAATTGAAAATAGCATTATATATATATATATATATATATATATATATATATATATATATATATATATATATACCTACTATTCAGCAGCTTTTATTTAATACCCCCCTCAAAATTAAAAAAAAATGTAAATTTTAGAGTTTACCACATTTTTGCGAATTGCGCGTGCGCATATTTAATTTTTATCTTCCGTATATTTTTCCTATGGTTGGGTTAAAAAAGTTGTGCCAGCGTTTTAAATTTCAGCTCTTTAGCTTAAACTGTTAGGGCGCTATGAACCAAAGAGTGACGGACGGACGGACACATCACCCTCGACTTGAGGGTTCAAGAAGTATCTAAGAAACCCTAGAAAGTTTTTAATATAGACCACAGGGAAAATATATATTAAATAAAAGCACCCTGTTTAACATCTGTGTGCAGCATAATTGCCAAGTCAGAAATAATAATAATAATAATAATAATAATATATATTTCCACAAAATTTGGTACAGGATCTGGTTACAATTGCATATAGAATCATTAAATGTGTGGACCCTCGGTAGTAAAAGATTACTAGAGTGAGGGCCCAGCCTTTGGCTTAGTAACAGTTATTTGGAAGATTTGAATGTAGTGCGAAACTATAATTAAAAAAAAAATATCATTTAAAATATTGATAACAAAATTATAAATTATAATTAGGTTCAAAATTAATAAATAATGTCTATAAAAAAATGTATGTGAAAAAATAATTTAACTACGAGATAATGACTCATAATAATATTCATATATATCTGCTGTAAAAATAAATTTTATAGAGAATAATTTTTTTATGTTTGCCTATCGTTTGAGAACATATTTAGTTAAGTAGAATTGAAGTATTGAGAATCAATCGATCCATACTATATTATTCATAATTTCATTTAATCGTTTTTTAAAATGTTTTTTATCTCTTTCCTCTCTAATTTTCTGGGGTAACTGGTTAAATAGTTTGGGCGCAATACAGGCAAAAGAGTTCTGTCTCTTAGCACTCTTACAACTCGGAATTACTAACTTATTTTGAGCTTTTCTCTTTGTGTTGTATTTATGATTTACATATATTTTATCTTCGTCAAAAAAGTAGAGTAATACTGATCGTTTGTATAAAGTATCAAGACTATATTAAACAAATATGTTTAAATTTTAAGATAGCTTATTTTTTTACGTACTTCGGGATGTACTATCACAAATATTTATTACCCGGGTAAACTAACAGTCTATCTAAGGAATTTGTAAGACAGAACTTTATATTTATAGTTTTTCCTCTGTACTTACATTTGCGAGAATACGTTTTCTTTTTAATATGAATATTAGAGTTTCTTATGCAGTATTATTCTGCTGAAAACGTTTCGGAGACAAAAAATCTCGGTAATTCTACAAACATTTGTTCTGATGTAATAAAGCCCCCGGAGGTCCATCTCAGGAGAGTTAGTCCAACAAGGCAGTTCTAAGAAAACACTGATACGGTAATCTCGGGGTAAAGTACGGTAATCTCGGGGTAAAGTACGGTAATCTCGGGGTAAAGTACGGTAATCTCGGGGTAAAGTACGGTAATCTCGGGGTAAAGTACGGTAATCTCGGGGTAAAGTACGGTAATCTCGGGGTAAAGTACGGTAATCTCGGGGTAAAGTACGGTAATCTGTCTTACGATACTTTCTACCTTGCATCGTGTACCGTATCCCGCAGTACCGACTAGATCCCCCCTACCCGATAATAATTACTTGTAAAAGACGGTCTACTTGCTTCTAAGGCAGCTCGTCGCATCATTTAATATCTTATTCCGGACGTGAATCCCGCTTTTCATAGGATTTATAACCGCGATAAAAAGTCAAACAGAGGTAATGTTGGTCCCGCGGAACATTCCCCTGAGATTAGTCCCACCTACAAGGTTTCTAAGTTAAACATAACTACGAAGCTTGCAGCGGAATCAACTGTCAACTTGCCGGTAATCGAACCGAGCTTCTTACATTCAACCAAATATGCATCCTGTCTGTCTGTCTGTGTGTCTGTCTGTCTGTCTGTCTGTGTGTAACGTTTACGTGTCCGACGATAACTTGAGTAAAAGTCGAATGATTCGGTCGAAATTTGGTATTCGTGTTCCTTTCACTAATGCTCAGGCTAAGTTCGTTGGACAGCGCGATCCGTCCAAGAGTTCGCGCGCAACGCTCACGTAAACGAGAGGTTCAAATGTAAAATTGGTATATCAGGACGGGAAAAGATTCAATCATCACCTATTCGATGAAACGAACATTTTTTTCAAATAACATTTTATAGTAAAACCAACAACGACACCGCTATGAATTAATAAATATCGTTAAAACTATTAAAGTGGACCTTAGAGTTTAAAATAGAGTAAACAAAGTTTTTACCGATATCTTACGTTCTAACGTAACGATTGTAATAAAACTTCTTATTCATCGGCTAAAGCACAATTGTAACAGGCGTGTAAAATTTCAACTTGATTGATGCAGACGTTTTTGTGAGGTGAAGTGATACATTTTCTAATAGTTGAAATGAAGATGGCCGGAACATGTAGAAAGGCACCCTTCTCCACACCCACGGCTTCACGGCTCTCTATTACAATCATATTGTTTAACTACCAACTCATCATGATTAACTATCTGATATTGATAGCATTACTCTGGGTTCAATGACAGAGCCACGCGATGCCTAGTTATTGACTGTCGCACCACTACTAACCTTTCTTCTTGTTCTTCTCTCTGTCAAAGCACAATTTAATTAATTTTAACCAATGAGAGGCCGTGTTTAATCGATTAATACCAACATACGTATTAAACGGTGAAGCCTTTTAATACGTTTAGCCGCACTCACCAGAGTGTAGTCTAATTCTCTTCGGCTCGGTCCTTTATTTATTTTTTAAATTAAGTAAACCAAGTCAAAACATTCCGTACATTTATTTACTTACAACACAAAAAATAAATAAATATATTTAATATTGTAAGTTGTTTATGGAACGAGTAAAATATATTTCAAACTATATTTATTTTATAAAAAAAAAATCTAGGTAGCATCCAAGATTAAATCAAATATTTGTACTAAAATATATGATAAATACAGAATGCCGAAACTTAAATATTCCTCTCATCTTTTAACGTATTTTAACTAAAAAGTTACAAGCAAATTGTACATTACACGTCCAGTGCGGAAAGTAGCATTTTGCATGCGAGTGTGGAGTTTGCATCCGAGCCACAGCGAGGCTAGTAAAACCACACGAACACACCAAAATGCAGTTTTCGCACGAGTTGCATTCCGTATTTTATCTACTTGTTGGATTGAAATAATAAATACAGAAACAACAGTTAATTTAAATAAACTAACAGCAAATTAGTTTTGTTAAATGTAGACAAACACGCTAATCGTGCGATAAAGTGAATAATTCTGAAACGCTCATGTGTAATTAATAGAACTACGAAAAGAATCACTTTCTACGCATCTAAACAGAAATAAAATGTTCATAGTAGGTACAACATTGATAATGATCCGTAGAAACATAAACACCCGCGCGCAACAGGTGTTTATGTTTCTACGGATCATTATCACTTGTGTACTATGCACTAGGTATTTCTGTTATACATATTTTATCTTAAATATCTTGTAATGAAGACAATAATCATTTTACCTCCAGGCAGGAGAACAAGTTAACTGAACTGCCTGGTTTTTAGGGTTTTAAGTGATTTAACTGCCTGGCCGAGCCGCAGGGAGTTGTGGCATAACTCCCTGTTAATTCAGTGCAGCCAACTTAATTCTAGTAAAAGAACTGCGATAGTTAACTCCCGAGGCGGAGCCGAGGTAAACGTCATGGTTGCCTCGGCTCCGCCTCAGGAATCAACTTGATCGCTCAGGGTGCAATCACTTACTTTCCTCCCTTGGTGCGTAAATAACTATTAGTTGACAATTAGTTTTGCCTTATACTGTGCTTGTCGTTAATTAATTATGTCTGAAATGAGTATGTTAAGTGGAAAAGGAAAGCCGTTATTAGTAGTGGGTGGATTTAAATTTTGAAAAGATGGCGAAGTTCAGTGTGGTTTATCGTGACGATGTTCTAATAAAAACGCGAGTGGCCAAACTATTTTAAACAACCCATCAGTAGGCCATAATCACGATGCTCCAGCAGGAATTATTAGGCAAAAGATGTCAAATGCAAAACGAAAATGCTGTACAAGATAAAAGCTCGTCCTCCGAAAACGATCCGTTCTGAAATAGCATCATCTTCGAACGACGTTCAAGTAAGTGATGTTGATAGTTTTGGGCGAAGTATTTATAGAAAGAGGAGAACAGTGCTGGCTACACTGCCAAAAAATGGTACAGAAGTCCGCGAGGTCCTGAAATCAATGGACATATAAAGCCATAGAGATGAACCTATGGTCATGAGTCATGGTAAATGATCAAGTAAACAATATTGTTTGTTTCGGCACAGAAAATAACTTCAAATTTTTAAGTTCTACAAAAACTATGTTGGTCGATGGAACATTTGATTACTGCACAAAACATTTTACACAGTTATTTAAAATACGCATATTTTTTAAAATGGCCGTTATGTTCCTTTAGTGTGCGCTCTTCTTTCGTCTAAAACAGAAAAAAAAACTTATGAAATATTGTTCCTACGTTTATCCCAGCTCTGCGAATCCAAAGGCTTGACATTTCTACCGGAAATAATTGTAGCCTACTTCGAAATAATTATTGGAAATACTGTTACAACTGTTTGGCCTGCTTCATATATTGTAGGTTGTAGGTATCATTTAACACAGGCATAGCACCGCTATATTACTTCTCGAGGGATATCTACAGCTTATAAAGACAAATCAAGTGAAATGAGTAAATGGTTGAGGCTCATGTTAGGTCTGTCTTTTATCTCAAGCCGTGGCAGAGTCATTTATTTAAGATACACTTATAAATGCTTGCTTTTATTTGAAACACCTTTCTTTCCAAAAGTAACATATCTAGGAGTGCAACTACTATATTGTTCAATTTTGTTATGTGCGCAACTGCTATATTGGATTATGTGATAGCGCGCAACTGGTCGACAACTGACAGAAATGTATCGGAACATCTCCTAAGCTGGAGGACTGTTTTGTCTTGCACCTGTCTTTGCCTCGAGTGTGCGCGTGCGCAGTCCCATATACTGTATAATCCCTTATAATAGCGACAAAACTGTGAGCGGGCCAAAAGGCTGCAGTGTGCACTTTGCCTTACTCTTGCTGTAGTTTTTCAAAATGATAAAACGGAGGTAGAACTGTATTTAAAGGGAAATAATAATTAAAGAGTTAGTAGGTGTTTAAACATTCGACGAGGTGGTGACACTACTTCGTACAACAAACTTGACAAAGTACCAAGTTTTTCAATTACCCCCCCCCCCCCTTAATTCCACCCCCAAAGCTCCACATCCAGTATAACTCCGACTGTAAACAGAGATTTTTCCAGACTTGCAGTCGAACTTTTTCCGGTGGAAGTTTAGTGTTGAGGTAGTTTGAGAACAGCCAAGTTCCGGCCCGAGATCACAGAGAAACTGTTTTATACTTCTAATTAACACCCCCCCCCCCCCCCACACACACTGTTCCAGGGGCCTCATACAAAGCACAGCTCGTACAAAAAACTTTTCGTTTAATAAAATTGAAAATTTTCAAACCTTTTTCTAATTTCCCCTTGTTTTGTAGAAAAAGAAGTCCTAAACTGAACACCTCGTATTCATTTAGTTAACTGCCTTTATTCATTTATAAGTTTGTTGTATTGATTGAAGCAACTTGAGCCAGAGAGCTTGCTCTCAAACCAAAAAGTAGCCGAGAAGCAATTCTAGAGGACGAACCTGAATCTAGCGCAACTGTAAATGTCCCGTCACCGTTACCAAGTTAACACTTCATTTGCTTTTTACACGCTTATATTAACCTGCACTTACACTTGTTCCATTTTTGTAAGCTAAATTTGACAAACCACCTAGAACGCTAGAACATCAACTTTACTTCCCTACCACCTAGAACGCTAGAACATCAACTTCACTTCCCTACCCCCTAGAACGCTAGAACATCAACTTTACTTCCCTACCACCTAGAACCCTAGAACATCAACTTCACTTCCCTACCACCTAGAACCCTAGAACATCAACTTCACTTCCCTACCACCTAGAACCCTAGAACATCAACTTCACTTCCCCACCCCCTAGAACGCTAGAACATCAACTTTACTTCCCTACCACCTAGAACCCTAGAACATCAACTTCACTTCCCTACCACCTAGAACCCTAGAACATCAACTTCACTTCCCTACCACCTAGAACGCTAGAACATCAACTTCACTGCCCTACCACCTAGAACCCTCAAACTTGCACACTTCTAAATACAAATTAGCTAGAACATAGTTATCGAACAAAAAAATTACAAAATCCTAAACGCGCTTTTTTTTAAAAAAAAAAATTATTTGATCCTGTTATTTTTTATTTTATTTATTAATTTGTATCAATCTATAACTAAGTAATTCATTTATTAAATTACAATAATTTGTAAGTGTTTATGTACTTTGTTATAGATAATGTTTATGCACTTATAATACATACAAGTTATAATCTACTTATATCAGTGATGAAAACACGACGCACCAAATTGTTATAAAATTAAGATTTTAGCAACAGTACGACTTCTATAGGTAAATCTATCTGTTGATCAATTTGCTTAACATTTTCTCAAAGGGAAAAGTTATAAAGAGCGAAGAGAAACAGAATGGGAAATGTGTGTGAGGACGGGACTCGGTGCGTGTGGCACGGTATATCATTAGCCGCGGACACTGTGACGCCTCGTTAGCACGGACTGTGTGCCCTCCGACACATGTGTGCCGCTAAGGCTTGCTCTCCACTATTGATTCTGGCACGGACCCCTGCTTGTTATGTACTCGAGATTACAGCTGGTCGGTTTCTCACCTCTGAGGCCGGCAGTACTCCGGTACGACCTCTTCGTCCTCCTCCCACATCCCTACCAACGAGACCGAGACATCGCATCCCAAGTAATTCTCACTCCGCTAATATCTCTCTTTTCGTTTTCCCCGAGTCGGTAGTTTTAATTCGCGGACGTCGTTTTCATTCCACCCGATCATTTTTCAGAAGCTGGAGCTTGAAAAAAACAAACAGCCTTTTCGACTTTTTATCTTTTACCACCGTCAGACAAACTCTTCAGCTCCATTTTACTTTTTAATACGAAAAAAGCTCGCGAAATGAAAAAAAATAAAAAGTAGGAAAAACTATCTCTTGAATTTAAAACTTAAAACCTGAGTGAAGTAACGATACGACTCAAACACCCATTCCAACTCAGTATTCGTAAATGAAGATCTGTCAATTGTTGTGGCACATAGCTTCCTCCGGTATCATTTAAAGACGGCTTGCTTTTATGCGCATTGCCGTCTAATTTATTTATCCACAAACCCTTTTCTTTTTTTTTTTTTTTTAAAAATGTGCAAATTATTTTGTTATTTTATACTCACCTAAAATAACAACATAATTGAGCAATATTTAATGTGCGCAGACGATAACAATTATGATGAGATTATCTGTGGGCTACTTTCGACAAACCACTTAGATTTCTTTAATAAATCAAAATAGCACTCAAAAAGATACAGGATACAAGATACAGGATACAAGATACAGGGTACAAGATACAGGATACAAGATACAAGATACAGGATACAAGATACAGGATACAAGATACAAGATGCAGGATACAAGATACAGGATACTAGATACAGGATACAAGATACAGGATACAAGATACAGGATACAAGATACAGGATACAAGATACAGGATACAAGATACAGGGTACAAGATACAAGATACAGGATACAGGATACAAGATACAGGATACAAGATACAGGGTACAAGATACAGGATACAAGGTACAGGATACAAGATACAGGATACAAGATACAGGATACAAGATACAGGGTACAAGATACAGGATACAAGATACAGGATACAAGATACAAGATGCAGGATACAAGATACAAGATACAGGATACTAGATACAGGATACAAGATACAGGATACAGGATACAAGATACAGGATACAAGATACAAGATACAGGATACAAGATACAGGATACAAGATACAGGATACAAGATACAGGATACAAGGTACAGGATACAAGATACAGGATACAAGGTACATGATACAAGATACAGGATACAAGATACAGGATACAAGGTACAGGATACAAGATACAGGATACAAGATACAGGATACAAGATACAGGATACAAGATACAGGATACAAGATACAGGATACAAGATACAGGATACAAGATACAGGATACAAGATACAGGATACAAGATACAGGATACAAGATACAGGATACAGGATACAAGATACAGGATACATGATACAAGATACAGGATACAGGATACAGGATACAAGATACAGGATACAAGGTACAGGATACAAGGTACAGGATACAAGGTACAGGATACAAGATACAGGATACAAGATACAGGATACAAGATACAGGATACAAGATACAGGATAAAAGATACAGGATAAAAGATACAAGATACAGGATACAGGATACAGGATACAGGATACAAGATACAGGATACAAGATACAGGATACAAGATACAGGATACAAGATACAAGATACAGGTGTTAAAAAGAAAATCTCTTTGCACAGACACGAGAATAATTATGCGTTTCCTGACGACGTGCTCCGTTACTATTTAAAATCCCATATTTTTTACACCTTTACATAATTATTCGAGAAGCGATAACTATAAAGCCCAGTATACACCTAGCGACTCAGTAGTGCAGCAAGTGAATCTGGACAAGTCTAGGGGCTGCTGCTAGACATGTATAACTTGTTCCGGGACCGTCGCGTACGGCAACGTGACACACCGTGTTGACCAATATTTCGGCGTCGGTACGTGTTGCGACTCCCGAGCCGGTTTCTCTAGTGCTCACCATGAGATGAGCTTTAAAATAACGGAAGATTTCCCGGCCCTCCTGTCGTCAGAACGGCTGGAACGGTTTCCTTTGACACAGAGCTACCGTCCCAGAACCTTCCTCCGACCGTCTGCGAAAGGGGGTTTGAAATGGGCGGGAATCGTTCTCAGAACGTCTGAAACCCACGGACATCTTCTAGTTTTAATATTTTGAGAAGACGCACGACGACAGTAACGCCTCCCCCGGTCAGATCGCTTCTCACATCTTTTCTCCTAAGTAACGCTACGTCATTCAGGCGCAAGTTCGACGAGCAGAAAGAAATTCTTCGGGATATGTATCGTGTTGGATTTCGTTGCGAAGCCGGTTCAGATTTCCGTGTAGGTGTGGACACGCGACAGTCTAGGCACGATGTATCGCGACTGTACCCGTACCCGTACAAAACATTGTCGCCACGAGTGAAATAGACTCGACAGAAGAAACTACGAAAGTAGACGGATGCTGCAATGCATTGTACAACTCTCATAGTAGTACGGTGCAATTAGACCAAAACCCAAACATCCAAAGTAAAAGTTTCCCTCCAACTTCAAGTTGTTCTATGCAGTCTACATATTGTTTGGTAAAAAGTTACACCATTTTGAGCGTCGGGTTTGGCGGGGAGGGGGGGGGCAAAGTTGGTAAATTAGTAGTTTTACCCGTTTTTCTTAAATATTTCGAAAACTATGCGTTTTAGAGCAAAAAGAGCTATATACAAAAATAATCTACATCAAATTTTGAACAAAAATGGTCTAGTGCATAATCTTCCCAAAGTAAATGGTTCCAAAGTTACGGAGAGTGTAAAAATAGACATTTTTCGTATTTTTTAGATTTTTGGCAAAAAAATGAAATTATCCCTAAGGGAATTTTTTTTTACAGGTTTGAAAAAAATTGTAAAAGCAAATTGCGATTTAGTGGCCGGTGGTATGTTAGTGATAAGCCCTTGAAGGAACGACATCCTCACCACCATCTCAAGGGGCGCTACTTTTTAAGGGAAAAGAGGCTTCCACAGGCCTAGGACATGTAAACCTGTGGTACGGAGAAGACATTTTTCGTATTTTTTAGATTTTTGGCAAAAAAAATTAATTTAAAGTGATAACCACTTAGTTCGACAGTATTTTAAAGACGAACACTCATAAAAATAGCAGCACAACTTCACTAGAAATAACGCTCACAAACGCATTTAACGGTATCCGAATACAGCTAATGGAAAGTATATATAAATTAAATATACATTTCTTAATTTCAAGATATAGAAATAATAAATTTAAATCAGAAAAGATAGATATGGAACTCTGAAGTATTATATAAAAAATAAATCAAACAATAAATAAAATTATTACTATATAATATAGTTAAATAAATAAATTTTAAAAAAAATTATATATATTATATAACTAATTATATATATATATATATATATATATATATATATATATATATATATATATATATATATATATATATATATATATATATATATATATATATATATATATATATATATATATTATATAACTAATTATGGAAATAATAAATTTAAATCAGAAAAGATAGATATGGAACTCTGAAGTATTATATAAAAAATAAATCAAACAATAAATAAAATGATTACTATATAATATAGTTAAATAAATAAATTAAAAAAAAAAAATTATATATATTATATAACTAATTATATATATATATATATATATATATTATATAACTAATTATGGAAATAATAAATTTAAATCAGAAAAAAATAGATATGGAACAGGGAAATTGTAAGTGTAAGAACTTAGAACCGTTTCACGAGAGCTGTTAACAATAGAGAACTGTGTGACAAGACATGACAATGACATGGAACTGTTTTGGGGGAGTTTTTTAATATTAGGATTAGAAGGGGAAGGGACTAGTAGGCTAGGGCTAGCCTGAGTTGTGTTTGTGTATGTGTTTAATTACAATATTACAATATAGAGGCCCGTGGTTCAAATCCCGGCGCTGGAGTCTATGTTTATCTGTCTGTTTCCCGTAGTTAATAATAATTATAATTTGATTTAAATTAAAATTTAATCTTCCTGTAGTATGAATACTACCAAAATCGTAAAATATGAATATTATAATAGTAATAGTTTAAATAAGTGTGAGTGGATATTTGCGCACGCAATAAACTCACACATGTACAGCATAGTAGTATAGTATAGAACACTCAAACATATACATACTGACTGGGCATAAAAATGACTTGCACATTTACATGGTAAGGTCCCCTGTCCCACACACTCGCACTACTACTATACTACATTATATTATTCCACCTTCAATCTCAACCTACTCAACCTCAACTGCTTCCTTCCCTTAAAAATAAAAACTCTGTTGTCATTCCAATTCCAACCAGTTCTTAAAGAACTGCTTAAACTAAAGTACCATCCTTTTGGGAACGAAAATTCTTTGGGGATTAAATACTGATGAATCCTTTTAAAAGCTGCAGTTTTAAAAATATTAAGATTACAAATTATACAATTAGATATCATAATTATCACATAGAAAATATTATTATATTTGAAAGTCATTTATGTTGGAAAGACATTCATAGTCCAGAGAAAGTTCAGAGTAGGTTTCTCCGTACCACAGGTTTACATGTCCTAGGCCTGTGGAAGCCTCTTTTCCCTTAAAAAGTAGCGCCCCTTGAGATGGTGGTGAGGTTGTCGTTCCTTCAAGGGCTTATCACTAACATACCACCGGCCACTAAATCGCAATTTGCTTTTACAATTTTTTTCAAACCTGTAAAAAAAAATTCCCTTAGGGATAATTTCATTTTTTTTGCCAAAAATCTAAAAAAATACGAAAAATTTCTATTTTTACACTCTCCGTAACTTTGGAACCATTTACTTTGGGAAGATTATGCACTAGACCATTTTTGTTCAAAATTTAATGTAGATTATTTTTGTATATAGCTCTTTTTGCTCTAAAACGCATAGTTTTCGAAATATTTAAGAAAAACGGGTAAAACTACTAATTTACCAACTTTGCCCCCCCCTCCCCGCCAAACCCGACGCTCAAAATGGTGTAACTTTTTACCAAACAATATGTAGACTGCATAGAACAACTTGAAGTTGGAGGGAAACTTTTACTTTGGATGTTAGGGTTAGGCCGTTTTTTGGACTAATTGCACCGTACTATAGCTCTTGTAAAGTAGGTTACTCAGGATAACGTGGAACTAGTCCGATTCATGACAATAATGAACTTACCTCACACAGACAAACATAGATCAGCCCGTTCAATAACAAATCAGTCGATATTATATTCTCCTCGTCCAATCTATTTATTTAAAACTACGCAAAAAAAGTGGTCGAAAGATGGTTTTTTATATTTCGTTTATAATTTTTAGATAAATCAGATGTATTTATCTGAAGATATCTGGAAATCTAGATTTTCCCAGGTATAAGAGTTATACGGTTAAATCCGTATTTAATTAGACTACGAAAGAAATATAGATTTTGTTTTTAACGAAATCATTGCTAAATGTAAAATTGGAATTTCAGGACGGGAAAAATTCTATCATCATCTATTCGATGAGAAGAACAATTTAAAAAAAAGTCCTATAGTAAAACCAACAGTAACACCACTATGAAGTGTTAAAGATGGTTAAAACTATTAAAGTCTAAATGACCTAAATGTTAAGAATAGAGAAAACAACGTTTTTACCGATATCTTACGTTCTAACGTAACGATTTTAATAATTCTTCATACACATCGACTAAAGTACAATTGAAACAGGTATGTAAAATATCAACCTGATACAGGCAGAAGTTTTTCGTAGTGAAGTGAAACGTTTTATAATTGTTGAAAAGGAGAATACCGGAGCGTGTAATTACCGCGGCGTCACAATTATTTCTCCCTTCATATATTCAAAATGTAAGAAATACAAACACTAAAAATGTGGATGCACCGGGAGTAGACGAGGCTCTAGGTCAGGGCGCCCAGGTCGGGTCTTGGCTCAGTCGGTAAATAATAATAGCTTTACTTATTTTAACGAATTAATTAACGTGATATTTTGTATTTATAATGAAAGTCCTTTAAAACGAAGCTGGATTTTATAATATTATACTTAGAATATTTCTCCAAGTCGAAACGAAAAAATTATACATTCAATTATTCGCTAATTGTTAAAACAGAGCAAAAACAAAAACAAAAGGAAAATAGTTCAAAGAAAAGCGTCGTATTACCGACCGATAAGCTCGAGTTTTACAGAGGCGGAAACTCCGGTGTTAATACTTGCATCGGTGACATCGGCCGGGTAACGGAAGCTGAGAATGGTTTGTACGAGCCGACACAACAGTGCCACGTCATTACCTTCACTAGATCACCACAACAATTATTACTCATTCAAAATCAGGGCTTTCCACTGAAAAAAGTCCGACTCGGCGGATAATTCGGGACAATGGACTGGAGTGAAAGCGCAAGTCCGAATCATGTGAACTGTGTGACGCAATGAGATGTACCTGGATGTAGTGGACTGCACGGTTTTACCTCGCGTCTTACCCCGGGGTTCCAGGTAAGACTATCCACGATAACAATGACCGCCACTATTACCTCGTCTTACATACCTACACGGACACGTTTCTCTTCCTAATATCGCGCTCTCTCTCTCCCCATATAACATGGGCGCCCATACCTATGGGCAGGGGGGGGCCATGGCCCCCCCCTGGAAAAGAGGAAAAAGAGGAAAAAGAGGAAAAAGAGGAAAAAGAGGAAAAAGAGGAAAATAGAGGAAAAAAAAGAGGAAAAAAAAAGTTTATATAGATTAGTTTGTATCAGATTAACTTATTTTTTTTTAAAAGTAATTTCAGTGTTTACTGATTTCTTTTATTATACATAAGGCCAGTCAAGTTAGACATTAATAATAATGTAGTTCTGATTTTTTTTATGTTGTTTGGAAGAGTTAGGGTAGTGTGATCCTTTAAGTTTGCAGCTTCGAAAAAACTTGTGCTGGCAGTGTAATACGGGAAAAACTGAAAATAGTCGGACTTTTTTAAGCTCTTGCCATATAACTCGTTAATTATAGTATGTGTTTTTCGATATTAGCGTTACAATTTCTAAAGTACAGTAAATTTGCAGCAACATAAGTCTAACTGTAGCTCTGCACATATCTAATATTTTCCGAGTGACCAGTCAAAATTTGTCAGTTTTTCCAAAAAATGAAATTTTTTAGTATTGCTCTCGTTTCGGGCCGAATATCGGTATAAAACCACTCACCTATAAGGAAAGAAGGTGTACATTTAATTTACTAGCTTCCTTTTAAGTACAAAACGAAGTTTGTAGGCCTAATAGTTCTGTTGCAATCGTAAAAACATTAGAATGGATTATGGAAGGGGGGCTATTGGGGCAGCAGCCCCCCCTTCCTTGGAATTTTACTTGTGACATTGGCCTTAACAACATATCCAAAAATTGTATATACCCGACCTTTTGCAAGGAAGACTATATTTTTTGTACTTATTGACTGGACTGTTAATACCCCATTATTTTTATTTTTAACCTAATACTATCAGCTAATTTCTATTGATCTCAAATTATTTGGCGTACTTAATTGTTTTGCTAATTCATGTAACTAATATATTTTTAAAATGTACCAATTTATTTTACTGGGTACTAAAATAAAACATTAATTTATAATAATGTACAACTTTTAATAATGAAATATTATTCAAATATAATTTTGTTTAAGTAAAATACCCAGGTTTTCATGTCAAGTTCATAAAAAACTTCAATTTATTGGTATAAAATTACATTTTAGATGTTCTTGGAATAGTCTAAAATGACGTTTTCAAGTAATGTAAACTACAAAAATTTTGCCGGTGGAGGGCCCCCGGACCACCCTAAAAGAGAGTCCAGCCCCCTTTAAAATTGGCTGGATCCGCCCTTGTGTTCGGACCAGTTAGGCTATTGTGATCTTAAGTTTGCAGCTTCAAAAAACTTGTGCTAGCTGCGTAAAACATGAAAAAAATTGAAAAACTGAAAAAAATATATTTTTAGTTCTTCCTATATATACCTCGTAAAACAGTTAACCTACGAGAAAAGTCATACGAAATAAAGTTGTTGTAAATTGAATTGGCTTCAATCAAAAATCAATTGGCTGTTAGTCGGTAACTCTCTACGTCCAATAGTTTCCGAGATATGACACTTTAAAAATTGTCTATTATTTTAAAAAAATTGACATTTTTATTATTACTCTCGTTTTGGCCCGAATGTTGGCATAAAACCTCTCACCTATGAGAAAAGTCATGAGAAATGGAGTTGTAGTAAATTTAATTGGCTTTTATGCAAGCACAAAATGAAGCCTGTTCTGTTGCAATCGTAAAAGAAACAAAAAATAGTATTTTTTTAAGAAATGAACCAAAACCAAATAATATCAAGATTTTGGGCATTTGATGAAAGAAAAATGCATAAAATCATTAAATGTATATACATTTTTTATTGAAAATGCTCTTCAATAATTGAAAGCATCTCCTCTTTGTTGAGCAATTGGCCACTTCGAATTTGAAATACTCTGTCAATTCCTTGTCAGACTGCTTAGAAATGCTCAACTTTTAAAAGATGGTGAGTGAATCCACGTCAAACGGCTTGTTGTGCACTTCAATAGAGGCAGTGATTGTTGTCAAACAATCACAACTTGTAATTGGAAGTGACTCAGGCTCATTTCTTAAAATAAACTATTTTTCCGTTTTCTGTTTTCTTATGATTGCAACAGAACTATTTTGTCTACGGGCTTCGTTTTGTGCTTTTATAAAAGCCAATTAAATGCACTACAACTTCATTTCCTTTAATTTTTCTCGTAGTGAGAGGTGAGTGGCGATATCCAATATTCGACCCGAAAAGAGAGCAAACCTTGTATTTTTTTTAAAAAAAAAATTTGACGTGCCATGTCTCGGAATGTATTATATGTGCAGAGCTGCAGTTGGGCTTATGCTGCTGCAAATTTACTGTACTTTAAAAATAATATAACGACTAATATAAAAAAACAAAAAAAAAAACATAGTTTACGAGTTATATGGCAAAAACTGACAAAAGTCTAAATTTTCTTCAGTTTTTCATGTATAACGCAGCTGGCACAGGTTTTTTGAAGCTGCAAACTTAGTTTCACACTACCCTAACTGGTCCGAACAACATATCGATAAAAGAAATCAAAAAGAGAAATACAAATGTAGTTAACGTCTTTTACACCGATATAAATTAGATTAAAACTGTCAATTCGTCCTATATAGATGTGCTAAATAAATCCTATTTCTTTCAACATTTGTCACTATCTAATTTTCATAATAACTTTATGCAAATTATAGCTGTATCCGTTCTTGCTCTGTAGTAAAGGATCAAACTCCACTTAACTAAATTTTAAAAATTCAAAGGAAACTTTAAGAATATATTTTGATTTGACCTACCACACTGAACTGGAAGTTCGATTTTTAGGGCCTCAAAACACGTTTTTCATAGGCAAAAATCTACAAAATTTAAAAAAATAAAAAATAAGGGAGGTCAAAAAAATAGTAGACCCCCCCCCCGCGGTTGTCGTTCCCCCTCCATCGGTGGTACCCCCCCCCCCTTCCCTCTAACGGTGGTTTCCCCCTCCCCCTCGCTGGTGACGGTGGCCCCCCCCTACAAAAATTCATATGGGCGCCCATGCCATATAATACATATCCACTGAGAAAGAGAGAGTTGAACCGGTTCGCTTTTCGTCTATCCGCTGTGTAACAGATTTCCCGAACAAAAATATTTTATCCTTTTCTGTGTTATTATTATTATTTTACGTAATCTGGTCCGTATTTCTTTTAATCTTCTCGTACACTCGTCTTATATTACTTATCTTCGTAAGTATATAGAGCCCAAGTATTGCGATGGCGAGAAAATTTCATAAAGGAATTTTACACGTTTTAAGATTTCTCGAGCTTACAACTAAATTAAGAAATACAGATCGACTACAGCTAGGGCAATGCTAATATAAACATATATAGCCTGATACAATGCTCTTATAGTCCAAAAGATAGCGTATAGGCATTTGAAAAAAAAAAAAAAAAACAACTGTGGAGAGCGGCCATGTTCCGCCTTTATTGGTGGACAATGTGATTTTCATGATCTCGAGTACGAACTTAGTTAGTAGACCAATAATCAAGTTGGTGTTACTTTGTCACTTAATAGGTTAGTTAGTCAAATATTACTCCAACTCAAAGAGGTCACCTATTAAGTTACAAACTGCCGTACTCGTACTCAGGATCATGAAAATCACATTGTCCAACAAAAAGGGCGGGACATGGCCGCTCTCCACCGTTTTTTTTTGTTTTTTTTTTTCAAATGCATATTGCCATGTCCCATAAACGAACTTAGCCGATCATATATTCTTAAAATGCACCAAAACATTTACTTATACACAAAGTTCTAGCTTGATGTTAGTGAGACACTTTTTTGCACGCTATGTCCTGGACTATTACACAACATATAAAAAACATTGATCAAGTCTTTCAATTCAAATATCAAATTCAATTAATTATTAAGTAATTAAGTATACATGACAGCTCTTACTATTTCAGATATAAATACAGTATAGAGTCTCGCTAATCCGTAACCCGCTAGTCCGGACATCCGTATAATCCGGACGGGCCAAAAAAATGTACAATTTGGAACCAGGGCCTTTTCAGATTTATAAATTGTTAAGATTATCGGGGTTTCTGCTTTTATTGTCTATTAAAATTTATAAAACTGCTTCTAGTATAGTTTACAGGTGTACATTCCAACGTTCCGACATGAGGAATACCCGGTATTTCTGTTAAAAATAAAAATATTTAGAATAATTATGAATAAGTAAGAACATTGATAAATCTGTTTTGGTTCCATAGAAATGTAGGGCGGAAGATATAAAGGTAGTATATTCCAGGAAATACAATTATATATATGACTGAGATGGGGAGAGGGTTTTAAGAAACACGTAGCAGCGGCTCACCAGAGTTCCGTGAAATTTCGCCAAGCCACTATAGTGTACAATGTCTTAACTTTTTGTGAAATGATTAGCCGTAGCTCGAATTTCATTTCAAAACACAGCTTGTTTCCCTGGAAGTCCCTTCTATACCTGCACCTGCGTAATAGATTGTCATTTTCATTTCATTTATTTGATATTCGGACTGGTGACATCCTTAATAGAAGTAATTTTTTACGTTAAAAACAGATTTTAATAGTTTTACCCAACTAAAACTAGTTTTACAGACATTTTAAAAATGATTCCGGTTAATCCGGACTTTCGGTAATCCGGACTGGGTCCGGTCCCGTCAAACCCGGATTAGCGAGACTCTACATACAACATGAGTACATGTGAGTACGTCATGAAATAATGTATACTTCATTATTATGTATGTTATAAATGTACTTCATTTTGCAAACGTAATAATTATTATTTTATTGTTTAACACTAGTTCTATACTGCCTGCCGCCGCCACCACACGGGACTACCGAAGTCTTATAGAGGCAAACAGTTCCAAACTGTAAAATAATGTATTTTTCCATTTTTTTGTTATATCAATATATAATATATTTTAATTCTTTATGTTTTCTGTATATTTAACGAATAAATGCATTAACACAAAAAACAAACGTGAAACCCTTGTTAACTATGTATATTATAATGATAAATAATTTAACTTTGATACTATGGAAAATAAATTTAGTACGATTACGTATTATGTAAAAATAAAAAAAAAAAGTTGAAGTTTGTGGGGCCGAAGTCGGGCGGTCCACAAGTACGTAACGATAAGCAGATGATGCACCCACTCGAATTAAAACAAATTATTAGATTTGTAGAAAGGAATTCGTTTCTATTGTAACCCTGGTGTATTATTTTCCAAAGAATTACATTTTTCGTAACAGCAGTTTATTTTATAATTTGTACACTTTTTTACATAGAAATATAGTTAAAACTAATGTCTTAAATATAATTTAAAAACAATACTTTTGATACTATTAGTAGTGAGGACAAATAAAAATATATAATATATTATACAGTGTGTCCCAAAATAAAGTGTCCGAGAGGAAAAATTTGCTTATTTTTGGGATTTTGAAAAAAATACATTTTTTATAAAAATTCCTGCTTGTTCTTAAACCTCCAAAAATGATAAAATTTTCTTGATTTTGTGTACAGGGTGTATTATTTTTTGAAAACTTTAAAATATGACCAAGAGTAAACTACTCTTATTTTTGATGGTACCGAAAAATGTTATTTAGAAAAGTGGTTCAGAATTGCAAAAAACGTATAAATATTAAGTATTATTTTATTTTATGAATTATTAAAATTTAGTTAATTTTCTGAAATATTAAATTTTAGTTAATTTTCCAAAAATAAGCAATAAGCTAACTACAACAAATAGTTCTCTTTGGATTTTTATAAGAAACAAGTGTGAGATGAAGCAAGTGCATAATAGCTTGGAAGAATTAAAGCAAAGAAATAAACTGGCCACTCCCAATTTTCTCCTTGAGCAAGTTCACAAAGCTTGTAAAGAATTCATAAATAGAATTGAAATTTGCGCAGAAGTAGGAGGCAATACATTTGAATAATCATTTCTGTAATTTTATTTTTCAACTTTGTTGTCTTCAAATAGATGTCAAGATTGTTTTCATAAAATAAATTAATATTTAATATTTCAACTTTTTTTTGAAATTCTAAACCACTTTTCTAAATAATATTTTTCGATACCATAAAAAATAAGGGTAGTTTTCTCTCGGTCATATTTTAAAGTTTTCAAAAAACAGAACATCCTGTACACAAAAGAAAATTGTATCATTTTTAGAGGTTTAAGAACAAGCAGGAGTTTTTATAAAGAATGACTTTGTTTCGAAAACCCAAAAATAAGAAAATGTTTCCTCTCGGATATCTTGGGACACACTTTATAATTTCTTATCATATTTTAAACTTTTTTATAAATTATATTTTCGAACCGATTGGAATGGGTCGGTTTCATTTTATTTAAGGGAACGTTATCAAGTTTATTTTCAAGCGGAACGGTTACTGATCCGTCCACAGTGTTGTCCGAGTAATAAATTTATTTTCACGAATTTCAGATTCACTCGGCAATAGGAAAATATATTCAAATGTATTCAAATAAAGAAAGAAAGTAGCGGGGTCTCTCAGGGAATCTCTTCGGACCATTGTCTCAATACTGTCTCTGTAGAAAGTACATTTAGATAACCCGCTAACAGCCGACATATTGAATAATAACCAACAAGTTTGCAATTTTAAAGAAGGGTTTTCACTTTTCACTAGTTTGTCATACCGATATCAATTACATTACACGTTTCTAATTTATTCAAATTGACAAAACCTACAATTTATTGAGCAAGTGGCAGTATTTTTAACATGTTTCGAAAGATAAAAACTTTGGGTCTCCATAGTTACGGCCCCCTAAAATTTCTAAAATTTGACTTTTTTACATCAACTCTCGGAAATATCATTGGACCACAGAGATGTATATTTTTGTATTTTTGCCTAATTTTAGTACCTGTCCTAATGGGGTAGCGCAGACATTTGTTTTTGCGGTTTGTTTTAATTTTTTTCGGGGGTAAAATGGCCGCCATTTTGGAAACGCGATATATATTTGTGAACCAAATTTCAATACCTCTAAAATGTTACCCAACTTGAAAATTACAAAAAATATTAAATATTGCAATCAATTTGCAATTGATCGCAGAAATTTTAAGTGGTTAAGTTTGCAATAGTTTTTCTGTTTCTGGGCAAAAAAGTTTAACACCAAATTTCAAGTCTATATCTTCAGTAGGTCGGGAGATATACTCCAAGCTGCGACGGACGGACGGACGGACGGACTATCAAAAGCATTAGTAAGAATATTCTTCAAGCGATACATACGGTTTGCATTGAAGGCTGATGTAGCCATTGTATGCAATGTGCATGTGAAGGAACCATTTGTATGGACTCCCATGTATGAACCCCTATGTATGTACTCCCCATGTATGAACCCCTATGTATGTACTCCCCATGTATGGACCCTCCTGTATGGACTCCCTATGTGTGGACCCCCCCCCCCCTAGTTATTTTTCTTCTCCCCTTGTATGAACCCCCTGTGTGGACCCCCAAGTATGCCCCCCCCCCTCCCCTGTATAGACTGCATTTGATTCTCAGCAAGGTAGTTTTGGAATTGAGGTGCTAAAAAATAAAATCCTTTGTTGCAGCAAGTTGATCAACTGTTTTCAGAACTTGATTTGATTTGATAATAGTGGGCTGTAAAAGCATAAAATCATTACATTATACAAAATAGGACGCGAGGAAGCTATGTGCCACACTAATTGGCAGATTATTTTTTGTCTAATTATTTAATGTAAGGGATTTTTAACACTATATGGATCATAAAGGTTATTTTCTAATCTGTTTATTTGAAATACACTGTAATGTACTGGCAAACTTGCCAACACAGCTTTTTGTCAATTTTGTATCTAAAATAGGTTTTGGAAGTTTTACAGTCGGTTACACGTGTAAATAAACTCAGTTACCACCGTGTTTACGTGTTTACGGCTAGTTTTAATTTCCGTGCTTATTTGTCTTCTTCTTTGGAGAAGAATTTCGGATTTGCCGAAACATTGACAAAGTGAAGTTTGGAGAGGGGGGGGGGGGGGGGGGGGGGACGTCATGCTGAGGTTGAGTTGCAGTGGTGGCTGTGCAGTGCACGTGCAGGCCTCGGAGAGAGTGTGCCACATTGTACCGCGTATTCAGCTCGCATCATGCTGCACATTTGTTAAATAGATTTCTTATTATGTATCGGCCATTTATTTGAATTCAAGATAAAACCGTTTACCAGGTATATTGTTGATTGTAGGATGAAGTCAAATCACGTTAGAGGAATGTTGAGCGATCCGCCTGATAATTAGAAATGTTTTGAAACAGCGTTTCTTTTACTTACTAAAGTGAAACAGCTTCCTACTTAATAACCTCGGGTCTCCGAGTCCAGTGTTCTCAGACGTCCCCCGGCTCCCACGGTTAACTCCCTCCTTTCTTTTTCTTCAATATAAATACGATAGAGTGATTAATAACAAAGCGCGGTGATACGGGCAGTGCTGGGGTGCGTCCCTCACGTACTCTACGTTTCGTTTGCTTCTATAAACATAATCAAATTTCACATTCATTTGATACTTCTTCAACAGGAAGCCTTTCACCAATTAAATCCTTCTCTCTTACATTATATATATATATATATATATATATATATATATATATATATATATATATATATATATATATATATATATATATTACCGGGTTTGATTATTTATTTGAGAATGGCAGTTTATTTTAGTTTTGCATTTTATAATTTAGGAGGAATCCAAAAACGTCTTTCACTGTTAAAAAAGAACTGCTCGTCTGATTTTAAAGAAATTTAACTGGGAGGACATAATTAGCTCAATGTCGGTCCCATAACAATTTGAACCGTCTACCCTAAATTAAAGTTTTATAAATTGTCACTTTTAAAAAAAATCATGTAAACAATTCATAGGAAAAATTAATTTTGTCAGATTTGAAAAATATTGGAAAATTAAACAAATTAGACAATAATGGGTTATAAGGCAAACATTCATTAAAATGAATGTTACGCAAAGAGAAGGAAGCTATGTGCCACACTAGTATATATAGTGAGGAGGATTAGATAATATATGTAGAGGGGTGAGAAGAAGGGGAGGGGGGGGGGGGGGGGGAGTTGATAAGTGAGGACTGTGGGCAGGTAAATTCTCAACGTATTATTTATATGTGAGGCGCCGACTCTGAACCCTCAGCTATAAATCCCTAGGAAAGAGATGCCTAGTAAAGAGACGGTCTCAACAAGCTCTGTGTTGAGTCATTAATCACTTAGAGAAACAGCTGCACAAGACTTGATTCTCCAGTCGTACCAACCAAACAACAATAGAATCCGTCTTAAATACAACCACTTTACAATTCTCTAAAACATTAACTAATTATCAGCACAGGTTGGGACGACCACCTTCATCACAGCCCGCACTCAATAATACAGAGAGCAGCCGCCAGAACCACATCATCTCGGCAAAGAGAACCCAAATATCAACTAGATGAGTCTCTTCTACTTTCAAATAACCAAAATAACTTAATGGCTAAAATAGACCGGTGGCATCACAATAATTATACATGCTAATTGCATGAGAAAAACAACATCCATGTACAGTCAAGAAATGTTAAAAGCAAGATTAAAATGTAGCATGTCAATTACTGTAGCTCGAGGCTTTCCAGCGTATCACCCCTGTACTGTCACGTACTTTCCTTTTACTACCCTTTATTGCTTAATTTATTTCATTTTCCCCTCCTTTTTCAAAGAAAATCTCTCAAAATCTTTTGTTTAATTTAAAAATATTATTTAATGTGGGCAGAAAGTTATAATTGACCGTCTGCGGACTTCTCGACATCCGTCTAAATTTCTTAAAACTGGGATCGCAACTTTTTATCATAAAAGCCATTGTTTTAAAAATAATAGTTATTTATGCACCTAGGGAGTAAAGTAAGTCATTATTCCCTGAGCGAAAAAGTTGGTTCTTGAGGCGAAGCCGAAGGAACTATGATACCGAAATCCCGAGGCGAAGCCGAGGGAATAACTCTAATTAGCTCCCTCGGCTGCGCCTCGGGAGATAATTATCGCGAGGGGAATAATGGCACTTTACTCACGAGGTACATAAAATATTTTATCTCCAGTAGGAAGAAAATAAGTTGTGTTTAAGTTTAATGGCTTTTGGTATTTCATATTATGTAAATACATAAAATCTCTATATAAATGGTCTGTACATGTACATTTGTCGTTCTTCCTGTGGAGAGTGCTCATACACCATGCTCAATAAACTGTTGAGCATTCGTTATTTAACGGACAAATTTATTAAATAATATTATCAAAATTTTAAACATTTATTTTTTTCTACATTATATTTACACGAAGTACATTAGTAAAATTCCTATCTAAATATACCCTCTTAAATCTGATACAATGTAAATAAACTATATTTGGCTACATGTATGTTATATGATGTATAACATGCAGCGACTAATTTTGAACGTAACAGTAAGAGTACAACCTGCTACACAAATAACTACTTTTATAAATGTAAGAGCCAGTAGCTGTCGTATCTCCGTTTCAGAGATAAACAGAACATATTTGGTGTTTATCGTTGAAAAACTCTTAATTAGTGCAATAAATGTTGTTAAGTACAGTTTTCTTTTATTTGTATTTTAAGAGAGTACAAAGGATAAACATTCCACTCACAATGTGTATACCATACATCACGTGGCTACACTTTGTTTTAGAGGTTTAAGGCATGTAGATTGGGGTGTACAGTGTACATGTAAACATATCTTTGGTTTTCTTTTAGGTGTTTATTCGATTTCGCTTCTTAGGTTAGGTTATGGATAAAATGGAAAACTTATCAACACAATAGTTTGATATTCTTATCAAGACCTTCATTACACTATTTGCATAAGTGTATTATTTATTCATTTATTTTTTATAACAAATGTAGAGGTTTACTTGAACAAATTTGAAAAAAAAGTTGTTCCGATCTAGAACTGTGTAATACCTTTAAATAGTTCAATCACAGGACTAAATTCATTAAAATGTTTTTGTTTTTTTTTATTACCGTCTCCGAGAAAAGACAAATAAAAGTTAAAAAAAAAAGTAAGAAAAAAAAAAAAAATAATTAACTCACCTGGGTACAACCTCCTACAACATTACCAGATTTTTCAAGTATCAACTACTAAACATATACCTGGCATACATCTACCTGGCCACTCGACGGGCAAAAGCAGGCCGTAGGCCAGCTGACGCCGGCGAGTTACTTTTATAACTCAATAAGTGCGAAACGAGTCTCCCGCCGCACTCTTTCAATTTTCAATTACCGAAATTACTTTTAAGCCCACGAAAAAGGGTTTGGGGGTAAAAAAAAAAATGCCTATTTAAGTTGGAAGGGAGTTTTTAGAGGAAAAAGCCGGTGAAAAAAGGGAAAGGTCCGAGTCAAGAGATAACTAGGTTTACAATAATTTTCTTTTAATCCTCCCCAGAATAAGAAACGGCTCAGAGATAACAGTTTTCCTGAGCCCCCCCCCCCCCCCCCCCTCTCCCCAAGTATTACGCTGTTGGAGAAGCAAAGGAAAATCAGTATAGAAGCCCTTTCCTTTACCCCCTCCTCTTTTAACCTGAACCACGCAAAGTAATTTTCCTCAAACGGAATTTCGTTTCTTAAAGAAGGAAGATGCGATGTCTGGCCGAGTGGCGAGCTATCTGTTGCTGGTTCTCTCTCTGACACGCAACTACTACCGACATGTTGGACCAGCGTGTCTCCGTAGAGAGCGACATGTTGGACCAGCGTGTCTCCGTAGAGAGCGACATATTGGACCAGCGTGTCTCCGTAGAGAGCGACATGTTGGACCAGCGTGTCTCCTTAGAGAGCGACATGATGGACCAGCGTGTCTCCGTAGAGAGCGACATGTTGGACCAGCGTGTCTCCGTAGAGAGCGACATGTTGGACTAGCGCAGTGTTTCCCAAACTTTTATCATCTGTGTACCCTTTCTATAATTTTCGTAACACTAAGTACCCCTCGTTAAAAAAAAAATCCATTTATATTTTGGTTGTCTTTTATTATTTAATTCTTTTTCTTCTAATAGTGTCAATCGGTATTGTTCTTAAAAAAATTAAATCATATAAATATAAACTACTTTCTTTCTATAAAACGGTTATAATTCGTTTCCACTTATATTGGAACATTTTCAACACTTTAGGTTTAATCCTTTTTAAAAATGGAAATTAAAAACTTTCTATTTGTCAAATATTTACAAATTATTACTCTTAAAAAGTAATTTTTCCAAAACTAAAACCAAGGAGTAAGGTCTAATATTGTGAGTCACTTCACTCATTGGGATTTGTCCCACGACTCTAGTCGTCATGTAACAAATCTAACAAGAAATAGGATGAATAAATAAAAAAATAAAATATGCGTATACTTCAATAACAAAAAAAAAGAAAAAGAAATTAGTACATAAACGATAACATAAATCAAATTTAAGAAATAAATTTACAGGGAACCAAATTATGATAAACTCTGTTGCCTCAACATAAACAATTTTATCCTTCTCAGGATAAAATTGACTACGCAGTCAAAGCCCATTGCACCGCGTACCCCCACCAAACTCTTCCCGTACCCCCAGGGGTACGCGTACCACACTTTGGGAAACACTGGACTAGCGTGTCTCCGTAGAGAGCGACATGTTGGACCAGCGTGTCTCCGTACAGAGCGACTTGTCGTAACGTCAGCATTTAGCTCGAAACACGAATAAACGAAAAGCAGCAAACCAAAAATAAAGCGGAAAGAAAGACCTCTGTGGAAACACTTATTTGGACTTGGAAACGACCAAATACAGCCGTCTTATAATCAACATTTACACTTGAATAAATCACAAGTTGTTCAACCTAATATATATATATATTACACAATTTGTGAGAGACACCAAGGGATGTGCCACGCAAGCGTGACCCATAGGAACTGTTCCAACATCAGACATTGCTTCATTGAGATGTTGGCTCGGCTTTACGCCATGTCCTGCATCGTTTCGTCGCGTCCCACTCATCAGGGGCCCGACTAGTATAGGTCCAGAGTTGGGTGGGCATCGTCGGGCCCCTGATGAGTGGGACACGACGAAACGATGCAGGACATGGCGTAAAGCCGAGACAACATCTCAATGACGCATTGTCTGATGTTGGAACAGTTCCTATGGGTCACGCTTGCGTGGCACATCCCTTGGTGTCTCTCACAAATTGTGTAGCCTATTGCAGACGGAACAGACAGACGGACGGAACAGACAGACGGACGAAACAGACAGACGGACGGAACAGACAGACGGACGAAACAGACAGACGGACGGAACAGACAGAAGAAGGCAGGGATGTTTAAGGGTCGTCGCTATTGACTACGGACCCTAACAATAAGCAAGTCAAACGAAAAATAACAAATACAACGATATATAACAATGTAGCTATAAATAAATAAACAGAAAAATGTATAATAAAGGATACATTTGACATTGAAGAGGTTCCAGTGCTCCACATCCAAGTGGATTCACACAAATAACACCGAGCAACAACAAATGGAAAAATAAAAATATCAGATCGAATCAGAGGAGTTCAATATTTAGATAGTTGGGGGGGGGGGGGGGGGAGAGAGAAGGGAGAGGTGAGGGAATTAGAATTTCCAATTTAGTGAAATTGAAGGAATCTTGGGGAGATTGTTTTTTTATGTTATTTATCGTGAGTTGGAATACAAATTGTATCTTGGTATTATTTAAAATCGTAGGCTTTTCTTCCAAATGAAAATTGTATTTTCTTTTTATTGAAATATCTCAAAGCACTAAATTTAATACCAAGGCTTTTTCAAATACATTTATAGATATTTTGCTCTGCTTTCAGTCATATTTGCATGCCTGTTAATGGCTTCGTACTATGTTATTTATTACGTAGCAGAGAGACGTCTCTCTTTATCCCTGTATTCTTGTGTTTATTGTATCTACAATTATTAAAATGCGGTATCTAAATGTTCATCTGTTTCTATCGGCGACAATACGACGTACCAGGTGAATCCTACGGAGAGTTCTATTTACAATTGTTTGTTCGATTTGATAGGTATAGTGTAAAAACCACCGGCAAGAAAGAGTAAAATTATTTTACTAAGCAACAATATAAATTATACGAGAAATTTTGATGACAAGCCGAGATCCCCCCCCCCCCCGTAGGTGGGGGCCCCGGCAGCTCGGATAGGATTGAGTGGGCTGGTCTATGAACCAGTAGTTAAGTGCAGCATCGGGCGCCTATCCCAACAACGAGCAAGTTATTAAAAGTATTAGAATTCAGTTAAATTTAAAAGTGGTAAAATTGAGACACTTCAATTTCTGCTGATAATAAACTGATCGAGTACTTTGATTTTATATTCAGCAGAAGTATACTACTGTTGCAGGCTGTAGTAATGATTAGAGCCCCAAATCCTGGTTCCAATTCCCACCGAGAAGTAATTTCTCATCTGCCTTTCCTCCTTTCTTTAAATAATTAGCTAACCCTATAAAAATAGTCTACAAAGTAGTGTGACACATAGTTTCGTCTACAAAGTAGTGTGGCACATAGCTACGTATACAAAGTACGCAAAGTACACAGGACGCGGGGAAGCTATGTGCTACACACATAGCTTCCCCGCGTCCTGTGTCGTTTACTTGAACCATTTGCTTCGTCGTTACTTGTAGTCAGGGTGCCCATAGGCAAAAAAGTCAATTATACATACTCTTTCCAAACCTCCTGTATGGCTTGTTTAGGCCAAGTCTGACACCGTTTTCCTTTGTGATTTTATTTGGTTTTGGGGCGTTTTTCCTGTATTTGTTCTGAAACATGGCGTTTTTACGCATACTTAAAAGTGATAGATACTGTTTTTATTTTTATTTGAATAGCTTGATAACTTCAAATGAGAGCGTAAGATAAAATTCTCTGACACCAAATATGGGCCAATTTGGGTGTCTGCTCTCCCGAACATGCCGGAAAAACGACTATCGGAAAACTGATTAATAACCAGCTGAATTTCTCAAGATACATTATTTGAACCCTATCATTCAACATTTTAATATTGTCTGACGCAGAACATTTTCCAACTTTCCAGTCTGACGCGTCAAAGATGTCGATTTCATGACATCAAAAAAATTATTAATAATCGTCAGACATTTATATATTATGTGTAAAATATCGATACTTAACATCTGGTAAAGGAGTCTGATAAATTCATTGGGGCATAATTCGAGTCTGACGAAAAAACATGAATTTTCTGTAATAACATTACTGTTCATTGACTAGTAATGTAAGTTTAGCTTAAATAATTAATCAGGTGCATACGGAATTATAAATAAAATGTGCATTATGAGGGTAGTTTATAAATTAATATATACATACGCACTTTTGGTTCAATTATTTTATTTATGAAAAAAAAATATATATATATATATATATAAAATAAAAAATAGCGAAAATAAAAAAAATGAAAAGGAATTTTTTTCTTATTCTGTTTCGCTTTCATCTTTAGTTATGCTGTTTTCATCAGTATCATCACTTTCATAGTGGTGGTCTGTCTCCTCATTTTTACTTTCCTAATCCGAATATTCATACTCCGAATCTGTAATTTTAATTATGATTATTTAAAGGGACAAGGGACTTAATTTTAAAGAGATAATAAATAGTTTACTGAATATTCCGTAAAAAGCAATTCGTTCTCTGAACGAAGCTATTGATTGATTGTAAAAATAGCTAATTTTAAGATCATTTTTGAGTCATTTTAATAAATAATAATCAAGAAATTTTAACATACTTCAATATAAATTTACCTTCGGTAATAGAAGAAATATCTTTAAATGAAGGACTTAGAGGCCCATCAAACCAATAATGATGAAACTCGTTATTTATTAATGTCCACCCACAATCTTCAGGTTTTAATGCGGTTGGGCATCTTAAATGGGCGTTGCACCAAATACTACATATGTACATAGTTCTTTTAATTTGCAGCAGTAATTCTGCTTTTTGGTGGCATACTTGAAGCATTAAGTCCTTTTATCTTTTGTTTTATTTTAGTTTAGTTTTTTTTTTTTTTTCCAAACAGTTTGAAAACAATTCTGCCTGGAAAACACATATTATGGGACAGTTAAAAATTTGATTTCTATTTGTTTTTATTAAAAAACGTCATCTGGTTATTAATATATTTGACCTCAATATTATATTATATATTTATGAATGCAGGGACCAAACAGGAGATTAAAAATGGTTTTATTTCAAATTTTAATGAAAATGCCCCACTTTTAGCGTCAGACAGTTTTTTTACTAAATTGTATACTCAATTTGAAAAGCAAAAATGTTTAAAAAAAATTGTTATTAATTATTTTTTTGATGTCGTGAAATCGACATCTTTGACGCGTCAGACTGGAAAGTTGGAAAAAGTTCTGCGTCAGACAATATTAAAATGTTGAATGATAGGGTTCAAATAATGTATCTTGAGAAATTCAGCTGGTTATTAATCAGTTTTCCGATAGTCGTTTTTCCGGCATGTTCGGGAGAGCAGACACCCAAATTGGCCCATATTTGGTGTCAGAGAATTTTATCTTACGCTCTCATTTGAAGTTATCAAGCTATTCAAATAAAAATAAAAACAGTATCTATCACTTTTAAGTATGCGTAAAAACGGCATGTTTCAGAAAAAATACAGGAAAAACGCCCCAAAACCAAATAAAATCACAGAGGAAAACGGTGTCAGACTTGGCCTAAACAAGCCATACAGGAGGTTTGGAAAGAGTATGTATAATTGACTTTTTTGCCTATGGGCACCCTGACTATTGAACCAAAATTGTGGATTTTTTTACATAAATTAAAGTATCAATTTAGCAAAACTTAAAGAGCGCAGATGTTTGAAATTAATCTGGGGCTATCTGCGAGCTACTGTCTACAAACCGTCCGAATTTCATAAAAATCAGATGAGTACTTTTTAAGATATAGGTGTAAATAAATGTATGTTTGTGGAAAAGAAACAAATGGGCGCAGAAGGTTTAAACTAATATGGGACCAACAATGGGTTAATGCTTTAACAATGGTTAAAGCAGACCAACACAAGGTCACGGAACCGAAAATGTTCATTGATGTCTGCAACGGATTTCTGTCTGGTAATTTTTTTAAGTCGGAGACATAAAAAATGTATTTCTTTATAACGATAACATAGGTTCCGTTACTTCGGTAAGCTCGGAAGCAAAAAAATAACAAAGAGGAGCAATTCAACCGATAGAAACGTCGCGGAGTTGCAGTTTCATTTTGAAAGCAAAACGTGTTGGAAAATAATTGAGACGAGAGTAATGGAATGTTGACAGACCGCTATCAAACCTACATCAAGCAATCACGGGTTTCTCCTCTACAGCCCGTACCAGAGATTATCCGCGTCGCTTTATATGTATTTTTTTTTTGCCCGTTTAAAGTCCTTGTTTTACCGTTAAACTAATTATAAGTTTGGAAATAAACGACCTAGGGAATTCTAAGTGGACATGTCGGAGGGAGAATTGCTAGCGGAGACCGCAGCCGGTAAACAGGCGGGTCCACGGTCCGGTCATTTGTCAAACCGGACGTCAGGGGTGCTACAGAGTTTCCTGACACTAGGTCGGCCTCGCTGTTCCCTCGTCTCCCGCTCCTTTTCTAAAACCGATACAATTAAATTTATGACGGGAACAACCGTCACCCCAAATTAAAATAGGTTTTCAAAAATCGACAGTTATTATTGAAAGGGGAAGATTTATTTTCGGTGAAAATCAATTCGAGAACAAAGCCGTAAAATGACAACGTAACTCGTCTGGAAACTGATCCCACTGATTTGTATCGTTAAGTGGAATCGCTTCACTGATAACTCGAATCACAAAACCTTTCATTTATTAAAAAAAACAATAATGTGCTCACCTCAACTCAAATTGTTATACGCAATAAATAACCAAACGTGAGGTTAAAACATTGCTAATTGTTTTTCTTTAGTTACTGATAGTCCAGGAGATAGCGTGCAAAAAATTGTCTGACAAACACCAGGCTAGAATTTTGTGTATAAGTAAATCTTTTTTGTGGCTTTTAGAATACGTGGTCGGCTATGTGCGTCTGCGGGACATTGCTTGGCAATAGGCATTTAAAAAAAAAAAACGGTGGAGAGCGGTCATGCCCCGTCCTTTTTGATGGACAATGTAATTTTCATGATCCTGGGTACGAACTTAGTTAGTACTCAGTTATTAGTCAGTTAGTTACTTAGTTAGTTGATAGTAGTTTGTCACCTAATAGGTGACCACTTTGATTTGGAGTAATATTTGACTAACTAACCTCTCAAGGAACAAACTACCCTACTAACTAATTTAGTACTCAGGATCATGAAAATCACATTGTCCACCAATAAGGGCGGGACATGACCACTTTCAACCGGTTTGTTCTTTTCAAATGCCTATTGACAAGTTATGACCCGCAGATGAACTTAGCCGACCACATATTCTTAAAAGGCCCCAAAAGATTTACCTATACACAAAATTCTAGCTCTATGTTAGTCACACTTTTTTGTACGCTATCTCCTCGACTATAATTATTATATTGTCAACTACTAATTTTTTTTTAATTAACAATTAAAAACAAAATGAAACTGCTCAAAAATGTTATTCTAAAGCGGAGGGAAAATGATAGAAGGGATATTTAAGGCTTGCTTTGTATTGCCACCAAGCCGGTGTTGCCAACAAGCCGGTGCTGCAACCAAGCCGGTGTTGCCACCAAGCCGGTGTTTCCACCAAGCCGGTGTTTCCACCAAGCCGGTGTTGCCACCAAGCCGGTGTTTCCACCAAGCCGGTGTTGCCACCAAGCCGGTGTTGCTACCAAGCCGGTGTTGCCACCAAGCAGGTGTTGCCACCAAGCAGGTGCTGCAACCAAGCCGGTGTTGCCACCAAGCCGGTGTTTCCACCAAGCCGGTGTTGCCACCAAGCCGGTGTTGCCACCAAGCCGGTGTTGCCACCAAGCCGGTGTTTCCACCAAGCCGGTGTTGCCAGATCAACTGCATACCGGCTCAATGTTTCTATATTTTGATTTAACATTGTCAATGTTCAAAATATAAGCCAGTTGAGTTTAAGAAATAAAGACTTGCGTTACTATTGAATTTAACCAATAGCATATAAAGTCATATACAAGTCATTTGCTAAAATTAAAGGTATAAACATTTGTAAATTTAGAACCAACAAAAGCGCTCAGTGCGTAATGACTTTGTTTCCTCCCTTGGTGCGTAAATAACTATTCCTACCATAGGTGAGGAAAAGTAAAAACAAAAACCTACATATGAACATGTAATAAGGTAACAAAAAATATAGGTATTATATGTTTATGTGTAGGTTTTTTATATTATTACCTATATTTTATAAATGTTTACATACGTTCTAGTCAATTATTTGTATTGTTCTGGTTGATGGTTATCTTTTACTCTTTGTAAGTGTTAATATTTAAGTCCTCAACTAGGATTTTGTTTTGTTATAGATTCCATGAAGAAGATTTTAGGAGCAAGTCGAGACATGATGTTGCGTCACCCAACACGGCATCTTGTTAATTGTTAAATATTTGCCGTCCTGTTTTATTTCCTTATAATATATATATATATATATATATATATATATATATATATATATATATATATATATATATATATATATACATATATATATAAAATATTTTATTATACTTGTTAATTACAATAATACATTATAATATAATTGTGTTATAGATTTTAATAAATAAAAAAATATAATAAAAAAAAGTTTATAATTGATTGCTGTTAATTTTGCGATGGTAATAAGACTTCAAGAAAAAACGTTTTTGTATTTATAATGCTGTAATAACGAGGCAATCCATCGAAATTAAAGAAATTAAATCCTTGTGCCTTCACAACACTAACACTAACACTTGATTCTATATAATATTTCTACTAACAATATGAAAAAGGAAAAATATATCTAGACATTTGTTTTCCGTCATATAATATAATACCATTCCAACAATACAATATTTCAATAGAGTATTAAATTTCGAGAACAATAAATAAAAATAAAACACAAAACACGATTATAACAAATGTGCAAGACAATATCTGATTACAAATACATCGCCGACTTTATTCGCTCGTATAATACTGCATTCCATTTAATTGCTTTCATATAACAAATCGTAATAATTTCCGCCGAAAAATCAACACAAAGTTTTAACATTATTTCAGTAAACAAATGAATGATAGTAAAAAAATATACACATACAATAAAAAATACAAACAAAGTTTTAATACAAGAAAAAAGATTAATAAAGATGTATTCAATTTTAACTCCTGCAACTATCAGTATATTATGTATTTAATGAAATTAAATACATAATAAAAAAAAATACAAATGAATATTTAAATTATGCAAAAAGAATTTAAATATATTATATTTGAATAGATTTATTAAATATATTTAAAGAGACGGATAGCGGGTAGAACCTGTTTGGACGCATGCGTACAGGACCTCAGACAGCTTTAGTACGCAGGCGCAGCAGAGACTTTATAAACATTCACGTAAACAACAGATTAATTCAACAATCTCCGTAATTTAATAATTACATATTTTACATTTTTTTACGAAAACAAAAGATAATTTTGAATCTCAAGTGCGGAGCTGAGGTCGGTGAAGCAATCCCTTTACATCAGATCGTTCCCCTTCTTATTTTTAACCTAAATAGTGCCGTCATAATTATATTGCACTTAGTCCGCGGTGCAATTTGTAAAAAAAAAACACATATATAATAGAGGGAAATACATAAGCGAAGAATTGTTTTTATTTGATTATATTATAGATTATAGAGGAGGTTGGACTAGACAGCTTTGTTATTGCGTTATTAATGCGTAAAATGGAAGCTTCTCTGTTGTGCGAACTCTGCGTAGTAAAACACATCGTGTATGATTGGACATTTTAATTAATATTTGTAATTAGTTCTCTACTCAAATTAATTCTTGCGTCTTGATAAACACATTAATGTAAATAATTGTGGTAGTTATCACGGAAATAAAGATTCACTGAAAATTACCTTAAAACAAAGGCTCGCAACGTCTCTATTTACATGACGTAATTTGTATTCCTCAAACCTAAAAGGGTCTTACGCAATTATAATTTAATTATATTTTGCAAATAAGGACGCTTTGGGCCGGCTCATGATAAAGTACGCCCCAAACATCGTTACTTGCAGTTATATATAATGTAACACTTTAAGCCGAGTTCTACGTCTTCAGGCCGGACCGGGTACTTAGTCCGTCTTCAGGCCGGACCAGGTACTTAGTCCGTCTTCAGGCCGGACCGGGTACTTAGTCCGTCTTCAGGCCGGACCGGGTACTTAGTCCGCCTTCAGGCCGGACCGGGTACTTAGTCCGTCTTCAGGCCGGACCGGGTACTTAATCCGTCTTCAGGCCGGACCGGGTACTTAGTCCGTCCACTGGTTCGTAATTGTTTCCAGGACTTAGTTTTATACATAGGACTTTTTCCTTTCACTGAGCATTTAAAAAATCTTAACGATATATTTCGCTATGTAAAAAAAATCATTACAAGAAATGCTACATGATATATTGTGGCGTTCTTCTTTATTTTGAAGTATAATGTCGACTTAATAAACTTTAATATAGATTTTTATTTCCGTAAAAAGTAACATTAAGTGCTCACGATGCGGTCGGTTTCTCCCTTCACTTATCCTGAGATTACGCGATAGAAAAAATAAAATAAAATTAATTCCATTTTATTATTTCTTTCACTTTTTCACGATCTTTCGCGTCGTTTTTACATTCTTGGGAGAGGAGAAAGTTATGCATTTACATTATGTAATTATTTGATATAATGTTACTCGAATAGCCACGAGTCAACATCTCCAAGAATAAACTGATTTAGAGCAGCCGTACTTAAAGCCCAGGCGTGTCCACGCACAGCCATCAGCTATTAATCCCATACAAAAGTCAGAAATTATTTAAATTTCGATAAAAAAAAATGGAAGAAAATAAACAAAGAAATTCACGACTTAATTGGAGAAACGTTGTACAGCAAACACTCGGAGTCAAAGTGTCTGTGAGTAACATGTGTCTTATACAGCATACACGTGTAGATAATTATTAAATTTGAATATAAGTACATATTTATGTGAAAATAAAGAGTATAACCATAATAATAATACATTATAATAAATAATAGGGAATGTCTAGCGAATATTCAATATATCTATGAGGTTGGTAAATCAGCCGGGCTCATGATTTATCTCTTTATCAGTGGCATTATCTGGATATATCCTTGATGATTTCAAACTATCGGATAATTTCATGCTTGTGACGGTTTTTGTTTCATTTTAAAATAAACTGATTAATTATGCTGATTCAGTTTTAATGATTTCACGTAAGCACGATTCAAACAAGTTTCCCACTCCACTACTTATGTGTACATAAGGTCTAAATAATTTGAAGTACGTTGACTTAACTTAGCATTATTTTAGGGTAGAAAGGCATGATACATAATACCGGAGTTATATAGTGACGGCAGTTAAATGGGCCGATATCTTGGATTCCATGATTTGGCCCAGCATCCTCTCTTTGGCTCTGATTTCGATCCACCTTTGTAGCAGGATGACGTGTCTGTAGATGACCACGTCTATCTCCGGATGAGAGCCGATAAACTCCAGCAGGGTCGCGACTCCACGGTGACGGAGCAACTGTTGCAACCCGCGATCCACGTTGGTCGCGAGCTTCACCACGATCGACATGATGTTCAATAAGACGCTTTTCTGACAGTCCGCCGTGGAAAGCCGAGCCGATATGTAACCGCGATTTTTCCTTAAATATTTCAGCAAAGTCGGTACGATTCGGAAATCGAATGCGTTTTTAGGATCCGCGTCGACTAAATTCTTGATTATTACTACGAGGATCATATCGTCGCCGTACAGATCGATGTCGTAGCCGACGGATCTCAAATTCCGACGTAAGACGACCGCCGCGTTCCTCTGCCCTTTATACGTGGAGAAGATTTCGGCCAAAAACGGCACCAGAGTGACTTCTTCGATGTAGTACAGGAGCCAGTAGGTTTCGGAGGTCCAGCAGAAGAGACCGCGCGCTTTCGACGAAGCGACTTTAGACAAAACGACCAGGGAATCGTAGAACACGTCGCTCACGTGACGGTCGAAGTCCCACGGGGATTTTACCGTCTCGACCAAAGTGTACTTGGCGCAGAGAACGTTGACGAAGAACCAACAGCATCTGTGAAGTCTCAGATCCGCAGAGCGTTCCAGGTTCACGACGAACGGAGCCAGACGAGACATCTTCCTGTAGAGACTCGCCAAGGTCCTCCACAGATCGCCGGAAGCAGGTCTCGGCTCCGACCGCATCAGAACATCTCTTAAAACCTTTATCGACCTTTTCGAAGTAGGACTTGACTCGATGAGATTCAGACTCTCCGGACTCAGCGTATCTTCGCCGTCTGCACAAATCAGACTCATTTCGGTTTGCTCCCAAAAAATCCACGTCTTTAAAAATAAATAAACAATACGATTACTCGAATCAAACAAGAGTCACGTCGTAAATGAGGCGGAAGACAAAAAGTATTTATTAAAAGAAAAAGCGGAATTAAATGTTTAACTCGTCGGTTACATTGAAGTTGCATTTAGCTCGACTGCCAAAATATAACGAGCACGAGCAACCTAAACAGCTCATAGAACTAATTAACAATTACAATCTCAAATATATAAAAGCGAATTTTAATCATATTATCGATATACCTCTGTAAGGTGACGCGAGATAACCGAAAAATTAGTTTCGCATTAAATAAATAATATATCACTAAAAAAAACTCAATTTAAAGCTTGGACTCTATACAATAATTACTCGAGGTGACGATATAAGGTCGGGTTCAAAGTGACCCGGAGTAAACAATGTCTTGATAACTACTGACACCCCCCCCCCCCCCAGCCAATAGTCTCCCAACCTTTGTTTACTTATTTTCATTTGGTAAAATGATTCGCATTTGTTTGATATCGTTAAACATACAGGCATTGACTTGTAAACAACTGTTGTCATGGTTGCAAACTGCAAACAAACCCATATTGACATTAGTAAATAAAAATACATAAATAAACAAAACAACCAATAAATATTAAAATTAAACCAAATATCTGTTTGCACGGGAGTGTGCAAGGCCAAGTTGCAGTAAGCATGCAGTGAGTATCTTTACTTGAACCAATTCACCCGGTTTTCCTCATCCTCATATCTCTGCTTCCTCTTAGGATGGGATTTTGACATTAGAATCATAGATTAGGCCTAAGTAGCTTAGGACGCTGTAAAAAATGTAGCCCTTAATATTCAGCCTTTACAACAGGCAGAGTTTCAAAGTTTGCATTTTTGTTACTGACTGACTGACTCATCATCAAAATACCAAGCGACTTTTACTAAGCGACCAGAATAGCTAGAAACTTGACATTTGGTACACTTGTAGATATAGCCGTGTAAATGACAGGAAAACTACAAAAAGTTGATTTAAAAAAAAAAAAAAAAATTAACATGCCGTAAGCAACGTTAAAGATGTTGTTATTATTTAAAAGTAAGTTATATCGAAAAACTGATTGCACAACAGCTACTGATTTTTAAAGGTCTGAAAGTTAGATTCTATTATTTTTTCGTACCTCCATCAGTTGTACCTTAGTTGGAGCCAGGTTCGATTAATATTTTTAATCTCATAGCATCTGCAATTATTAACCGATTAATTTCTAATTGGATGGCTCAAATCTCACACTAATGTTCTTTAAATCGAGTGTTTATTATTCTATCTACGAATGATACGACATTTAAACATTGTATCTCTGTTTAGATGCGTAGAAAGTGATTCTTTACGTAGTTGTATTTATTGCGCATGCGCGTTTCATAATTCCTCTTTTTTCCGCCCTAGTGCGGTAAAAAAGAAGAATTCTTCATCTTAACGCACGATTAGCAAGTTTTTTTACATTTAACAAAACTAATTTGTTGTTTGTTTAATCAAAGTAACTGTAAAAAGTTGATTTTTTTTTCATTTTACTATTTAAATCTAACAATCGCAGATAAAGTACGGTACGCAACTCGTGTGAAAACTGCATTTTGCTTTGCTCGTGTGGTTTTTTCTCCCCTCGCTGTCGCTCGGGTGCAAACTCCACACTCGCATGCAAAATTTTAATGTTTTATTACAAAATGACACGAAAAATTAATCACTTTGCACAAGTGTTATACTCTCTGCAGGGATAAAGGCATGGGTGATAGACGGTAAGGACCCCCAAGTAGTTTTTTACAAAGTATAATTTTTTTTATCTTTACAAGGTTTGTTTGGCATTTGGACGACAGAATTTGCGTATTGACACCAGGTAGAAGCGCCAGACATATCGGACCAATCTCATCAACTCAACAAACTACCACGTCTTACATGACAACAGCAATTATACGCCAAATTTGGATTCCCAGTTAATTATATCCAAATTGCTAGTCTTATTATTTCTATGGCCCAGCAGACCACACATTTTGTATATTTTTAGTAGCAGCAGAAATACAGTTTTAGGAGGGTGGGGGGACACGCAAAATGTTGCTGTTTTTTACAAAATGGCATGAAAAATAAATCACTTTCCACAAGTGTTACATATTTTTGAAATCTTATCTTCAATACCTTCCATTTGATATCCCACTCAAAAAAAAAAAAAAATCGTGTGACATCAATTATCCGCCATTTTGGATTTGATCAGTTGATAATTTTAGTTCCAAGTACACTCACTATAATTATCGCTACTTAAATGTAACGATAAAATACAATTATTGTTCATGTTTAATTCATTAATATCTAAGATAATAAGTATAGTTTTCTGAATTTGATCCCCGAGGGGGGGGGATAGGGGCAAAGTAAAAAAAAGTTAGCAACATAATGCACGATGGCACAGGGCTTCTCCTAAGATAATTTAAGTTTGAGGGGAGGGATGCGACGCGGGCATGCAAAGTACCTCTACCTCCGCTCTCCCTCGGCAACTTTTAACTTTTAAAACTGAATTTCCAGTATAGTCCGGATAAATTACTAATTAGCAAAATTTGCCAATTATTTTATCCAAAGGGGGGGGGGGGGGGGGGGTGTATACAAATAAGCGGGGGACAGATTTAGGAAGCTCCGAGGAAACGAGATATTCCGGCTTAGTAAAGTTTGATATGAGCAGGTCTCAGGTTTCTCAGGTCGAAGGTTCTGAGGTCTCAGGTTTCTCAGGTCACTGGTTTCTCAGGTCTCAGGTCGCAGGTTCTCAGGTCGAAGGTTCTCAGGTCGAAGGTTTTTCAGGTCGCAGGTTTCTCAGGTCTCAGGTCGCAGGTTTCTCATGCGCAGGTTCCTCAGATCTCATGTTTCTCAGGTCTCAGGTTTCTCAGGACCACGAGTCAAAATTACCTCAAACCATTTCCCCACAAACAACTAACCAAGTTAAATAAAAACCTATGAAAATACATTATATCTGCTTGACATTACAGTCTGCTAAAGATAATGCTTAGTCACCTCTTTTCAAACATAATTTAACTCCAAACCATCACTATGGACACCCGGTAGGAACCAAGTTCCTTACGCTTTTCATTAAATTTAAATTATAAAATCACACTGCTAAGTATTCGATGATTACTTATACATGGAGCAGTTAGAAAAGAGGCAAAATGTCCTTAGCGGAGTTAAGTCAAAATTGAAGCGAGCGTCTTGCAATAAATATATATTGAATAATGAAAAAAAACGTTATCATGATGAGTTTATAGTTAAAGAAGATGGTTGTGGGAACCGGATTGGTGCCTACCCGGCCTACTCAATTTAAAATATTATAAAATATATCACTTCACTACACAAAAACTCCTGCTTGTATCAGGTAGAAATGTTACATGCCTGTTTCAATAGTAATTTAAACGTTAAGGTCCACTTAAACACTTTATAGCGTTGTCGGTGTTGGTTTTACTGTTATGTCTCATCGAATAGATGAAGTTAACAAATTTTCCCGTCCTTAAATTCCAATTTTAAATTTGAAGCTTACGTTAACGCGAGCGTTGCGCGCGAAGGCTTAGGCGGATAACGTTGTCCAATACACTCGTTCTGGGCATTAGTAAAATAAGCATGTGTACCAAATTTCAACTAAATTATTGTCATCGATTTCATGACGGTGGGTTTTGTGACGGTCGTTTCTTCGAATTCACTACCGGGCTCCAGACACCGTAAAGTGCCATTAGCATCTTTATTCCGAAAATAAAAAAAGTTTGATAACACCTCAACTGATTAGTATAAGGAATTGATCATTTTTTTCACCAAAAACATTTGCAAATTAAATGGAAAGTGGCTACTAAGAAGTTTGCCGGAGTTGCCGAGGAGATAAGAAGACCGCCGGCAGGGTTCAAATAAGGTCTCCATGTCTGCTTCTAAAGCGACAAAAAACAAAACAGACCTAATTTAAAACCCCCAAGCCCCTTAAATTTCTCCCGAGAAAATAATTCCATTCTCATTCCCCCCTCTTCCATATATTTTAGTACTGAAATCCGCTTACTTTTCCAAATAAAAAACTGCTCTTTACAAATTGCACAAAAGAAGAGCGGGAGAACGGTACGAGAGTAATTCATCACTTTTCTTTGTTTTCAGTGGAATTTGAACTTTTCAAATAAAGAAATTTATGAAAGGTTTGGTTCTTTTAAATTAAATTTCAGAATTAAGCCTTTACACATGAAAATTTACCAAAAACAAATGAGCCCTTTATAATGTTGGGCCTAGAATAGTTTTAAGATTTATTTGTTATACAATTGTATAATAAGGTAGCATAACGTTTAATAATATATCAAATGCGCGGTCTGATGGGTCAAAGAAAAAATAAAAATAGTATTTGATCTGATTTACTGGGAATCTAAGATGGCGGCTAATTCCTGTCACGGAGGATTTTTTTTAAATTTTGAGTGGAGTATCAATTGAAAGGTAATTTTGCGTCCCCCCCCCCCTTATATTAATTTCATGTTTACAATACCAACGAAACCTTTTTTACGTGAGACTTGACGCACTACCAATTTATTTTTAAACCTGTCAAATCTGTGTTTGTTTTACACGAGGAATGTATTTTTACACAAGTGGATTGTCCAATCGCAATGAAGCGGTTTGCAACACGTGGAATGTCTGACGTTTCTCTAGGGTAAGGTTTTTATTACAAAGTAGTGACGGTGTACAGCCTGTTAGAGAATTAGAGTAGATTTGAAAACAAGGGGGGGGGGGACTTACTTGTGCGCCCTGGTGTCGGGTAGCGGCCGGTCCATGGGGGTCACGTCCGACGCTTGCTGGTTGAATCTGTTTCGCGTGTAAGGGTCTTCTCCGGGCCTCAGTGCCCCTCCTTCCAGGTACCTCGTAGCGTCGAACCACGTGCTCGCCGAACTCACCGCCCCCGGCTCTTCCTCGCCGCCGCCGGGTCCTCCGCCGCCTTTAGATTCCAGCAACTCGAGGCCGGCTTTCAGTCTCAGACCCTCGTTCGAACTTAACTCTATCGTCTGAAACAAACAAGACGACCACATGTTGACAGCGTAACAACCACAAGCCTCAGTCTGTAGACTGCGCATCTCCCGAATAAAAATAATTTTCCACAATCAAAGCGTTTTAACTCCACTATTCAAATAAACAGTTTGTCCCGACCGAATAATTGAAATTTCCGGAGGACGCGTGTAACGCTAAATTACTATAAATGGGGTTTATCACATTCCGGTATAATTCGCTTCTCTTGAGTCGTTTCTCAGAGTATCCACCGTAATTAATTTGGCGGGCTGACTACGTCAAGGTATAGTCCGTACCTAAATCAATCGATATCACCGACTTATCAGCAGCGATAACAACAAAAGGTAGCTGCTCAGATCTCGGGCACGAGAATATAACGTAGGATCAAACGCCTGGCACGTGTTAGTCCGATATGGCCATTTCTAGAGATCTGTGAACCCTAACAGAATCTAATAAATCATATAATTACTGTAATAAACACGCAACAGTAACATAATCAAACGAATCCAGATTCCTAAACAAAGCCTTCATCTATCACTTAGTCGAGTTGCAAACTTTCCCCTTCATTATATTTTAATAGAAACGAAAAGGAAAAACAAAGAAAAACTATTTTCTTACAATACAGGACCGAGTGAAACATTTTCCACGTTTCTACGTCCTCTACAGAAACAAAAACGAAAAATAAAACATCAAACGGAATACAGGACGGCACGCGCACACAGAAGCACACCGACACTCCTCTACAAGGGCCGGTTTCAACCCTCTCTCCCGGCAAAGAAAAGATAAATTATCCCCCCCCCCCCCTTGTCACAGGTTCCCGTCCTTAAGCACCGCTAAGAATCGCCGTCCTTTGTCACACAGCGAAGGAAAAAACTTGGGCCTTAGAAAAACCAGCCACTCCCAGACACAACCCCGGCCTCTTATTTCTTTATTCTTGGAATAAAGATTTGAGACAAAAGATATAACTGTTTATTTACGAGTAGACAAATTAATACGTACAATAGAGTGAGCAACATTTCTTTAACAAATTTCTCTTTCATCGACACTTGATAACTACCTGCTCCTTCTACCTTAACCACTTCCTTCTACATATTTTTTACCCATTTTTGCTTTCTCATATAAAGAGAAAGTATTGTGATGGCGCGAAAATTCGATTTTGAGATTTTTATGGATTTACACATTTTAAGGTCCCCTGAGCCCAAAAAAGTGGTTTTTAAAAAATGTCTGTCCGTCGTCTGTCGTCTGTCGTCTGTCGTCTGTCTGTGCAGACGCTTGGAGCCTAAACTACTGGACCGATTTTGACGAAATTTGGCATACATGTTCAGAAAAATCATACCCCGAGGCGAAATCGAGAAATGAATTTTAGCTCCAAATTTGGGGGTGCTACCCCCCAAAAACTCTGAAAAAACGTGCAAAAAAAAATATATCTCGAAAACGGTTCCGACGATTTTGATTAAAAAAATCTAAAATGTAGTCAATTTAAAAACGGATCCAACGATATAAGCAGTTTTCCCGGGAAAAATCTAGTTCCTGAGGAAATAGCTTAAAACGTGGACGGAGAGATCCCGGGTTCGATTCCCCGCCCTGGAGAAGTTATTTTTATGGTAAATTTTGATATAATTTTCAATAATAATTAAACGTACTTACAAAAACTAATAAATGGAAAACATTGGCTAAGTAATTATGGACTTGTATATGAGAAAGTTTGTCCGAGTTGTCTCGGACCGATTTTTTACTTTCTCATATAAAGAGAAAGTATTGTGATGGCGCGAAAATTCGATTTTGAGATTTTGATGGATTTACACGTTTTGAGGTCCCCTGAGTCCAAAAAAGTGGTTTTTAAAAAATGTCTGTCCGTCGTCTGTCGTCTGTCGTCTGTCGTCTGTCGTCTGTCGTCTGTGCAGACGCCTGGAGCCTAAACTACTGGGCCGATTTTGACGAAATTTGGCATACATGTTCAGAAAAATCATACCCCGAGGCGAAATCGAGAAATGAATTTTAGCTCTAAATTTGGGGGCGCTACCCCCCAAAAACTCTGAAAAAACCGGAAAAAAAATTATTTCTCGAAAACGGTTCCGACGATTTTGATTAAAAAATTCTGAAATGTAGTCCATTGAAATACGAATCCAACGATATAAGCCGTTTTCCCGGGAAAAATCTAGTTCCTGAGAAATTAGCTTAAAACGCGGATGGAGAGAGCCCGGGTTCGATTCCCCGCCCAGGAGAAGTTATTTTTATGATAAATTTTGATGAAATGTTCAATAATATTTAAATGTACATTTGAAAACTAATAAATGGAAACACTGGGCTAAGTAATAATGAACTCATATATGAGAAAGTTTGTCTGAGTTGTCTCGGACCGATTTTTTACTAAGATTTCATTAGCTTGCTTTCTTGTTTGTAGGGGTGTCCGGTACAAATCTTGCATCGATTTTTAACTAACTTCCCGAGTAGCTAGACATTTGAAACTTTAAATTTATGATTTATGACAGAAAATTTAAAAACGTAGTATATAATAATTAATATAAAAATGCCATTTTTCAAAACTGGTCTTATTTTCAACTTTTTTTTTTTTTTTTTTGGTTTCTGTATTCTTCACCTTAGTTGTATCTATGTGCAAAATTTGGGGAAGATTGAATGACGGTAGGTGGTTCAAAATTGGGGTAATAGGTGTGCGATGAAACTAAAAAGCAAGTAAATTTGACGCCATTTTGTTTTTTGTTTTTTTGTTACTTTCTCATATAAAGAGAAAGTATTGTGATGGCGCAAAAATTCGATATTGAGATTTTGATGGATTTACACGTTTTGAGGTCCCCTGAGTCCAAAAAAGTGGTTTTTAAAAAATGTCTGTCTGTCTGTCGTCTGTCGTCTGTCGTCTGTCGTCTGTGCAGACGCCTGGAGCCTAAACTACTGGGCCGATTTTGACGAAATTTGGCATACATGTTCAGAAAAATCATACCCCGAGGCGAAATCGAGAAATGAATTTTAGCTCTAAATTTGGGGGCGCTACCCCCCAAAAACTCTGAAAAAACATGAAAAAACATTATTTCTCGAAAACGGTTCCGACGATTTTGATTAAAAAAATCTAAAATGTAGACCATTTGAATACGAATCCAACGATATAAGCCGTTTTCCCGGGAAAAATCTAGTTCCTGAGAAATTAGCTTAAAACGCGGACGGAGAGAGCCCGGGTTCGATTCCCCGCCCAGGAGAAGTTATTTTTATGATAAATTTTGATGAAATGTTGAATAATATTTAAATGTACATTTGAAAACTAATAAATGGAAAATACTGGGTTAAGTAACTATAAACTCGTATATGAGAAAGTTTGTCTGAGTTGTCTCGGACCGATTTTTTTTGGTTTCTGTATTCTTTACCTTAGTTGTATCTATGTGCAAAATTTGGTGAAGAATGAATCACGGGAAGTGGTTCGAAATTGGGGAAACGGAAATGAGCGATGAAACTTACAAAGCAAAGTAATATAAGACCAGTAAAAATGTATTTTTATTTAGTATTACTGCTATTATAAGCCATTATTGTCTAATTTATTTAATTGTTTCCCCCGTTTTTACTTTCTCATATAAAGAGAAAGTATTGTGATGGCGCGAAAATTCGATTTTGAGATTTTGATGGATTTACACGTTTTGAGGTCCCCTGAGTCCAAAAAAGTGGTTTTTAAAAAATGTCTGTCCGTCGTCTGTCGTCTGTCGTCTGTGCAGAAGCCTGGAGCCTAAACTACTGGGCCGATTTTGACGAAATTTGGCATACATGTTCAGAAAAATCATACCCCGAGGCGAAATCGAGAAATGAATTTTAGCTCTAAATTTGGGGGCGCTACCCCCCAAAAACTCTGAAAAAACCGGAAAAAAAATTATTTCTCGAAAACGGTTCCGACGATTTTGATTAAAAAATTCTGAAATGTAGTCCATTGAAATACGAATCCAACGATATAAGCCGTTTTCCCGGGAAAAATCTAGTTCTTGAGAAAATAGCTTAAAACGCGGACGGAGAGAGCCCGGGTTCGATTCCCCGCCCAGGAGAAGTTATTTTTATGATAAATTTTGATAAAATGTTCACACTGGGCTATGTAATTATGAACTCGTATATGAGAAAGTTTGTCTGAGTTGTCTCGGACCGATTTTTTTAATTTGTCAAAATCGTTTTTATTTTTGCTTCTGACCTTACCGAAGGTAACGAAACCTATGTGAACGTTCTGAAGAACGAAACATTTTTAGGTCTCCGATTTCAAAAATTCCAACACAGAAATCAGTTTCAGACATAAGGGAACACTTTTGGTTCCGTGTCTGTCTGTCGGTCTGTCCAACATATAACCAACATATCTTAAAAACTACACGTCCAATTTTAATGAAATTTGGGTGGTTGGTCATGAGTAGCCTATTGTTGGTCCCATATAAGTTTCACATACAATATGCGCACAAACATACATTGATTTACACCTATAGCTTCAAAAGTACTTATCTGATTTGTATGAAACTTTTATAGTTTATCGAAAGTAACCCGCAGATAGCCCCAGATTAATTTGAACCTTTAACTTTTGCTTAATTGATACTTTAATTCAAGTAAAACATAAAAACAATTTTGACACATTATAAAAACGGGGAGAACAATTAAACAGATTAGACAGTAATGGCTTGTATAAAAGCATAAAATCAATAAAGTACGTGATATAATGCGAGGAAGCAATGTGCCACACTAATTGGCAGTCTATTTTACACGAATTAACGTATCAATTTAGCGCATAAGTTAAAGAGCGCAGACGGTTCAAATTAGTCTGGGGCTGTCTGCGGGTTACTTTCAAATACTTTCCCTATGTTTCATACACATCAAATGGGTGTGAATAAATGTTTGCTTGTACACATGTGAAAGAGAAACAAATGAGCGCAAAAGGATGAAATTTATATAAGACCAAAAATGAGCTAATACTTGGAATACGCTGCAGAGTTAAAGTAGTTCTCTTGTGCAAGGACTACATGCAGATAAACTTTATCAGACGCTGGAAAACTTAAATCTGTAAATAAATGCAGATGTGACAATACTTGCTCTTCTATATACAGCAGGCGTACGAGAAAGTAAAGAGGAGAGGTAAGACGGAATGTTGTGGTGGCTGAACACCGAGCCGCTGTTCTGATGAACAAGCTTCCATGTGGCTTGCTCGTAGTCTAGACTCTAGACGAGTGCATAATGAAGCGCTGTCCGGTACAGAACGGGCTCCTCTACAGCGCCTTGTATAACCAAAGTTTTATATTATAGGATACGGAATGGAAAGCTGGACGACCAGGAAGTGACCGGGAGCATCCCTCGGGTACACCACGCAGCGTCCACTCTCATCTCTACCGGCTTGTGTCGGTCAAGCCGGAGAAAGTACCGACCTCCAGTCCGTACTTACCCTCCTACACGTCTTATACTGGACACGCGCTAATCTACCTGCGGCCTCTACGCATCCTCTCACCACTTTCCGATAAATCCCAAGAGAAAGTATTGTGACCACACGTAAAAATTATATTTTTTATAGATGTACACGTTTCGAGGTCCCCCCGAGTCCAAAAGCGGCAGTTTCAAAAATCGAAAACCTTTAAAGTCCGTTTAAATATGGATCTAAACATATAAGTCGTTTTCCCGGGAAAAATCTACATCTTAAGAATCTTAAAAATCTAATCTTGTGCAGAGTTATGTTAAGAAGAGCTCATTTCAGCTTCTTATCACAATATTAACTACCAAGAGCAAAAACTAAAACAGTTTACAAACTAGTTAACGTTAATTAGTTGAATTCTGAAATAAATCAATTGGTGTGGCACATAGCTTGCTCGCGTCCTAGTGTGGCACATAACTTGCTCGCGTCCTAGTGTGGCACATAACTTGCTCGCGTCCTAGTGTGGCACATAACTTGCTCGCGTCCTAGTGTGGCACATAACTTGCTCGCGTCCTAGTGTGGCACATAGCTTGCTCGCGTCCTAGTGTGGCACATAGCTTGCTCGCGTCCTAGTGTGGCACATAGCTTGCTCGCGTCCTAGTGTGGCACATAGCTTGCTCGCGTCCTAGTGTGGCACATAGCTTGCTCGCGTCCTAGTGTGGCACATAGCTTGCTCGCGTCCTAGTGTGGCACATAACTTGTTCGTGTCCTAGTGTGGCACATAACTTGCTCACGTCCTAGTGTGGCACATAACTTGCTCACGTCCTAGTGTGGCACATAACTTGTTCGCGTCCTAGTGTGGCACATAACTTGCTCACGTCCTAGTGTGGCACATAACTTGCTCACGTCCTAGTGTGGCACATAACTTGCTCACGTCCTAGTGTGGCACATAACTTGTTCGCGTCCTAGTGTGGCACATAACTTGTTCACGTCCTAGTGTGGCACATAACTTGCTCGCGTCCTAGTGTGGCACATAACTTGCTCGCGTCCTAGTGTGGCACATAACTTGCTCACGTCCTAGTGTGGCACATAACTTGCTCACGTCCTAGTGTGGCACATAACTTGCTCGCGTCCTAGTGTGGCACATAACTTGCTCGCGTCCTCGTGTGGCACATAGCTTGCTCGCGTCCTAGTGTGGCACATAGCTTGCTCACGTCCTAGTGTGGCACATAACTTGCTCGCGTCCTAGTGTGGCACATAACTTGCTCGCGTCCTAGTGTGGCACATAACTTGCTCGCGTCCTAGTGTGGCACATAACTTGCTCGCGTCCTAGTGTGGCACATAACTTGCTCGCGTCCTAGTGTGGCACATAACTTGCTCACGTCCTAGTGTGGCACATAACTTGCTCGCGTCCTAGTGTGGCACATAACTTGCTCGCGTCCTAGTGTGGCACATAACTTGCTCACGTCCTAGTGTGGCACATAACTTGCTCGCGTCCTAGTGTGGCACATAACTTGCTCACGTCCTAGTGTGGCACATAACTTGCTCGCGTCCTATTTCCTATAACTTAATAACTTTATGCTTTTACAACCTATTATTGTCAAATTTATTTAACTTTCCCCCCTTTCTAAATCTTTCAAAATTGTTTTCATTGATTACATAAATTAAAGTATCGATTTAGCAAACTTTAAAGAGCGCAGACGTTTGACATTAATCTGGGGCTATCTATGCCAACTTTTGACAAAACATCTAAATTTCATAAAAATCAGATGAATACTTTTGAAGAGACGGGAGTAGATATATGTATGTTGGTGCGCATGTGAAAGGCAAGAAATCCGTCCGAGACGACTCAAATACGAGTTCATAATAACTTAGCCCCCCCCCCCGTGCTTACATTTCGTGCTACACCTAAGAGCTTTCGTAGATACATTTAATTATTATTGAAAATTACATTAAAATTTATCATAAAGTAACTTCTCCTCAGGGTGAAATCGAACCCGGCCTCTCTCCGTCCGCGTTTAAAGCTCTTCTCTCATGATCCGACAGACAGACACGGAACCAAATATGTTCTCTGATGTCTGATACAGATTTCTATCTAGACAACAAATTTTCGTTCATTAGAACAATCGCATAGATTCTGTTACCTTCAGTAAGCTCGGAAGCAAAATCTAATCTATATATATAAAAGTCAACGTATGTGTGTGTGTGTGTGTGTGTGTTTGTTCTTTATACAAATCTACAGTTTTAGTTCGATCTCGATGAAAATTTGCACACTTGACCTTCAGAGCAAGGAAACAATCAAGGTCTACATGAATTTTCGAAATTTCAATTTTGGTACACAGGGGAACGGGGTACATATCTTCATCACATAGATTCATTACATAGCTTCATCACATAGCTTCATCACGTACTTCAATTGCGTTAAGTTTTTTCAACCCATTAGTGTAGAATTTATTAAATTTTTACCTTATTTTTCTTCCGAGCTGACCGAAGGTAACTGAAATGTAATTTCGTTCTGGAGAACGAAAAAGTAAAATGTCTCCGATTTCAAAAATTCTAAGACAGAAATCCGTTTCAGACCCCAGGAAACATTTTTGGTTCCGTGTCGGTCTGTCGCTAAATTTTTGCTAACCAAAATATCCTAAAAACTAAAGGTAAGATTTTAATGAAATTTATTTGGTAGGTCATAATTAACCATTGTTGGAACCTTATAAGTACCTTGTGCATTTGTTTCTCTTGACATGCGTACAAACATGCATTTGTTTCTCTTGACATGCGTACAAACATGCATTTGTTTCTCTTGACATGCGTACAAACATGCATTTGTTTCTCTTGACATGCGTACAAACATGCATTTGTTTCTCTTGACATGCGTACAAACATGCATTTGTTTCTCTTGACATGCGTACAAACATGCATTTGTTTCTCTTGACATGCGTACAAACATGCATTTATTTACACCTATGGTTTGTCTAAAGTATCTTGAGAGTAGCCCCAGATTAATTTTAACCCTCTGCGCTCAAGATAAAGATAACCCGATAAAATTAATAAAAGTATTTTACCGGTCAAGGTGAGATACAGCGGAGTGTCTTTGACGGCTCTGTGACAGCACCTGAAGGAAATGTTTAGTTTATTTTGTCTTTCAAGTGCTTGTCAACACTTGCTGAGCCATAGGGTTTGGATTTGTTTTGTTTTGTTTTGACACTTCTAAATTTTATATATAATTTGTTTTTTATGTTGTGTGTAGTGTAGAACTATTTTCTTTTTACGAGCAAAATTTTACTTTAGTTATTGAAGTGTGTGCGGTCATATAATATGTACTTGTTTTTCTTTATGATATCAAATATACTCAGTTAAAAAAGGTTCTACATTTATTCAAGTAAATAAGTATTCGCCTAAGTAGCTGCGGCGACAGTAAAAAGAAAATAGCTAGTAAAAGGCAAATAACTAGTAAAAGAGAAGTGCTAGTAAAAGGTAAATAACTAGTAAAAAGAAACTACCTAGTTATAGAATAAGGTATTAAGAACAAAGTGAAAGTGAAAGAAAACGGATTAAACGTTACGTGAAATAACAATAAGTGAAACGGTTTGTAAATTAATATGACAAGTCAAGAAGAATTCAGCCACACTTCAACGAAAAATATGGAGGAAACAGAAGAAGTCAAGTCTAGACCCAGAAGGCAGCCAAAGTACACGGAGAAAGGAGGGGAGTATAAAGCATCGGTGGAGGTAAAATATATTTCTTCTTTACTTAAGCAAGTCGACAAAAAGAAAGATGAATATCAAAGCGTAGTAGCAACGCAGCCCCCTCAAGTACGTATTTTGAGTTCAGTTCTGAGTGAAATTGCTCTCCTCAAAGCAAAGTTAGATGAGCAAAAAAGTAAACTTCCCTCTTTCATGGACTCAAATGATCCTTTTTTTGGCTCATTAGAAAGTAAGTTACAGGAGCTCAAGACATTCATAGACGAATGTAACGATTCTCTTAAAGTTATCTCTATACCGGATATGGCTGGATCTGTCAGATCGGACGCTTCCATCGCTTCTAAGCGGCTTCAAGCTAAACTCGCTCTCTCTGAGGAAGCCAGGCAACTTAAGCACAAGGAGCTCGCTCTTCATACGCGCGAAGAGCAGCTTAAGAAGGAGTTGACGGCGCTACAAGCTCAGAAGATCGACGTAGAAGCTCAAGTAGACCGAAACCGTATTTTAGAAGAGGCCATAGAGACTTCCCACGACAGAGATGAAATCAATATAGCTCTAGAAGGAGTTAAAGACTGTACAAATTATTTTCTACCACCAAGAATTGAGCCTGCCACTTTAGAGGCGGATACTCATTTAAAGGCTCAAGAGACATTTCCTCAACCCGAATTTATTAAGAGAAGACCTGGTACCTATTTCACAGCTCAGTTTCAACCAAGTTCAGCTCCCTCCACCAGTTCAAGACATAACCTATCGAGTATCGGGTCAAACTTTGCAACACGACGGACACGTAAACCAAATCAAGTTGATGCAACCCTACTCATGGCCAAAATACAATTAATAAATTCTCTTGTTCCCTTTAAATACAAAGGAGATAGTGAATCGTTTCCACTCTTTCGAGAACACGTAAGAACACATTTAGAGGACTCTATTCTTCCTGACGATCAGAAGAGAATTCTACTTACAAAGTTCTTAGACGGAGAAGCTTTACGACTGGTTCAAGCTAACTTTGGGTTATCTTATGAAGATAGTGTAGCTATGCTAACACGTCGATTTGGCAACAGCGCAGCTATCACTGAGGCATGGGTTCGAAAGCTCACGGAAGGCCCAAGCCTAAGGGAAGACAACCCAAAATATATGGTTGAGTTAGCTGAGAACCTCCGGACTGCAAGTACCATCCTCAAGGGCAAAGCTTTTCAAGAATTATCCTCTAAGATATGTTTAAAGAAGATTGTGTCTCGTTTACCTGCTAAATTTGTTCCAGGCTGGGTGAACTATATTCAAAGACTAAATGACGATGAGAATATTCAACATTTAGCAACTTACGTCGAAGAAGTAGCGCAATCTATCAACCATCCGGTTTATAAAGTCAAACAATCTTCAGTTATGGGACCCAGTAACAAGCCAGTGGTGAAAGTTAGAATGGTAACCGCTACCTCGGGTTCGGCATTATCTGACATAGACTCTTCAGAAGTTCTCCAGGTGTCCAGCGAGGAGGAGAAAGCAGTAACTATGAAGACAACTACTAATCAATCCGTAAATTGTAGCCCCTCAAAACGTAAGTGTAGGTTCTGTGAACAGGTCCATTTGACAGTTGACTGTCTTAAGTTGAAGGCAGAAACTGCAGCCAAAAAAAGGGAATTTGTTATGACGAACAATCTATGCTGGGGTTGTCTCGAAGAGTCTCACAGATCCCGTTTCTGCACGAATAGAGCTAAGTGTAATGTCAAAGGATGTGGGAGACGTCACCCTACCAGTTTACACTTAGAACAAGCGCCAAGTGCAACAGCAAATGTAAAAGTAAGAACTACAACAACCAACTGTTTTGAAACAACTTCCTTTATTGTTCCCGTCCAAGTGCATCATCCATCTTATCCAGAAAATGTCCAGACAGTATACGCCTTCCTAGATGACGGGAGCGACGCCTGTTTCCTAACGGAGAAACTAAAAAATCAATTAGGAGTTGAAGGTATTCCAATGAAACTAGCGTTAACAACCATGCATCAGAAAACAGCGGTGACTACTTTTAAAGTTCCTGGATTAGTCATGACGAGTTATGATGGTAAGAACTCAATCCCACTTCCGGTTAACACCTACACCCGAGACTTCATACCAGCATCTACTGATGAAATCCCAACATCATCTGTGGCTTGTCATTTTGAACATCTTCAAAGTATCGCTGACTATTTGCCACCTCTGTTATCTGACATAAACATCGACCTTCTCATCGGCCAAAGCTGTCCACGTGCTCTCTGCCCCATAGAAGTCAAGAAAGGAGAAGGATTTGAACCTTACGCGGTTAGGACCGAACTTGGATGGGGTGTTATCGGACCTAAGCCTAGTCTAAAGTCTAAAGAATGTATAGAAGTTTTGTCACGACAGGTAACCATTAAAGAGATTGTAAGCATTTTTAATTTAGAGGAATCCATCGAAGAAAAGAATTTGGGTCTTGGATTATCTGTTTCAGATAGGATGTTTTTAGATAAGGTTGGCAAGGGTGTACGGAAACTACCTGACCAACACTATGAGATACCACTGCCTTTCAAGCAGGATACGATCACCATGCCTAACAATCGACCTCTGGCTCTACGACGTCTGTATTCCCTGAAGAATAAGTTTAAAAGGGAAAAATTTAAACTAGATTACACCAAGTTCGTCGAAGACATGTTCAGTAAAGGCTATGCAGAATGGGTCGAAGAAGATAAAGCTACACCTGGACAACAGTGGTATCTTCCCCATCATGGCGTGTACCATCCCAAGAAGCCTGACAAGATACGTGTCGTTTTCGACTGCTCAGCTATTTACGCAGGAACTTCTCTCAACGCGCAGTTGCTACCTAGTCCTGACTTAACAAACTCGTTAGTAGGAGTATTGTTACGGTTTAGACAAGGTCAAATCGCGTTTGTCGGAGATCTGGAAGGTATGTTTCTTCAAGTTCGTGTTCCCTGTAAGAATAGAAATCTACTTAGATTTCTGTGGTGGGAGGATGGAGACACGTCCAAGGAGCCTAAAGATGCGAGAATGACTGTCCATTTGTTTGGTGCCTCCTCTTCCCCAGGATGTGCTAACTTTGCTCTTCGGAAAACAGCTGACGACCATGGACATAAAGTATCACCACTAGCCACGAAGTTTGTAAAACGGAACTTCTACATGGATGACGTATGTGGATCCGTGGACACGGTTGAAGAAGCGGTCCATCTGATTAAAGATTTGCAACAACTATGTAGCATGGGTGGGTTCCGCTTGCACAAGTTATTATCTACAAGCGCGGAAGTGGTGCGAAGCATCCCAAGTGAAGATCGATCGGCTTGTTTGAAAGAGTTTGACAAGCTGGGTATTCTACCGATGGAACGAGCCCTGGGGGTTATGTGGTGTGTTGAGTCGGACACCTTCCAATACAAAATTGTTGTTAGTACCCGATCTTTCACAAGAAGAAGCATCCTCTCCACTATTTGTTCAACTTATGATCCATTGGGGTTCTTGGCACCATTCATAGTCCTTGGAAAAATGATACTTCAGGACCTGTGCAGAAGTAACACGTCAAAAATTTATGACTGGGATGAAGAAGTAGACGAAGACACTCGACGTCGATGGACTCTATGGTTGGAGGACCTAAAGTTGCTATCAGAAGAAACAATAATGATACCTAGGTGCTACAAACCTAAGAGAGCAACAAATATAGAAAGAATCGAGCTTCACCATTTCTCTGACGCGTCTAGCGCTGCATATGGCCATGTAACCTACTTAAGGACTCTGTACAATAACGGTAAGGTGCACTGCAGTTTTGTGTTTGGCAAAGCCAGAGTAAGACCGCTTAAAGAGCTCACCATACCACGTTTGGAGCTTACTGCTGCAGTATCTATGGCTAAGGCAAGTGAAGCTATTGCTAGAGAATTAGAATACGATGGTGATCGGTACTTTTGGACGGACAGCAAAGTGGTCTTAGGTTATGTAAAAAACGAAAAGAAGCGCTTCCACATCTTTGTTGCTAATCGTATACAGATAATAAGAGACTGCTCCCATGTTGACGCTTGGCATCATGTTTCGTCAAAGCTAAATCCAGCAGATCTGGCTTCCAGGGGATTAAGAATACAAAGCTTAAAGGATTCCTCCTGGTTGACTGGACCTGAGTTCTTATGGCAGTATACTTTACCAGACCTGTCTGAGGAACAATTTGATATCTCTCAGGATGATCCAGAAATAAAGATCAATGCCAGACAAGTTTGTACCCAAGAACGATTCTCGGATCGATTCGAATACTGGTCGTCTTGGAAGAGGTTGGTAAAATCGGTCGCAGTTGCTCTGCGATACATGAATAAACTTAGGTATCCTTTGCTTAATATCTCGCTTAAAGAGAAACCACTTCAGGTTACTGAATTGATAAACGCTGAGAAATTTATAATTAAGAAAGTTCAAGAGGATTACTTCAGATCAGACATCCTGGATGCACAAAAAAACAACCTCAAGAAAAATGCACCACTACGTGCTCTGCATCCTATTATCGACGAAGAGGAACTTTTAAGGATTGGAGGTCGTCTGAAGCATTCCTTACTGCCCACTGATGAGAAGCACCCGATTATTCTCCCCAAAAGATCCCATGTTACCACTCTCATTCTACGAGATTGCCATGAAAAATGCTTCCACCAAGGAAGAGGATTCACCATCAATAGTGTGCGGTCCAGAGGATATTGGATCATAGGTCTTTCAAGCGAAACAAGCAGATACATTCAAAAATGTGTTGAATGTCGTCGATTACGAGGCTCGTTAGTAGAGCCAAAGATGGCAAATTTACCAAGGGAGCGTGTGCAGCCATCCCTGCCCTTTACTTACTGTGCTGCAGATGTTTTCGGACCATTCTATATCAAGCAAGCTAGAAGCCAAGTTAAGAGATGGGGCATTATTTTCACTTGTATGTCAAGTAGAGCAGTTCATCTAGATGTTATTGATTCTCTTGACACAAACTCTATGATCAATGCCCTCCGAAGATTTTTCTGCAGCAGAGGATCGATTAAGTTATTACGTACAGATTTAGGTACCAATTTTGTTGGTGCAAAGGAGGAACTTGGAAAAGCACTGGCAGGGATCAATCAGTCAGAAGTAGGTTCCTTTCTAGCATCAAAATATTGTACATTTGAATTTAAATTTGCACCAGCTCACGGGAGTCACACAAGCGGTGTTGTTGAGCGACAAATTGGTACTGTTCGGAAAATCTTAGATTATCTTTTCCGAACTAAGGAAGGCATCCTCAACGAGGACTGCCTTCGTACATTTTTCAAAGAAATCGAAGCTATCATTAACAGTAGACCACTGACACCAGAGAATCTAAATGACCCGTTCCTTAACCCATTAACGCCCTTTCAGTTCTTAACAATGAAGCCTCCTGTTCAAGCCCCAATTGGAGATTTTACTGCCGAGTGGCCGTATGGCCGAAAAAGGTGGCGGTATGTCCAACACATCACAGAAGAATTTTGGTCAAGATGGAAGAGGGAATATCTGCAATCTTTGCATTGCCGAACAAAATGGAATTCAACGAGGAGAAACTTGCAGATAGGAGATATTGTTATCGTAAAGGACGCAAACACACCAAGGAACGCTTGGTCATTAGCCATGGTTAAACAGGTGCATCCATCTGAAGATGGAGTGGTGCGTCGAGTCACGATAACCCGGAGAGGAAGAAATGTTTCCCGCCCTTCACAAGGTTTAGTGCTACTGTTAGAGAGTGAAGACAAGCCTTCACTTCTAGCCGGGAGTGTGACAGCACCTGAAGGAAATGTTTAGTTTATTTTGTCTTTCAAGTGCTTGTCAACACTTGCTGAGCCATAGGGTTTGGATTTGTTTTGTTTTGTTTTGACACTTCTAAATTTTATATATAATTTGTTTTTTATGTTGTGTGTAGTGTAGAACTATTTTCTTTTTACGAGCAAAATTTTACTTTAGTTATTGAAGTGTGTGCGGTCATATAATATGTACTTGTTTTTCTTTATGATATCAAATATACTCAGTTAAAAAAGGTTCTACATTTATTCAAGTAAATAAGTATTCGCCTAAGTAGCTGCGGCGACAGGCTCTATTAGTTATTGTTTTAGTAAAGTAATCAATTAATTGTTCAATGTATAAATAATGGTAGACATTCTAGATTAAGCACCAAGTAAAATCTCTGACATGATAATGAACTTCTCTCGTAACGAGTCTTAATTAAACCAGTCGAGACTCGAGAATCCATAACTAACGACTCCTTCGCACAATATAAACATACACAGAGCTGCGGCCAAACAGCCGCCAACTCAGTAAAGCGCGGGAGAACAGTCTCGCATGACACGCTTCCCTCGTCCTTAGAGCAACAGCTGTTCCAATAATAAGCCCAATCTGAAAACCCTGAGCACCCTGCAACCCGGGCCAACCTAACGCCCGGCTCGCTAGATTCAAGTTGCAAGTGACTTCGGCCCCAACTTTCCTCTTCTATTCAAATCCTACGGAAATAATTACTCTGGGAAAAAATTACTAATTCGGATAAAACCCTGTAAAGGTTTAATCATTTTCATTTCTAAAATAAAAATAAATACTTTAATTATAACATTTGAGTTAGTTTGCGTACCGAGGAGCTAACAAGCGAATCTATAAGCGCTAAATATTTAAAGCAAATGAAGTAAGTAAATAAGGTTAGCGGGGGTTAGCTTCACTCCCACTCAGAGTATAATAAGCAGAAATAACAGCAAGTTAAACATAGCAAGATATAGTGAGAGATCTCTGTGAGGCTCCCACAGCATCACTAACATCCCAATGTAATAGTACGTTACACCGTCTAGTGCGGAAAGTAGCATTATGCATGCGAGTGTGGAGTTTGCACCCGAGCCACAGCGAGGCTAGTAAAACCACACGAGCAAACCAAAATTCAGTTTTCCACAAGTTGCGTACCGTACTTTATCTACGATTTTTGGATTTTAATAATAAATACAGAAAAAAATATTTAATTAACTCCCCGTATGAAAGTTCGTATTTCTCTTTTGATAAAGATGACATTAATTTATTAGTTGTATTTTGTGCCGAATTAATTATTTCGGGAGGAGTATTATTCTCCTCATTTTTGTCATAATCATTTAAATCATTCATTGTTTTTCACTAAAAACTCGATAAAAACAGTTACTTTAATTAAACAATCAGCACATGTGTTTTGTTAAATGTAAACAAACTCGCTAATTGTGCGTTAAGATGAAGAATTTATGAAAGCGCTTGCGCAATGAATACAAATACGAAAAAATTCACTTTCTACGTATCTAAACAGATATAAAACGTTTATATTTCGTATCAATCGTAGATAAAGATTATTACATTTTCCACAAAAAAGGTCCCATTCATTTTGACGTATACAACTAACGGTTTAGCAAAAACCTAGATTATTATAACTTGCGTAGTGTTTGTTGAGGCACGACTTTTTACGTATTTTTGTTAATATCTCGCTTCCTCTGGCTCGGAGACCAATTGAGAATCAGATAAAAATTGAAGAATATAAAATTTCACATAAAAAACGTTTTGTTCATTTTCTACGTACAACAAACCGTTTGGATAATAAAGTACTCCAAATTTTCCGCACAAGGAGGACTGCATTGCGATTGTTACTTTTGTATAATATTAAATCACTGGGAGCACGAATATTTTCAAATTAAGTTCAAACAAACTTGATACGTCACTGGTAGGTATAGAATAAGGGTTGCCACCGTGGAGCTGCCTCGGGAAAAAGCCATAGTTATTGGTCGTTGTCACGCCTTATGCGGAAAATTCGGAGCACTTTATCATTCAAACGCTTCGTTGTACGTAAAAAATTAACATAACGTTTCTTGTATGAAATTTTGTTCTTCAATTTTAATCTGATTTTCAATTGGTCTCCGAGCCAGAGGAAGCGACATATTCACAAAAATACGTAAAAAGTCGGGCAAAAACAAACACTACGCAAGTTAAAGTAAGCTAGATTTTTGCTAAACCATTCGTTCTACGTAAAAAATGGATGAGACCTTTACTGTGGGAAATTTTGTTATCTTTAATTTTGATAACCACTTAGATTGGTTTCCGAACCATAGGAAGCGAGCCATTCGCAAACAACCGAATTTGTTGACCTTTGCAATTGAATAACGCGACCGCGATCTCGTAGCCGATTTTGGATGTGTTTTTCAGAACGTCAAAATGAATGACGTTTAAAAAAAAATAGACTGCCAATTGGTGTGGCACATAGCTTCTCGCATCCTATCCACGTACTATATTGATTTTATGCTTTTACAAGCCATTATATCCTGATTTGTTATTTTAATCTGTCATAATTGTTCAAAATTTTAACATGAGTTAAAGTATCAATTTTGCAGATTAAAGAGCGGAGAAGCTTCAAATTAATCTGGGGCTATCTGCGGGTTACTTTCGATAAACTATAAAAGTTTCATACACATCAGATAAGTACTTTTGAAGTTATAGGTGTAAATAAATGTATGTTTGTGCGCATGTGGAAAAGAAACAAATATGCGCAGAGGGTTGAAACTTATATAGGACCAACAATGAGCTAATTATGACATACCATCCAATTTCATTGAAATTGGACGTGTAGTTTTAAGATATGCTCGCGAAAATTGAACGACAGACCGACAGACAGACACGGAAAGTTCCCTGATGTCTGAAACGGATTTCTATCTTGGAATTTTTGAAATCGGAGACCTAAAATTTTCCGTTCTTCAGAACGATCACATAGCTTCCGTTACCTTCAGTAAACTCGGAAGCAAAAGATTGTAGCTCCGATTTGTTGGAGCATAAAACCTAAAATCACTGGTCTAAACGGCGATAGTGCAATTTACTTCAAAATCAGATTTATTTTCAGAGATATTGGAAAACTCTAGATTTTCCCTTACAAATACGACTTATATGGTTCAATTAACTATATTTTAGATTTTTTTATATTAGATAAATAGGTTACGATTACAGACGGGAATAGATAGCGCAGAATTGGCGTATCAAACAAGCAATCAAATTTAAACCGCTTCGTTTCAATAATATATTAACTTACCCCGACACGCTGTTACAATACGAACTCCTGGCTCACTATTGAATTCGGGTAATATCGAACAGGACGGGGGGGGGGGGGGTGACCTGGCTATCACTCACAGAATCACTTTCCTCAGTCTTATATTTTACTTTGAGAAGTGAAAAAAAGCAGAAACCAAGTTAAACTTTAAAGAAAGGAAACTTGAAGACGCAGACTCAAGATAATAAATTTGACTTGTTTTATAAAACAAAAACGATTACCTTGTTTAAACTTAACAGAAAAGAGGAAAACGACAGCATTAATAATTAACAACATGCCTTGGCTTTTAAACCACCAGCGCTTCCACCGATAAAAATAAATTTAACAAAAACCATTTTAGTAAGACGCCATTATTTTCAGTCAAACCGACATTTATGAAAAAATAAATTGTAAAGATATCTCATGTTTCAAGAAAAATAACAGAAGAAAAGAAATAAAGTGCAGACAAGGAATCGGGACGACAAAGTTGAGCGGAACCTTCTCATATCGGTTCTATGACAGTTTCTATAATTCATTGTGACCACAGACACCTTAATATTACTATTATTACTTATTTCCGTTTCATACATCCTATATCAACATAATGATTACAATTCGGATAATGAAACCGAGCCAGAGTCTTCAATAGCCAATCAAGGCTGGAGCCGACACTCTGTCTACCTCAACTACACAATACATCATTTTTATTTATTTTATATGAGGGAAAAAATAAATTAATTAAAAATACACGAATTAAAAGGAAAATAATATATATGTATTCAAATATTTATATAATTACATACGGTGTGTCCCCGGATCCACGCATGTATAGGTGAAAAATACTAAACCTTTTCCAATTGAAATTTAATCTTCTGGGGTTCAACATTTTTAATAACATTTTGTCGTATCTCCTAGAGAAAAAGCGCTTTACAAGTGAGAAAAATAACGTTTTTGTAATTTCCAAGACATACTTGATTTTTCGAAACTAAAATTATGACACATTAGTTTCCATCCAAGCAGGACTGAAAGCCAGAACATGAAATTTCAATTAAAAAAATTTCAGTCTTTTTCACCTATTGACGCGTCGATCAGGGGACACACTGTATACACATGTACGTATATATAAACACTCATACATATAAACTCCGTCACATACTTAAGTATATACAGAATATTATACAAAAACAACTAGTTTAACAATGAACTTTATAATAAAATAATCAAATTGAGACGATATTAGTTGGCTCAATTAGGATCGGTTTTTGTGCCTTCTGCTATGAACCTTGACTTATAAACATAGTATTGTTTTCAATTGTTATCTCCCTTCCCTTCATATATAGTCAGTTGCTTACGGACTGCCAAGAGTAAACGTTATTTTATTTGAATATGTAGTTTTATTGAATACACCTCAATTTGGCGACGAGGATAGTTCGAAATTTATTAGTAATCGGAAGTTATGTTTTTTTGAACGGGAATTAATGGACGTGAACGACGCAAAAGTTTCGTGGATTTATTCTTTGTTGCGGGAAGATTTACTTATTCTTTTACGGCAATTGTGTTTAATAGATGCAGACGAAAAACGAAATGTGCACGAATTAAGATCAATATTTGTAGATTTTGCTCGTGAAAATACAGAAAGTTATAATAAAATAAAACAGTCTTATGTTCCCGTTAAAGAGCGAGAACGCTTATCGAAAAGTTATTTAGAACACGGTATAGAAACTAGTAACGACAGTGAAGTGAACACGGGTGTAGGTACGAGCAGCAATCTAGAAGACAAGGATACCGAACAAAAGGTAATTACGACTAAAATAAAAATTAAAAAAATGACCTCTGATAATAAAGTACGAGTAGAATTTCATTTACATCAAGATGATTGGGAAACTTTTGTTGAACGGTTAGAGTTATTGTTTATAACTCAAGATGTCGATGAAAAGAAACAAGTTGCGGAACTACTCACTAGGATTAGTGCAGAAACGTATAAATTTGTGAGAGATATTTGCGCTCCAAAAAAGCCTAAAGAATTTAATTATTCGGAGTTAGTTGCTCTTATAACTGAGCATTTGCAACCTAAACCGTCTGAGGCAATGGAAAGATGCAAATTCCATCGAGCAAGACAGTCACAGACTGAAACTGTACTTAATTTTGTAGCTAGATTAAAGAAAATGTCTTTAAATTGTAATTTTACCGATGTAAAAGCGGCCTTACGTGATCAAGTAGTGTGTGGATTACGTGATCACGATACACGAGTGGAACTTTTTCGTTCAACTGACCTGACGTACGAATCAGCTTTAAACATAGCTACAGCTCGAGAAGCCGCTCTTTCAAATGCTGAGCAAGCAAGTAAATTAAGTTCTTCACAAGATGTTCGTGAGAAAACATCGAATTCTTCTACTGATGTTTATAAGTTTCGTGCCGATTTTAAAAAATATTCACCACGAAACAATGATAAAAATTCAAAGAATACCAGATCCGCCAGAGACGTAAGTAGTAACACACGGGGAGCTGAGGTGAAGCAAAAAATAAATATTTTTCTAACGTATCTGTAACGAAACCGGATATTTCATTATTTTCATATAATAGGGTTAAATTATCACCAGTTGGTATGTTGAAAAATTTAACAGTTAAATTTCAGGATAAAATCAAAGATCTGTCATGTTATGTAATGCCAGGAAAAGGTCCTAACTTACTAGGTAGGCAATGGTTGAAATGTTTTGACTTGTGGCCAATTAATTTTAATCAAGTTAATTATTACCGAGAATATGATCATTCAAGTTTTTTGAGCGATGCTGTTAGAAAATTTCCTTTACTGTTCGCGGAAGAGCCGGGAAAGTATACAGGTCGAAAAATCCATTTAACATTTCAAGAAAATGTGACACCGGTACAATTAAAGCCTTATCATATACCGTTCGCATTAAAACAAAAAGTTACGGATGAAATTAATCGACTAGTGAATAATGGTAGCCTGGTACCGGTTAAAATTAGTAAGTGGGCGACCCCGGTTATCCCAGTGTTAAAATCAAATGGTAATCAGGTTCGATTATGTGGCAATTTTAAATTAACGGTAAATCCATATTTGGTAATTAAAAGACATCCTATTCCTTTAAAAGAACATGTTTTTCAGTCACTACAAATAGGAAAAAAATGGTCTCAAATAGATTTAAAACATGCCTTTATGCAGTTTGAAGTAGATGAGGAATCGAGAGATGCTCTGACAATCATAACTGAAAATGGTTTATTTTCTTATACGAAACTACCAGAGGGAGTAGCTTCTAGCCCTGCTGAGTGTCAAGATATTTTAGATGAGATATTAAAAGGAATTCCTCATACTACAGTATATATTGATAATATTTATTGCACTGGTACTGATGATAAGGAACATCGTGAAATTTTAGAAACTATATTAAGTAGATTAGAAAAAGCTGGATTAAGGCTGAACGTGAAAAAATGTGAGTTCTTTAAAGAGAATATTGAGATCTTGGGATTTTCACTAGATAAAGAGGGCCTGCGACCAGCTAAATCAAAGGTAAAAGCTATCAGAGAAGCACCACAGCCTAAAAATATCAAAGAATTAAGGTCTTTATTAGGATTGATTAATTTCTATGAGTCTTTTTTACCAGTCAGATCTGAGAAATTAAAACCTTTGTACGATTTATCTACAGCCGATAGATGGTTATGGACTGAAGAGTGTACGAGATCTTTAAATTGAGGTGTATTCAATAAAACTAAAACTGGGTAAAAAAACAGTTAATATCAGACACCGTCTTAACTTTATACGATCCTAATGAACAGCTGATATTAGCTTGCGATGCAAGTTATTATGGGTTATCGTGTATTCTATCACATAAATTTACGGACGGGTCCGAACGACCAATAGCATATGCTTCAAAAATTATACCACAAAATGAGTTACATAGGTCAATTCTTGATAAGGAGGCAGCGGCAATAGTATTTGGTTTCAAGAAGTTTTATCAGTATATCGTAGGAAATAAAATAATTTTAAGAACCGATCACGAACCATTAAAATATATATTTGGTCATGGTAAAAATTCATCTATACTGATACAGAATAGGTTACAACGATGGTCGTATTTTTTATCAGGTTTTAAATACGATATAGAAATTCTCAAAAGTAAACAGAACGGTAACTGTGATGCCTTATCAAGATTACCTATCAAAGATGTTACTCCAGTATTCGAGTCTGAATATTCAGTAATCAATTATATCGAAGAAGGGTTGTCTTTTATAAATTGTAAAATGATCTCTAAAGAAACTTCGCGAGATACAATCTTAAAGCAAGTCTTAAAGTATGTGGAACAAGGCTGGCCTGAAAATACTAATGGTTTTTCTAAAGAATTAATTAATTTTTATTCAAAACGTAATGAATTGTCAATAGACAATAATTGTTTACTTTGGGGTTTGAGAATTATTATTCCTTGCTCACTTAAAACTAAAGTATTGACTGAGCTTCATAGTTCACATTTAGGAATAATTAAAATGAAGCAGATTGCCAGATCTTATTTTTGGTGGCCTAACTTGGACACAGATATAGAAGAAGTTGCACAAACTTGTAAAATCTGTTTAAATTTTCGTAAGGAACCACCTAAAATTAGTCATATGCCGTGGCCTGTTGCGAGTAAACCATGGTCACGTATACACGCAGATTTTCTTGGTCCATTTTATGGTAACATGTATTTACTTGTGATTGACAGTTATAGTAAATGGCCAGAAATTATTAATATGAAATCTAATACTACGTCATTTAAAACCATCTCTGCTTTTAAAACCTTGTTTTCCAGATTCGGACTAACAGATCACTTGGTGACAGATAACGGTCCTCAGTTTTCTAGTGATTTGTTCAGTCAATTCATGAAAGGAAATGGCATTAAACATTCTTTTAGTCCTGTGCATCATCCTGCCACTAATGGTGCAGCGGAAAATTTTGTCGGAACTTTTAAAGATAAAATAAAAAAGATTGTAAGCTCAGGAAAATCTCTAGAACACGCAATTAATATATTTTTATCTGACTACAGATCTACAGTTCACTGTACAACTAATAGATCACCATTTTATCTCATGTATAATAGAGAAATGAAAACAAGATTTAATTTGTTAAAATCAGAACACGTGAGTAGTTGTATAGAGAAAAAACAATTTGATCAAAGTATAAAAAAGCATTCTACACGTAAAAATGTTGTTTTTGCGATAGGAGATATGGTATTAGTAAAAGATTATGGTAAAAATACAGATAATAGAGTTCAAGCTGAAATAATTAAACAATTATCCCCTGTAACTTATCTAGTTAAAGTTGATGATAATACTGTATGGAAGAGACATGTTGATCAAATAATTACTACTGTTAATACAAAAGCTCTACGTAGATCAGATCGTATTAAATCAAAATCTAAACTGTAAAAATAAATTCAAAATGATAAACACATTTAATATTGTTATAACCTTTTATGATTAAATCAGGTTAACATTTGATAATGCAACGAAGATGTTTCTTTAATTTTGTTTTTAAAATTTATGTAAGAAGATATTTTTTGTATAATTTAGTTGTTATCAAAGCAACATAAAGACAATTTTGTCATTTTCAACATAAAACAGTCGTATTTATGTAACGGGTTCAAAGTTTCATTTATTTTATTTAAAGAATTTGCCTTTAATTTTTCTTGTCTGTTTAGGGACTTATTGTATAAGTATTGATTTTTTTTAAATTTCTTTTGCATAGACATGCTTAATTTTTTTTTACATTGTAAGTTGAAGTTTAACAGGAGGGAAATGCTATGAACCTTGACTTATAAACATAGTATTGTTTTCAATTGTTATCTCCCTTCCCTTCATATATAGTCAGTTGCTTACGGACTGCCAAGAGTAAACGTTATTTTATTTGAATATGTAGTTTTATTGAATACACCTCACCTTCCATCGATGTTGACAACCGGACCGACACGATCGGCACAATCTCGAACAGCGAAAAGCATAATTGAAGCGAGCGCAAGCGAGCTTCTTACATTCAACGAAATATGCATCTTGTCTGTCTGTCTGTCTGTCTGTCTGTCAGTAACGTTTACGCGTGTGACGATAACTTGAGTAAAAGTAGACCGATTTAGTTGAAATTTGGTATACATGTTCCTCTTACTAATACTCAGGCTAAGTTCGTTGGACAGCGTGATCCGTCCAAGAGTTCGCGCGCAATGCTCGCGTAAACATGAGCTTCAAATTTAAGAGCTCAAATTTAAGAGCTAACCTTTTTACCGATATCTTACGTTCTAACGTAACGATCTTAATAAAGCTTCATGTACATCGTCTAAAGTACAATTGAAACAAGTATGTAACATTTCAACTTGATACATGCAGTAGTATTTGAGTAATGAAGTGATACATTTATAATATTAGTTCAAAAGCTATTCCGGGTGGTTAAGATTCTTATAGTCGTTTTGTGTGTAGGTTTGTTATGAAGTAAAGCTTTGTACCGAGTACCCCCACTCTACCCCTTACTACCCTCTTCCACTTATCTTCAACTATGACATTCATCATGATTAACAAATTTCAATATTCAGTATTTTATTGCAATACGCTCGCTTCAATGATAGAGCCACGCGATGCCTAGTAATAATTCGACTTGGCTGATAATGGGTATAGTAGTAGTACAGCGGCTAGTAGTAAGGGAACCAACCCGCATTCTTTCTATTCCTCAGACCACACATCTCCTTTTCAATTATTATAAAATGTATCTCTTCGCTACAAAAAAAACTACTGCATGCATCAAATTGAAATTTTGCATGCCTGTTTTAATTGTGCATTAGATGGTGTGTATGAAGTTTTCAATGATACTTTGATGTACTACTTTGATGTATACTTTTCTCAATGATAGAAACAATAATTGAAAAATTGGTAAGGCGTGAAGTCTCACGTAAAAAGGGTTTCGTTGGTATTGTGAACACAAAATTAGAAGAGGGGGGGGGGAGAGAAAAGTTTTTTTGACAAAATGGCGCCGAAAATTAAACACTATCCATAAGTGGTATATATATTTGTAATCTACTCTTGAATACCTTTCATTTGATACCCCACTCAAAATTTTAAAAAAATATATTTTTTCGAGTAACGTGAATTATCCGCCATCTTGGATTTCCAGTAGATCAGATCAAATTGCTAATCTTAATTTTTCTATGGCCCAGCAGACCACACATTTTGCATATTTTTCTATATTTTTAGTAATAGCGGAAATACGATTTTAGGGGGGGGGACACGCAAAATTTCGATGTTTTTTGACAAAATGGCGCTGAAAATTAACCACTATACCTAAGTGGTATATATATTTCTATTCTACTCTTCAATACCTTTCATTTGATACCCCACTCAAAATTTAAAAAAAATATTTTTTTTCAAGTGACATGAATTATCCGCCATCTTGAATTTCCAGTAAATCAGATCAGATTGCTAATCTTATTTTTTCTATGGCCCAGCAGACCACACATTTTGCATATTTTTCTATATTTTTAGTAATAGCGGAAATACGATTTTAGGGGGGGGGACACGCAAAATTTCGATGTTTTTTGACAAAATGGCGCTGAAAATTAACCACTATCCCTAAGTGGTATATATATTTCTATTCTACTCTTCAGTACCTTTCATTTGATACCCCACTCAAAATTTAAAAAAAATATTTTTTTTCGAGTGACATGAATTATCCGCCATCTTGAATTTCCAGTAAATCAGATCAGATTGCTAATCTTATTTTTTCTATGGCCCAGCAGACCACACATTTTGCATATTATTCTATATTTTTAGTAATAGCGGAAATACGATTTTAGGGGGGGGGACACGCAAAATTTCGATGTTTTTTGACAAAATGGCGCTGAAAATTAACCACTATCCCTAAGTGGTATATATATTTCTATTCTACTCTTCAGTACCTTTCATTTGATACCCCACTCAAAATTTAAAAAAAATATATTTTTTTCGCGACGTGAATTATCCGCCATTTTGAATTTGAACAGGTGATAATATTGAGTTCGCTATATTTTTCCTGTGTGCGCGTCAAAACGATCTTTTATACTGGAAAGTTTCACGTTTTTATCTTTTTTGGTTCAAAAGTTATTGGAACCGTACAGAGTGACAGACGGACACAGGAACGAAACTATAAGGGTTTCTTTTTTTTGGTTTTACCAACGAAACCCTAAAAAAAGCATTGTTTTGTGGATAAATAGCGAGTTTGACAGGAAGAAGGAGTAAGAGAGAGTATAGTGAGAAAGGGATGGAAAGATAGAAGAGTTGGGATTGCGCACGAAAGGATACCAAACTAAGTATAGTAGAGGGGGAATCACTCTTCATTCTTAATATTCCACCTACACTAACTACAAACCCTACACCTCGGACATCGGCTTTTAAAAATTGTAAAATATATCACGTCACTGTAAAAAAACTGCTGCTTGTATCAGGTTGAAATTTTGCATGCCTGTTTCAATTGTGCATTAGATGGTGTGTATGAAGTTTTATTAAAATCGTTACGTTAGAACGTAAGATATCGGTAAAAAGGCTGATTTCTCTATTATAAACGTTTAGGTCCGCTTTAATAGATTTAGCGATCTTGTCGGTGTCGCTGTTAGTTTTACTAAAAAATTTTATTTAAAAAAAAATGTTCGTCTCATCGAATAGATGATGATAGAATCTTTTCCCTTCCTGAAATTCCAATTTAATTTTCGAACCTCTCGTTTACGCGAGCGTTGCGCGCGAACTCTTAGACGGATCACGCTGTCCAACGAACTTAGCCTGAGTATTAGTAAGAGGATCATGTATACCAAATTTCAACTAAATCGGTCAACTATTACTCAAGTTATCGTCACACGCGTAAACGTTACAGACAGACAGACAAGATGCATAGTTTGTTAAATGTAAGAAGCTCGCTTACGCTCGCTTCAATAATGACCTTAGCAATAGCACTCAACAGTTATTAAACCGTACCTCACTAATTTCAAGACTATTTCATAATTTAACGGTTGCAAATTTTACACCTTGTTATACACAACGCTTTCGCAAGCGTGAGATTCAAATTTGAAGTTGGAATTTTAGGGCGGGAAAAGGTGGTAAGCTTGTCTATTCACTGCGGGCGTCGCGTAAATATATCTGTTTTTTTTTTTTTTTTTAAATAAATATTGAATATTTAGACGATAGTTGATGAAGATTGGTGAGAGTCGAAGATGATAAGTGTGGATGTAGATAAATGTTGTTATTTGACACGTCTGACTCGATGGTCCGGTAGAAGATTTACGTCGAGTTTTATTAATATCGACAAGTTAAAACGCAAGATATTGCAGAAAACGTTTTTTTTTTCATCTTTTAAAAAAGTTTCAATCAGATTTATTGGATTTCGTTGATTTTAATATCATAGCGGCACCTCTATGATATTAAAATCAACCATTGGTTTTATTAAAAAAGAATATTTGGAAAAAAAAGTTGGTCTCCACCCCCCCCCCCCCCCTCAATATATATCAGAATTATTTTGTTTGACTATGAGATACACAGGGTAAACTATTGAGTTGGCTCGCTTCAATGTAAACACCACTTTGGCGACAACTGTTATTTTATAATATTACATCAGAATTTAGAATGGATATCAAAACAACGGGTAAATAGACTACTTTGCTGCATTTAAATTGCTTTTAACCATGGAAAATTCAGCAGCAAGTTTTCCTAACATCCTTCTCTATGTGACAATTCAACCAGCAAATAATCTCGTACTAATGGGAAAAATACAATTCAAAGGGCAAAATGTCTGTGTGTGTGCAACAGGCAAAGGGAACACAGGAAAGCAATTTCATCGACGTTTTTTAACAAATAAATAAACAATTTACCTGCGCTAATAATATATATATATATATATATATATATATATATATATATATATATATATATATATATATATATATATATATATATATATATATATATAATTTAAGGTTTTATGTTTCTTTCTTGGCCTCAATATAAACCAAATTATATGTTAAACAGAACATTGAACTCTAAAAGAAGAAAACTATAAAAGCAAAAAGGAAATAAAATAAAACCGAGTAAATAATATTCCTGAATGTAAGTAAAGCCAAGTGCATTTTTCATTTTCATAAAATGAAAACTTAAAAAAAGTTACAGTTATTAAAGGCTCTATTTTGAAATGAGATGGTTTTATATTATATTTGAAGTTGAGGTTGAGGGTGCGAACAAAGAATAATAACAAACCTTGCATTCTCTTATCTACGCTAACTTGATTACCTTATCATTTACTACAATAGAAAATATCATGCATGATAAAAATAAAACTAAACGAGAGCGTTTAGGTTACCTGATAACCTTCTTCACACGTTCACAATATCACATAAATGCGTCTTATAATCTTTTCCTTTTCCGAAAAAAAATCTTGTGGAAAAACTGAGGGACAATGGCAACCAAGTAAGACAAGGTTTGTCCGAGCTGAAAAGATTTAGTATTTCCGTTTTTACTTTCTCATCCACGTAGCATATAATACATACAGAGCAAGTATTGTCACTGTCACAACGCTAAAATTCCATCAGGAGGCAGGGCCGTATTTCTAAATAGGCCGAGTAGGCCGCGGCCTAGAGCGGCAAATTTTTAAGGGGCGGCAAAATTTACAAACTAAACTTTTGTACGAAATTCATATGATAATTTGTGATGCAAAAGTTAGGCCTCGGGTACGATAAGAGCGGCTAGTCGGAGAGTTGAGCGACGTGTGGTGTGAGCAGCACCACTCTGTTTTCTCGACCTTCTGCTTGCAAACCTAAAATGCGGTTGCAACTTGCTACGATTGCTCCTAACGGCGGGCATAAGAGAGGGGCTCTGCTTACTTCCGCCTGGGAGGTTAGACCACTTCTCCCGAGGCCTTACAAACTGTCAGGGTATTTATTATAATTAGTAGTAAACCACATAGATACTAAATAGATAATAGACACAAAATTAAGGCGGAGATAAAAGCTCGCAGTATTTCAATATGTTGTAATTTTAACGTATATCGTTAGATTCGTAATTAAATGGACTACACATTAGAATTTTTTGTCGGAACGGTTTTCGAGAAATAATTTTGCTTTCGAAGTTACCAAAGGTAACGGAAGCTATGTGATCGTTCAGAAGAACGATAAAGTTTTAGGTCTCCGATTTCAAAAATTCCAAGACAGAAATCCGTTTCAGACATGAGGGATCATTTTTGGTCCAGTGTCTGTCCAACCTTTTTTCGAACCAATTTTAATGAAATTTGGGTGGTAGGTCATGAGCAACCCATTGTTGGTCCCATATAAGTTTCAACCTTCTGCGTTCATTTGTTTCTCTTCCACAAGCGCAAAAACAAACATTAATTTACACTTATAGCTTCAAAAGTACTTATCTGATTTGTATGAAACTTTTATAGTTTATCAAAAGTACTACGCAGATAGCCCCAGATTAATTTGAACCGTATGCCCTCTTTAACTTTTGCTTAATTATAATTTAATTCAAGTAAAAATCAAAACAATTTTGACAGATTAAAAAAACGGGGAAACAAACACATACATAAAATCAATTATGTACGTGATAGGATGCGAGGAAGCCATGTGCCACACCAATTGGCAATCAATTCTTCACGCTTTTTCCGAGTTTTTGGGGGGTAACACCTCCAAATTTGGAGCTAAAATTCACTTCTCGATTTCGCCTGGGGGTATGATTTTTCTAAACATGTATGCCAAATTTATCAAAATCGGTCCAGTAGTTTAGGCTCCAGGTGTATGCACAGACGACAGACAGACGTTAGATGACAGACAGACGTCAGACGACAGACAGACATTTTTTTAAAAACCACTTTTTTGGACTCAGGGTACCTCAAAACGTGTAAATCCATCAAAATCTCAAAATCGAATTTTCCTGCCATCACAGTACTTTCTCTTTATATGAGAAAGTAATAATGTTAATATGAAAATAATTGTTGGTATTCTGTGTACTCCTCTACAAGATTGCCGTAGCAACCTAGAGGAGTCTAATCTTATTTATTTTTTCATTTTGTTTATTTATAGGACCTCTATAGTGTAGAAACATTTGTCCAAGACAACTCAGAAAAACGTTCAGACGACAGAAATAATAATTATTTACCATACGAGTTCATAATTACCTAGCCCAGTGTTTTCCATTTATTAGTTTTCGTAAGTGCATTTAATTATTATTGAACATTTCATCAAATTTTATAATTAAAATAACTTCTCCCCGGGGAATTGAACCTGGGCTCTCTCCATCCGCGTTTTTAGCTATTTTCACAGGAACTAGATTTTTCCCGGGAAAACGGCTTATATCGTTTGATTCGTATTATGGACTAAATTTTAGAATTTTTTAATCAAAATCGTCGGAACCATTTCGAGAAATAATGTTTTTTCATGTTTTTTCAGTGTTTTTGGGGGTTAGCGCCCCTAAATTTGGAGCTAAAATTCATTTCTCGATTTCGCCTCGGGGTATGATTTTTGACGACATCACAATACTTTCTCTTTATATGTAATTTAATAAATATTAGAAATTCTTTTAAATTATTGGTGTAGGAATGTAGGAATCTAATTTCAAGGATCTTCATAAATCTTCTAAATTTTGCGATGATTTGGAAATAAGTCGTGCTTCAACACCCCCCCCCCCTCGCCCTTGCTATAATAGGGGCGGCAAATTGACCCTAGCCTACAGGCGGCAAAAGCCTAAATCCGGCTCTGTCAGGAGGTCTCGATGCATTTACACGAAAAGCTGAGTTTGTACGTGCAGACAGACTACACTCGAGCTGAGTTGAGTGTAGTCTGTCTATACGTGCAGACTGACTACACTCAAGCTGAGTTGAGTGTAGTCAGTCTGCACGTACAGACTGACTACACTCAAGCTGAGTTGAGTGTAGTCTGTCTGCACGTACAGACTGACTACACTCAAGCTGAGTTGAGTGTAGTCAGTCTGTAAGTGCAGACGCGTCCAGTTTAAACTGCAACACTCATTTCCATGGTAGTTGATCTGGACTATCAGGTAAAACCCACCAAAATCCAGTTATAAATTTTAGCTCTAAATGTGGGGACGCTAGCCCTCAAAAGCCCTGAAAAAAATTGAAAACGCTTCCGACGATTCTGATTAAAAATAATTTAAAAAAGAAACTGATGGGTGAAGAAGACTACATGAGACTATAACTACGGGCTAATTAAGACCTACCATTAAAATTTCAATAAAATTGGACGAGCAGTTTTTAAGATATGTCGGTCCGGAAATATTGAGCGACAGACAGACATACTGACCGACCTACAGACACGAACAAAAAATTTTCCCTGATATCTAAAACGGATTTCTCTCTTGGAATCTTTGAAATCAGAGGAATAAAACAAATTGCTATATTCAAAACGATCGGAAGCCAAAAAGGAGGGTTTAATTAAATGAATAGACATTGATGGGTCGTAACAGCGAACTCTCATCTAAGTGCAGGCGCGCAAGAGTTTCCTATTTATTATTAACATTTTGTTGGAAAATTAAAAACAATATTAAAAATGCAAACGGAAATAACTGAGAAGGAACTTTTACAGGTGGGAAGGTAACAGCAAGGTTACTCTACCACTGCCGTCAAAATAAAAACAAACAAATTCGATTCCGGGCTTACCCAAGGTAACGCAAGCTATGCCATAGTTCTCAAAAACCGACATTTCTTATGTCTCCGATTTCAAAAATTCCAAGACAGAAACATGTTCGTGAGACATTGAGGAACATATTTAGGCCCGTGTCTGTCCGTCGGTCTGCAAGTCGATCAATTTTTGCGAACAACATATATACTAAATAGACTGCCAATTAGTGTGGCACATAGCTTCCTCGCATCCTATCATATACTATAACAATTATTGTTATATTACTTTATTGTAATATTGTTTATTTTGTAAAAACTATTAATAGTTTTAGCGATCTTTAACACTTCATAGCGGTGTCGCTGTTGGTTTTACTAAAAAATTGTATTTGAAAAAAATGTTTGTCTCATTGAATAGATGAAGTTAGATTTTTTCCCCGACCAAAAATTCCAATTTTAAATTTAAAGTTCACGTTTACGCGAGCATTGCTCGTGAACGCTTGGACGGATAACGTTGTCCAACGAACTCGTCCTGAGCATTGCTAAAATGAACATGTCTACCAAATTTCATCAAAATCGGTCGACATTTACTCAAGTTATCGTCGCACGTTTCATAATTCGCGGACACACAGACCGACAGACAGACAGACAGACAGACAGACAGACAGACAGACAGACAGACAGACAGACAGACAGACAGACACGAGACCAAAAATGTTCCCTGATGTCTGAAACGGATTTCTGTCTTGGAATTTTTGAAATCGGAGGCATAAAAGTTTTTCGTTCTCAAAAGTGAACACAATGCTTCCGTTACCTTCGGTAAGCTCGGAAGCAAAAATACTCGTCCGACAGTAATGAAATTTTGGTGGCAGGTCATAATTAGCCCATTGTCGGTCCCTTACAAGTTTCATATATTCATCTAGACACATATCTGTAAAAGTACTCATCTGAATTTTAATTTACTTTTGTTATTATTAATCAAATAAAACTGCTTTTAAATATTATATTTATTTGTGATTCTTATATTCACAAACATTTCAACTATTACAAAAAGAGGTAAGTTTGTTTATCCGTTAGAATTTAGAGGTAATCTTCAAGACTACTGGACCGAATCCAACTTAACGTTAACTAATAAATCCGTCAGCATTGTCCTAAACTCTACTACCATCACGTATTAACGTCGTAAACAGTCGAGCTGAGCAATGGCGATAAATGCAAATGAAATAAGCGATTACTATTCGCATCAGTCGTAGCTTCGTTGCCGTGTTGGTAGAAAAGCAAATTGGTTTGTCAACAAATAATCGACCGAAGAACTCTTTAAAGCTACAGAGTAATAAAACATTAGCCGCTACTAAAGCCTTGACGCAATCATGCCGGGTATCGCAGTGCCAGGCAGCCCGCTAGTTAGCTGGAATTGCCGGTGAAAGGTCAAATATAAATGCGCAATAAAATAACGAGAAGGCTTAGTGAAACATCGAGGCTCGAATAGAATCAAGTTGACTTGACTCGGGACTTAGTAATGAAGACATCAAGTTAAGCCCACAGTGTAATAACACGACACCGCTCATCAAGTAATAACAAACACTCAACTCGGGCTCCACTTTCATCACAACTATCCCTCATCAGAGAATCCAAATAACAACCTTATGATCACATCATCTTCTTCAAGTGACCCAGCCTTGCCCCTCCGGACATCCCAAACAAAACTCAACTCGAGACCCGTCTGCCGGATGTCCTGCCCGAGCTCCAAGTCTCTCTCTCGGTCTAACGCTGTACGGTCGAGCTCGGAAGACGGCACCCAGTGCCAAATAGCATCTATTCCTTTCCACTGTCTTCTCCCTGACCTCTTATAGTCAAGTGTCTACTATTCTAAACTGCTCAAGCAGTTTCTTATTTTCCTGCTGGATCCGCGATGTTTTCCTGATGTTGGTTTTTGTGGCGTTAGTTGTTACTTCGTTCTCACTGAGTGCTGGTCATCGTTATCGACTTTAATCTACAGCTTCCTTCCTACCCACATATTTAATAACTTCCATTTGCCATGTCTGCCACGTAGTCTTGTAAACTAGATTTTACCCTGTAAAGGCAAGCTACGAAAAAATTGAGCAAATCGGGTGTTGTTTGTAGTTTTCTCTTTGTAAATATGTTACTTCCATCGAACAATAGTCTTAATACATTATGTTTTATCCTGCGTTAAAGCGGAATCCAAACAAAGTGTTAAAAGACATTTCGAACAAGGAGGGGGGGGGGGGGGGGCCTTCTCCTTCGCAATAGTTTGCTTACAATACTCGGTGTTCCTCCACTGTTCTCTCGGCCCCACAACATTCCATTAGCACCCACTTTGTTCTGTCTGCCATTTTAACAAAACCTAAATATAATATTCCAGAGATAAAACGGTTTCAACGACAAAGTGTTACAAACATAAATGTAAGATGCCCACAGAAATAAAAACTACTAGAGACAACAACCAGACAACACCAGAGAGACAAACGACAACGACAACAGACAAATAAAACCAAGTGGATGTGAATAACACAGCCTTGGGCCTCGGTGTCTCCAACATCACATTCATTTCTAATTTTATATTTAATACTTGTTTTCATGTAAAATGATTTTGATTTACGTTTCAATAGAATAAAATATTACTACTTCAGGTTCAGGACCAAAACGGGAAACGGTAATCTTCCACAAAGACAGAACGGTTCGCTGTTCTGACACCGGCTCGGATCACCGTGAATCGGAACGACCACCGAATAGTGCAACTTATTTCTTTCGCTAAAAACCATTGTTTCGTCTAAACGCAAGTAGAAATATCTAACACTGTAATTTCAAGTGTATGCTTGTAATAAAATCAAGTACCTGCTAGCAAGTTACTAAAACTCATAAAACTTGATATTTCCTACGCTGATAGTTCTACCTAAAAAATTGTTCTTTGGAGCAGCAAGGTCCGCATATTTTCTTTTAGCATTTTAGGTAGGCACTTTTTACTTTCTCATATAAAGAGAAAGTATTGTGACGGCGCGAAAATTCGATTTTGAGATTTTGATGGATTTACACGTTTTGAGGTCCCCTGAGTCCAAAAAAGTGGTTTTTAAAAAATGTCTGTCTGTCTGTCGTCTGTCGTCTGTGCAGACGCCTGGAGCCTAAACTACTGGGCCGATTTTGACGAAATTTGGCATACATGTTCAGAAAAATCATACCCCGAGGCGAAATCGAGAAATTAATTTTACAGGGTGGCCACTAATATAGCTTGACAAAATTCCCTGACATTTCCCTGACCTACTTCAGGTTTTCCCTGACCATCATCATCGATATTTACTTTACAAGATTTTCCTTTAAAAAGTTAAAGATCATCAAGCTAAAATAGAATACCTATACAAGTTGATAATTACTTAGCCCAATGTTTTTCATATATTAGTTATCATGTTTTTGTAGAAAAAATTAATTATTATTGAACATTTCATCAAAATTTGTCATAAAAATATCTTCGCCTCGGCGGGGAATCGAACCCGGGCTCACTCCGTCCGCGTTTAAAGCTTTTTTTTCAGGAATTAGATTTTTCCCATGAAAACGGCTTAAATTGTTAGATTTGTATTTATTAAATGGACTACTTTTTTTTTTTTTTTTTTTTTTTAACCTAAACGATTTCAAGAAATAATTCTTTTTCACGTTTTTTCAGAGTTTGTTGGGGGGTAGCGCCCCCAAATTTCAAGCTAAAATTCAATTCTCGACTTCGCCGTGGGGTATGATTTTTCTTATGTCTAGTATTTTGTCGGGTCCTAGAAAGTAACAATTCACGTATTTTTACTTTCTCATGTAAAAGAGAAAGTATTGTAATGGCGCAAAAATTCGATTTTGATTTTATTTTTGAGGTCCCCTGAGTCCAAAAATGTGGTTTTTAAAACATGTCTGTCTATCTGCTGGGATGTTTTTGACGAAATTTGGCATAACATGTTAAGAAAAATCATACCCCGAGGCGAAATCGAGAAATGAATTTTAGCTCTAAATTTGGGGGCGCTACCTCCCAAAACTCTGAAAAAACGTGAAAAAAAAATTATTTCTCGAAAACGGTTCCGACGATTTTGATAAAAAAAATTAAAATGTAGTCCATTTAAATACGAATCTAACGATATAAGCCGTTTTCCTGAAAAAAATCTAGTTCCTAAGAAAAAAGCTTAAAACGCGGACGGAGATAGCCTGGGTTCGATTCCCTGCCCAGGAGAAGTTATTTTTATGATAAATTTTGATGAAATGATCAATAATAATTAAATGCACATACGAAAACTATTAAATGGAAAAAAACCGGGCTAAGTAATTATGAACTCGTTTATAAGAAAGTTTGTCTGAGTTGTCTTAGACCCATGTTTAGGGTTTCGAGGTCGCCCTAGAAACCCATATGCTTTTGGTAGTTCGTCCGTCCGTCCGTCGCATCTTGGAGTATATCTCCCGACCTACTGAAGCTATCGACTTGAAATTTGGTATAAAAGTTAAACATTTTTGCCCAAAAACAGAAAAACTATTGCGGACTTAAACGCTCCAAATTTCTACGATCTGCGATCAATTGCGAGTAGATTGCAATACATATTTTATATTTTTTTGTAATTTTCAAGTTAGGTATAATTTAAAAGGTATTGAAATGTAGATTAGAAATATATATCGCGTTTCCAAAATGGCGGCCATTATACCCCCCAAATAATTAAGACAAACCCAAAATGTACCCCCCCCCCCCTGCACTACCCCATTAGGATAGGTCCAAAAAAGGGCAAAAACACATAAATATATATCTCTGTGGTCCAATGAAATTTTCGGAAGTTGGTCTAAAAAAGTTAAATTTTAGAAATTTTAGAGGGCCGTAACTCGGGAACCCCAAAATTTTTGTGATTTGAAAATTCGAAGTTGGGTATCATTTTAAAGGTATTGAAATTTCGTTCACAAAGATATATCGTGTTTCCAAAATGGCAGCAATATTACCCCCCCCCCCCCCCCCCAAAAAAAAAAAATAAATAAAACAAAACGCAAAAAAAAATGCCCCCCCCCGCTACCCCATTAAGACAGGAGCTAAAAATACAAAAATATGCATCTCTGTAGTCCAATGATATTTTCGGGAGTTGATATAAAAAAGTCAAATTTTAAAAATTTTAGGGGGCCGTAACTCGGGAGCCCCAAAATTTTTGTTATTTGAAAATTCGAAGTTGGGTATCATTTTAAAGGTATTATTTGGTATCATTTCATTAGTTTTAAGGTATCATTTTAAAGGTATTAGGTAGTATTTAGCTCACAAAAATATATCGTTTTTATAATGGCCGACATTTTACCCCTAAAATTACTAAATTAGTGCATACTACCGAAGATATAGTAATGGATAATATGCACTCCTCGTTTCTTAAAAGTGAATTTTTATACATATTTTTGATGAATGTTTCGATGAAGGATAATTTAGGTGTAAGAAAAGCAACATATTACATATTTTTGATAAAAATAATAAAAATAAATAATAATAATGTACTTATGAATTCTTATGACCGAAGAAACCCTTTTAGTAACTTGCTGGTAAGTACTTGACGGGATTTTTTGATATAATTTCTAAGTATAGAGGCCGTTAATCCTTCTGCCTTTGTTCCAAATGCAACATTTTTTTTTTTTTTTTTTATTAGAAATTTCGAGAAAGTTAAGGTTTCTGTGCTTTAAAATGATGAAATAAGGATTTTAATTGCTGGTAGATTTTCCCTGACCTATGACAAAATTCCCTGACTTTTCCCTGACTATTCCCTGTTGGCCGAAATTCCCTGACTTTTCCCGGTATTCCCGGTTTTCCAGGTCTGTGGCCACCCTGTTTTAGCTCTAATTTTGGGGGCGCTACCCCCCAAAAACTCTGAAAAAACCTGAAAAAAAATTATTTCTCGAAAACGGTTCCGACGATTTTGATTAAAAAATTCAAAAATGTAGTCCATTTGAATACGAATCCAACGATATAAGCCGTTTTCCCGGGAAAATTCTAGTTCCTGAGAAATTAGCTTAAAACGCGGATGGAGAGAGCCCGGGTTCGATTCCCCGCCGAGGAGAAGTTATTTTTATGATAAATTTTGATGAAATGTTCAATAATATTTAAATGTACATTTGAAAACTAATAAGTGGAAACACTGGGCTAAGTAATTATAAACTCATATATGAGAAAGTTTGTCTGAGTTGTCTCGGACCGATTTTTTTTATTGTTATGGGAGTAAAATGGCCGCCATTTTTAAAACTCGATATTTATTTGTGATCTAGTTTCCAATACCTTTTAAATGACACCGCACTCAAAAATTACAAAAAAATAAAACGTTTTATGGAAAAAACGTTTTATGGTAATATTTTATGGAAAAAATAAAACGTTGTTAAACGTTAGAATTAGTGGAGGGGGAGGGACTTTTTTTTGTACATTTTGGTAATTTGGGGAGTATAATGGCCGCCATTTTGAAAAAAAGGTTAGTTGAAGGGGGGGGGGGGGGACATTTTCTTTGAGGTACTTTCTTGGTTATTTTAGGGGTAAAATGGCCGTCATTTTGAAAATTCTATAAATATTTGTGATATTCTTTCCACGTATTAAGGATCCCAGAGTCCAAAAATAGTTTTTTTTAAACAATGCCTGCGTCGTCTGCAGTCTCTGCAGATGTGGAATTTTCCCTCCATTACAATACTTTCTCTTTATATATACTGAATGTATAAGAAAGTATAAAAGCTATCTAGTAATAAATAAAAATATAATTTTTCCCAGTAAAAATGCCGATATAATTTAAGTTTGATTATTAAAAAAAAGTACCGGTGTGGAAATCCCACACATGACTTCCATGAAATGTTATGGTGTCAATACGTGAGCAAGAGAGAACTCAGTATAAACTACATCGTACAAACCGCTAATATCGATAACATGTCTCTATTTAAGGTAGAAGGGATGGTCCTACGACAAAAAGTCATAGGACCAAAGTTGTAGATCTTTTAAAATCAGTTACCGCTGGTGTTATCCGCTTTTCGATAAGACTTACAGTTTAGCCGCAATTTGGTTCCGAAAAAACCTTTAAAAAAACACTAAAATACCAATATCTCCCAAACCGCTTGTCCGATTTTGTTTAAAAAGTATAGGTACAATCTACCATATAGGACACATATATACCCCAAAGGAAATTGAAATCAAATAAAGCCTACTAAAGTTATCGTCGACAGACCGATCGTGCTTAAGTGACTGTAGCTCCGAAACGTCGTAAGCTACGATGTTCGGGTTTACGCCATCAGTTTTTCCGTCCAAAGTTCTAAAAAATGCCGAAAACCGCATCTCAATACGATGTCTTGAAGCGATGTTATAAAGGTTTTAAGTTCCGAACGAACGTACGTACGTACGTACGTACGTACATACGTACGTACATACATACGTACGCACAGACATACATGTATATGAAACGGATTTCAATGATACCCCCGGGTCCGTAAGACCCCTCCTTCACAGAGATCTCGGAATCACGTTTTGGAGGGTATCACCATACTTCCATTTTCATGGAAGTAAAAATCACAGGGAAGTCCTTGTGTCCAAGTACTTTTTAGGGTTTTGTAGATGAGTAAGCATACCCGTTATGTAATTATGATTTTTTTGTCTTCGATCTCAAGGGTCCCGGGTTCGATCCCCCGGGAGGTCACAATGATTTTTATCAGTAATAAAGACAAGATAAATTACATTTTTCAGGAAATTTGCATCGCTCCACCATAAGGTATAACCATGAATTAGTTCAAAATTTTAGGACCAGCCGTTATATAGTGGTTGGGGGGGGGAATGTTTGTTTGGGTATATTTTTATTTATTTAACCAATAAGAAATGTAAAATTTAAAAAAGCATATATATATTTGTGTCCTACTCTTCAGCAGCTTTCATTTGATACCCAACTCAAAATTTTCAAAAAAAAAATTTTGGGCGTACTTCACTTTTTCACGCCCAAAATTGGCAATTTTTGAAAATTTAGGATGAACTCCCGGAATTTTCATCGCGCCACAATAAGGTATTAGCATGAATTATTTCGAAATTTTAGCACCAGCCGATCTATAGTGGTTGGGGGGGGGGGGGGGGGAATATTTTTTGGGTATATTTTGATTTTTTTAACTAATAAGGAATGCAAAATTTAAAAAAGCATATATATATCTGTGTCCTACTCTTCAGCAGCTTTCACTTGATACCCAACTCAAAATTTTCAAAAAATAAAATTTTGGGCGCACTTCACTTTTTCGAGCCCAAAATTGGCAATTTTTGAAAATTTAGGATGAACTCCCGGAATTTTCATCGCGCGACAATAAGGTATTAGCATGAATTATTTCGAAATTTTAGCACCAGCCGATCTATAGTGGTTGGGGGGGGGGACATTTTTTTTGGGTATATTTTGATTTTTTTAACCAATAAGAAATGCAAAATTTAAAAAAGCATATATATATTTGTGTCCTACTCTTCAGCAGCTTTCATTTGATACCCCACTCAAAAATTAAAAAAAATAAAAATTTTTGAGTTTATCACGTTTTTTCGAATTGCGCATGCGCATATCTAATTTTGAACTTCTATATAATTTTCCTGTAGTTGGGTCAAAAAGTTGCACCAATGTTTCAAATTTCAGCACTTTCGCTTAAACGGTTCGGGCCCTATGAACCAAAGAGCGACGGACAGACGGACACATCACCCTCGGCATAAGGGTTTTGAGAAGTATCTACAAAACCCTAAAAACAACTTGCTGAAAGATTGTTTAAAGGTTTAATCACAGCCTTCAATCTTCATTTTCACTTTAATTAATATTTTGCTTCCGAGTTTACCCAAGGTAACGGAAGCTATGTGATCGGTCTTAAAAAATTCCTAGACAGAAATCTGTTTCACACATCGGGGGACATTTTAGGTCTGGTAGCTGTCGTTTGACGTTGTTGTGAAGTACAACATCTCGGAGAATGCTGGTCCGATTTTAATGACATTTTGACGGTACGATATAATTAGTCAACAGTCATAGTTTTTCAAACTTTTTCATCTATCGCTTATTTGTCACGGATATATAGGTAGATAAGATAGAAACGTGTCAACATGTATTTACTCATACGTTTATTTATTTAAGCATATAATATTTATGCATTTTTCCGTTGTTAGTTGTTAAACCCACTAATTTAAAATTATTTATTGCTTCCGAGCTTACCGAAGGTAAGGCAAACTATGTGATCGTTCTAAACAACGACATTTTTTTACGTCTTCGAATTCGAACATTTTTAGACAGAAATCCGTTTGAGACATTGGAGAACATATTTTTGTCTCGTGTCTGTCTGTCTGTTGCTCGACAATTTTTCGAACCAACATACCTTAAAAGCTATCGGTCCGATTTCGACGATATTTGAATGCTAATTATGGTCATAATTAGCAATTAGCCAACTGTTGATCCCATGTTCTGCGCCCATCGGTTTCTCATCACATGCTAACAAAGGTTTTTCTTTGAACATTTTCTTTAATAGGGTCATTAGAAAGTAGCCCGGAGATGACCTACATTGATATCAACTCTCTGGCTACTTTAACCAATGTTAAGAAAACCAAGCAATGTTGACAGATTTCAGCAAAAGAGGGAAAAATTAGTTAAACGAGATAATAATGGGTCGAACAAGCAAAACATAATGAAAGTTCACTATAAGACGCGAGCAAGCTATGTGCCACACTAATGGCTCAATATTTTGAATTAATGATAAAAAATAAGAAACAAACTCCACGTCAGCTGATTAAATGAAAGTTTTATGTAAGTTAAAATGTAACATTGTGAGAAGTGGGAGAAGAGCTCTGGACGGGGCCGCAGCCGTCTAAAGCCGTCTGAAGCCCGTCATGTACATAATGATAACTTGGTTTTCAGTTTAGAATTTGAAATACCCATGTTTGGTTTTAGTTAGGAAGGTTCGTGCTGAACAGTAATCAGACAGAAAATTAATTAATGGTTAACAATAACTATCGTTACATTTAAAGGTAAAAGGTTAAGGCGATGAAGCAACATGGGACAGGGACCGGAGAGTGGCTCCTTGCACAGTTCTGCTGACGGTACGGAGAGTGGCTCCTTGCACAGTTCTGCTGACGGTACGGAGAGTGGCTCCTTGCACAGTTCTGCTGACGGTACGGAGAGTGGCTCCTTGCACAGTTCTGCTGACGGTACGGAGAATGGCTCCGTGCACAATTCTGCTGACGGTACGGAGAATGGCTCTGTGCACAATTCTGCTGACGGTACGGAGAATGGCTCTGTGCACAGTTCTGCTGACGGTCCGGAGAGTGGCTCCTTGCACAGGTCTGCTGACGGTCCGGAGAGTGGCTCCTTGCACAATTCTGCTGACGGTACGGAGAATGGCTCCGTGCACAATTCTGCTGACGGTACGGAGAATGGCTCTGTGCACAGTTCTGCTGACGGTCCGGAGAGTGGCTCCTTGCACAGGTCTGCTGACGGTGCGGAGAGTGGCTCCTTGCACAGGTCTGCTGACGGTCTGTTAACACTCAAGCACCTCAATATAAACCCGTAAACTCAGATTGATTAGTTTTAATTTAGTGAAGTTTATACACGGAGGCGACTTTGACCCGGTGAAGGTGCGAGAGGTATTCTGGTGGAAAGCTGCTTTTACTGGTAATGGAGACTTTAGAAGGACAAAGTCATTAAGAATATCAAGCAGAGAAGCAATCGAGACTTGGCAGGAGATGTTGAGATTGTTATCCTTAAGGACTCTTGTGCCTCACTCTTGAATGTGAATCTAACCCCTAGCTGGAGACTCGAGGCAACCCTCAGTCTTATCTAGGCACCATCGTAATCATCTAGTCTTCACTTAACCTTCAAAATCAACTCCCTCCCACGCCTCTAACTATAGACATTAACTTTAAACTACATTAATTAAACTACATTAACTATAAACTACATTAACTATAAGCTACATTAACTAAACTACATTAACTAAACTACATTAACTAAACTACATTAACTAAACTACATTAACTAAACTACATTAACTAAACTACATTAACTAAACTACATTAACTAAACTACATTAATTATAAACTACATTAACTATAAACTACATTAACTATAAACTAGGTTAACTAAACTACATTAACTATAAACTAGGTTAACTAAACTACATTAACTAAACTACACTAAATTGCCACAGCTCTGATTAATTTGTTTGTCTGCACTCTCCTCCAAGCCGACTCGAGCTTTCCTTTCAATTATTAGCTGAGAGCGATTGGAGGTTTGAACGTAGGTTGACAGGCTGACAGGCCGACAGAGATCATTTGATCCCCCCAAGTTGTTCTGGTTGAAATAAAAGCCAACATATAGTTTTTAAAGGCCAGACTGAGGCACTATGCAGTTTTAGTTACACGAAGGCTTGGGATGTTTTCACTCCTGATAACACCTGTTTCCAAAGCATTCAGGCAACTCAGGAGCTAAAGAGAAAAGTTTCCGAGTTATAATGTTGGTTACTACCACCGTTCTCGTGGTAGTGTCCATAACGAGAGATTTATAGTGTGGCGTAGTACACAGGATGGATGCAGTACTCGTGTAGCGCAAGAAAATGTCTCTTATGATAACTTGAAGAAGCATTTTTTTGCGTAACATCGGTAAAACAAAAGTTTTATTTTTCCTTTTGATTGACGCTCGTAACTCTAAATGTTTAATTAATGCTAAGTCGATATTCACGTGGTCGACACATTCTCAGCTTTCCTCTGAATCTTCCGACTCACTCCTCTCCTGTACTCGAGCTTCCGCTTCTTCTTTTTAAACGAAACAATAATATTTCAACATGAAATTAAAAACGTGATCCGAGTAGTCCTGATTAGACCCGAGTAGACACAAGTAGTCGGGGCAGAAGAAGATCGACCGGAAAAAAACTCATCGATAAAGCCGACAAACGATAAAAATAAATATATCTCGTCATTTTATCACTTGGATTTTGGATTTGACTTAAAAAAATATATGTGAGACACTCACGCATTAGAAGTGAAACTTAAGTTCTAGAAACAGAATAAACATATGAAATAGCACAATAACCCTTATTTAAGTAATGCATGTTAAATAAATCATTTATTAAATACGCATCATACATATTTATAAACAAGAGTTTACAATGCCACCACAGTCAGATAACTTCTCAAACAAACAATAATTTCAATAATAAAATATTTCCATAAAATGTTAGCGAATAATGAAGAAAAACATGAAAACAACATTAATACATATATTAATTGTTATAATAGTACCCTTATATACCAATTCTGTGTACATAATATATCAACTACTCTCGTGGTACAGTGGTTAGCACGCTAGGCTCTCAATCCAGATGTCGGGGGTTCGAGACTCGTCCAGAGGGAAGATGTTACAGGTAAATCAACTGCCGGCTTAAGTCGGCAGTCGAATAAAATATTTATCATAGGCGAGTCTTAAAACATAACTTACAATTTCGTTAATTTCACATCAAAAATGTTTCACTTGGACGATTCTCGAAACGCGAACTTGGTTTCACGACGTCTTTTCATCCAAGCAAATATTCTTTACCGCGGCTAATCAAGTTTCTCTTAAAAAATTGAAGACGACGTAGATTTTTAATTCTCGTTTTTTATTTTTTTTTTTTCTATTTGCGGGTTTGACAGAGAAAATATTAACTTGTAATTTTTCAAAAGTACGTTTGCAATTATTCATAATTTTACCGCTGAAATTTGTCATAATACAAAAAGTATTTATTTATAGGCTGACTGACTATATTTTAAAACCAATGCCTGGTTATTATATCATCACGGGAAACACACACTGCGAGATGCAGGTGTCTCCGTGTCGGTGTTGGTAAGTAATATTACATTTCCAGACAACGATTTTAAACAGTGTTTAAAATACTAATAAGTAAGATTAATTTTTTTGTTCTTTTTGCAAAATGTAATCGAGACATTACCTTAACTGACCTTTTACGTGTAAATGCATGTTTTCGATAACTCATACAAGGCCTTGACCCAATTCTCCTAGAAAAAACTGTCCGGAGTCCGGAGATAACGCACGGTTAACCTTGTTCATTACATCTTCCACACACAAACCTCCCCAAAAAAGGAATCCTTTACCTTACTTCCATCTATAACTCAGTCCTTCGAATAACCCACTTTCCTTCACTTTGGAAATTCGCCAAAATTATAATGATCCATAAACCCTCCAAACCTTCCCACTTACCTAATTCCTATCGTCCTATCAGCCTTCTTCCTCTGATGGGTAAAATCCTAGAAAAACTTCTCCTCCGACGAATTAATCCTATAATAACTTCCTTAAAAACACTCCCAAACCACCAATTAGGTTTTCGATCCCTTCACTCCACAGTCCAACAGTGTCACAGAGTAGTAGACATAATATCTTCCTCCCTTGAGCAGAAAAAGTACTGCTCAGCGGTCTTCCTAGATGAAGCGCAAGCTTTTGACAGGGTTTGGCACGCTGGCTTGCTTTGGAAGCTTAAGGGCATCCTTCCCTTTACTTACTATCTAATCCTAAAATCCTTCCTAGAAAATCGTTTTTACCATGTGTCCTATAACCTTTCCACTTCCTCAATTTTTCCTATAAAAGCAGGTGTACCCCAAGGTAGCATCCTAGGTCCAATCCTGTATACCATTTTCACCTCCGACATCCCTGAACATCCTAGCACCACTTTAGCTTCTTTTGCAGATGATAAGTGCATTGTATCATCTAATATATCACCTATAATAGCATCTGAACAAGTTCAGGAACACCTCTTACTTCTGGAAACTTGGCTCAAGAAGTGGAGAATCAAAATTAATGAAAACAAAAGTGTCCATGTAACGTTTAGTTTGAGACATGGCATATGTGAACCAGTAACCCTAAACCAAATCCCTATCCCTCACTCTAGTTCCGTCCGCTACCTTGGTTTACACCTGGACCGGCGTTTGACCTGGGCACACCACACAAAACTTAAACGACAAGACTGCAACAGACGCTACAAACTTTTACACAGACTTCTACACCATACATCTAAACTCAGCACACATAACAAATTACTAATTTATAACACAATAATTAAGCCCATATGGTCATACGGTATTGAACTCTGGGGTTGCACCAAGCGTTCCAACTCCTATCGTATCCAGTCCCTACAGTCCAAAATCCTAAGAAGAATAGTAAACGCCCCTTTCTATGTTTCTAACTTCACCCTTCATAACGACCTCAAAGTCCCCTTCGTCCATGACCTAGCCATAACCCGATATAAATCCTTCCATGACTCCATATCCCAACATTCCAATCCTTTAATTCACAACCTGTCATTACCATTCATTCCTGGAAATCCTCCTCGACGTCTAAAGAGGCAGTGGCCACGTGATCTATTGAACAATGCTTAACTTGTAAAGTCTAAATATATGTTGTATCAATTGTATTAATTCAAGCTAGTATCTGTGAGTACTGTTAATGGACAGTTCCTCACTTCAAGTCTCTCAAGTCATTGTAAAAACATTCATCAAAATTGCTTATAACATGTAAAATTATGTAGTTGCAGTTATCTAATAAATTAAAAAAAAAAAAAAAACAAAAACACTTTGGTCGCAAGTCAAATCTAAAATGAAATCACTGGAAAACAATAAAACAGTACGTTAACATTTACAATTAGGTTTGTAGACGAATCCCTCAAGCCGAGCCGCAAATATCCACCGAGTTTTCCCGAAAATGACGAGAAACAATTTTTAGAAGCGACGGAATTAATTTTCCATTACGGTCTATAAAGTAAGCCGGAGCACAACTTGTGAAAAGTTCAAGTTGTGGGGGGGGGGGGGGGGGGTGCAACCCCAGAACTTGATTAAATAAACATTACGTTATCTCTGAGACGGCAAGTTTCTTAAACTAAGCAAGAGTGGAGTTGCTTCTACCCACGCTAACCCGACGAGTCTCTCCTCGAGCAACTCGTGCTTTCCCAGCAACTCGCTGCAAAGCAGAGCACAAACTCGATGTACCTGGTGCCACAGATAACTTGACCTCACGCAGACTCTCGGAGCAACTTGGAGAAATAAGTTTGTATGATGAGGGTTGTCTAAGCACAAGACAAGGCCACGACGTCTTGCCGTAACAAATAAGTTTCCACTTTACCACTTATTTCTAGAATACATTTGAGAGAAACTTACATGACTTAAACGTGATATTAAAATGTCCATTATAAAGCCAAGGTTATCCAACCTACAGACTTTGCACTTGACTCGCATTATGATAGTTATTTGTGAAACTAGTGCACAAAGAGGCAATTGCTGCACTCGAGAGAAATATTTACGCACGAGGTGCAGCTGAGGGCGGTAAGGTTTCTCGAGTGCAGCAAAGACACTTTAAGCTCGAGTTGCACATTATATTTTTCCTACAGTTAGTTTTTAATCTGAAAATAAAATATAAAATAATAGAGTGTTCATCAACAAGTAAAATGTTTTACAATATCAACTAAACCAGCTGTTCTGTTTTACTACTATCAGCAACTACAGCCAGTGTTGCCTTTTTTGGCCTGACTCAGCAAACCTGACCAAGCGCTGTTATTATATTTAACCATAACACTTACTCATCTGTAACCCGGTGGCCCAAAAAAATCCCCGGGTTACCAAATTTTCGCGCCAAAAAAGCACTCCCCACGAGATCGGGACTCGCGGGCACCTCGGCACCGTCCCCATGGAGCACGTCCCGGCCATCCCCGGCAACGTGACCGCGAAGCCACGCCCCCTGGGCACTCCGGCAACGTTACCACGGCCACCGCAAATCGTAGAGGAACCTTACCGGTCTCCTGTGGCAAAGTCACCGCCACTTACCGGTACGCGTTCCACCCCCGGCTGATGTGATAAATGCTCCACCCCCCACTCTGGGCCAGTCCATTTTGCGAGAGCGCCGAGTAGGTTCGTAAGTTAGGCTGTGTGCCGAAGGAAGTCTAGGCTGTGTGCCAAAGGTAGTTTAGGCTGTGTGCCAAAGTTCTATGCTGTGTGCTAAAAATTTAAGTTTAGGCTGTGTGCCAAAGTTCTATGCTGTGTGCTAAAAATTTAAGTCAGGCTGTGTGCCAAAGTTCTATGCTGTGTGCTAAAAATTCTGCGGTAGAGTACTTTGCCGGTTGCTAAGTTAGGAAACTTTTCGGAGACGTGGTGTGCCGAGAACATAACGCGGGTGTTGTGGAGGAGGTTCCACCAAAGGATTACACAAACAAAATTACGGATATCATCAAACTGTGAGTACCACTTCATTTTGCGGCCTTGTTTTGTCGACTCATCGGTTAAACTACGGGAGAATCCCTTTGCTTTAATGTTAATGTGTAGTCTAAAAAGAGAATTAAGTCACTGCCTACCCTAGAGATTGTGAGGGCTCCGTAGGGCTTTTTATGTTATAGGTCGTACCTGTACGTTAGGGGAGCCTAGGTGTAGGTAGCAGACAAAGACAGTATTGTATATTTTAAAATAGTAAAGAGTTGTGTTTGGGACGACCACGTCCACTAAAAATAATTGGAATTTGTTATTTCTCAGCCCGAGACCCTCCCCCCATTCCAGGGAAGTAAGTTGTTTTTTTTTATTAATTGTACACGTCCGTCACGGCCCGCTACCACCTACGAGTGGCGGACGTATTACACATCACATTTTATTATTTTTCTTAGATTGTCTATCTTTACTTTTTTATATTTTAACATTTTTATATTTAATATATAGTGTTTAAATCATGTAGTTAATTAAAAATTAATCATTAGTTGTCATTATTATTATTATTATAATTTGGATTATTTAATCTTTGTTTAGATTTAATTTGGAACACTGGAGTGTGGTAAAGTAAAACGAGTGCTGTAAAGTAGTAAGTGGAGGAATGTGCTGTTTTGCGCACTATTTTGAATGCGATAACAAGCACTTTATCGGTCAACTGTAGGAAACAATATTATTAGCTACTTGTCAAGCACTCGATAACAAATAATAACTAGATTATTCTGGTCATTTCTGGGTAATCCTTATAGCAGTACAAATGTATTAAAATAATATTAAAACTGAGGGAGGTGAGGGTATAAGAGACGTGAAAAAAACAACGATTGGACGACACTAAATTTAGAAGAGGGTCGACAAGTAAATGTCGGAACCTGGTCCTTAGCCGGTCTAGATCAAATCCCAACAAAAACAACATTAAAAATCACACATCACCTTTTATTTTACCTAGAATTATTAATCGACTAAACTATTACTAGTTCAAGACTAAACAAATATATTAATATTTTATTTGGCAAACAATAATAATTAGCATTTAAAAGTACGCGGTACATTACTAATACTACTAATAGACCTATCAATGGCACGGTTTAGATTCGGTGTTGCCGAAATCGTAATCTTTTAATTGAGAAGTAATCTTCTAACTTTTAACTGTACATGTGCTATTTTGTTGAAAATATTTTGTTTGTGTTTTTGTTATTATACATTGTAAACTAGGATACATAATGTAAGACGTGTTGTAGTCTTAATACCTATGTTAATTTTCTGACTTTTGTACACCTACTGTGATAGGTCTCCACAAAGAAAATTTAAAATAAATAAATAAAGATTTGTCCTATTATAGGTTTAAGATCAGCTCTCTAGATGGTTGATGGTTGTCATTTATGTGAAGTAAATAAATTCGGATCTATTTTGTTTTCACTAACATTATATTATAACAATGACAATTATATTATCAACATTACATATGATTCAAAAGAAAATTTAAAAACTTAGTATATAAAAAGTTATTTTTATCTTGTAACTAGCTGGGTACCCGTGCTTCGCTACGGAGTGTTATTATAATTAGATAAGTTTATAAACAACCATAATAAACATATAAATTATTTTTCTATGCAAGAATATCTAGATTCTATCTCTCCCAGCTATTTCTATATCCCCTCCTCTCCTCTTTGATAAGCTAATTACAAATATCCTAAATTCGCCCCCCCCCCCCTAAAATAAAATATGACTAAACTGTACATAAAAACAATTACTGTACTCTTAAAGAGCTTTTGCATCATGAAGGGTATTCATTACATTGACCCCGTATTCATTACTTGTACCATACCTCTGTGTACCAAACTTAAATTTCGAAAATTCATGTAAGCTGTAATTTTCCCCTTGCTTTGAAGGACAAGTGGGCAAATTTTTATTGACATCGAACTAAAACTGTAGATTTGTATAAAGAACATACTCACACATACGTTGATTTTTATATATATAGCTATAAATTTCCATTTTACCCCCTCCTAAATAAAATTGTACATAACAACAATTAATTTTCTCTTAAAGTACTTTTCAACGATATGCATCATATGAAGGGAATCCATTACTTTGACACTTTTACACCGTTCCCCTTTGTACCAAAATTTAAATTACGTTGACTTTTAGATATATTTTTCCATTTACCCCCTAAATGCACGTAAAAACAATTATTGTACTCTTAAAGAGCTTTTCAACACTATGCATCGTGAAGGGATTTCAACTTTGACATTTGTACCCCGTACCCCTGTGTACCAAAACTTAAATTTCGAACATTTATGTAGACAGAGCCCCTTGCTTTGAAGGTCAAGTGAGTAAATTTTCATCGAGATTGGACTAAAACTGTAGATTTGTATATAAAGAACAAATAAGATATAGCTATATTTTTCTATTTTACCCCCCTCCTAAATGAAAATATGACAAAAGTGTACATAACAACAATTACTGTACCCTTAAAGAGCTTTTCAACGATATGCATCATGAAGGGTATTCATTACTTTGACCCCGTATCTATTACTTGTACCCCGTACCCCTGTGTACCAAAACTGAAATTTTGAAAATTCACGTAGACCTTGATTGTTTCCTTGCTTTGAAGGTCAAGTGTGCAAATTTTCATCGAGATCGGACTAAAACTGTAGATTTGTATAAAGAACAAACACACACACACACACACACACACGTTGACTTTTATATATATAGATTATTTAACATGAATTAAAGTATCAATTTAGGAATATTTAAAGAGCTTAGACGGTTGAAATTAATCTGGGACTACTTTCGACAAACCGTCCAAATTGCATAAAAATCAGACAAGTAAGATATTGGTGTAAATAAATGTCTGTTTGACCAATATTTGTAAACCAGAGCGAGCAGAAGGTTGAAACTTATATGAGACCGACAATGCCGCTACCATCTGAATTTCATTACAATCGGACGACCACTTTGTGATATGTTGGTTGGCAAAAATAAACCGACGGACAGACTCAAAGACAGATACGCAACCAAAAATGGTCTCATAACAACAAAACATGGAGACATGAAAACAAATCTTGATAACGATCACGTAGCTTCCGTTATCTTCAGTAAGCTCGGAACCAATTTACTTTTTGTTTAATAAAATACTTTAAAATTAAAATATACTCGATCAGGACCATTTTCGATTTATTACGATTTTTTTAAATTTTTGCTGACTCAGCAAACTGGGTTCAAGATGGCGGAAAAAGTTGATTTTCCGGGCGGCACAACTACAGGTTAGGACTGATTTTTCTGCTAAGTTTCAACTCTCTAGGTTAAATACCTTGGGTGCTACGATAATAACACACATACACAGGTCATGCTGAAAACCACTCAGGAGGTCTTAAAAACACCTAAAACGGATAATTCCGTTTTAGGTAAAATTTTTTGGTGAAAACAATACTTTTCCTTCTATTAGTAGTGAGGAAAAGTAAAAATCAAACTAGGTAATAGAAAGATTTAAAAATATGAATTTTAAAGTCAAACTAAGCTTCTGACTAAACAATAGTAGTAAAAAATAAAAAAAATAAAAATAAAAAAAATAGTAGTATTATTAATTACAATGATACTAAGACTTTGGCAATATGAAAGAATAATGGTTTCATATCTGAGTGAAATTCATCTGAATTTGAATAAATTTACTGATAGCGACGAATCTTTACCAAAGAAAAAGGAAGTAAATAAGTCCAAGTTATCGATGCATTTTGCCTTCCGGGTCATTAAGCCCATTTCTTTTTCCAACTTAAACTTCCCGCTTGTTTTTAATTTAATTTATTTGATCGGGCCCGAAAACAGAGATTTAAAAGTAAGATTTAACCACTTGAGTGACGGCGTTTCTTTCTTCAGTTTGCTGCCAAACTAAAACCGACCAATCTAATCTGTGAATCTGAGATGACGGCGCCGCCTCCAAACTACTCAGTAGAGCAACTCGTCCTCTCTTCAGTCGATGTCTCGGTCGGGTCTTTAACTTACAATACCCATAGCAAAAACATAAGATAAAACCCAAACAACAAAAATCCACCTACTAGTGTGGCAAGAGTAATAGCTCACGTTCCATTTTGGATAGACGGTCGCGTGGGTAAAAAACATTGTGATTCTACTCGGAATTAAAAGTCCGGTCGGTGGACAAAACAAGGTTGAAATAATCTGGGACCGGGGCCGAGGATATGTGACAGCCTATTAACCAGCGGGCTAATTGTGACCTACCGGCCCAAGTTCGTGCGCACGAGGAAAAAAACAAAATCGGATGTGTTGTTTTAAAGTTATGATGGTTTGCAAAAAAAATCAAATGACAGACTTTATCGACGCTTTGCATTACCTTGGGTAAGATTGGAGGGAAAATCAAAAACAACAGGGGTCCATGTGGTTACGGTTTAAATTTAGATGAAGGCGTGTTCACAGGCTTTTAGCAAAACAATTACTTTGTTTTGCTTCTGGTTTTGTCGGTGCGACGCACGATGCCCTAGAACAGGGAACGGTTCTATGATTGTTGGGAAAGGATTGGATGCGGTCCGTCGTTGAGTAACCTGATGCTGTCACGTGTCACCCAGGCACACACGGACACTTCTCATTTTACCACGATCTCAGCGGGAGATTCGGTGTCTACGTTTCCTTCAAACCGTCCGCATCGAGCGAGGTCTCTGATCCGACTCCAGACTCGACCGGTTGGCATTTCGTCTGTCTGGAAATTGGTTTGTTACGCACCGGACTGTTCTCTTCAGATTTTGCTCAAAAGTGCCTTAATAAAAATCTATTTACACGGTTTGTTTTTGGGACTTCGTAGATCAACCTGAAAACCCTTATGCCGAGGGTGATATGTCTGTCTGTCCGTCGTACTTTGGTTCATATCCCCAGAACCGTTAGCCATAGAAATTTGAAAGCTAAACAATACCCAACAACCTGGAGGTTCGAGAGCGAAACAATACCCAACAACCTCACTCGAACGTTTCCCAGTCAAATCTCCGCGCTTCAAACCACATCATTGAATTGTAATGTGAAACTAATTACGCATGAATATAAAAACAAATCAATGTGGAAAGGAAAGTGAAGAGGTGTCGGAAGTGCTGGAAGGTTCACATTTTGAAAGTGTTGGTGGACACGAGGGACTTGACGATCCCATTCTCTCGCTCTCAGTTACGCATCGTCCACAAATTTAAACTTATTCCTTCTCCCAACTCTTCTAGAATTAGAGCTGAAACTTACTTTTCTTTTCTTCATACTTCAAACCTAGTTTTAGTTTAGAGATCAAACAATAAATCTGGACGAAGTGGCGGAGCTTGTCTGATGGAGAGGGACTGTGGAGCTTGTCTGATGGAGAGGGACTGTGGAGCTTGTCTGATGGAGAGGGACTGCGGAGCTTGTCTGATGGAGAGGGACTGCGGAGCTTGTCTGATGGAGAGGGACTGCGGAGCTTGTCTGATGGAGAGGGACTGCGGAGCTTGTCTGATGGAGAGGGACTGCGGAGCTTGTCTGATAGAGAGGGACTGTGGAGCTTGTCTGATGGAGAGGGACTGCGGAGCTTGTCTGATGGAGAGGGACTGTGGAGCTTGTCTGATGGAGAGGGACTGTGGAGCTTGTCTGATGGAGAGGGACTGCGGAGCTTGTCTGATGGAGAGGGACTGTGGAGCTTGTCTGATGGAGAGGGACTGCGGAGCTTGTCTGATAGAGAGGGACTGCGGAGCTTGTCTGATGGAGAGGGACTGCGGAGCTTGTCTGATAGAGAGGGACTGCGGAGCTTGTCTGATGGAGAGGGACTGCGGAGCTTGTCTGATAGAGAGGGACTGTGGAGCTTGTCTGATGGAGAGGGACTGCGGAGCTTGTCTGATAGAGAGGGGCTGCGGAGCTTGTCTGATAGAGAGGGACTGTGGAGCTTGTCTGATGGAGAGGGACTGCGGAGCTTGTCTGATAGAGAGGGACTGTGGAGCTTGTCTGATGGAGAGGGACTGTGGAGCTTGTCTGATAGAGAGGGACTGCGGAGCTTGTCTGATAGAGAGGGGCTGCGGAGCTTGTCTGATAGAGAGGGACTGCGGAGCTTGTCTGATAGAGAGGGACTGTGGAGCTTGTCTGATGGAGAGGGACTGCGGAGCTTGTCTGATGGAGAGGGACTGCGGAGCTTGTCTGATAGAGAGGGACTGTGGAGCTTGTCTGATGGAGAGGGACTGCGGCTCCCAACAGACAACACCTTGATTCATCGGACAACAAAAAAAAAGTTCATATGGAGCCAGACTGCCCCCTTTTCCAAAATCATTTACGACTCCCCAAATATATAAGAAACAGTCTGCCAATTGGTATCGCCCATAGCTTTCTTTTATTAGACGAAAGGTCACATGAGAATTAATGTGTGGTTGAAATTTTAACTGTTTCGATTACCAGTGGGGTCACACTTATTTTTATTCGAAATTTAAATGAGGCGCTTTGTTGACTTTGACAAACCATCCGAATCGTTTCTAAATAGGACGACAACTTTTGAAACACACACATGGGGGGAAAGTAACGCGAGTAGAGGGTTAACATTAACATGGGGCCAACTAATCATGTTTTGATATTTCCACACATTATTGTATCGTTTATTTAATTTTGCTCTTTTTGCTGCCGAGCATACGGAAGGTAACTCTAAGAGCGAATGTTTTTATACCGAGGCGACCGTTTCAACACTCCCAGCAAATAAAACTGTTTTAGACACGAGGCAACGAGATAGATCTCGTGTCTGTCTGTCCGCCTAAATTCGTGCAAACTAACAGATCATAAAAGTTGTTCTTCCTATTTTAACGGTATTTGGATGGTAGGTCATAATTATACTATTGATGGTACCGGATTAATTTCAACCTTGCTTCAACCGTCGATTTCTTCTACCAGCGTACAAACATGTCGTCAAAAGGAGCCCACAGATATTAATTACAACCACCGTCTCACCGTCTACCACTTCGTTTATGTAATCGAAATTCTTACAGATTTAAAAAAAATTGTGACAACTGTTGGACCACAGCTTCCTCGCATCCTATCACGAGTACGTGATAGGATGCCGATCATATTCATTTTCCTCGGTGTTAAACCTGGTATTTGTTTTCCATACCGGAGAAAAACATAGCCACAACAACTTAGTTATATTGATGTAATATGGTGATAGTTTGTACGCGGTATGTAATATGGTGATAGTTTGTACGCGGTATGTAATATGGTGATAGTTTGTACGCGGTATGTAATATGGTGATAGTTTGTACGCGGTATGTTCTGTTACAGACTCATTTCTATTTAGGAGAAGTCGGTGTGCGGCTGTAAGTTATTATTTTATTACGTCTTAATATCACTCATGTCAAGTAGAATCAAAACTAAATTAAATCATAATAAAGTTTTAGATTTTTAATAGTGATTAGAAAATGTATGAAAACACCTCGTGGAAACAACCGCTGTTATGAATTGATAGATATCTGTTTTACTTTATGGGGCAAATGCTTTTAAGAAGGGATTCTTAGAATTTGTCGGGGAAGAGAGATAATATATTTAGAGTGTATATGGAGCGTATTACTGGGCGAGCTAAGTGTACGTGTAGAACCGTATCTACTCGCTTCCAAACACAACATATAAATTAACTTTTTATGGTAACTCCCGTATACCCTAGATACCGTACCCTGCGCACTTAACTGTAAATATACAGAGTGAGCGCTGCACCAATATACTGCCAACATTCTACAACCACAGCCTCGTCTTTATGTATACTAAAACCTACCCTATAACACTACATTTTAAATATATATATATATATATATATATATATATATTTATATATATATATATATATATATATATATATATATATATATATATATATATATATATATATATATATATATATATATATATATATATATATATATATATACATATAAAATTATTTATTAAATATCTCTGTGAACAATATAAAGATAGCTGCGACCTGCACCAATTCAACACTTCTAACTGTTAGATTTTTAATACTAAATTTAAATAGGTGAATCTAAACTCAAAAATTTAATACATACTTTCAAAAATACTAAAGTCTAACAAAAATCAAAAACATTTAAAAACAAAATACAACCCCCTCCACTTGGAACTAACTCCCACCTGAATTAACCAACTTGCTTAATTGAAACAAGACGGCGTTTACTGACTGCCTCAAGTGGAATCATTTCCTGGCAGCAAGTACTACTTGACCAGCAGCCGTTCGTAACTTTACTGTTCTTACTTCATCTCGTCCTGCCAGCAGTCTCTCTAATCCCTCAAAGGCCACTCGACGCGCTTCTCGTAGCCATCTTCCATCTGCACCACGCGTGTGTGACGATTCTCTGTGGGCGAACCGACCGACTGATGAGTGGTGTCGGAACCGCTTCCTCGACTGGTCTCTTATCTGTTTCTATTGACGAGTCTACGCGAGAGATTCAGTACACCCGTCAACCCCCTGTTTCTGCATTCAAGAGGTTCTCGGTGCAAGGTGCGTCGATTCTCCAGAGACATGTCATCAGTCTCTTGTTCTCATACAGCACAGAAGATATTTCTTTATTTGTGTTCAAGCTCGATGTTAATCCGACACTTTTATGGACGCAATCTTCTTGACTGTAACTTCAGGCGAAATCGCTTTAATTGGAAAATTTCAATCTAACGGCGATAAAGTTTTGCTTGTATTCGAAGTGAAGGTGAGACAAACATATAGAAGACGAGGTGCTGCGACACCGCTATACAAGCTGTAGTTGGCACTACACAGCACGTACTACTCCTTTACTACATTATAATAAACTCACAACCTTCCTAACGTATTTACAACCACTTTCCCTGCCGTTAACTTTAACGTTTTCACCCTTCCCTAGATTCTCAGGCTGCATTTTCCTCTTTTGCACTAGAAGACAATATCGATCTCTAAACCCTCTATAAAACTCCCTTATTTCATTCTGCGAAGTGCGATCCAAAATTTTATTGAGTGAAATAGACCCCCCCCCCCCCCCCCAAAACAACTAAAAGCTACGTTACAACGAGCACTATCTAGAATGCGGCAGCTAAACGTGGAGGTTCTGTTGCTCACACAAAGCAAGCTGTAACATTATGTTTTCAACTTTGTATCAACTTGAGCAACCTACTTATTTTTACGATCGTATAATAAATATAAAAATACAAAAACGTAAAAACATAAAAACGTACTATGTACTTACATTTAAACCAAGTGTAAACTCGTGCTTTATTATAAGTTGCGGAATCTTCAGTTCCCATTACCACACATTTTTATCACAAAATGTTACCAAATTTGTAGGTTATCATATAAGAAAGTAAATTCATTATTTAACGAATGCTGCCACATTCGTGTTATAAATCCTTATTCATTTAAAAATGCAAAACGCTTCCTCGATCTTTTCCACCAAGCTGCAATATCCAGCGGTTTGTTTTCCTTATTGAAGAAATTCAATTTTCCAGACGAAAGTCGTAAAAATAAGCTTGTCAGTTATTTGTTATTAGGCAACGTAAAATTCTTCGTTAGAATCAATTTTCGTTTACATCCATTTTTTTATCTTTTCTTTTTTTTGTTAAAAAAAAGAAAGGAAAATAGTTGTTTTATTAAAATTTAACAAAAATCTACATAATATTGTTTTTTATTAAAATGAAATGTAGTTTGAACAAGTCGACTACACCCGTATCACGTGGTATTCTCGTATTCGATATTAAAATGCTATATTTTACATCTTGTTATTCAATTCTACCCCAGTCCTCTCCACTTGAAAATTTATTATATTTTTACCAATATTTGTTAGGGTAGGATAAACAAATAAAAACTGCACGTTCAAACAAAACTACCTCCATGTTTTATTCCTCGACAACCGAAAAGAAAACAAATGTCTCTGTAAATTTAGATTAATTACCGATGAGTCAGCCCCCAGGACCTTCATTTTTAGATTTTTTTTTCAAGGTCAGAGAAAAATATTTTGAAATTTTGAAAAATCATCGGAATAGTTTTTTAGAATAAAAGCATGAGCTGTATTGTGGTAGTGCTCCCGATGCATAGTCGAGAGTCCTGTATGCTTTACTCTTTCCTTAATGTCTCGAGGTGTGACCATGACCACGCACAATACTAACACACGCCCACACCGTCACACAGTTTCTTATGTAATGACAGGCTCGGCAACAGTCATATCCTTATCAATCAATCAATATCTTTATTTCCACTCCGTTCTTTTAGCATATCAATACACAAGATAATAAATTAACAATTTTACATAAATATTCCTTGTTTTTATGGATTTGAAGTGAGAGCCCTCAATAGCAATGGATGCTGAGCCAGGGCTCTGCCTTTAGTTTAAATATCATATCATCATGATGATGATACGATATCAACACTGATACTACAACTACAACATTAAACTGTATTATCGTTAAATGAATTAAAGCCGTTTATTGGCCGAACCATGACGAAGGTAAGTGAATCGTTCCAACAACTAAATTTTGCTTCGTTTCCGAATTAAAAAAAAATCAAACATTTTGTGGATCGATGTGATATATCAAACAATACTCGTCCGATTTTAATGTAATTCGGATGGTAGGTTATAAATAGTCCGTGGTCGAATGAAAACAAGCCTCGACATGCGCAACATGTTTGCGCACACTTCTTTTGTTTAGCCAGTTGTTTGCCTATATAGTAGGAAAGGTAGCGACAGACACACAAACGTACATACATACATATAAACACGAGAAAAAGGAAGTTCCCAAAAATTGTGCAATTCTGATTAATGCACAGACAAAACTTTAATTTTATATTTCTAGATTGATTTATTTTGAAAGCCGCTCGGAAGAGTATCGATACATCGATTTGATGGTATCGGAAGACATTGTCTTCTAGGAGACACCACCACTTTCATTTCTCCGTGTCAGGTTAGTTTCTAGCTCTTTATCACGTCTTATCTCTTTGATACCAGTTGATGAGCTCTTTGGTTCATTTATCATTTCGAGCAGTGCTTCAATTGCTCCAACAAAATTGCGATCTAGAGTTCTCACACTTTCACCAGACCAGTTCCAAAACAATGTTCGCTGCGTCTTCTAGTCGAGCGACACTGGCAGACTGATATTATGAGTTGGCTTTACGAAGCACTTTATAGTTACATCGGATACAGGGCATCTCACACCTCGTCAATTCCTTTAAACATTTCAGCAAACTGGAATCCTGTCCAAGTCATTCGTGACACAATCATAACACAATATTATATTAAGCGTAGGACACGAAACCCGTTAGTTTCGGGTGTCGGATCGCCGCATTCACTGATAAACCCTTACAAATATTATCTTTGGCAAGTCTGACTCATCCTACACTGGAAGACAAAGTTACGAGTCGGATTAAGTTTGAAGACACCGCTGTGTGATTGCAATTAGTGCGCGCGACGAGGAGGTATCTGTGCGGGCTACTGAAAGACAAAACATCCCTCTGTCAGAGTCAGTGGCTCGGCTCGGAGAACAACCTTCACTTCGTCCCTTGTATTAACATGATAGTTCAATTAACTCTCGAGTTACTCAACTCCGTAACGTTAACCAATAGAGTATTTCACACAAACTCCCAACAGTTCCGTGATAATTCTCAATTAGACTTGAGTTCTGTCCGGTTTTAGACTAACGACAGCCCGAGGCCTTTCTCGCTTTTGTCCTCACACAAAACCCCGAAAACTTCGGCCTCTATCTAGTTGTTTATTCCGTTAGCGTCATTTTGTCAATCAGGCCTTAAACTAAAACCACTCCATTTCACACATCCCAATATATATATATATATATATATATATATATATATATATATATATATATATATATATATATATATATATATATATATATATATATATGGGTATGTATGTTCCTTGTTGCAACATATGTAAAAAAACGTGTCCATTTGACCTCAAATCACGTCTATTTTACTTAAAAACATTAGTTGATCTATTCAAGAGAGAAACAGCACACATGCCACCAAAACAACCAAATCTTTAACTGTTTCTAAAAAACAACTAACAGCCCGTACTTGCATAACAGGCACGGCTCGTTCTCGCCCAGTTTCTACTCAAGTCACGTCTTCGCCAAAAACAATCGGTTTTCCCCGTGTCAAGGGTCCACACGCTCCATCCATTTTGTGCAAATTTATATTTGCAAGTAAATAGTCAAGGTATATGACCATCTTTATTTTTGGTCTTCAGGATTTTTTTTTCCAAATTTTTTGCACTTTACATAAGCGAGATATAGGGGAGGGGACACTTTTCACACCCACTTCAAACTCACCTATCAAAGCTTATATTATAACCAAAAATTATATTTTTTTGTAATCAGCTCGACGCACCCTTTGATATAATACCCCCAGCACGGTCTCCAAAAAAAAAAAAATTTTTAACCCTAAAGTTTTTTTACTCTTAATTTTTTGAAGTCGCTACATTTTTAAAACGTTTGGGTTTTTTTAAAACTTAAATACTACTACACATATATGCCAAATTTCAAAGTGATCGGAGGAAAGGTGTAGCCGTGAGAGCAAGCAACAGGACGGACGGACAGACACACGCAGGAAAATATAAGGGTCCTTGGTTTTGCCTACGGACCCTAATTAAAAGTAATGGGCTGCATTAAAAGCATCTGATCACTACTTCTACTCGCAGCACTCGACTTGTTGCTGGCTCTGTCTACAGCTGCACCTGCAGGCTGCATCAGCAGCAGCATCAAACCTCACCTTGTCAGCCGCTGTCAATTTTCTACTATCACTGACTGCTAAGCCTTACTAAGCTTCACTCAACTAGAAGATAATAAAATCAAAATTCCTTATTCAGACAAACTAGTCGATAAAACAGGATCAAATCAAATTTACCTGCTGTAGAATTCGATCAATAAGCTGACAACAAGTTAAGCTCAACTTACCTGAAACAAATCAAATAATTAAAATTATACATTAATTTAATAACTGACATTAATGATTAATTTAATAATTAACATGATATTATACTTTTTTGTGATGACTCTAATATGATTCATGTACATGGGAAACATAGGAAAGCTGAAACAAACAGGAAGGCAGACCTAAGATACCACGAGAGAGTGGTTTAAAGCAAATAACTTTGAATCCAATGTAAATAAAACACGAGTTGCTCGGAATAACGCTGCACAGGACGACTTGGAAACAAAACAAAGATTCGCACACAGATAAACTTACGAAATACATCTAACTTCTAAGAAAAATAAAAATAAACAGGTGAAGTGTGTGCTAGTCAGCACACAGCGAGGGTCCGTAGGCAACCCTGTATAGTTTAAGTAGTACTCTATTGATGGTGTTTTCTAAAATGCTAAAAAGCTTACTTTGAACTATCCTATGGGTCTGATATTCTCAAAACACATAAACAAACTTCCGATAAAGTATTTTTTTGCCGCTGAACCGGACTACAACCATATAAATACATCGAAAAGACCATAATTAGAAAAAAAGTATTTTGTCAATAAAAAATAAAATAATATTTTTTTCGAAATTTCCAAAAAGTGGTATCTTTACTTTTGGTCGAAGAATTTTCAGGAATTTTTTCAAATTTTATGCACTGCACATAAGCGAGATAGAGGGGGGGGGACACGTTTCACACCCGCTTCAAACTCGCCTACGCTCGCCCTATCAAAGTTATAACCAAAGGATTATATATTTTTGTAATCAGCTCGACGTACCCTTTCATATGATACCCCTCACGGAGTCGAAAAAAAAGTAAATTTTTTAACCCTTAAGTTTTTTTACCCTAATTTTTTTGAAAAATATTTTTTTTAAGTCGCTATATTTTTAAAATATGTGGGCAGGTACAAGACACATACATGCCAAATTTCAAAGTGATGGGACGAAAGGTGTAGCCGTGAGAGCACGCGAGAGGACGGACGGACAGACACAAGCAGGAAAATATAAGGGTCCTTGGTTTTGCCTACGGACCCTAAAAATGAATCAGAAAAACTGTTGGTTGATGTGTGTATAAGGCAATGCTACAGAGTTTACTATGTTATGGCGTCATTCAGTGGGGTCATACTCATGTCCAGACACTCCTAATTCTTAAAAATAAAAACCAGTTAAGGTCATAGCGGGAGCTGAAAATCAAGCAGACATTTGTTGATAAAACATAACATAATGAAGGTGGTGAATCTGTTCACTGGCTACTACACATTATTAAAGTAAATGGTAATTGTTCAGGAATTGTACAACTACGACCTCTGAATGTTAAGTGAAGTTAGGATGTATTTCAACATTTAATTTCATCAACTTTCCCTATTCAGACAAACAGAGAAGTAAAACAGAACCGATATTTCTATCAGATAATTTTAGACTTGACCCCTTTTAATTAAAAAAAAATCAGATGAGTACTTTTGAGGTGTTACTAAATTTACAGGTATTGTTGCCAGCCATGTGTTTAGTCTGCATTGCTGAGCCTGCCAGGGGCTTAGTGTGCATTGCTGCCAGGTGCATAGTGTGCATTGCTGCCTGCCAGGTGCTTAGTGTACATTGCTGCCAGGTGCATAGTGTGCATTGCTGCCTGCCAGGTGCTTAGTCTGCATTGCTGAGCCTGCCAGGTGTTTAGTGTGCATTGCTGAGCCTGCGGGTTGCTTAACACTAACACCTTCACAGAGCGCTATTTACTAGTTGACACGTGTATTTAACTCTGTGTTTATAGTGTATAATTGACCGAGCGAAGCGAGGTCTCCGTTTTAACTCGACCGTTTGGCATTTCGTCTGTGTGTCTGTCTCTCTCTTAATTTTTGTAAATTGACTGTCTTTGCGAGGGAGGCCGCAGGCCGACCGAGCTGTGATGTGGGGCGGGGGGACGCACCTTTATTGTCTATCGAATGGGGGAGGGGGGGTAAAATTGTTCTTTATTTTAAGGCGCCACGGCAAAAAACAAAAAAATAATTTTACCCTGACTCTTGATTTTTGGAAAAATTTCGAGTTGGTAATGTCAAAATCGGTTAGAAACCTTAAAAATCGCTTGACCAAACATTGGGTATGGGCAGTTTTAAACCACTCCTTAAGGGTGAAAATTGGCCTTAAAGGGCGAAATAGTGTGTTTTTTGGATTTTTGTACTGATGGGTGTGTTTGTCGTAAAGACATGACGTTTTTTGAAAATTGTTAAGGTTATAGTGTATATTTAAGAAAAAATTCTATCTGTCGGGAAATTTTCCGGGAAATGGGTTTATTTTCAATGGGAAATCGTCTACGGTCAAAAAGGGCATATTTTAACACATTTTTACGTATAACATTTGAAATAATTGAAAATTTTAATTTTTTTTTCAAGGCTTTTGTAGATCCCGCAGAGGTCCATAGCCGGTAACGAGAACTTTTTTTGTATGTGCACCCCCGCTTAGGGGCGACATCGGGAAATTTGTTTTTCGCCGATCAGAAAACCAGCAATATTTGGTACGGGGTGTCGTATATCGTTGGAAAGCCCTTGAGAAGAGTGCAAAAGTGATGAAAAAATATTATAAACATTTTCACGTTTCAGGCCCTTTAAAGCGAAAAAACACTTTTTACCACTTTTCTTTAAACGTTTTTCTACATGGTTCACGTATCTCCTCCTAGGGCATTTATACGACACTATTGGGCATTAGAGCCTTAAAAGTCTATGAAATGCTGCTCCTGGCGTTTTGCTTTTAAACTCGATGGTACTTTTACTTTTTGAGATATGGTACTTTAAATTCAGAGGTGTAAGATGGTACTTTTGAGGTACGTACAGAGAAAACAAAAGTACTCTTCTACTCTGCTTCGTATGCTCTAAAAATGTGTTTTTCAAGGGGTAAGTGAAATCCCCTTTTTTTAGTATCTTCGAGGGGGGGAAGTCAAGTACCTCGGCGAAATACACACAAAAATCGTGTTTTTCCGAAATTTCGAATTTGACCATCTGTACCGTTCGCAATTTTAATCGGACAGGGTTCAAAAGGATACGGGACTTTAGGTAATATTGTCCTCTTTTAGAATCCGGGTTGTTATTATATTTCTGATTCTAACTTTGGGAGCTACGTCTATGTGAAGGACGTCCTCCTTGGGTAGCCGCAACCAGAAGGGGACGTTGTACCGATTTGAAAGAGGCATCGTTGGAAAGACCATTTAAAATGTACCAAATGTGTGCAAAAATATTTTTGAAAAAATGTACTAGGTTGGTACTTTAGTACCCTTTTGTACTTTTAGAGTGCCGTGTAGGGGGTAGGTTACCCCACTCTGGGGCTAATAGCGTCGAGGGATTTATCAGCTCGAAAATTCCCTTCGGTCAAAAGTTGCGCCAAATAACACTTAAACGCACTGTACCCTTTTCGTACCTGTACCTTTGCGGGTTTGGGTACAGAGGTACTTTTAATACCACGGTAGTTGTAGGGTGCACTGTAAAAATAAAAAAATAAAAAACAGCTGCTTTTTACTCAAAAGTGTGTAGGTTTTATTGCCTTTGTACCCATTTTATTGAAATTTATTTTTTATTTCTACTTATTTTTGTACTAATTGTACCGGTTTGAAAAAATCGGCCGAAAAACGCTACTTTTTAGCCTTTGTACTGTACCGTATATGAATTTCATAGGATCGGGCTAAAACTCATATGGTATTTAGTACTTTATAGTAGTAAAGTGTACATGAAAGGAAAACATTAAATTTATTAACATGCCAGGTACATGAGGGGTACAAAGTTGTGTACCTCTGTTTAAGAAAATGTAAAAATAATAGCTGGCCGGCCGTGTTTGATATCGTTGAAAAGCCCTTAAAACGTACTTTAAAAAAATACAAATGTTTATCGAATAAAGTCACGTTTCAGACCCTTTTGAACGATAAATAGTTTTTCGGGCTCTCAAAAAGTGTGAGGTGAGTCCACTGTTGACCACTTTGCTCTTAAGATTATTCTGTGACAAGATTGTCCTTTTAGAACCTAATACAGTATAATATTGTACAACCCAAGATGTACATTTAATTTAAGTACCTTTAGTACTTTTGGTACAAAACCTACTTAAAGTCTGGGTACTGTGAAGATGACATTTTTAAATTAAATGTGTTTTGTAAAGGTATCTTTATGTAGGCATTTAGTAGGCGTATTAAGAACTTATAATGCGGTTGTACTGAAAAAAATTATTTATGTACTTAAAAGGGTACTTTTGTTACCGGTTTGTAGAAATACGCAAAAATACTCTACTTTTTATTTGTTTTACTGTACCGCTTTTGCTTTTCATAGGATCGGGTTGAAACTCATATATGGTACTTACAACTTTATAGAAGTAAAGTTTGCGCTAAAGAAGAACCTTAAATTTATTACTGTACCCTGTCCATTAGGGGTACATAGTGTTGTACCTCTGTTTTTGAAATGGTAAAAATGCTGACCGGTAAGTAGCTGACCGGTCGTTTTTGGTATCGTTGGAAAGCACTTTAAGAGTACTATAAAGTTGTATAAAAACATTTTGTACTTTTTCACGTTTCAGGTCTTTTTTGTTGAAATAACATTTTTTGCGGATAAATTTTTGTAATTTCTTTTTAACCTAAGCTCAAAACCCGATTTGTTATTTTAACGAGCGAGGTCTACTGTTCACAGAACTACTAGTTGTAATTAAGAATAGCGGACAGACCACGGTATCACGGTAATTTGTATTTCTATCGTGGTTAGACAATTATACATTATTTTATACGAGCAGTTAGGCCAGGGGTATCGGCCTTCATTTTATATTTAGAAAAAAAGTATATTTAGGAAAATGATGTAAATTAATTTAGATAAATTATTATATATGCTTGAAGACCAACATATCAACATACATTTGTTTTTATTGATATTAATGTGGTTGCCGTATCTTAGCAATATCAAAGCATTGCGAGGTGCGTGGTCGGCACACTACTCGATTATATAAATGATTAAACAAGCAGTGTGCTAATTATATCATATAATGCCCACTATATCTAACCGGTGTTACTTGTTTAGAGTAAGGTGACATGGCTCGAGATGTAGGGGAGATGTGACATGCCTGGTGACGTGGTCATCACCTTGCAGTCCGTAGTAGTAGTATTACGGTCCAGAGTACCCGTAGCAGTAACACAGCAAGTAGTAACCTTGACAGTGACAGTACTACTGTGCGACCTTGTCTCCACTCACTCACTTTCACCTGCAGCACTCTCTGTCGCTTTCACTCACCAGTTGTACCTCCGTCTTCTCTAACCTCGATTTCTAATTATTCCTCGTGTTGCGTCATTAACGGCTTCCAACCTATAACTATCACATAATTAAAACCGTCTTCCAAACTGTTTTCGTAATTCAAATTCTATTTTCGTAAATTAAACCGTTGTTTAGTTTCTTATATTAAAGAATTAGAAGGACATTATAGACGAAGCAGTTGATAAAAGTACTTTAACACAACGAACAGACTGTAACAATGTCCTGGAATTTAAAATAAAACATGAGACGCGAGGCGCCTCCCAACTTTTCCTTCCAAAAATGAACCTCTAAAGCAACAGATTTGTTTTTATGGGAATGATAATTTTGTTTGTACATTAAAAGTTAAGTCCGGTGAAATGAAGTCCGTTATAGAGAGGGCCGTCATTGTGATGTATTTCAAAATGTAAACTAACTTTCCTGCATAAAAATCAAAAGTCGATATTTTTAAAATGGCGTTGGATATTAAGATAAAACACGGAGGACTTGTTTATCTTGTGGAAAGGTATCCTTGGAGCCATTTTTAGCTTTTCAACTTTTTCCGAAATTATTTGGCGTAAAAGTTTCAAAGTTCAAAAGTCGATATTTTCAAAATAGTGGCAGATACCAAAACAAAATTCTCTAAAAACTTTTGTCTTATAAAGAGGTATGATTAGTGCAAATTTCAATGCACCCGAAAAATTAATTTGATTTTTTACAAATTTTTGTTGACTCAGTAAAATGGGTTACTGACGACAAATTTCTGATTTTGAGGGCAGCACAGCTGCAGTAAGGACTGATTTCGTACTAAGTTTCAACTCTACTGTGGGAGTTACACAGACAGACATCCAGCTAAAAAACACTCAAATGCTCCTAAAAACGTAGGTAGGAAAAGTGACAATCGGACGGGGGTCGTGTCGGAACTTTTCCTCACCGACTAATTTCCAAAATGGAGACAGATAAGTAAGAATATGAAGCAATTATTTATCTATAGAAAGGTATACTTGGTGTGAATTTCAGCTCAATCTGCCAAATAGTTGTGAAATTATTTAGCGTTAAATTTTTAAAGTTCAAAAGTGGATGTGGATATTGAACCGAACAAAACGGCACCAGATATCAAAACGAAATTCAGCGGAAATTATTGTCTGATAAAGAGCTAAAATTGGAACGAATTCAGAAAGATAGACTCACAGATAGACAGAAATCTAGCTAAAAAGCAAATTAAATTAATTAAAAAGCAAATGTCTTAAAAACACCCCAAACGGATAATTCTGTTGAAATCTCGGTTTCGGACTTTTGGCGATGAAAACAATAGTTTTTGTTTTGGTGCTGAGGCGTGACGTCTCCGTGTTTACATGTAAACCACCGCTCTTTATTCTAAATTCAGTTTCCAGTTTAATCAGTGCAATGTTTACTTTTAGTCCACAGGCCACCATAAGAAGTGAGTCGCTGATTGATAAAGTTTTCTTACCTTATGGAATCGCTTATTTATGCCTTGTCCGCCGATGAATTGGGTATATGGCAACTGGGCGCTGGGCCATTTCTTTTTTGTTGACATGCCAAACTTGCCCTTCTGCGGGAACATTGAAAAGAGATAGATAAAGTTTTGATTTTCACAGGATCGTTTAATTAAATTATTTAAAAAGCAGTGGTAAAGGTGGCCACCGTTAAGAGTGGGCCGTTTGGGGTGTCCGCCGCCCCAAACATATCGCTTTGCGGGGACGTTAAAAAGAAAACGGCCCACTCATATCGGTGGCCACCTTTACCACTGTTTTTTAAATAATTTAATTTAACGATCCTGTGAAAATCAAAACTTTATCTATCTCTTTTCAATGTTCCCGCAGAAGGGCAAGTTTGGCATGTCAACAAAAAAGAAATGGCCCAGCGCCCAGTTGCCATATACCCAATTCATCGGTGGACACGGCATAAATAAGCGATTCCATAAGGTAAGAAAACTTTATCAATCAGCGACTCACTTCTTATGGTGGCCTGTGGACTATTTTTATTACTTTCTCATATAAAGAGAAAGTATTGTGATGGCGCGAAAATTCGATTTTGAGATTTTGATGGATTTACACGTTTTGAGGTCCCCTGAGTCCAAAAAAGTGGTTTTTAAAAAATGTCTGTCTGTCGTCTGTCGTCTGTCTGTCGTCTGTGCAGACGCCTGGAGCCCAAACTACTGGGCCGATTTTGACGAAATTTGGCATACATGTTCAGAAAAATCATACCCCGAGGCGAAATCGAGAAATGAATTTTAGCTCTAAATTTGGGGGCGCTACCCCCCAAAAACTCTGAAAAAACATGAAAAAAAATTATTTCTCGAAAACGGTTCCGACGATTTTGATTAAAAAATTCTAAAATGTAGTCCATTTGAATACGAATCCAACGATATAAGCCGTTTTCCCAAGAAAAATCTAGTTCCTGAGATATTAGCTTAAAACGCGGACGGAGAGAGCCCGGGTTCGATTCCCCGACCAGGAGAAGTTATTTTTATGATAAATTTTGATGAAATGTTCAATAATATTTAAATGTACATTTGAAAACTAATAAATGGAAACACTGGGCTAAGTAATTATAAACTCATATATGAGAAAGTTTGTCTGAGTTGTCTCGGACCGATTTTTTCTTTTACTTTTGGATTCGATTCAAAAAACCTGACTGAGGAGTGAGATCTGTGGACAGGGGTGGTGAGATACCTGTAAGGTAGCGTCTCGTCGTCCAGTAGATGTGTGTGGGAGGAGTCACGTCTATAAGAAGCAGCGGCGTTACATAATGACTTACAAGCAGCAACATGCGGCTCAACTAGATTCGTATGAATGTTTAGTTTAGCCGTTCAGTCAGTTAGTTCATTAGTTGCATATTGGCTTGCCTTCCATTACAGCCCGATCCATCCCTCCGCTTAATTATAATCTCTCCTAAACAACTTAATGAAATAGTCTGCCGATTAGTGTGGCACATAGTTTCCTCGCACCTTGTTATCCGACGAATAGTGTCATGAGATTCGGAGCTGTTTCCATTCTCAGTGGGGTCACATATTTATTTAAGGGGATTGTTTTCTCAAAAAGTACGGCTGAAAGAATAAATAGCTACAACGAATGCATTAAATGGGCGTAAGATTAGTTATAACATTACGTGGAGGGGGAGGGGGAGAGAGGGGGATCTAGATGTTTAAAAGTTTGTGTGCAGGGAATAGATAAAGCACGAGCGCAGCAGGTTGAAATGAATGTATCCATTTACTGTTTAAATTAAATCATTAAAACTGGGCGAGTATTTTTTAAGATATGTCGGCTTGCAAACATATTGACCGGCAGATTGAACATGATGTCTGAAACGTATTTCTTTGTAGGAATTTTTGATTTCGCAGACATAAATTATTCGGTTGTTGAGAAAGATGACGTTACTTAGATCGTCATCTTTCTTATTTTCATCATCTTACTGACGTGTTACCTCGGCTAAGCTCGGAAGCAATGATTAGTGTTAATATAGCAGGTTACCATGAAGATATCATAAAGAGAAAAGAGATAACAGATGATCGTCGACAAGCACATTGAGCTAACCATTAGTTCACACCGGTCCCTACTGTAGTACATCTCGTCAGCCTTGTTTGTGTCAACAGTCCCAATTTGATAAATACATTTATTTTCAAATTTTAATCCCATCTGTGTTTTTTACAGTTTTTAAAATTGATTTGTCGGCCGAAACGAGCTCAAGGTAAAACAACGAGTGAGAAAAACTCGGAAGAAAAGAGGAAAACAGTTTGTACAAAGGAAAAAGAAAATGTAAAATCATGACAAATGTAAATATTAGCGCAGTCGCTCACGTGTAACTCTCCCACCTCTACACTGTGTAACACCTCGCATAGCTTCCCACACTGTAACACCTAGTTTTCCATTTCATTTCCACCTCTCCCCCCCCCCCTTGTTTATTTTCCCCTGGTTTTCCTTTGTTTGCGAAGCCATTTAAAGGGAAACTGTACAATTTGTCCGAGTAGAAAGTCTCGAGTCTGATTTATTATAAACATCATTTTCCTCTTAATTTATTTTATTTTTCCAGGATAAAAATACATTTATAAAAAATAACCGAGTAAAAGGGACGATAAATTGTCAAACCATTTCCCTTATCGGGCTCTATAATTTTATCGTTGTGATTTATAGTTATTTAACGATAACTATATTATTCTTGTATATTGCCAAAACGGATCCGATCGCCCCACTTTCTTTCTTTTCTGGTGGGTAACAAAGTAAAAGAGGTAAATTATTTTTAATGAAGGTTTGTTAAAACGGAATAGTACTGTAGTGTTAGTAGTAAAGGTACAGCCGCAATGGGACCGACCCCTAAAATTAAGCATTAAGCATATTCCCAAACTCACATGATCGTGAAGACGACAGCGGTTAGAATTTGCGAGAAATACAATTGTTTGGCTCGACAAGCTGACACGCGGGTCGACATACTTAAGAATTCTACTGGGGTACCTGGAAGTACCGCGCTGTTATCACGAGCTACCTGCTTCAGGTCCAGTGTTGACAGCAGTGTTCCACCCAGGTGATGGGACACCGGGGTGTTACTGCTCACGTGATCTTCCTCATGCATTCCGTCGAGTTTCAACCAAATCGAGTCTAATGTTGCTCGTTTTACTTTTCCATTTCCAACTCTTTCCTCTCAGTTGTGTCAGCGATTCAATTTGCAACACGTCCCTCAAAATATTGATTGTAAAAAAAATAGTGTGGGATCGCGTAGCTCCTCTCTCAAGTGAACTTTCTCGCGAAGTTCAAAGGTCGGTTAAACCGTCGGCTACACTGGAGTCAATGCAAAAAACATTCCGATGAGATACCGAAAATGCACGCTCAGCACCGCAGACAGCCATACACACTAAGCACCTGGCAAATCTCTAGCTGCAATAGGTCGGAAGATACGATTCAAGATGCGACGGACAGACGGGCGAAATACCAAAAGCATCAGGGTCTTTAGGATGTCCTTGAACCCCTAAAAAAGGAGCGTCTGGCCACAATTTAACAACTGTTTCACAAATATAACATTTTAGAAACCTCTATGATATTAATTTCTTTCCAAATTGCTTTTTACGTTCACTCTCAAGAAAACTCATCAGTTTTGAGATAATAGCAAGGTAGCATAGCACGCCAGGACATAAAGCTTTCAAAGTTAAAAAAAATTGTCACATTTTCACTTGAGAACAGCTACATTTCGGTCTTGCATTTAAGCTTCTTCAGGCTCGAAGGGATCCCGTAAAGTTATTTCAATCAATAAAAAATTACCTGAAAAATCCATAAAAATGAAGTTATTTACGCAACTAGACAACAAAGTGGAATTTTACTGACGACTGATAGAAATCTATGAAAATCAAGCTAATTTTGTTGTTATGGCAGTTTTGAAAGTGTCCGGTTTAAATATAATTTATTTTGATTACAGTACCGAATCTATATTTGTGTGTCCCTATGATATTACGTACTGCTAGTAGCTCCGCCGTCTAGAGCTTTTTAAGAAGAATTCAATAAAAATAAATAAAGAAAAATTGAGGTTTTTAAATGATGTCAAACAAATGAATTATAAAAGATGATAAAAAGCGTCAAGTAGGGTAAACTGATATGATAGGTAAGATTAGAATGAGATGAAAGACAAAGCCAAGTAATGCCTGGTCATTCTGTTATCAGCTGTTGGTTATCAACTGATTACTTGGAGTAATTAGTCTAATGGAGGTCTGGTAGAGCAACTGATGGAGTTAGTAATAGGTTTGGACACGGTGCCACTCCGCCCTCACAATCCCGCTGATAATAATAAAAATTAATGTTTCGCCTCCATATCTTAATTATTTTATCATCAAAATAAGAAACAGGTCAAAGAAAGTTATCTATTTTGATTAAATATAATTGACCATTTTTATAAACCCTTAATTAATTATAATTAATTTAACGGTATAATTAATATAGAAAAAAACTGACCAACACACACAAATATAGATAAGGGGGGGGGGACGAAAATGTTGATGATTTTTTTTTTTTCAAAATGGCGTGGAAAGTTAAACAATTCTCACAAGTCTTATATATTTTGTAACCTACTCTTTAATACCTTTCATTTGATACTCCACTCAAAATTTCAATTTATTTATTAAGAAAAATAAAGTTAATAAATAAAGTTCTATCAATTATCATAAATATTTCCTTTAATTTGCTTCAAATATACAAATAACTTGGATTTAACAGTGAATCAAGTTGGCAAGTACACACTTGCACGTGCTTTACAGTACACACAAAGCCGAATTAACAATTCTGACGAATCATCATAATCAACTTTAAATCGTTGAACGATAGAGATTAATATGATGACGAGAATCAAACGCCGGTAACACCCATCAGCAAGCAAACTACTCCGCCTCCAGCTCAAACAAATCGTTTTGAACATATCAAACAAAGTGAAGTAACCAGGCAAGCCTGCATCTCATCACAGATTGCTTTGATCCGCAGCACAGCCTCCCTGCATCATCAACATCATCGCCTCCACCATCATCACCTTGCATCTCCTCTAAATATAATATCACCTACACCTATGTCAAACCACATTCAAATTCAATGAACTTGCCTGGCAATCATAACACCATCCCTTTTCTATTCCTATCATGTATTACTGCTTTCAAACCTTCTCTAAATTCAATGTTTAAAAAGCTTTTGGTATTATTCCATTGTGCAAAATTAAATGTTCACTAATCCAAGACTCCGATACGACGAATCTTCGTTCATATGAAAATTCAGACTTTTAGTTTCACGTTGGATAAAATAAAATAAACTTAATTGGAAAAATAAATTGCAAAGAAAATTTCACAGAAACCACCCATTTTGTAATATAAAGTGAGGGCAAGAAAACAAACCATACTTATTAGGACACTTATACCTGAGCTTCTGTAATAGATAGAGACATGGGGTTTGCGGGGTCTCAAAACTAAATTCTTCTACTTTTAATTTCATATCTTTAACTTAACAAACTCTTGGGTGAAAGCCATGCAATGACGGTTTGAATCAGGGTCTTAAAAAAGTCGTTGTCCGGGTAGTTTTCATTAAATAAATATAAAATTACAAAAAAAACAAAAACAAAAACAAAACACTAATGCATATTTTATACATATTTGCTTGTTGTATTGTTCAATATATCCTCCTAGTTCATTTACGACTGCCTGCACTCTCCTTCTCTAGTGGGATATCGCCCCAGCATTATTGATTGACGCAAATCCTCCCAGGCACGAAGAATCCTCTTTTGAAGTTGATCAAGGTCCTATATTCTGTCTCCCACGTGCACTCTTTGTTTTTACCAACCCCAGACAGAGTAATCAGTTAGACACAGGTCTGGACCGTTGGGCGGACACTCGTCTGGCTGAATCAAGTCTGGCCAATTCTCTTGCAAGTATTGAATTGTTTGCATGGAGTGATGGGACGGGGCGTCATCTTGCTTAAACGTGTAATTTGGCATTTGATCTTTAATTTCAGGCAACATTGTGCTTAACACATCTTCAATGTTTGTTATAACTAACTGTGGACGAGTCCTAACTGTGGACGAGTCCTAACTGTGGGCGAGTCCTAACTGTGGACGAGTCCTAACTGTGGGCGAGTCCTAACTGTGGACGAGTCCTAACTGTGGGCGAGTCCTAACTGTGGACGAGTCCTAACTGTGGGCGAGTCCTAACTGTGGGCGAGTCCTATCTGTGGACGAGTCCTAACTGTGGACGAGTCCTAACTGTGGACGAGTCCTAACTGTGGACGAGTCCTAACTGTGGGCGAGTCCTAACTGTGGACGAGTCCTAACTGTAGGCGAGTCCTAACTGTGGGCGAGTCCTAACTGTGGGCGAGTCCTAACTGTGGACGAGTCCTAACTGTGGACGAGTCCTAACTGTGGACGAGTCCTAACTGTGGACGAGTCCTAACTGTGGACGAGTCCTAACTGTGGACGAGTCCTAACTGTGGACGAGTCCTAACTGTGGGCGAGTCCTAACTGTGGGCGAGTCCTAACTGTGGACGAGTCCTAACTGTGGACGAGTACTAACTGTCAGCTAGACTTGTTGTACGTCGACTCGAAGTGAAGGAAAAGAATATGTAACCATCATGCAAACATTTTTGTCGGCATTTTAAAAAAAAAAAAAAAAAAAAATGGTCGAGATGAGGGTATCAGAAAAATTGCAACACCCTCATGAGATTTTTCGTAACAATTTAAAGCTATTGAGGTATAAAGAAAAAAGCTACTATGACATTACTTTCAAAATGACCGATAATACCAAAGTTAAGGGATTTTAAGTCATAGCTATGTCATGTCGAATATCAAATTAAAGTTATTTTTATCAGATGATGATTATTACAGCCCCGCACATCTTAGTTGGGCATGCGGCGCATCACTAGTAACGGTAATAATAGTTTATAGTAATATGGCGTACGATACGAGTCAATATAGCAGGTGATTCTAAATCCCATATTCAATTGAAAACAATTATTCAAGATAAAACAGTTTAAAATTCCGGTCAGTACAACTTAATGCAACGACGCTTGGGTAAATCCATCTAGGTTGGATCTGTATGTAAATCTACAGACAAAGTGCATGTAAATACTCGGTAACACTGTAGACGTGTGCGGACGAGGTGTGAGTGCCTTGGGATGCACCGAGCAAAGAGACGCATGTATAAATAATATCAGGGCCGTGCGAGAATTGAAACACCTTGCCTTGCTCCCCATCTACACACTAACTACATCCGCCCTTAGTTACAATATTAATTACAAATTGTACATCAAAGAGTTCCAGGTAGTAGTAGTAGAAGTTGTAAGGGGCTAGTACTACTAATAGACGGGTAGGACGAACCTCTTGTCCAAAGCGCTTGTCCGAACCGCTCGTCTAAACTGCTTGTCCAAACCGCTTATCCAAATCGCTTGTCCGAATTGCTTGTCCGAACCCGCTTGTCCGAACCGCTGGGCCGAATTGCTTGTCCAAACTGCTTGTCCGAACCACTTTACCGAATTGCTTGTCCGAACCTATAGTAATTAGGCGTTATTTTAGACCCGTTTTACTAGCCCCGTGCTGGAGAGTTGCAGCCACTTTACATATCATACCTCTGCACAATGTACCGCCGAAGAGAGTGGGGATCGCTAGTTAGGCATATAAATCAGAGCATTACGGCGCTGGATCGAACCCACGCCCTCGTGCCGCCCTTGATGTCCGAGCAGACGAGGTAGGTAATTTAATGGACACGGCCTCGCCGGCTCCCAGATTCCGAGGTAACTCTTGTATTTAATTATAGATTGCTGTATAGTACGTATTTTACTGAAATTTACAATCATTATTTTAACTTCTGTCGGTTATTACTCAAAATATGGCCAAATGTTTGGGTAAAGCTGTGAGTACTTCGTGAAAGGTAAGTAAATGTGGAAGTTTTCCTGAAAGTGTACTTGATGCACCTACACTGGTTAGTAAGTTCTGCCACCACCAAAAAAATAAAAGAATAATTAAATTCTCAATAATTTCGATAAAAATGAATATTCAGCAAATGCTAATGTGAATGAAAGGACTTAAGAGTACTTTTCTTTTAGAAAATTTTCTAAGCTTTCCAACGATACTAAAATCATTATTCTAGCATTCATATTTTAAGAGCAACAATTCATTTTAAGAGACAAGGGCGACACCCCTCGAAATTTCGCTAAATTTGACCTAGTGGCAGAACGGTTAAGAATTGACTTATGGTATATATGATGTTTTTTGTTCCATATGAGGTGTACTAACGCCCTATAACTTTTCCAAACTTTATCGCCAGTCACCCTGTATATGTACATATATACATATATTATACATACATACATATATACATACATACATAAAAAAGAGTTAAATTTTAGGAATCGATTCGTAATGGACTAAAACGGATTTCCATGGAAATATTTTTTAAAAATTCGCATTACAAAATTTTTGAAGCCATTGCAATAGCTTAATTTTCTTAGAACATTCGCTAAAATATAATGGGATATCTTACCCGCAAGATCTTATTCATACAAACCAATCAGTCCTAATAAACATGGCTTCGAAGATCGACCATGTTCGAGATATGGATTTTTTTTAAAGAAAATAAACATGCATTTACGTTTGTTTCGATATTGTTGAATATTGTCGTTTGTATTGATGAGATCTATAAATACGTGACATATCCGAACGTATACTTCAAACACCCTGATGTATGAATAAAATATAAAAACGCAAATTTAAAATCATAAAATTTGTAAGCGAGCCACACATCACTTACTAGAGTCCTCCTTGTCCTTTCAATTTTAATTAGGGTTAGATCCTAAAACTTGGAGCCCCAAACATACATTTTTGTTCCTCATGAAAAAAAAGTTAATGGAAGGGGGGGGCCTGTAGAAAAGCCAAGAGGTTGCCGTGGGGTTTCCAGAGGGGGGGGGGGGGGTTAGCCGGGATAATGTGGCGTCGTAAATAATAAGTTTTTCTACCTGCTTTTAATAACAAGGCTCTTCAGCTTCAATAATTTTAGCTGTAGCAACTTTTTTTTAACGCAAAGTTAAAAAAATACAAACGGAAAGCTAAAAAATATTTTATCAAAGAATCCTAGAGGAATAGGCTTACACTGTGAGGTGTAATAGGCCCACACTGTAATGTGTAATAGGCCAACACTGTGAGGAGTAATAAGCCCACACTGTGAGGTGTAATAACAGCGTCTTCTCAACTTACTACTATCAAACAATTAGCCACACATACATAATAGTTTATTATTTAAACATGTTAACTGATAAATAACGAAGATAATAAAAGATGATGTGGAAGGAAGGTTTGTTGGAACAAAGCTTTCTGTTTGGAAACTACTGAAAGCAGACTCTGTTGCGGGATGAAGCTGCACACTCACATAGGAAGAGGCAACGTCTCGTACAAACATCCTTCCAACATACTCACCAATCAAACCATTCAATGTTTGCCAGCTCTGAGCAGTAAACAATTCCCTCGAGTAGGCCCGTCAAGTACAGTCAAACCCCTCTATAGTGCACAGTCACGATCCAACAATTTTTGTCCATTATGTAGGGGTTCGTTTAAAAAATGCCTATGGAATTTGGGATAAGAATTCATTTATGTGCTAAAAACATATTTATGAACGTTATTACGGGTTATTTAGACAAATTAAATCATAAAATGTTAACTTAAGAAAAAATAAAATACTTAACAATAACATCATTTTTTTTTTTTATTAATATTTATAATATAGTATACATAAAAAAAGTAGTATTTTTTTTTTTTACCTCATCAGATCCTTTTTTTGTAAACGGCTCATTTTTTTACTATTCGAATATTCGCGGAATAGGCAGTAAATATCTTTTCAGATGCTGATTATGTTGCTGCTGAACGGTGGACATGTTTCAACGCTAAACGTTAGCGACAGAATAATTGTCTAGCCGAAGAGAGACGAATCTCATGCGGGAATCATCGTGTTCCCCTATACAGTCCACCTCTACCACTTACTAGACTTATACACTGGTACAACTTTGAACGCACCCTCGCACTACTTTACCTCTACCCTTCACTTATTACGTTAAACAAGATAATAGATTAAAAGATTGCTTATTACGAGCAACAATCAATTGTAAAGTTCAGTGTTTTTATTATCAAGTCCTCTTTAATTATTATGAAACAAAATCAAGACTTATTTTAAATAACTAATTTATCTTTTACGAAATTAAATAATATGTAATTGGATTGCTTTTATTAGACATTTTAAAGTACATTGCATTTCATGCACTACATTATTATTAATACATTTTTCATACTGCCAATTATTATAATGTTCATGATAAATAATGAACAATTACTTTTTTCAATTCAACAATTCTTTTTTAATATCTTACTCTTTTTGCACATTTTATTAAAAAAAAACATTGTGTTGTAAGAATTAAAAGATATCAAAACATGAAAAGAAAAGTGTTTTTAATAATATTAATAATCATTTAATGTTTATATTTTAAACTGCTGGGAATTCTTTAAATACGTGGTGTCACGCTAAAGTTTTTTTCTACTCAATACCTCTTTCAAAAATTGTACTTTAGTTAAATTACATTTCAATAATTGAATTAAATGAATTAAATTATATTTTAATTTAATTAATGGATTTATTGTATTTTTCATCCTAGAATTATAATTACTAGTTGTGTATAATTTGTGTTCCATTTCAATCACTCTTGGGTTTACTTAATAATATATACAAACGATGTAAAAATAACGAAATAATAAAAAGTGATAAATAAATGTCTATTTTATAATTATTGTATTAATAAACATTAGTATGTTGGCGTTATTATTATTATGAATAGTCATAGTGGATAAGTCTTGAGAGAAGCATAGACAAAATGACTGTAGAGTGTAGAAAGTAGAGGTGGGGCAAGGCCCGATCTTACTTGACTACTCTTTGCTTCGGCCTTCTTCGGCGCGACTAATATTCTGTCGCTACCGTCTAGTATGCCTCAACAGCTTACCGAGGAAATGCATGCTCATGCATTACATGTGTGCCGAGCAGAACACCCTGTACTGTCTCATTTAGATGAAATGTGGAACCTAGGTCACAAATCAGCTGACTGTCGGATTCATATTAATTTTAATTTCTTCACTCATTAGGTTTGTTCCAACCCCGCTATTTGTAGCGTCCTTTGTATCGTCCCGCGGATCGTTCCGTTCGGGAATCGTTTAGGACAGGTTTTATACGCATGCGCTAAAATTGTACTGTAATAAAATCATGTCAGGTTGGAACGAGTTTAGGACTATAATTCGCACTGTATTAAAAACATTAAGGAAACCTAACAGTTAGGAAACCTTCCTGTTGATATTTGTAATTATTGACATAACTGCGCATGTCATACAAACCAGTACATGGTATTGTCAGAGGATCGTTGGGATCGTACAGTGAACGGTTCGCAAACGATCCCTGCCCGCAGGTTGGAACAGTTTCGTGTACGGTACGAAACAGTGTCCCAAGTCAGCTTGGAACGGCTTTTATCTACTGCGCATGCCGGTGACGATTCCGCGGACGGTACAATGCTCGGTTGGAACAAACCTATTCTTTTCTCTTAGACATACATTAATATATTTGTATCAACACCTAAATATTTAAAAGTAATCTATTATTTTAGAGAAATGTTAAGGGCATCGCGTGGCTTTACCGAAGAAGCGAGCGTATTGCATACTGAGAAAGTAGATTATTACGATGAGTTGTTGAAGAGTCCGAGAGTCTAGTAGTGGGGGGAGCCACCCTGCATTACAATTCCTCCCACTCTACACGCTCCGGTAGTCTCCTTTACAACAAGTATTAAACGTATCACTTCACTTCTATAAAACTTCTCCTTGTGTAAGCTTACAATTTTGCAAGTATGTGTTAACATTACATTAGATGATGTTTAAGTATTTTTTTAAATTTTTTTTAAATCGATACGTTAGAACGTAAGATATTGAAGATATTAGAAAAAGGGTTTTTTTATTTTTAAACGTTCGCTTTAATAGTTTTAGCGATCTTTAAGGCGGCCTACACACATAGGAACTTGGTTCGCCGAACTTGGTTCGTCCGAACCAAGTTCCCATGTGTTTAGAGGTAAACGAACCAAGTTCGTGACGAACTTGGTCTTCCATCGGGTTGGAAAACATTTGTTCGGTTCGCCGGCAGAGCGAACCAGGTTCGCCTGTGTGTAGAGGACACGATGTTCGTCATTTTATCAGAAAAGACACCCTGACTCTACATCCGACTCATTTGTTTCTTTTTACTTCTATTAACACTGTTTTTTTTTGTTTTTTTATCGCTGTTTTTTTCCCCTGTGTTTTTCTAAAGCTGTTTCTTTCAACTCCGTTTTTAACTCAGTGTTTTTAACGCTTTTTTGTAACGCTGTTTCAGCTCAGTTCAGATGGAAACTGACGATTAGGAGGAACCGTTGTTCGTGTCCCTCTCTACTGTGTGTTAGCGAAGAGAGCGGACCCCACAAACTTGGTTCGCCGAACCAAGTTCCCATGTGTGTAGGCCCGTTGTCTAACAAACTCGTCCTGAGCATTGGTGAAATGGACATGTGTACTAAGTTTAACAGAAATGGGCTGTTTCCTTGACGCAGACAGGTTTTCCAGTTTGTCAACTAAGTTAAAACCGTCCAGGCAAATGTAGCATCACTTGCAAACTTCAAATAAAATGTTTGTGCGGCAAGTCTCACGTAAAGGCTTCCGCAGTCATTGCCAACGTCAAATTATTAATTGGCAGAGGAGCTGCCGATAAAAAACCCAGAATGAACGTGAAAACTTTAAAACAAATCAATTTTCCTAGGGCAAAATGTTGATGCTTTTTGACAAAATGGCAGGAAACACTTTCGACAAGTGTTGTGGATTTGAACAGCTGATAATTTTGAGTTCGCTATATTTTGCCTGAGTGCGCGTCAATACGACCTTTAATACTGCAAAGTTTCCTGTATGTATCTCTTTTGATTCAAAGGTTATTAGAACCGTGAAGATTGACAGACAGACAGACACAGGGACGATAGACAGACAGACAGACACAGGGACGATAGACAGACAGGCGGACACAGGGACGATAGACAGACAGACAGACACAGGGACGATAGACAGACAGACAGACACAGGGACGATAGATAGACAGACAGACACAGGGACGATACTATAAGGGTTTCTGTTTTTGCTTTCAACAACGAAACGCTAAAAATGAAAGGGTTTGTAGTTGTACATGTTGAAGCTCTAACGCTTCATTCCAGATTATTATATTCATATATATTAAACCGGAGCTACTTAAAAGAGAAAATACAACAGAAGAAAAATACTAAAAAAAACAGGTTCCAATAACTGTTTTCAGACTCTATTTTAAAATAATGGGTTTGGAAGGTTTTCTCCCCCCCCCCCCCCGGGAGGTTCTGGCCGCATGTTTTCTTGTTGTTCGGTTCTGTCAGTAAAGCTTTTCTTCGGAGCCATATTTTTTCAGCTGTTTTATTTTAACGGTTGTCAGATCGGGATAGAACGGGAGCGTTTCGCTCGCGAGGCTAATGGATCTTCTGTAAAAATTTCTTCCCAAAACAAAAATACAAAACCTGCGATTCTTTATTCAGTCGTAGTAAATATTGAACAGGCTTTCAACTTAAGGCTTACTTTATATTCCGCCAAATATGAAAAAAAGCATTTATTTTGGTTAATGAAAAGGAAAAAAAAAATCGGGTACGAGGTACCCCGTAACATTTCCTCACTTCGGCGGCCGCTAGAGTGGCCTCTCCTGCTGTGAAGCAGCATTTGGCGTGGTCAGTATTAGGATGGGTGACCGTTTTGAACTAACTAATTTTTTATTATAATTTTTCAAAAAAATATTAATACATTATTTATATTTAATAATACAAGAAAATTAACAAATATTTTTATTTATTTTATTTCATTTATTTAATTATTTGAATTTTGAAAGATGTAAACTAACTTTGCCGTTTAACAAAAGTCTCGCAGAAATGAATAATTATGTTCGCTTAGAACTTTTAACTAAACTTTAAACTAATTAATGAATTTCATCGGTTATTTTTATATTTGTTCCTTCTTTTTGGAACGAAGTTCCTTATGGCACGTTCTGGAGCCCGGGAGTGAATCCGAAAAAAACGACCAAAATTACCGTCACAAAACAAGCGTCACGAAATCTACCGATGACGACAACTTGAGTAAATGATGATGAGATGTAAATATAGACTGAGTTAGTTGAAATTTGGTACATATTTTCAAGTTACCAATGCCCAGGCTGAGTTTGTTGGACAACGTTATCCGTAAGCTTCGAATTTAAAATTGGAATTTTAGGGCGGAAAAAGATTCTAACTTCATCTATTTAATGAGACAAAACAAAAATTTGGTTTGATTTTTATGTTATAGCCTGAAGAAGCTCTTAGTTAGGGCGAAATATAGCTGTTGTTCTTAGAGAAAAGAAAAGGAGGAATTAGCTCATTTTATTTAACCCTAAACGACCCAAAGAAAATATATAATTATATATAGTTTTCTATACACAAATCAAATTTAAAAAAAGGGTTCACCATAAAGAAAAATTATAAGAGACAAAACAACTTTCTTAAATATTTTTTTTTTTTTAAAACTAACACCGACACCGCTATGAAGTGATAAAGATTGCTAAATTTATTAAAGCGGACCTGAACGTTAAAAATAAAGGAAACAACTTTAATTTAAATATTCGATGAGGTGTCTGACGTAACGATTTTAATAAAACTTCTTACACATCGTCTATGTACAATTGAAACATGCATGTAAAAATTCAACTTGATACAAGAAGACGTTTTTGAGTAGGGAAGAGATATAATATTTTAAATTAGTAGGCCGGGTAGGTAGAAAACAGTCATTTCCTACCAGCTACAAACTTACTCTTTAACTATGAACGCATCATTATTAACTCATTCTCAATATTCAAAACATATTTATAGTAAGACGCTTGCTTTAATCATACAAATAATGATTTTCTTTTAATTTTGCCTTAACTCTGCTAGGTACAAACAGTTTGTTACTTTTAATTTTGTCTCTTTTTTAACTCCGCGGTGTGATTTTATAATTTATATTTAAAAATGTAAGGAACTTGGTTCCTACCGGGTGTCCCGCGACACCACACGTATTTTTTTATTACGGTGTGGGCCAACATGTTGCGCATGTTGTAGCCTTGGTTTCATCGAAAAATATTAAGTAGAACCAAAGTTATTAACAATTTTATAAGAAAAAATACGTGTGGTGTCGTGGGACACCCGGTAGGAACCAAGTTCCTTACGCTTTATATTAAATATAAATTATATAATTACAGTGCTAAGTATATGATACTAACTACTTCTACAAGGTGGAGTTAGAATAAGAGACAAAATTAAAAGTACCTATTTGTACTAGCGGAGTTAAGGCAATATTAAAAGAAAAACTTTTTATTATCTTTGAAAAGTGTCTTATAATAAATGATGATGTATTGTAAATTGGGGAAAAAAGTTAATTTTGATTAGTTTATAGTTAAAGCAGATGGTTGTAGAGAAGAAAAGAACGGTCCCATCAGACCTTCGTCAGTGAATCTCCAATTAAAATATTATAATAAAAAATATAAATCACCAACACTAAAAAACTTCTGCTTGAAATTTTACATGCCTGTTTCAATTGTACTTTAGACGATGTGTATGAAGTTTTATTGAAATTAGAATGTAAGATATCGGTAAAAACGTTGTTTTCTTTATTTAAAACCGCTTAACGTCCGCTTTAATAAATTTAGCGATCTTTATCACTTCATAGCAGTGCCGGTGTTCGTTTTACTAAAAAAAAGTATTTATAAAAGTTGTTTGTCTCATTAAATAGACGAAGTTAGAATTTTTTCCCGTCCAAAAAAATCCAATTTTAAATTTGAACGCGAGCGTTGCGCGTGAACGCTTGGGCGTATAACGTTGTCCAACGAACTTAGCCTGGGCATTTGTAAAATGAACATGTGTTCAACAAACTCGGTGATCTTTTACTCATGTTATTGCCATCGGTAGATTTCGTGACGGATTATGCGTGACGGTGATTTTGTGACGGTTATTTTGTGACGGTGATTTTGGTGGTTTTTTTCGGATTTACTGCCGGGCTCCAGAACGTGCCATAAGGAACTTCGTTCCAAAAACCATATTCATAACAATAACGGTTATCGGTTTTTACATCAAAACAAAAATGACACAATTTGTAAGCTGGAGACTTGACATTCGGTATAAAAATCACTTCTTACACGTACTTGTGCCGCCAGGAAAATTATAAGTTTTTGAAGTCGAAAGTTCGCAAGTCGAAGTTTTGTTTATACTCGGAATGTGCGAATCGAAATTCATATAAACTTGAAAAGCCGGTGTATAGAAAAACCATTTATTACGAATTTAAAACCGATTCTAGCAAAAAGGAATATTTGACTAATTTACAATTTGGTAATACGGTATTTACTTAATGTAAATAGATGTAAAGTAGACGAGTGTTGTGAGCTACATCTAGCCCCCATTAATAACACATGGAATTAGGCCCGCACTGCTTCAGAGCCGCCTCCCTCCTCCATTACATCTACTTAATATTGATGCAACCCTACTCTCAATCATCAGCTCGCCGCCCCGTCAGGCCGCCCCCGTCAGGCCGCCCCGTCAAACAGCTCTTCTAACTGTGGAAGCAGCACCAGCATGCACAGCGCAGACATTCCTCGTCAATAATAATAGATTTTAACTTGATCCTCACCTACCACCAAATATATTCCTACACGTTTCCTCTAAACACTTGATCTTACTAAGCCAATATCATGATGTGTTTTTGTTGGCAAACGAAATTAAATTTGGCATGCATGTTCAGAGAAATCATACCTTGAGGCCAAATAGAGAAATTAATTTAACTCCGAATTGGGGGCGATACCCCTCAAAAACTCAAAAACGCTTCCGACGAATTTGATTAATAAAAAATCTATTTGTCTTTTCTTTTAGCGAATTTTTAAAGAAAATTACGCTATTGCAATGGCTTCAAAATTTTTGTAATGCGAATTTTTCCATGGAAATCCGTTTTAGAACATTCTGAATCGATTCCTAAAATTTAACACTTTTTTTTTATGTATGTATGTATATATGTGTCACTCCAGACGATATCTCCCCTTAGGATGCACTTAAAAATTTCAAACTAGTTTTAAAATCAAAAGAAATATAATATCAAAAGAAAAGATGAGTTCGTTGGCCAGAGTTTTTGGAGTTCATTTAGGGGTCAAATTTTTACAATTTAGGGTCAAAAATAGTATAAAAACGTGTTTTTTCCATTTTACCCCCCTTTTATATGAAAATATGATAAAAGTGTACATAACAACAATTTCTGTACTCTTAAAGAGCTTTCCAAAGACATGTATCTTGAAGGGTAAATACTATTTTGTACCCCTGTGTACCAATTTTGTTTTTTATTCATGCAAATTTTAAACCAACATTTTCCTATATTATCATAAGCCAATAATACGCAGATTTCTTTGAAAATTCGCTCATTAAGTCATGGTGCATGACTGGACTTTTTTTTTAAATCAATTAATTAAATGAAATATAATGGAATTTAAATGCAGTTTGTATATCTTGGGGTTTCGTAGGTGGTCCTCGAAACCCTCATGCCGCGTCTGTCCGTCCGTCCGTCCTAGAAACCCTCATGCCGAGGCTGTTGCGTCTGTCCGTCCGTCGCTCTTCGGTTCATATCTTACCCAAGTTGAAATTTAAAATACTGGCGCAACCTTTTGACCCACACGTAGGAAAAATATTGAGAATTAAAAATCTAATATGCGCATGCGCAATTCGCAAAAATGTGCTAAACTCAAATATTTTTATTTTTGTAATTTTCGAGTGGGGCATCAAATGAAAGCTCCTAAAGATTAGGTAACGAATATATATATATATATATATATATATATATATATATATATATATATATATATATATAATATATATATATATATATATATATATATATATATATATATATATATATATATATATATATAATATATATATATATATATATATATATATATATATATATATATATATATATATATATATATATATATATATATATATATATATATATATATATATATATATATATATATATATATAATATATATATATATAATATATATATATATATATATATATATATATATATATATATATATATATATATATATATATATATATATATATAATATATATATATATATATATATATATATATGCTTCTTTAAATCTCGCATTCTTTTTAGGTTTCTTTTTGTTTACTTTTTTACGGCTAGTCCTAAAATTTTGAAATAATTCTTGAAAATAACTAATCATTGGGCGATGAAAAAATCATTTTGACATTTTTAAAAAACCGGGAAAAATTAAATAAATTTGACAATAATAGGGTTTAATAGTATAAAATCATTTAAGTGTGCAAAATAGAAGCGAGGAAGCTATGCGCCACAGTAATTGACAGAGTATTTTATTTTTATATAGAGCAGGATGGGAAAATAAATAGATGTTCTTTCATAAAATCATAACGTATAAATAATAATACACGAAACCCTAACAAGTACTTGGATGCATGTACTGCCCCGATGCATGTACTGCCCCGATGCATGTACTGCCCTAATGCATGTACTGCCCTGATGCATGTACTGCCCTGATGCATGTACTGCCCTGATGCATGTACTGCCCTGATGCATGTAAATGCCCTGATGCATGTACTGCCCCGATGCATGTACTGCCCCGATGCATGTACTGCCCTGATGCATGTACTGCCCCGATGCATGTACTGCCCCGATGCATGTACTGCCCTGATGCATGTACTGCCCTGATGCAAGTTGAATTGAACATGACGGCGCGCCGGTCAAGCCACAGAACGACTTGCAACACTGGAAGCGAAACTCACGTTATAATGTTCCAAGCTAATGTTTCACCACGAGATAAGTAATTGTTTAACTGAGGAGCTGAGGAAAGAATAAAGTAGAGCAAACTCAGATTGTTCTGAATACAGCGATACCTTCACTAACTAACCGCTTCAAAACAACAAAGTAAACTCAATATTTATTAATTAATAGAAAAACCAGTTATACAAACAATACATCTAACTGAGAAATATAACGGACAAACAGTGATAAGGAACTGTTGTCACTCCGACAAGACTCTATCTCGCTTCACTTTCCCATGCTCTTGTTATATTTACTGTTTTCCCTCGTAAAAAGTTTAACAAATGTTTTGATCAAAACAAGTTGATCATCTCGCAAACCAGTGATGCTTGTTTTATTTAAAAAATCACACTATAAAAATGTATCAACCTTATTATTACTATCCCGTGTACACTTAGTTCTACCAACCACCAGTACACACAAACACATTATATATTTATTTTATTTATTTATTTATTAAACATATTTTAAGAGTCCTCAAACAGCTGAAGCCACAAGTGAGGCACTCTAATACATAAAAAACATACCATAATTATGTCTAAAAAAGTAACAAAAATTAAAAACCTGCTAATCAGGTGAGAGGTTACGAGATTTAAGTAAAAAAAACCAAGATAAAAAAAAATATAAAAGCAATAACAAATAATTAAGTAACAATTAAACATTTTTACAAAAATAATTATAAAAAATAAAAAACGACTAACTAAGAAGAAGAGTAGAAATAAAATAAAATAAAAATAAAATTTCAGATCACTCCAGAAAGGACAAGACGGAACGGAGATTAGACAAACACAACAAATCAGAACAGTTAACGAGGGAGTTGCAGGACGAAACACATCTGACTAAGGGACAACAGTCTGACAACTCCTTAATATAGAGAGGGCGACCGGCTCTCCTACCAGGGGGTAGTATAACAATTTGGTCCTGAACTTGAGAACAGAAAGTCTTACCAGACAAGCAGTTCACCAAGAACAGAACCTCATGGGCCTTACGCCTCTTATACAAGGGGTCCAGCTTGAGCCGATCACACAAAGATTCATACTTGTAAAACACACGCCGAAACATATACCTGAAATAACATGCGCGGACAAATCTGCGCTGAATATTCTCAATGATTCTGGACTTAGTTACACCATAGACATTCCACACAGGAGCTACATATTCAAGGAGAGGCCGTACGAGGGATTTGTAGAGAAGAAGAAAACACTCAAGAGAGAGATTATGAGTGATCCTACGAATTAAACCAAGGCGTTGGTTAGCCTTACTAATCAAGGCGTCGATCTGACCATCAAATCTTAGCCTACTGTCAAGGATAACACCCAGATCTCTTACTGAAGAAACTCGAGGAAGAGTAATACCATTTAAGGAGTAGGGAAAGGGTATAGGAGACAAGGAGCGAGAGAAAGAAATAACCTGACTTTTTCCAACATGTATCTCCATATTATTATCGGAACACCATTGAAGAACAAGGTTGATTGAAGATTGAAGTTCAAGACAGGAGTAGAAATTATCTATAGCTCGCAAAATTTTCAGGTCATCGGCGTATAATTCAAACAGACAGTTATGCAGAACATTACCGAGATCATTAACAAATATACTGAAAAGAAGAGGACCCAAGATAGAGCCCTGGTGGACTCCAGAGGAAGCGGAATAATAAGATGAGGTATGTGGACCGAGACGCACGGAACAGGTACGGGAAGAAAGGTAAGATTGGAACCAATGAATAAGGACTGGACTGAAATTCAAAGAGGTAAGTTTGGAAAGGAGTATACCATGGTCAACTCTATCAAAGGCCTTAACGAAGTCAAAATAGACAGCATCCACCTGAGTCCCGCGAGATACAGACGAACCAACACAACTAAGGAAGGGAACCAGGTTAGTAGCGGTTGAACGGGAAGGACGGAAACCATGTTGGTGAGGATTCAGGAGAGGATCAATCTGAGGAGAAAGGTAAGAGTGCACAATACGTTTTTAAATACGTGTTTTTTCCATTTTACCCCCCTTTTATGTGAAAATATGATAAAAGTGTACATAACAACAATTACTGTACTCTTAAAGAGCTTTCCAACGACACGCATCTTGAAGGGTAAATACGATTTTGACTTTTGTACCTCGTACCCCTGTGTACCAAATTCTTTTTTCACCCATGCAAACTCTAAACCAAAATTTTCCCATATTATCATAAGCCAATAATCCGCAGATTTCTTTGAAAATTCGCTCATTAAGTCATGGTGCATGACTGGACTTTTGTTTATATTTACGGTCGAGAATTTATTAATTTATATATATAATACATAAATTTATATTATATATACATATAAAAAATAAAATATACAAAACGGTAAGAGCAATAAAGCTGTGGAGAAATGAAAAGAATAAAATGAGTGGAAAGCGACGGTAACATTACAGCGGCCACAACAAACCTTATATGTAAATGTTATGTTTTATGTAAACCCCTGCCTCCTCTTCCTTTTCACAAATGTTAATTCTACCATAACACACCTCATTTTTTTTTGTCCTATTAAAATTAGCAAATTAAATTCTGTTTTCTGTTCTTATTATATATATATATATATATATATATATATATATATATATATATATATATATATATATATATATATATATATATATATATATATATATATAATTTATATATATTAAAATAGTACATTCAAAAGAAGTAAAACTAAGTATTAAAACGTAGTACAGCACGCATTTAATAAAACATTTAATTAAGGCTTGAATAATAAGTACAAATATAAAAATATGCAAAGCAATAAAAACATTTACATTCATTATAACCACTGAAACGTAATAATAACAAACCAACCAATTATAAATTAAATAAATAAATTTCCCAACGCAGAAAAATAATTTTAGTAAGTAAATACTTAATTTGAATAAAAACAAAGGAATATTTAATAATGGGAACTGGTGACGAGGTGGACCTAGCAGCGCTTTAGACTCTATCTTCCCATTTATTCAAATAATTCCGGTTTTCTCAGCTAAATTTAAATTTTGAAGCAATTTTTTCCAAAGTTGAGGGATATGGTTGAATTAATATTTTTGATGTCCTATTTTAGAAGTATTAAGGGAACAGATGATATATTTTAAGATTTACAAAAGTATTAAATTTTTACCAAGTTAAATAATCACAACATTAAATTAGATAGATCATTAGAAAAAGCTACGTAAATAATAATTAAATAAAATAAATAAATAAATATATATTTCCACAAAATTTGGATATTTTTTGACAAAATGGCGTAGAAAATTAAATGCTTTCCACAAGTGTTATATATTTTTGTAATCTACTCTTCAATACCATTCACTTGATACCCCACTCAAAATTTAGAAAAAATGTGTTTTTCCCCGTGACAGCAATTAGCCGCCATCTTGGATTCCCAGTTAATCCGACCAAGTTGCTATTCTTATTTTTTCTTTGGCCCATCAGACCGCACATTTTGCATATTTTTTATATTTTTAGTAACAGCGGAAATACGATTTTAGGGGGGGGGGGACAAGCAAAATTTCGATGTTTTTTGACAAAATGGCGCCGAAAATTGTACACTTTCCCTAAGTGATATATATATTTGTAATCTACTCTTCAATGCCTTTCATTTGATACCCCACTCAAAATTTAAAAAAAAAAAATTTTTCGCATGGCGTGAGTTATCCGCCATTTTGGATTTGAACAGCTGATAATTTTGAGTTCGCGATATTTTTTCTGTGTGCGCGTCAAAACGATCTTTAATATTGGAAAGTTCCACGTTTCTATCTCTTTTTATTCAAAAGTTATTGGAACCGTACAGAGTGACAGACAGACAGACACATGAACAAAACTATAAGGGTTTCTTTTTTTGGTTGTTCCAACGAAACCCTAAAAAAACAAGCGATATATATTTCTGATCTACTCTTCGATACCTTTATTTAAAATGATACCTTACTCAAAAATTAAATAAATTAATTATTTCCCAATTGCTCGCAACATTTTTCCAATTTTTGGAGAAAGATGTTTTATTGTACTGAATTTAAAATATCTAGCAGGAAATAATGATCCAAAATGCGACGGACCGACGGACCAACTAACCAAAAGAGTTTCTTGGATCACCTCGAAACCCTAATTAACCTTGTCAACGTGAAAAAATGTCTTGACCTTGACTAAATGCTCAAATTAAAATTGCCTGAAATAAGAAGAACTGTTAGCTACTATTTTGGATGGTACGTGGTTGCATGGTCCGTTGTTTACAGGAACGTTGTTGCATGGTACGATGTTGTATGGTACGTTGTTGCATGGTACGATGTTGTATGGTACGTTGTTGCATGGTACGATGTTGTATGGTACGATGTTGTATGGTACGTTGTTGCATGGTACGATGTTGTATGGTACGTTGTTGTATGGTACGTTGTTGCATGGTACGATGTTGTATGGTACGTTGTTGCATGGTACGATGTTGTATGGTACGTTGTTGCATGGTACGATGTTGTATGGTACGTTGTTGCATGGTACGATGTTGTATGGTACGTTGTTGCATGGTACGATGTTGTATGGTACGATGTTGTATGGTACGTTGTTGCATGGTACGATGTTGTATGGTACGTTGTTGCATGGTACGATGTTGTATGGTACGATGTTGTATGGTACGTTGTTGCATGGTACGATGTTGTATGGTACGTTGTTGCATGGTACGATGTTGTATGGTACGTTGTTGCATGGTACGATGTTGTATGGTACGTTGTTGCATGGTACGATGTTGTATGGTACGTTGTTGCATGGTACGATGTTGTATGGTACGTTGTTGCATGGTACGATGTTGTATGGTACGTTGTTGCATGGTACGATGTTGTATGGTACGTTGTTGCATGGTACGATGTTGTATGGTACGATGTTGCATGGTACGATGTTGTATGGTACGTTGTAAACTCTAAGCATAATGCGGACCTGTGTGCAAGTACACACCGACCTGTACATCTAATTTACACGGCCGAGTACATAACACGCATACGTAAGAAATATATATTTTACGTCTTGATAGACAAAAATACCTAGCACATGTACGCCTCCAACATTCCAACGCCGCAGAAATATTATCTTGTTATGTTTTAACATGGGAATTCACTAAGAGTGTAGGGTTGCCTGGGGGAGGTTACCCGCCCCCTACCTACCCCCTAGCTGCCCCCCTTCCTGCCCCCGGGGGATCTCAAGGCTCTGTCTAACTCGGAAAAGCATTTCTCTGTTGCGAAATTCAACTCTAACCTTACAACTTTTCTTTTTCTTTTTGAAAAAATGTTGCTTTTAAGGAAACTAAAATAATAATACAAGGTTGGTAATTTTGGTTCTGGCTCTCTCAGAGTCTTAACAACTACTTAGTGTGGCGAGAATCTTTACGACCAACTTTGTGAGGGTGTGCGCAGTGCTCACTGCCCTCGCTATGCCCGACATCTTGTTCTGGGTTCCAGATAGTACCGACACACTGCGCATGCTCTTCAATGATAATAACGTTCACAAAACTACGGCTCATCCCTTACTTTCTCAACTTTTTCTTCTATATATACACAGTATATATAGGCAGGAAGTATGGTTACGCGAGAAAATACCATTTTGATGGATTAACACGTTTTAAGGTCCCCTGAGTACAAACATTGTTTTTAAACAATGTCTGCGTCACCTGCAGTCTCTGCAGATGTGGAGTGTTCGCGCAATTACAATACTTTTTCTTTGTATACACTGAATGTATAAGAAAGTATAAAAGCTATCTAGTAATAAATAAAAATATAATTTTTTCTCAATAAAAATGCCAATAATTTAAGTTTGATTATTAAAACAACTTGCTGAAAGATTGTTTATAGCACCAATCACAGCCTTCCATCTCCATTTCCACTTTAATTAACGTTTTGCTTGCGAGTTTACCCAAGGTAACGCAAGCTGTCATCGCTCTGAAGAACCAAAATCTTTTATGACTCCGATTTCAAAAATTTCAAGACAGAAATCCGTTTCAGACCTCAGCAAACATTTTCGGTTCCGTGTCTGTCTGTCTGTCTGTCTCTCGCTTAATTTTTTCGAAACAACATATCTAAAAAATTACTCGTCTGGTTTTAGAGAAATTTGGGTGGTAGGTTATAATTAGCCCAATGTTGGTCCCATTTAGTTTCAACCTTCTGCGCCCATTAGTTTCTTTCTTTCTCTTGCACATGCGCACGAACATGCATTTATTGACTCTTAAAAAGTACTTATCTCATTTTTATGAAATTTTGAAGGCTCGTCGAATGTAGCCCGCAAATACCCCTAGATTAATTTCAACCGTCTGCGCTCCTTCAATGTTTCTAAATTAATACTTTAATTAATTAACCGGAAAAGAATTTTTTTATTTAAAATTTTCAATTGATTTTAAATGAAACCACGAAAACCTTTAACAATAACATATGAACACAACATACCATATACAACAATAACATATGAACAACATACCACACATACCATATACAACAATAACATATGAACAACATACCATATTATACAACAATAACATATGAACAACATACCATATACAACAATAACATATGAACAACATACCATATTATACAACAATAACATATGAACAACATACCATATTATACAACAATAACATATGAACAACATACCATATACAACAATAACATATGAACAACATACCATATACAACAATAACATATGAACAACATACCATATACAACAATAACATATGAACAACATACCATATTATACAACAATAACATATGAACAACATACCATATTATACAACAATAACATATGAACAACATACCATATTATACAACAATAACATATGAACAACATACCATATACAACAATAACATATGAACAAGAGGGAACCAAGTAATTATGTAGAAGAGTTGTCGGAATTATATGAAGTAAATACAAGTTGGTGGTTGTTTGGAGGAACTCGGCGGAGAGCGATATTAATTACTTGAGAGTCGTAATCTGTTGACAAGACTCGCTTATTGTTAATATTTACAAGTATAACGCTGTCAGCTAAATTCAGTTTCTCCACCATTTTAATATTTCCTTGTGTTATCTTTCACGAAAGCTCAACCCTTTTAAAAAAAAAAATAAATAAATAAACCCTAACCCCTTTTTCATTTAAATAAAATATTTAAAAGAAAAACGTTCCTTTTTATTTACATACATTACATTTTTATTTTTGTTAATATATATATGGTATCTTACTGTGTATTATCCCGCATTTCTTTTTTCATTACTCTTTATATATAGTATATATATATATATATATATATATATATATATATATATATATATATATATATATATATATATATATATATATATATATATATATATATATATATATATATATATATATATATACATATATATATACATATATATATACATATATATATATATATATATATGTATATATATATATATATATATATATATGTATATATATATATATATATATATATATATATATATATATATATATATATATATATATATATATACTATATATATATATATATTATGTAATTAATTATAAGAATGTTTAAAAAATGTATTCATATATAATAATTACGTTGTCAAGAAGGCTTCTACAAATGGTTGTTTGAGACACTTGTTTTAGCAGTTTACATTGGGACGTATTATGAAAGTTTAAATTTTTATAAAATGTTTAATTTATAATGTGCATTTAACAGATAAAAGTATAATGCAGTTTAAAAAAAATCCCGTCAAGTACTCGCCAGCAAGTGACTAAAAGAGTTTCTTCGCTCATAAAACTACATAAATAGAACATTATTTTTATTTTTTTTTTTTAAACTAAAATATGTAAAAAACATTGGCAGTTTGAGAAGCAAGGTGTGCATATATTATCCTTTAGTATGTTCAGTATACACTCCCGTGCCATGATACTCTGAATTGCATCTATGAATGGCGGATGGTGCAGAGCGAGGGACACCCCCTATGGGACAATCTTCCCCCACGCTTCGACGCATTATATAGCTTACTAATGATACCCAACTTCAACTTTTCCAAAAATAACAATTTCAGGTCTCTATAGTTTGCTACCCAATCCTGATAAATAATTAAAAATAAAAATAATACCAATGGGCTGAATTATAGAAGTTGCCTGCCAGCTAGTGGAGTGGGCCATAGGTTTGGGTATCTCAGACCAGGAATCAAAGTTACTAATTTAATTATAAAAAAAAGAAAGGGAATCAATTAATAATCTCTGAGTCCTCTCACAAAATAAAGCTTGGAAGTAAAATACACACACAAAAATAAAACAATTAAACTGCCAAATGATTAGTTTATTTTAAACAGCTTAAATGAAATATACTAACAAAATACAATTAAAATAATCCCCTAAAATGACTTCCAATTTCAAAGTAAAATAGCGCTCAAAGATCTCAAAATTACATTAAATAATAATTAAGGAATTTAGTTTGAATAAAAATTTGCTGTAATATTTTAAAAATGATAAAGTCCATAATTTCAGTTAACTAATAAAACTATAAAATAAAAACACCCGTCCGCGGAAGAAATTATAACAGATCCATTTATCATTTTAAATCTTTATACTTAAAAATAAAGAAAACGAAGGTAAAAATTCCTATGTTATATCCAATACTGTTCAGATCACAAGATAAGTTGAAAGAAAGTGAATGAGCTGGATAAAATATCAGTCCAAAGAAAATTCCAAATAACTTCTAACAAAGGGAAGGCATCATAGCCCCCAAAATCCCAATTGAAAAGCCTTTATCAGCATCAGCTTAAATCTACGAGGAGGAGGGAAGTTCTTGAGGAAATTACCCTGGTAAATCTACAACTAAAGTAATTTTATAATTTCTTAACCTAGATTAATGTTTATGGTTACTAGGGCAATTAGGTTTCTAAAAACTAAGTAATTAATACTAAGGGAAGGGTGCTTAGCTGTTGAAGGATTCCAAAATTAGAGTTGCAGAAGATTTTCTAAGTTCAAGTTCATATAAGTTTCATAATTCATTAGCACAAGCTTCACAGATAACAATCACCAATTCGTCTGCACACACGAAATCCGAATAAAACGATAGGCGCACTACGAACGATTGTGATGTGAAAACTTAATTTCGGAGTAAAACTCCTGAGTCAAGGACTGACAATTATGTTACAGCAGCTCAAGCTTGACTGAGGGTTCAGAGATAATCATTTAGTTAAAATAGGAGAAACTCAATCATATTAAAAAAAAAATGTAAACAAAGAAGTTATTCTGTAGAAGTAAGTGAGATAGAGTATAAGGTGCATATGTAAGAAAGAGTGAGAGATAAGGAATATAAATATAAGTACTATTGAATTATCTATGTTTATCTGAGAGTAAAGGATTATCTATAAAAGAGATTATTATGAAGGAAGGAAAGAGTGAGAGATATCAAATCAAAACAAAAACAAAACTAATCTTCTTAAGATAACAAAATTAAGACTTTTAAATAAATGAAAAATCACCCGTAACAAGTTAAAATTTCTAAAATTTGACTTTTTTATATCAACTCCCGGAAATATCATTGGACCACAGAGATGTATATTTTTGTATTTTTGCCTTATTTTTAGGACCTTTCCTAATGGGGTAGAGGGGACATTTTTTTTAGCGGTTTGTTTTAATTTTTTCGGGGGTAAATGGCCACCAATTAAGAAACGCGATACATATTTGAAATCCAAATTTCAATACTTTTAATTTAAAATGATACCCAGCTTAAAAATTACAAAAAATAATAATATTGCGATCAATTCGCAATTGATCGCTGATCGCAGAAATCTTGAGTAGTTAAGTTCGCAACATTTTTTCTGTTTTTGGGCAAAAAAGTTTAACTTGTACACCAAATTTTAAATCTGTAGCATCAGTAGGTTGTGACGGAAGTGATTTCTAAGAGTTTCTAGGATGGCCTCGAAACCCTAAAAAGAAATTTGGAGTAGCTAATACAACGAGCGTTAATTCTTCAGAGACTTGGGATTTTAAAAGTGAGAAGGTAACGATGACTGGCGTAATACTGATGGGTTTGAACGAAATTCGGCGCACTGGTGCATCTCAGCATTTGTGGTAAGTGAACAGTTTTTGTAAATGATGCGCTCGTATACATGAGAAAGCTTGGTACGAGTTGTGTCCGATTTGTTTGGTAAGTTTGATGGTTCATCATTACGACTAAAACTAACAATGCAAGACGAGACTCCCAAGTCATGATGCTTCGTTTCAACAAAACTCATTTCATTTATTTAGAGAAGTCTTGACTCTGTCACTGTGCAGTCAACCACATCCTGTCAAAACAAACAATCAAACCAGCAATGCCAGACTTGTGTACTCTTGTTACGTACTGTACCTCCACGATACCTTGTTACCCCCCGTTGTAGACTCGTGTACCTCGTGACGTCCTGTACCTTCACAATACAATGTACCTTGTTACGTGCTGGATGGCCGCATCATGTCACTACTGGCTTCACTCTGGACTCCGGTAAGGATTCCTATACGGAGAGCAGGGAGACAGCGTCACCTGTACGGTACCGTTTGTACTTGTGTCTGGTCTGGCTCAGGTATCAGATACCGGAGGATGTAGAGCCACCCTAGCTCCAGCCTTGTCGTCTACTTTACATTCCCGAACGCACCGTTTCTTGAATTTATTAGCCTTCACTTTCTCATTTACCTAAGTAGAATATCTAGAAAATGATCGTCTCGACTAGAAAAATCGGTTTTTAGAAGTCGACGGACATACGTCTTTTAAGATCAGAATCCTAAAAATACATAATTTTATTTTTAAATCGTTTCCGGTGATCGAGCCGTTTAGCCCTAAACTACCGAACGATCGGATCGATATCCGATTCGGATGACATTTTAGAGGCATTTTAAGAAAATTCTTGAGACCGAATAAGTTGCTTTTCAGGGAAAAATCAAATTTCCGAGACAAAGGAGTAAACATAAATCCGAAATGGGGATTATCCGGCAAAATTATCTATCAGAGAAAGTTTTTCCAAGTTTACACGGAATTTTCTTGGTTTTCAGTAGAAAAACAAACCGGAGCAACCTACTACATTTTCCACTTGTTTAATTTCTGCGCAACAACACGTTCGGTTCAACAAACTCGACAGCCGTTAACATAAATCTTTTCGTAATCGCACAATGGAAATTATACACAAACAAACACAAAACCGACGAAATCTCCAAATACCTTCAAGTAAGGAAAGCCTCGTCAACCGAGTAAAGACGCGCTACCTATCCCATCTAAATGAGAAGATTCAAAATGTTTTTGTAATTACCAAATCTGCTCGGTTATGTTTTACATGTTAGTTTTATTTAGGTTTTGCTTGTTGAAATAACCACGTCTGCCAACATAACATAGCTAACTAACGTTCTATGTGCACACCGTTTAAACTGGTTGAGGAAAATTAAACGTTTACAAATAAACATGTAACTAAAAACCATGTCGCCATTAATAATATTATTACTGATAATAATCCTACAATTTGAAATAATTATAATGTTTTATATTGGTACAGAGTCAATTTGCCAAGTTTCGGCTCGACTCTGTGTAACAAATTTCTGAATTCGGAGAAATTGTGGGTGTTAAGAATGGTTGGGGCAGCTCGGAAGGAAACACGACCGTGGGTAATGTTGCACACAGAGGCTTCCAACATCATCAGTTCGCTAACCACTTCTCATCTGAGTTGTTTTCACAGCGAGTTAAGTCCTGATCTGGGAAACAACTAATTTTCACATTTCAAAATGCGTTTCAACGCCAACTGTTGACCCGTTTCTTGATTACCAGCCCAATTGTCTGAGGGTATTTTTGGCTCTCTTGTATGTTGCCTGTCTGTGTACGAGTTATTTCATACAACATAACTCCAACTATTTAGCGGTTATATTTAATTTAATTCGTCGTGGTCGAATGATTATTTATTTAATCTGTTGGTTTTCGAATTTACCGAAAATAACGGAAGCATTGGGATGGTTCAGGCAGGCACACTCTGGAGACAAAACATGTTGTAGACTGTCTCCGAACTGTCTTGCTTGTGTCTGCCTAGTCACACTTGTGTTGGTACAGCCGTACACACGTGAGGCAAGACAGTCGCATATCTTGTACACAGCAAAATGGATCTCGTGGAAATTGCTGGGATTTGTGCATAACAGTCTGCGGACAGATATGTGTCGGGACACCTGCTAGGCTGGAGGACTCCTTTGTGTTGCACCAGTGTGCGCACTCCCATATACTGTTAAAGTCTTTGAGGTGTGCGCCATTCTATTAAAAATAGAAATAGTAAAACCCATTGTTGCGCCTTGCAGAGCCCATGTCTCTCTGGCGCTCTGCTGGCATCAGCCAGCATATTCGCTGCTTCTAGCCATGTTTTTTTTGGCGTATCTCGGTTATTTTTTTAACCGATTGCCAAAATCGGTTGAATTTTTGTATAGATTATAAATTAAATTTTCTAAAAAAAATACATATATTCTTGATATTCTTTTGAAAATTTGACCGTTTTTTCGCGATTTCAGTTACAAAATTTTAAATGGCTACCATTTTGAAACAAAAAATTGGATCTGGCTGATTTTTTTTTTTTATTTTGTTTTTTAAAATATCTTCACAAGATAAAGAAATGTCCTGAGTTTAGGAAAAAAATTATTGAATGAATTGAGATACCAAATATTTGATAAAAAAAAACACAAAATGGCGGATATGTGGGTAAATATGCATTTTAGGATACAGTTTTATATGACGTTGTCTCTTTAGTTATGCATTATAACTAGATCTCCAAGTTTTGTTTATTTTACACCCTGTGTATATACATATTTATATATATATATATATATATATATATATATATATATATATATATATATGTGTGTGTGTGTGTGTGTGTGTGTGTGTGTGTATATATATATTGGCATTTAACTTGTAACTATCCGACGGTTGAAAATTGAATACTGAGGGGAAAAGGTCAAAAAAGGAAAGAAAAATATATTTGGGTAATTAAAAAGTTTGATTATCGAGGAAAACACGACGAGAGTAATAAAACTCGGCTCATAAATATGAATCCATCGAAACATTAACTCGAACCCATAAAAATACCACATCAATAGACAACCTCCCACACACTCTATATACATGTACACACATATAACCTGAGTCTACCCCATATAAAAGTATTATAGGACCCGGGGTCGTATATAAGGCAGTAAGTCGCCCCCCCCCCCCCCCCATACATCAGGATAACGACCCGTCGTTACAATGTAACGCCCCGACCTCGCTATCAATACTTAACCGTGAGGCTACTTAAAAACCCATATCAATAAATTTACTATTTTATATCAAATTTTAAGGAAAAAAACACAATAAAAAAGGTAATAGAGTTTTTACTTTCTAATAGTTGTACTGCACTAGTACTGCGGCATCCTAACATAGAGAATGTAATGGTGGCTTTCCACTAGTACTGCGGCATCCTAACATAGAGAATGTAATGGTGGCTTTCCACTAGTACTGCGGCATCCTAACATAGAGAATGTAATGGTGGCTTTCCACTAGTACTGCGGCATCCTAACATAGAGAATGTAATGGTGGCTTTCCACTAGTACTGCGGCATCCTAACATAGAGAATGTAATGGTGGCTTTCCACTAGTACTGCGGCATCCTAACATAGAGAATGTAATGGTGGCTTTCCACTAGTACTGCGGCATCCTAACATAGAGAATGTAATGGTGGCTTTCCACTAGTACTGCGGCATCCTAACATAGAGAATGTAATGGTGGCTTTCCACTAGTACTGCGGCATCCTAACATAGAGAATGTAATGGTGGCTTTCCACTAGTACTGCGGCATCCTAACATAGAGAATGTAATGGTGGCTTTCCACTAGTACTGCGGCATCCTAACATAGAGAATGTAATGGTGGCTTTCCACTAGTACTGCGGCATCCTAACATAGAGAATGTAATGGTGGCTTTCCACTAGTACTGCGGCATCCTAACATAGAGAATGTAATGGTGGCTTTCCACTAGTGACTGCGGCATCCTAACATAGAGAATGTAATGGTGGCTTTCCACTAGTACTGCGGCATCCTAACATAGAGAATGTAATGGTGGCTTTCCACTAGTACTGCGGCATCCTAACATAGAGAATGTAATGGTGGCTTTCCACTAGTACTGCGGCATCCTAACATAGAGAATGTAATGGTGGCTTTCCACTAGTACTGCGGCATCCTAACAGAGAATGTAATGGTGGCTTTCCACTAGTGACTGCGGCATCCTAACATAGAGAATGTAATGGTGGCTTTCCACTAGTACTGCGGCATCCTAACATAGAGAATGTAATGGTGGCTTTCTACTAGTACTGCGGCATCCTAACATAGAGAATGTAATGGTGGCTTTCCACTAGTACTGCGGCATCCTAACATAGAGAATGTAATGGTGGCTTTCCACTAGTGACTGCGGCATCCTAACATAGAGAATGTAATGGTGGCTTTCCACTAGTACTGCGGCATCCTAACATAGAGAATGTAATGGTGGCTTTCCACTAGTACTGCGGCATCCTAACATAGAGAATGTAATGGTGGCTTTCCACTAGTACTGCGGCATCCTAACATAGAGAATGTAATGGTGGCTTTCCACTAGTACTGCGGCATCCTAACATAGAGAATGTAAAGGTGGCTTTCCACTAGTGACTGCGGCATCCTAACATAGAGAATGTAATGGTGGCTTTCCACTAGTGACTGCGGCATCCTAACATAGAGAATGTAATGGTGGCTTTCCACTAGTACTGCGGCATCCTAACATAGAGAATGTAATGGTGCCTTTCCACTAGTACTGCGGCATCCTAACATAGAGAATGTAATGGTGGCTTTCCACTAGTACTGCGGCATCCTAACATAGAGAATGTAATGGTGGCTTTCCACTAGTGACTGCGGCATCCTAACATAGAGAATGTAATGGTGGCTTTCCACTAGTACTGCGGCATCCTAACATAGAGAATGTAATGGTGGCTTTCCACTAGTACTGCGGCATCCTAACATAGAGAATGTAATGGTGGCTTTCCACTAGTACTGCGGCATCCTAACATAGAGAATGTAAAGGTGGCTTTCCACTAGTGACTGCGGCATCCTAACATAGAGAATGTAATGGTGGCTTTCCACTAGTACTGCGGCATCCTAACATAGAGAATGTAATGGTGGCTTTCCACTAGTACTGCGGCATCCTAACATAGAGAATGTAAAGGTGGCTTTCCACTAGTACTGCGGCATCCTAACATAGAGAATGTAAAGGTGGCTTTCCACTAGTACTGCGGCATCCTAACATAGAGAATGTAATGGTGGCTTTCCACTAGTACTGCGGCATCCTAACATAGAGAATGTAATGGTGGCTTTCCACTAGTACTGCGGCATCCTAACATAGAGAATGTAAAGGTGGCTTTCCACTAGTACTGCGGCATCCTAACATAGAGAATGTAATGGTGGCTTTCCACTAGTACTGCGGCATCCTAACATAGAGAATGTAATGGTGGCTTTCCACTAGTACTGCGGCATCCTAACATAGAGAATGTAATGGTGGCTTTCCACTAGTACTGCGGCATCCTAACATAGAGAATGTAATGGTGGCTTTCCACTAGTACTGCGGCATCCTAACATAGAGAATGTAATGGTGGCTTTCCACTAGTACTGCGGCATCCTAACATAGAGAATGTAATGGTGGCTTTCCACTAGTACTGCGGCATCCTAACATAGAGAATGTAATGGTGGCTTTCCACTAGTACTGCGGCATCCTAACATAGAGAATGTAAAGGTGGCTTTCCACTAGTACTGCGGCATCCTAACATAGAGAATGTAATGGTGGCTTTCCACTAGTACTGCGGCATCCTAACATAGAGAATGTAATGGTGGCTTTCCACTAGTACTGCGGCATCCTAACATAGAGAATGTAATGGTGGCTTTCCACTAGTACTGCGGCATCCTAACATAGAGAATGTAATGGTGGCTTTCCACTAGTACTGCGGCATCCTAACATAGAGAATGTAAAGGTGGCTTTCCACTAGTACTGCGGCATCCTAACATAGAGAATGTAATGGTGGCTTTCCACTAGTACTGCGGCATCCTAACATAGAGAATGTAATGGTGGCTTTCCACTAGTGACTGCGGCATCCTAACATAGAGAATGTAATGGTGGCTTTCCACTAGTACTGCGGCATCCTAACATAGAGAATGTAATGGTGGCTTTCCACTAGTACTGCGGCATCCTAACATAGAGAATGTAATGGTGGCTTTAAGAATCTAATCTCTCGTCAGCTACGCCTCATTTCTATCTGTATAATTATAAACAAATCTTGCTATAAGTCCAGTCAATACTTACAAAAAAAAAATACATTTCCTTGTTAAAGATCGGCTTTTATCATTTTAAATATGTTTTAGGGACCGATGCCACAAAAAAATTGGTCTGAGACAACTCGGACGAATTTTCTCATATACGAGTTCATAATTACTAAGCCCAGTGTTTTTCATATATTATTTTCGTAGAAAAATGTAATTATTATTGAACATTTCATCAAAATTTATCATAAAAATAATTTCTCCTCGGCGGGTGATTGAACCCGGCCTTTCTCCGTCCGCGTTTAAAGCTATTTTCTATTGTACTATTACTATTTATAATTTTTCTATTATAGCTTGGGAACTAGATTTTTCCCATTCGTATTTAAATGGACCACATTTTAGAATTTTTTAATCAAAATGGTCGCAACCGTTTTCAAGAAATAATTTCTTTTCACTCTTATTCACGAATTCAGCTGACCACATATTCTTAAAAAGCATTAAAAGATTTACTTACACACAAAATTCTAGCTTGATGTTAGTGAGACACTTGCTGCTCGCTGTCTCCTCGACTATACAAAGTACTTATAATAAATTGGAGTGCCAGCGTGGCCGTGTGGGTTAAACCACGTCTGCTCGGCCATCACTGAATCATGAGTGGAACGAGACGGGGTTCGATTCCTCGCCGTGACACTCTGATTAATATGGCTCACTATTGATCACATCATACTCGCTTGGGCGGTACAAATGTATATATGTATGATGTGTGAAGTGGCTGGAACTCTCTACCGCGGGCGTAAAAATTGCCTAAGTGATGGCCTAATTGCAAGGTTCGAACAAGTGGTTCGTCCTACCCGTTCTAGTAGCAAGTACTAGACTACTACTACTACTACTACTATAATAAATTGGTTGTGTGTGAAGTCTCACGTAAAAAGGGTTTCGTTGGTATTGTGAACTCGAAATTAGTATGGGGGGAGGGACGAAAATTTTGATATTTTTTTTCAAAATGGTGTGGGAAATTAAATATTAACCACAAGTGTTATATATTTTTGTAATCTACTCTTCAATACCTTTTATTTGATACCTTACTCAACATTTTTTTTAAAAAATGTTTCCCCGTGACAAGTATTAGCCGCCATTTTGGATTTCCAGTTTATCAGATCAAACTACTTATTCAACAAAGCAGCTGCCCCCCCCCCAAAAAAAATAATGATAAGAAGAATGTATTCGGTAGAAAATTTTATGCTGATGCTTACTGCAGTACAATATCTTACTGTAAGTCATGGGCGTCGTCTGCAGTTAATTGTTGGGGGGGGGATCTATGGGGGGGGGCCGGGGGCCCCCTCCCCCGGAAAATTTTGAAAATATGACCTCTCAAAACACCGCTTTTATGCATTTCTGAGGTGACATTGAATATGAGGTGAATGTAAAAATATGTATTAAAAAAAAAAAATACGGCGTATTTTTTTCACTCTATTGGGTCTGGGCCCGTCTGGGGGGGGGGGGGGGGGGGGGCACGTGCCCCCTGTGCCCCCCTCTGGATACGCCACTGCTTTGAAACATCTAGTTCCCGAGATATCGATGAAATTAAACTTGATTTTAGAAAACAATAAGTTAAGAACCTGCTGTGGAACGTGTTTAAGGTTTGGCGGTTATCCTAGAAAGCCTTCTGCTTTCGGTAGTTGGTCCGGTGCGTCCTTCCGTTGTTTTGAAATCCGGCATACGAGTTAAATTTCTTCGCCCAAAAACAGGAAAATGTTGCCAACTTCACATCTCGAAATTTCTCCAATCGGCCAGCAAATGCGAATGATTTTTAACTGAAATTTTAGGTGGCCGTAACTACGGTGGCCAAAAAGTTAAAATGTTAATGAATTCTGGGATTAATTCCGGGTTTGTTTAGTATTGTCGAAATATAATTGGACCCGACATAATATAGTGTCCGCGTGTTTTGTCGTCTCTTTAATACAAAAATATAAAATTACAAAAACGATTGATGTATTAATCAAGTTACAAGACGGGAGACAGCAACAGTGTCCATTTCATTATAAAGCAATCTACATTGTCTTTTAATATTAAATGTGCCACAGGGGGCCCATGTATTAGGGGCCGAGCCACCTAGTAATAAGAATAAAAATAATAATAATATGTTAAATTTATATGACTAGGCATCAACCCACGAGGGGCTCATGCTTGGAATCAGCGGCAAGGTTTCCTATAATCATGTGGACCAAGCGGTAAAATGAAACCTCAATAGTTTAGTTTCCAAAGCCTTCATAGAAAACAATCAGGACTATATAGTACACACTATTAACAACATACCTTGTGAATCCCAGTTAAGAGGCATTGCATTAAAAAATTCTCCATTTCATTATTAGGCACGATAAATAGCCAATCATATTTTGTGTTTATTTTAACTGAAGATGTTGCACACCTGAACTGCAAGATAAGTCGAGGAGAGATGCCTCTCTATAGTCCTACTTACAAGTAATATTCTATAAAACTTAGTATACTTAGAGATGAATGTGAGAAGAGTTCAGTGGTACCACGGCGGCGCCACCTGCAGTATTCAGAGAGAAGAGTTCAGTGGTACCACGGCGGCGCCACCTGCAGTATTCAGAGAGAAGAGTTCAGTGGTACCACGGCGGCGCCGCCCGCAGTATTCAGAGAGAAGAGTTCAGTGGTACCACGGTGGCGCCACCTGCAGTATTCAGAGAGAAGAGTTCAGTGGTACCACGGCGGCGCCGCCTGCAGTATTCAGAGAGTAGAGTTCAGTACACCCACTAGGATCGATCACAACTTGGGCCCAAATCCAAGAGGGAAGAGCATCGAATAACCCACGATGATTTCAACCGAGGGGGGGGGACCCCCCAGTACTGAGTAAAAATGTAAGGGAGGTCTGCAAGAATTATGGGGGGGGGGGGAGTCAGCAAATTGCCCCCACGCTACTAGACCGACGCCAAAATACCTCCTCCCATACTATAACACTTTCCTCACTATTTACCGAACTTTTTATTTCCACCCTTAAAATAAAAATGGAGCTTTTGGTGAAAAAGTTTCCTTTTTTTTTTGGAAGTCGAAGGTAACAATTTATACGACGGCCTCAATAAAGGTCGGGGGGGGGGGGGGGGGAGCAAGAGAAATTGCGTCTATTCTGGACGGTGTTCACTTGAATAGTCGAGCCATCTAGTCGGACACCCTCGGGATAAACCCAACCATCTCAACCCCAAATATTTTCTTTAATAATTCATCTACCTTTTCCCTGAGTACTCGATTTTAATAACTTAAAAAAATAGTCGAGCAATAAGTTAGGCACAGCGTCCGAGCGGTTCATTCAATGACTATGCAAATACAACACAATACTGCCTAATACAACACAATACTGCCTAATACAACACAATACTGCCTAATACAACACAATACTGCCTAATAAAACACAATACTGCCTAATACAACACAATACTGCCTAATACAACACAATACTGCCTAATACAACACAATACTGCCTAATATATTTAATTCCCATCTTTTTAAGGAATATAACGTGATGCTTATTTTTATATCTATGATTTCAACAATTCCAAGACAGAAATCCGTTTCAGACATCAGGGAACATTATCGGTCTCGTGTCTGTCTGTCGGTATGAAAAAGTGTTATTAAGGAAGCCTGTTACTTGACTTGTTTTGATTATTTTTGTTATAAATGTCAAAAATGTCATTTTGTTTTGTAAATAAATAAAATATAATCATGTAAAATTTCACCCTGATACAACCAGAAGCTGTAGAGTAGGGAAGAGATATATTTTATAATATTTTAAATTAATTGGCCGGGTAGGTAGAAAACAGTCCTATTTCAATCCAAACTCCTTTAACAAACATACTCTTTCACTATAAACTCATCATGATCAACTTTTTTCTTATATTCAATATATATTTATAGTAAGACGCTTGCTTTAGTTATACAAATAATGATTTTCTTTTAATTTTTCTTTAACTCTTGCTAGGTACAAACAGTTGGTTACTTTTAATTTTGTCTCTTTTCTAACTCCGCCATGTATAAGTAGTTAGCAATGTATACGTACTTAGCAGTGTGATTTTATAATTTATATTTAATGAACAATGTAAGAAACTTACCACGAACGACACCACACGTATTTTTTAAGATATGTTGGTTGACCAAAGTTGAGCGACAGACAGACAGACAGAAACGGAACCAAAAATGTTCCCTGATGTCTGAAACGGATTTCTGTATTTTGAAATCGGAGACATAACATATGTTTGTCCTTGAGAAGGATCACATAGCTTCTGTTGCTTCGGTCAGCTCGCAAGCAAAAACAACAACTAGATAGACAAGTCAGTAAAACGCAAACAAAATGCAAATCCTAATTATAAAAAAAAAATCGGTCCGAGACAACTCAGACAAACTTTCTCATATAAGAGTTCATAATTACTTAGCCAAGTGTTTTCCATTTATTAGTTTTTGCATGCACATTTAATTATTACTGAACATTTCATCAAAATTTACCATAAAAAAAAACTTCTCCTTGGCGGGGAATCGAACCCGGGCTCTCCCTGTCCACGTTTTAAGCTTTTCTCAGGAACTAGATTTTTCCCGGGAAAACGGGTTATATCGTTACATTCGTATTTAAATAGACTATATTTTTAGAATTTTTTAATCAAAATCGTCGGAACCGTTTTCGAGAAATAATTTTTTTTCACGTTTTTTCAGAGTTTTTGGGGGGTAGCGCCCCTAAATTTGGAGCTAAAATTCATTTCTCAATTTCTCCTCGGGTTATGATTTTTCTGAACATGTATGCCAAATTTCGTCAAAATCGGTCCAGTAATTTAGGCTCAAGGCGTCTGCACAGACGACAGACATACATTTTTTAAAAACCACTTTTTTGGACTCAGGGGACCTTAAAACGTGTAAATCCGTCAAAATCTCAAAATCGAATTTTCGCGCCATCACAATACTTTCTCTTTATATGAGAAAGTAAAAACAGCTTATGTTTTATAGATATTGTGAAAAGCAAGCACCAATCAAAATCAAATGTTTGGGTTTTTACTTTTTACATAAAATCTATTTTTTTGTTCAAGGTACAAGACAAGAAAGGTGAACGTAAATTTAGGTACATTTAACATCACCTAGGGGCTTCCGTGGGTATACCCATAATAAACAGCTTAGTTTTCCGGTGAAATGCGCGTCACGAAGGTGTTGACGTCCTTGGTTTCACTTCCACTCCTGGAAGCATCTTCAGGGGTGTGGTGCATCGTGATGAAGCAAGCAGTATGTCTTGTAGTCGACCACACTCCTAAAGATGCTTCCAGTAGTGGAAGCGAAACATCGGACTTGAACACCTACGTAACGCTGATTTCACCGGATAACCGAGCTGTTTATTATACAACGATGTTTGGGAATCTCACATGTTAATCTTCGTCTAGTTAACAGGTTTGCTTAATTAAAGTTAATACTATAAAGCCTTGAAGTGATGTAATATTTTGTCTGTGACCTGGTGTCACCGCTCGCCGACTATCCCCCTCAATGTAACCCCACGGAACGTGTGAACCGAGTGATAAAGATGGCGATAAGATCGTACGTCCGTATCACCGTTCCTGGGGTTACACCATATAATAATATTCAAATCTTTCTCCTAACTACTACCATCGTTATTTTATACCTTGCAGAAGCAACCAGCGGAGTAACAGCAACATAAAACTAAAGTTCAATGCAACCGTTTTTATAGAATTGTTGCAACCTTTAAGCTTAAGCTAGAGTTGCTGCACACTGGGTTTTATAAAACTCTAGTGTATAAGTTGCAAAAATTCCATAAAACCCAGTGTACGTGTACAGGCCCCTGCATCTTCGGCTTAAATGATGGTGTAGCTAGGGAAGTAGGACTGTGGAAGGGGGGGGGGGTCATCTGTCGGTCTGGAGGCGCCAAATTGAACTTCGGCGGACTTTGGGGGGTTGGGGTATTGATGTCGATGAATGGATTTCGGTTCGGTTGACATCGCCGGAGAAAACCGGCTCTGGATTGCGGGACTTCAGTTCCAGGCGAGCAGTTTGCAGGGTGCGCAAACTTGCCTCGACTCAACTCGGTAGACATAATTTATTTGCTATTATATTGTATGAGAAAATCAAAAGCTGTAGATAAAGAAGAGACAATGTTCGAGAAAAAAAGACCGAAAACTAATTAAAGAATGTTTACGATGAGATCTGGATTATACTCTACATGTAAGATTTGTCCATTGTAAGAATGGACGCATTGAAGCGTACTTAATACTGTTCTGGACTCGAGCCGATAAGCCCACAGAATAGTTTCGTGTATCCCATTGAACTTGATAATACTTTTCAAACCTATTGTTGTTTATTAGTTTAACAGATAATGACGCGTCTTCAAACAAATGCTGCTAATTATTGCAGATATTAACTAGTCTGTCGAAGCTGAAGACGTCCATCCCTGATGAAGAACACCTGATAATATCAGGTCTATTGTCTACACGAGCAGTAACGGACTCGAAGGTTCCGATCATTACCACGCCGTCACACCGTCACGCCGTCACGCCGCGCCGTCTCAATCGGTAACATCAGTGCCAAAAACCTTTCCTTCAGATACGAATACTTAACTCCTAATTCTTTCATCTTGACCGTTAAACAGATAAATAAGGAGACCACTAAGGACACGTCAAACCAACGTTCAATGGGTTTTGCACGGAGTTCTAAAGAATGTCTTAGAAGAGCGCACAGTACAGGCCGCATTAAAAACATGGCGTCTAAATTATTACACTCTCTCCATTATGGATAAAGCAAAAAAAAAACAAAAAAACTGTAACAATTAATTGTTGAATTTGATTTAAATTCGTTATTGAAACACGCCTCAGACATCTATATATAATACTAGCGTCGCGTCGCACCGTAGCCACAACTCCTTTTACTTCCCATAGATATATAATGACAAAGTATTGTGAAGACGAAGCAGTTCCATTTCGATGGATTTACACGTTTTGAGGTCCCCTGAGTCCAAAAAAGTGGTTTTTAAAAAATGTACGTCAGTCTTTTACGTACACGTGTAAAAAAACGTGGGGCCTAAAGTACTGAGCCGATACCGATTAAATTTGCCTACATTTTCTGAAAAATCATAACCCGAGGAGAAATGTTAAATGAATTTTAGCTCTAAATTAGAGTCACCCCCCCCCCCCCCCAACAACAACGCGATAGACCAGTTTTCAAAATCGGTTCATTTCGATTGAAATGTATTCTTTTTAGATAAAAGTCTAACCATGTAAGAGTTATTCTTAAAAATCTAGTTGCTGAGGAAATAACATAGACCGGGCTCGATTTACCGTCGTGGAGCAGTTATTTTTTCAGTAAATTTCGATGAAAAACTAAATAACCATTAAATGTAAGCGTGAAAACAACTGATAAATGGAAAACACCGGGCCGAGTAATTATGTACTCGGACTAATTGTTTTAATGTTGTGTTGCTGGCCAGGCCGTCCGAGTGAGGGGGGGGGGGGGGGCAAAACTTTATTATCTAATTTAATGTTTTGTCCAACATTTAAGAAGATTTTAGAATATAAGCAGAATTTTGCATCGAGTGTGGAGTTTGCACCCGAGCCACAGCGAGGGTAGTAAAACCACACGAGCAAAGCAAAATGCAGTTTTCCCACGAGTGGCGAACCGTACTTTGTCTACGATTATTGGATTTTAATAATAAATACTGAAAAAACAGTTACTTTAATTAAACAACCAGCAAATTAGTTTTGTTAAATGAGCGATAAGGTGAAGAATTCTAAAACGCGCATGCGCAATGAATACAACTACGAAAAGAATCACTTTCAAGGCATCTAAGCAGAGAAAAAATGTTTATATTTGGTATCGATGGAATAGATAAAGAAAGTTACGACTCTCAGTATGAGGTATAGGAGAAGCTTAGACTGAGAGTACGGCAAATTAGTAAAAATAAATCCCTCAGAGAATGTTTGTGTTGTGTTTGAGCAATTCTCTAATCTGCGAGCAGTGTCACGTATTCATCGATTTGAAACATTTCAATACCAACATTATAACTAAACTTATATAATTTAGAATAAATATTTGTCAAAGTCTGGGCTATTGTAGGGCGTCCATTACAATCTTATTTAGTTTGTATGCGGGTTCACAGCGGAGATAACTCGCACTCAGCCTACTTACACCTTCCCTTTACTAAACTAATTCCATTAATACTAAATAACTTACCAACAAATAAACAACTTACTAATAGATAAACAACTTACTAATAGATAAACAAGTTACTAATAGATAAATAAGTTACTAATAGATAAACAACTTACTAATAGATAAACAACTTACTAATAGATAAATAAGTTACTAATAGATAACTAAGTTACTAATAGATAACTAAGTTACTAATAGATAACTAAGTTACTAATAGATAAATAAGTTACTAATAGATAAACAACTTACTAATAGATAAACAAGTTACTAATAGATAAATAAGTTACTAATAGATAAACAACTTACTAATAGATAAACAAGTTACTAATAGATAAATAAGTTACTAATAGATAAATAAGTTACTAATAGATAAATAAGTTACTAATAGATAACTAAGTTACTAATAGATAAACAACTTACTAATAGATAAACAAGTTACTAATAGATAAATAAGTTACTAATAGATAAACAACTTACTAATAGATAAACAAGTTACTAATAGATAAATAAGTTACTAATAGATAAACAACTTACTAATAGATAAACAAGTTACTAATAGATAAATAAGTTACTAATAGATAAATAAGTTACTAATAGATAAACAAGTTACTAATAGATAAATAAGTTACTAATAGATAAACAACTTACTAATAGATAAACAAGTTACTAATAGATAAATAAGTTACTAATAGATAAACAACTTACTAATAGATAAACAAGTTACTAATAGATAAATAAGTTACTAATAGATAAATAAGTTACTAATAGATAAACAAGTTACTAATAGATAAATAAGTTACTAATAGATAAACAACTTACTAATAGATAAACAAGTTACTAATAGATAAATAAGTTACTAATAGATAAATAAGTTACTAATAGATAAATAAGTTACTAATAGATAAGTAAGTTACTAATAGATAAATAAGTTACTGGATCTAGTATCGGGTATGATATTTCTGAATATGTCCGCATAATTTCATCAAAATGGGGCGAGTAGTCAAGTCTGCACACAGTCTGCACAGACATCAGACTAAAGACAGACATTGTTTGAAAAGCTCTATTTTGGACGGATGGGATCTCAATACGTATAAATCCATGGAAATGTTGAAATCTAATGATGAAGCTTCACAGTGATTTCTCTCTGCACTAAGCAGGTGTGGCTGCAAGTCACAAGTGTCAACAAACCTGCGCCTGCGTGTCGCGCCCATTTAATTTACTGTTTGTTTACTTTTCTTATCGGAATGTCAATCCCTGTTTTTCAAGGTTTCCTCTTAAAAAATACAATTAGTTTTTTACTCCACCTGCAAGGTCTGAGTAATCTAGTTATTTTAGTCAAAAATATGGCTTCTGTTCCAAAAAAATCCGGAGCTTCAATGTTTCTTTTTGATCGCTTAATTTTTACGTTCTGAAAAACATATTGAAAATCGGCAACGAGATCGTGACGATCTGTTCGTTTTTGTATTTTTAAATGTCTCTCGACGATATATAATAAGGGTAGCCACCGTGGAGCTGTCTCGGGGAAAAGCCGAAGTTATTGGTCGTTGTTACGCCTTGTGCGGAAACGTCGGAGTAATTTATCATCCAAACCCTGCGTTGTACGTAAAAAATTAACATAATGTTTCCTGAGTAAAATTTTATAATCTTCAATTTTGATCTGATCATCAATTGGTCTCCGAGCCGGAAGCGAGATATTCACAAATAATTAATATAAAAATGCCATTTTTCAAAACTGGTCTTATTTTAAACTTTTTTTTTTTTGGTTTCTGTATTCTTCACCTTAGTTGTATCTATGTCCAAAATTTGGGAAAGATTTAATGACGGCAAGTGGTTCAAAATTGGGGTAATAGGTGAGCGATGAAACTTAAAAAGCAAATAAATTTGACGCCATTTTTTTTTTTTGGTTTCTGTATTCTTCACCTTAGTTGTATCTATGTGCAAAATTTGGGGAAGATTGAATCACGGGAAGTGGTTCAAAATTGGGGAAACGGAAATGTGCGATGAAACTTACAAAGCAAAGTAATATAAGACCAGTAAATAATTAATATAAAAATGCCATTTTTCAAAACTGGTCTTATTTTCAATTTTTTTTTTTTTTTTTTTTTTTTTTTTTTTTTTGGTTTCTATATTCTTCACCTTAGTTGGATCTATGTGCAAAATTTGGGGAAGATCGAATCACGGTAAGTGGTTCAAAATTGGGGTAATAGGTGTGCGATGAAACTTAAAAAGCAAATAAATTTGACGCCATTTTTATTTTTATTTTTTTTATTTTTGGTTTCTGTATTCTTCACCTTAGTTGTATCTATGTGCAAAATTTGGGGAAGATTGAATGACGGTAAGTGGTTCAAAATTGGGGTAATAGGTGTGCGATGAAACTTGAAAGCCAAATAAACTTGACCCCATTTTTTTTTTTTTTTTTTTTTTTTTTGGTTTCTGTATTGTTCGCCTAAGTTGTATCTATGTGCAAAATTTGAGGAAGATTGAATCACGGGAAGTGGTTCAAAATTGGGGAAACGGAAATGTGCGATGAAACTTACAAAGCAAAGTAATATAAGACCAGTAAAAACGTAGAAAGTCGTGCAAAAACAAACACTATGCAAGTTATAGTAAGCAGGGTTTCTGCTAAACTGTTGGTTATACGTAAAAAATGAATGAGACCTTTTTTTGTGAAATTTATTAATCTTGCTTTTTGATAATTACCTTAATTTATCTCCGAGTAATAGGAAGCGAGATCTTCGCCAAAAACCGAATTTTTTGAACTTTGCACTTGAATATATTTTAACGCGACCACGATCTCGTTGCCGATTTTCAATATGTTTTTCAGAACGTCAAAATGAAACGATAAAAAAATATTTGAAGCTCCGATTTATTTTGAAACAGAAAACCTAAAATGACTGGATTATGAGTTATTCATTCTTGAACACAGCCAAACAGGTGTACTATAACCAGAACTATTTGAAAAACCAAATTTTCGAATAAAATAAAATCCACATTAGATGGTTTACTAAAACACGAACATAAAGTTTAGAGTCGCGATAAAGAGAAAAGAAGGAAAACTAAATGTTAATCTTGATGAAACCCTGATATCTCGTCACAACCACAAACAACCTTCTGTATGAATTATCCACAAAACCACGAAAAAAAGATAAATCCAAAAATTGGTTCTCGTTTGGACAAGCTTTTCAGTGGAGGGGGTCTCTACGGACCACATACAGGGGGGGGGGTCTCTACGGACCACACACAGGGAAACAATTCATAAAATTAATTGCACGCCCCCCCCCCCCCCCTCCATCTACTCGAATACAATTCAACCCGGCACCCCTGTGAAATATTACGGGAATAAAATAGCTGCGGATATCTCACTCTTAAAATCTCCCAATAAATTGTTTAAGCTGGAAGAGATAGAAATGTTTTTGGTTTTATACGAGTTTGAGAACGAGGTGAAGCTCGCTCGGGGTTCCCACTCATGTAAAGCACCACTCACTCCCACAAAATAAAAAACACTCTAGAAAATGCTCATCGCATTATTTGACAAACCACCAATTTAAATGTAATATCAGCGAATAACAAACAAAGTAATAACAACCGCGATCTAATAGTATAAGCGTCGGCACATATAATTGGTACGATTGGGATGTATTTTAAGATGGACATGAGAAATACATAAATATTGGCAGGAAGTTAGAAGGTTACAGGAGCTCATTAGGTTTCCACAACACCGTAGAAACGCTTCCCGGTACTAACTAGGTTTCCATTTACAGTATTAATAGAAGTACAATATTTTTACTATAGGCAGGCTGATGCTTCAATAAACGACATGCGAAATGTGACTTACATATAGTCCAAGAAATTAGAATACTGTAGGAGGTAGATAGGTTTTTACGTGTATCCATTGCAGTACCATATTTCCTCGATAGAGGTTCTAGATTTTATACAAAGTGATATCGGAGCTCTTATCAGTCCAAATGGTAATCAGAATGGATTAATGTTACTCTCACCCTTAAGCCACCCATCTACTGCATCAATTAGACAAACGTATATACGGGCTGTCTCCACTTCAAGGAAAAGCACTGACATGGCCATATGTGAATTCAATGGCCCCCAAATATGTGTTTTTTGTATGGTATAAGATTCGGCCAATATGATTGGTAAGTTCGCGTTGTACTTTGTGAATGATATAAGCATCGGCCCATATAATTGGTAAGTTCGGGTTGTATTTTGTGAATGATATAAGCATCGGCCCATATAATTGGTAAGTTCGGGTTCTATTTTGTGAATGATATAAGCATCGGCCCATATAATTGCTAAGTTCGGGTTGTATTTTGTGAATGATATAAGCATCGGCCCATATAATTGCTAAGTTCGCGTTGTATTTTGTGAATGATATAAGCATCGGCCCATATAATTGGTAAGTTCGCGTTGTATTTTGTAAATGATATAAGCATCGGCCCATATAATTGGTAAGTTCGCGTTGTATTTTGTAAATGATATAAGCATCGGCCCATATAATTGCTAAGTTCGGGTTGTATTTTGTGAATGATACAAGCATCGGCCCATATAATTGCTAAGTTCGGGTTGTATTTTGCTTCCGAACTTACCGAAGGTAACGGACGCTATGTGATGGTTCCGACACGAAAAATTTTTAGGTCTCCGATTAACATTCCAAGACAAAAATCCGTTTCACATATCAGGGAACATTTTTGGTTCCGTGTCTGTTGCAAACCAACATATCTTAAAAACTACACATACGATTTTAATGAAATTTGGACGGTAGGTCATAAGTAGCCCATTGTTGGTCCCATATACGTTTCAACCTTCTGCGCTTATTTCTTTCTTTTCCACATGCGCACAAACATACATATATTTACACCTATAACTTCAAAAGTACTTATCTGATTTGTATGAAACTTTTACAGTTTATCGAATATAACCCGCCGATATCACCAGATTATTTTGAACCGTCTGCGCTCTTTAACTTTTGCTAAATTGATACTTTTCATGTAAAAAAATAAAAAACCATTTTGACAGATTAAAAATCGGGGGAAACAAACAAATATGACGATATTGGCTTGTAAAAGAATAAAACCAATAAATTACGTGGATAGGATGCGAGGAAGCTATGTGTCACACCAATCGGCAGTCTATTTTGTATGGCATAAGCATCGACCCATATAATTGGAAAATTTAGCGATACGTTTTAAATTAAAAGCCTTTATCCTGTTTTGAATGATGTAACTTTGCTCCGGTTTGGATCTTTCAGGAATCATAGAAAAGTTAATAACTAAGCAAGAATAGAACTTTGTTTTTTTATTAAAAAAAAATATAAATAAAAACACAATGGTGCTGCACACAATGTCAACCTTATCCAAGGATTACATAATGTCTGTGTGCCTGTGTGTCTGTGTGTCTGATTGTTCAGACAAAAAAATCTAACCCCCAAACTGAAGAGGATCAGGAAAAACTTGTAGATGTCCTACCGACCTTGTAGCAACCAGGTTAACTCTGTCAGTATTTCTTTAGAAAACGTCTGAACTCACCTGGATATACTTCAGTGGGTACGAAAATACCAAAACCTATAAGTATAATATGTAGCGCGGAAGCCAACATGTTAGTGTTTTAGTGTTTAGCTATAATACAAAATGTTATTAATTGTGTCATGTACGTATAAGTGGCTAGACCGGAGAGATATCGGACCAACAAAGTGTTGCATAGAAACAGTTATTATCATGATTAAATTTATTTAAAAAAAAAAAAAAATCCCCACTTGATAGAATAACATTGAATCATAGACATGTTGTTGTGTTTGCTAGCGGTGAAAAGTAGAACTAAAAAGTGAAAACAGAGCTACCAACTGTTAGATGCTAACTTGCCGGTACTGAGCGTCACGTTTAGATGCTAACTTGCCGGTACTGAGCGTCACGTTTAGATGCTAACTTGCCGGTACTGAGGGTCACGTTTAGATGCTAACTTGCCGGTACTGAGCGTCACGTTTAGATGCTAACTTGCCGGTACTGAGCGTCACGTTTAGATGCTAACTTGCCGGTACTGAGCGTCACGTTTAGATGCTAACTTGCCGGTACTGAGCGTCACGTTTAGATGCTAACTTGCCGGTACTGAGCGTCACGTTTAGATGCTAACTTGCCGGTACTGAGCGTCACGTTTAGATGCTAACTTGCCGGTACTGAGCGTCACGTTTAGATGCTAACTTGCCGGTACTGAGCGTCACGTTTAGATGCTAACTTGCCGGTACTGAGCGTCACGTTTAGATGCTAACTTGCCGGTACTGAGCGTCACGTTTAGATGCTAACTTGCCGGTACTGAGCGTCACGTTTAGATGCTAACTTGCCGGTACTGAGCGTCACGTTTTTCACATCACTTTTTTAAAGTGGTTTATTTAGAAGGAAATATGTTGTGTCTCACAGCCCGAAACTCATATCTACGTTAATGTGGATTATGAATTCAAGTGAAGCACGTTATTAAGTAAGACGATTAGAATGGTGTGGAGGAGAGCTAAGTCGGAGTGAAGGTCGCGGCTGAGTCAGAGTTGTGGATCCTCTCACCGAGCAGACTGTAGTAACGTCCAGCAGGCTGTCTCATAATAACAGCGCCTCGTTGAGTTTCATAACGCTTCACTTTCATAACTAACGACTCAGTCTGATGGAATAAACTTGTTGTTTCCCAATACAATCTATGATGGTCCGTAAGTAGTCATGCCTTCCCGTCGTTATAAACACAACCATTTCATAGAAAATTGATTATTCGCTTATAAAGTAGTAGATTTTTACGGAAGAAAATGACATTATTAAAGGTAAGTGAATCTTTTTGTCGGTGCTGATATCCTCGACTGTGTGATAGCGACTCATCATAGAAGAGATCCAAACAACGTCTTCGCACAGAATCATTGTATTTGTAACAATGGACCGGTTTCGGCTTCTAAAGCAGCCTTCTTCACATAATCTACAAGCCAAGTGACAAACTTCAATTTAAAAATCCGAACTATGTGTGATGATTCCTTTTTATTAATTTGAACAAATGTGGTCTTGAAATAGGCCAAACAGGGATAATAAATTTAAAGGTATACAATAAGGTAACAAATGATTGTAATGCAATTTTCTCGTAATTACTTGGCCCAGTGTTTTCCATTTATTAGTTTTCGATGGTACATTTAATTATTATTGAACATTTGAACAGAATGTATCATCATCCTCTTTCCGTCCTTTGTTTGATGCTATTTTCTCAGGAACTAAATTTTTCCGGAAGTGGCCGGGAAAGTGGCTTATATCCTTAGATTCGTATTTAAATGGACATTTTAGAATATTTTAATCAAAATCGTCGAAACGGTTTTCGAAAAAATAATTTTTTCCCGCGTTTTTTCAGAGTTCTATGAGGGTAGCGGCCCTAAATTTGGAGCTCTAATTTATTTCTCGATTTCGCCCCGGGGTATGACTTTTCTGAACATGTACGCCAAATTTCGTCAAAATCGGCCCAGTAGTTTATAGGCTCCAGGCGTCTGCACAGACAGACATTTTTGAAACACCACTTCTTTGGACTCAGGAGACATTAAAACGTGTAAATCCATCGAAATCTCAAAATGTAATTTTGGCGGCATAACAATACTTTGTGTTTATATGAGAAAGTAAACATGTGTAGTGTATAAGGAGAGACCCAGCGGACCGAGAGTCTGTCCGACCCGAAGCCCGACCTCAGTCACCGTTATCAAGTTGCTATGAGATGGACGGTGAAATGAGGAGACGAGAACTCTTTGTAAGAGATTCTGGACCCAGCATCGAGACGTTAAAGGACTGAAGCATCTGTTTCGTAGCGGAGAGCTCGTTACATCGCTCCGCGTACATCGTCCTTTTGTATTGTTTGACGAGACGAAAATATCGCTTCGATAAAGAGATCTCGAGTCTGTTTGATTATTAAATAAGCCGAAAAAAGGGGACGCGTGAGCCTGGTCGGTCTCTTTATAGAGGAAATGGAGGAAGATGAACAGAGTGCAATATTAGCCGAGAAATAAATTAGAGCTCCAAATTTAGGGCCGCTACCCTCATAGAACTCTGAAAAAACGCGGGAAAAAATTATTTTTTCGATGGACGGTGAAATGAGGAGACGAGAACTCTTTGTAAGAGATTCTGGACCCAGCATCGAGACGTTAAAGGACTGAAGCATCTGTTTCGTAGCGGAGAGCTCGTTACATCGCTCCGCGTACATCGTCCTTTTGTATTGTTTGACGAGACGAAAATATCGCTTCGATAAAGAGATCTCGAGTCTGTTTGATTATTAAATAAGCCGAAAAAAGGGGACGCGTGAGCCTGGTCGGTCTCTTTATAGAGGAAATGGAGGAAGATGAACAGAGTGCAATATTAGCCTGGCTGGGAGCAATCAAGGAAACCCCACCCTACAGCTTCACCATTACATTTTAAATTACCGTAACATCTCGCATATTCTACGTGAGATATAAATATTTGAAATTATATGAACAATGCCCACAATAATAAAAAATAAATTGAATTATTGTGCGCATTGTTCATCTGATTTCAAATATTTATAGCTATATATTTTTATTAGAGATTAGAGATTATTAGGATTATTCTTCCGAATTTTTATCAACACAAGGAATAAACAGTATAAAGACATATTAACAATTCATAGAAGGCCGCCTTTGAATTGGGTCGTTTGTAATCAAGCCGCGGCGGTGTTTATTATAAGAATAAAAATTATCTTCCATCTACTTTTATCAATTACTTTAATCAAATTCCGTTATTTTATTACTGTTAATAAAATAACATAACTTTGATGATGACAAGTCTTTCTGTCTAAAAAAAAAAAAATAAAATAAAAAAATAATAATAATAATAATAGGCCAATATATAGATACATTCTAGCTTACATTAATTAGGGTAAAAGATTTTTTTTTTTTTAGGATTGTTTCGTATACATAGTAAGAGGAGCATGAAACCAAGTTTGCGACCTCGAAAGCCCTGGGGACCAATTTTGGCACTTTTTTCAGTTTTTTTAATATATAACTGGGTCATTTCCAAAAAAAAATGGTGACACTTTCACTGTCTGCGAGTTAAAAAAATTAATTACTTGCACTCCTTAAAATTAAAAAATCTACAACCCCACAAACATTTTTCTATAGATTAAATTTGTCATTTTGGTGTAGTCAGATTCTTGAATGTCCTTTTTAAGGAGGAGAATTTTAAATTTATATATACAAAAAGGTCACGACAGTTATGTCCCAGCCCCTCTTAACCTAAGTTACCATGCTCAAAAATGGTTAAAAAATATTTTTCTTCGACTTTCTAACTATGATCCTAGACAGGAAATATAATGTACCTACTTTGTAATACTAAATATAATTTTTTTCTTATTTCGATGTAACTTGTCGAGAATTTAATAAAAAGGCTTGTCCCAGCAAATCGGTCACGATAGTTAGGCCACAATAGTTACCAAGAAATTGGCTGCACTGTTTGACTGTGGGCAGGATTTCAGTGTTTTACAGATAAAAGAATCATTCCTTTATAACCTAAAGTTCGTCTCCGCGTCTTCTCAAGTAAACCTCGGTCCGGTCACACAACAATTATCTTCAAAAATCATGACGCGTATGTTTAGTCAAAGTCACAATAGTTACCATAAATTTTAGTACTTAAAAGTGTATTTAAAGCTTTTTAATATTTTTTGGGAAAAAACCCCAGTACTATACAGAAAACTTATGCTTTCCTTTGAAAGCATTAATATATTATGGTGGCTCTGCCGCCATGTTTTAGTTTATAAGTCACGATAGTTACTTTTCACATACATATTCTAGTTGTACAGATGTTCAGCGTCAAAAAAAAAGCACTAGTTGGCTAAGAATTGTCAAAGTGTCACTTCTATTGAAAATGCCCCTTTAATTATTTTTATCTCCAGTAGGGAAAAAAAGTAATGATTTTGAATTAGTTTAAAGGGACTAAAAAAGGTCTTTTCATCCCTGAACTCAAAAAGTAGGGAAAAAAGTAAAATAGGGCAAAAAAGTAAAGATTGCAACTTAATTATTTTATAAATAGTAGAAAATGAATGGCTAATGTAATGAAGTTGTTGAAATCAGGTTGGCGGCACTGCGCTTTTTTGACCATGTTTATCTTTATTTATAACCTGCATCTGAATAACCTTCTATTTGAGTTTAATTCCAATTCTTATTTGTTTTTAATATTGAATCTCTTATATCGGCTATTAAAAGTGCTAATAATTATTGTTATTTATTAAAATAATAAATAAAAACTGTGCAATGGACGAAAATGTGTATTTTCTTCCTACTGGAGATAAAATATTGTATGTACCTCGTGAGTAAAATGCCATTATTCCCCTCGCGATAATTATCTCCCTCGGCTGCGCCTCGGGAGCTAATTTTCCCCGAGTTTTTCCCTCGGCTGCGCCTCGGGAATTAAAAAGTCTAATTCCCTCGGGATTTAGGGACCATGGTTCCTTCGGCTTCGCCTCAAGAACCAACTTTTTCGCTCAGGGAATAATGGCTTACTTTACTCCCTAGGTGCATAAATAACTATATCATTCCCAACTTTAGAGGAGCACGACACTTGTCACGATAGCTACCCAGGAACAAGATAGATGTCACATTCGCTACCCAGCGTACTACATGTCACGATAGTTACTAAAAAAAATTTAATTTAAATAGGTTATTTTTTAAAATAAAAAACTTGGTCCTCTTCATAGAGTCGAGTGTACAGTGACTTATTTAGGAAATTAAATCTAATTAGCAAACAAAAATTTCTATGACCAGGAACATTAATTAAAGGAACTTGAACGACAAAATTATAATTAATTAATTTTTTCACAAATTAAAACCAATGTAAGAAATGTGCTGAGTAGACAATAATATTGGTTTGAGTCTGTGTGACGATATCCAGGTGGTAAATATCATTTTGCAAGTCCAATAATTCACATATAATTAACTCATTTCCAATTTAAATTAATCAAAGCAATTAAATTACTTACGTATAAATAATTGGTGGGGTTAGCTGGTGATAAGGGTTTAGCTAATGCACATCTCATAGATTGGTTGTTAATTACTCACAACATACAGAGGCTGCCAAACAGACAGACTAACCAATCAACCCACTCTTAAATATTTACTTGTGTTCAACTTACTCACTGTCGCATCCTCAACATGTTTCTAAAAACTAAACATAGAGTGCAGCACTCACCTGAAACAAACATTAAGTTTCAAAAATTAAATTTCATACAAACCCCATATAATATGTTCGTATCAAAAAATAATCAATGATATATATATATATATATATATATATATATATATATATATATATATATATATATATATATATATATATATATATATATATGTGTGTGTGTGTGTGTATTCATTGGTATAAGAGGTAGAAAGAGTTTTGGGGTGGAAATGTAAACAAATAAAGGAGCAGGGACTGATTTAATATTTCTACAGCTCTAGAAGCAAAATAAACATAACCCCACACCCACATGACCACAATGATATTTTATAAATAACAATATTTTTCAAGAGTTTTTAGCCAGTATTTAGCATTGTACAAAATATTACACATCAATCGGAACAGAGACCTACTTATATTTCTATAGCCAAGTTTAACCCAAAAACAATACAAGTTAGGTAGCAAGAAGTTACTTAGAGTGGGAGGGGAGAGGGGGGTAGAAATTATGAAATAAAAGCGGGCCCAACTTTATATGGGTGTGTTGAGTAGAAGTGGACACACACTCAGTCTAATAACAAGAACCTGGTGAGGTTTGTACGAAGCACCCCAAACCCTTTTCTAACCCAATTATACTTTTTTTGTTGGGGGGGGGGGGGAATCAGGCCAAGTCTTTACAGAGGCACAAATGTTTTCCAATTTCTGGCTGACAAAGAATCTTTTGTTTATTTTAATTATTTTTTTACATTGTGATTGACGCGGTACGAAGAGAAACGTTGTCGTGATGCTTCAATAATTCTAAATTGTCGATCGAGTCATTAAAACCTACAAGTTAGCATTTTCCCAACTTAAAACATAGTTGGAAGTGTGCGACCTGACAGGGAGTACAGTATCATGTTCTCTCTGTGGAACTCTGCTGAAGATGGCTCCTGGTTGGTGGCTGAGAGCCGGCTTTATAAAGTTAACTTGCTTATAGTGGAGAGACTTCCTTGATTAATCCGGATAAATAAATTTATAGTTTCAGTCTTTTGATTTCTATCCAATATAACACTAAGAGGACAATAAATAATTTTACTGTCGAGAAAAACTCACTATGTAATGGCCGATGAGCATGGGTTTGCGGCATGAGTTTGTCACGGTGGGTTCACCCTCTGGGAATGCCGTGTCGGCGACGGAAACCAAATAGCAGTCGGTCAGAGTCAGAAGTGAAAGTGAGTTTGATGGTTGTCCGTGTAACTTGGTGTCGAGGTGGCTGAGGGAGTAGTTTGTCACCGATCCGAAGCCTGGACGCCGGTGACGGCTTATTGTCGAGCACGGTTAACTCTTTAAGACGTCGTTCCGATTTGGTTCGGTCGGGCGAACAGGAGAGCGTCTCGTCCGTCACCCGGTTCGACCTCGCAGTGGATCCTTTCTTCTCCGTTATCCTATTCTTCTACGTCTTCTTTCGTCGGGTTTCACCGTTAGGGAAACTAGAGGCGCGTGCATCCCCTTCACGGCAGTCTATCTCCTCTTCCGACTCTATCCCCTCATCCGTGAAAAACATTTACCCTGCGGCAGTCAGGCTCCCGGGCAGTGTTTAAGGACTCCCGCACAATCCAGGATAAAGCAGGACGAGGTGCTAAATCACCGAAACGATTTTCGGCCTCGAGGTTCCTCCACATCTTCACAATTACCTCCGTCTTTAAAAAACTCGATTAAATCCAGATCCGTGCAATTAGTAAGATTCCCTCGCCTCCATAATCTCCCGCAAACTCATCACGCTAAACGGTATTCTTAAGGTAACATTCATTTCAGATTTTTGGAAACATAGAGTGACTAAAAAAATGCGGTGAACAATTCACGTCCTCTGGACTTAGCGTCTTTAATATCTCTTGACTGAAATAATTTTACTTACTCGAGATAATAACAAGTTTAAGGTATTTTATTATTTTATCAGCAGTTGAAACAATCAGACGGAACACCGGTTAAAGTTTAGTTTACTTGGAGTCGGTTTAGTTTGTAATTCAAGATATCTAGAGATGAGTTGGGAATCCCGAGACTAGTATTTCAGTTTCGTAGCTCGATAAATGACTTGTAAATTGTTGAGATTGGCAAAGGGAACGCCAACCTCCACAGAGAACTAACAATGATTACCTCGGTAAGATATCGATTAGAATTGATTACTAGAGAGGTTAATACAAAGTAACACAATATTGTCACCACAATTTTATATAATTAAAACATACGTGTTTCGACATTTATATCATGTTCAGTGTGTGTTAGCACAGCGAGTGACAGACTACAAGGCTTCGTGTTTACTTTACAAGCTTTATGAGTTAAATAACATTACAAGGTGGGGGGGGGGGGGGGGGGCTGGAGAAGCATTTAAGGGATGTGCAGGCAGTCAGGTAATAGTTATTTTTTAATTGCTTCAAGTTAATAACAAGTGTTTTTTTATTTATCGATAATTTACATAAGAAGATAAAATTGACACTAGAAATAGAACACGACAACGCTATCAACTTCCTCCATCTAACAATAAAGAAACTTAATAATAAACACAAATTTAAAATTGATACAAAAACCTACCTACCCTACACCATCGACCAATCAAGCACCCTATATAAACATAAAATAGCTGCTTTCCATAGTATGATTCACCGAGCACTTCCCCCCCCCATGGATCATTTAGACCTACAGAATGAAATCTCAACAATAAAAGCAATATCTACAAACAATGGATTCAGCACAAGAATAATAGACAAAATGATAAATAAAAAATCGTGTAGGGGTACCTCGAAACTTTTCCACTAAAGTGGCCTCTCCTGCTCATTATCATTTTTCAAAAAATAATTATACATTATAACTTTTCCTCACCTTCTCCGAAGATGTAGAGGAAAAGTATTGTTTTTCATTTATTTGTTTAATTATTTGAATTTTGGCGGTATGTTGGCAGAGGTAGTATCGCACTAATTAATAAGTATGCTCGCTTATAACTTTTAAACTAACTAATGGAATTTCATCTGGCTTTTTTATATTTGATCCTTATTTTTTACCGGTTCCAACGATATGCTGAAAATTGAAAACGATAGGTGTCAAAATTGTATGTATACTTTCGGTATTATTAGCCGTCAAAGTTTCAAAATTAAAAAAATTGATAACTTCAAAATGGCGGCAAATATCAAATATAAATTTGGTGGATTTGCTTGTCATGCAGAGGGGTACATTCGTGCCAAATTTCAACTCAATCGAACTATTTTTTTCTGACTCAGCAAACTGGGTTCAAGATGTCGGATAATGTTCCGGAAAAGATCGGAAATGATCTGGGCGGCACAACTAGAAGTAAGGACTGATTTTCTGCCAAGTTTCAACTCTAGGTTAAATACCCTGGACGCTACGATGATAACACACATAAACACGTCATGCTGAAAACCACTCAGGAGCTCTTAAAAACACCCAAAAACGGATAATTCAGTTGAAATCTCGAACATATTTTTTTTTAGGTGAAAACAGTACTTTTCCTACTATAAGTGAGGAAAAGTAAAAACTAGTCTGGCATTAGTGGGTGACAGGTTGCTCACGTCCTACCCGGTATTTTAATGACGTTTGCCTTGGGAAAGCTTGAAAGCAATAATGGTTAAACAGAAAGTGCGAGATATAGGGATATAAGTACTTAGGACTAACCAAGCACACAATAAATCTAAGCACGCGTCAACTTATTTCTGCATTGGTTTAAATCGACTTTACCTAACTTGAAGAGAACTAAGATGTAGCTGCGAGTTGACTCATGTAAGTTTAATGAAGTGCAGTAAAGTTTAATGTTATTACAGAATTAGAAGCAACGTCTCCCGCTTACTCACAGTTACGTACTTGGCTCAGTGCTATCTTAACACTCTCAGTCACTGATAACCGAGTTATTGATAAGACCTTTAGTGTTTTGTTTACAGTGATAAGTTAACATTTAATGTATCCCCCCCCCCCCCCAGCCTGCCTGTGTGTGCAAGTAGAATCGCTCATGAATACAAACAAGCCGGCACTGAGTGAGACACACTAACACACTGAGGTAGTGTGTTAGTGTGTCTGCACATCTCATCCCTCTCCCCCAGTGTGAGAAACCTTGTTCGACATGAAAAGTTACGGTGGTTATTTAAATTTGCTGTTTAATACCACAGTGAGATGAATTAGACTTTTTACGACGGAATGCAAGTCTCAAGTTTTATCTCAAATAACAAGAACGAATTATGGTCTGTACAAGACCGAACTATGGTCTGTTCAAGACCGAACTTTGGTCTGTACAAGACCGAACTATGGCCTGTTCAAGACCGAATTTTGGTCTGTACAAGACGGAAACTGAGTTTTACTTTGATTACTTTCTATGGGTTTGGAAACCTTGGCCCGACTAATGCGAAATACCTGCAACTTCACATTGAAGATGTGTTAAATACAATATTGAAGATAAAATGCCAAATTACACGTTTATGCAAGATGGTACCTCGACCCATCGCTCCTTGCAAACAATTCAATACCTGCAAGAGAATTACCCGGACTTCATTAGCCAGACGAGGACGCCTAACAGTCCAGAACTAAATCCAATTGATTACTCCGTGTGGGGTTGATGAGAACAAAGAGTGAACGTGGGAGACAGAATAAAGGACGTTGATCAACTTGGAAAGAGGATTCTTCGTGCCTGCAATAATATGCGTCAATCAACTATTGCTGGGACGATATCCCAGTGGAGAAGGAGAGTGCAGGCTGTCGTAAAAGAACTGGGAGGACACATTGAACCATACAAGTAACTCTGTAAAATAAGCATTGTTTTTATAATTTTGTTACATTCATTTTTTAAATATAATTATTTTATCAAAACTACCTAGACAACGACTTTTTTTAAGACCCTAATTTAAACCGTCATTGCATGGCTTTCACCCAAAAGTCTGTTCGGTTATAGATATGAAATTTAAAGTAAAAGAATGTAGTTTTCAGACACCGCAAACCCCATTTCTCTATTCCAGAAGCTGAGCTATAAGTGTTCAAAAAAGTGCGTTTTTTATGCCCACCCTGCAGTTCCATTATACCCACTACTCTAGTGCACAGCACAGCCACTACTCTAGTGCACAGCACAGCCACTACTCTAGTGCACAGCACAGCCACTACTCTAGTGCACAGCACAGCCACTACTCTAGTGCACAGCACAGCCACTACTCTAGTGGACCGCCACTACTCTAGTGGACCGCCACTACTCTAGTGCACCGCCACTACTCTAGTGCACCGCCACTACACTAGTGCACCGCCACTACACTAGTGCACCGCCACTACACTAGTGGACCGCCACTACTCTAGTGCACCGCCACTAGTCTAGTGGACCGCCACTACTCTAGTGCACCGCCACTACCTTCGACCTGCACTACTACTAGAGAGGTAGCACTCTCGGCGATGCCATGTACTAAACCAACGTCAAGGAATTATTTAAAGTATTTCACTTTAACTGCCCAACTTATTGAAGTTGGATATTTTTTATTAATGCGTGGGTAAAGTTGTACCCACGTATTATCTAAACGGCAAACCAAACGAATTTAGTGGTACAATAGATTACCCCCAAGTAATCCTTACTTCATCAGAGATGATACGGTTTATAATAGTTAAGACAACTACGTCCATCAGGAGTTTTTTTTTCAGTGAATTTTATTTATAGTGAATACAGAAATCCTAGTAAAACACTTCGATAACAACAAAAAAACAGCTTAGTCGTCGATTTTGTCTCCAAATTAAAAACTTGACACAAAGTTTCTGACATGAGGGCTCTACTCGCAGACTAGTTCTTATATATTTTAGTCTGATATAATAACCGCCATTCTTTCTCTAAGACGTTTCTAAACAATGTCAATAAGAAACTTTGTAAATACCTCAACTATTAAAAATAACAACTAAGTATGATCTGACAACATTACTCTTACCTTGACGAGCATCATTACAGCGTCAACTTCCAGTAGAACCCAAGTTCCACAAAATAAAAAAACAATCTACATGAATCTACAAGAAAAACCCTGGTGCGTTATATTGTTGAGTGAAGAGGTACTCGAGAAGTCGACCAAGCGTTCAGCCGAGGACATCGCCCCCTGCATTCATTATGCCAGCAAGGGGGGGGGGGGGGGGGCAGGGGGGCCCATTCATTACCGACCAACCTCGACCAATTAGTCAAAATAATGAAACAATAAAAAGCCAGCACGTGACTCACAAGTGAAAACAACATTCGTATCAAATAGAGTCAAGAGCTTCCCCGAGCTACACACTATCACCCGCTTCTCCCAGCAAACCCAAGCATACAACTCAAGCTAAACCCTCTCATACAACTCAAGCTAAACCCTCTCATACAACTCAAGCTAAACCCTCTCATACAACTCAAGCTAAACCCAAGCATACAACTCAAGCTAAACCCTCTCATACAACTCAAGCTAAACCCTCTCATACAACTCAAGCTAAACCCTCTCATACAACTCAAGCTAAACCCTCTCATACAACTCAAGCTAAACCCTCTCATACAACTCAAGCTAAACCCTCTCATACAACTCAAGCTAAACCCTCTCATACAACTCAAGCTAAACCCTCTCATACAACTCGATATAAATTTTAAAAATTTTAGTGCCGTAACGCGGGAGTCTCAAAATTTTTGTAATTTGAAAATTCGAAGTTGGGTGTCATTTTAAAGGTATTGAAATTTGGTTTACAAATAAATATCGTGTTTCCAAAATAGCGGCCATTTTACCCCTAAAATAACCAATTTAGTGCATACTACCGAAGATAGAAATGCACACCTTGTTTCTTAAAAGTGAATTTTTATACATATTTTTGTAAAAAAGAAAAACTAATAATAATGTATTTATGAATGCTTATGACCGAAGAAACCCTTTTAGTAACTTACGGGCAAGTACTTGACGGGATTTTTTATTCCTAACAAAGCCCGGCCTCCCTTAAGTTTGGGACCAAAACCCCCTGAAAGTGAACTTTAGAGCCCCCTTGAAAGCTGGTGCTGAGAGGCTCAACACTCTAACTTTAAAAGAAAAAGTTGAACAGAACACGGATCATATTATCCTTAATGGATCAGAAGGGGGGTGAGACACTGAGCTCATCCGTTAAATAGCCCCTCGCCACTTCATCACCTCGTACTCAGTCCGTTCAGCTGAGACAAACTAAATTCAGCAGAGGGCTCGACATCAGTCCTCAAACTAATGTACAGACACCCACACATCTCTAGTAACCAATGTCTCTCCATGTAACAAATATTTGCAATTTTGCTTCCGAGATTACCGAAGGTAACGGAAACTAAGTGACCGTTTTGAAGAACGATATTTTTTTAGGTCTCCAATTTAAAAATTCCAAGGCAGAAATCAGTTTCAGACATCAGGGAACATTTTTGGTTCCGTGGCTGTCTGTCGGTCTGTCGGTATATCTTAAAAACTACTCGACCGATTTTAATGAAATTCGGATGGTAGGTCATAATTTGCCCAATGTCGGTCCCATATAAGTTTTGACCTTCTGCGCCCATTTGCGCACAAGCATACTTATTTTTCACCTATATCATCAAAAGTACTCATCTGAATGTAATGAAATTTGGACGGTTTGTCGAAAGTAGCCCCCACACGGCCCCGGATTAATTTCGAACATCAGCGCTTTTTAAATTTTGCTAAATTGATACTTTAATTCGTGTAAAATTCAAAACAATTTTGAAAGATTTAAACAACAAGGAGAAATTAAATAAATTTGACAAAAATGGTTTGTAAAAGAATAGAATCATTAACGTATACAAAATAGGAAGCTATGTGCCACACTGGTAGGCTATTTATTGCGGCATTTCTTGCGTGTTCTAATGTTATTCTATTATTTTCAGGGTCCAGGCCCTTATAATTTCCTGCGCTTGTCTGGCTGTCGTTAACGTTCCTCTAATTCCGAAAGTCCAGTTATCGATAGTGACTCCCAAATATTTAACTGCGGGACCCCACTCAATATGTATGGGCGCTGGCAATACGTTAATCGGCAGTTTTTATTATGTAATCAATTTTGGGATTTGTGTTAAAGTACTGCAATGTAACGAGTAAGCCGTTGCACTTGGTTATTTTATACTTATATAGTTAATTCCTCGAGTTCAAACCAACGTATTATAATTTGTAAACCATTTAGAATAACTGTTGCAATTGATTATATTGTTCAGACTCACATAGCAAGACTAGATCGCCTGCAAAACCTACCGGCAAAGAAATTGTAACAATTCTGAAAATAGAATTATACAGGCAGGACAGTGGCTTGTGGAATTCATCAGTGGATGTGAAGCTGTTTCCTACTGGTTGGTTCAGTTGAACTCTGTAAAGTCTCTTATTTAAATAACTACGCAACCATCTATTAATAATAGATTTAAACCATCTATAAACATAGAATTTAAGCATTTTTTTTTTCCTTACAGTTACTATTTGCTTGGATCCTTGATGATGACTTCAGCTGACACCGACATATTATCTGGTGACAGGTGACATGGCAGCGAGGTAACATGGCAGCGAGGTGACAGGTGACATGGCAGCGAGGTGCGAGGTGACATGTTTCTCACTCATCATGACACTGAGAACTGTGGTAACTTTATCATTAGAAGAAACAAGAAAACAAACCGTCTGCAGCTCAAGGCTTCAACGAGCAATGAAGGCGATGCACCAAGTCGACACCAACTAGTCGGTGCCAAGCCGTAATGTGTTGTAACTTGACATGCCATATATATTATCATTATGTTTTATATTGCTCGAACGATTGGCGGTGTAGTATGTTAATGTGGGTCAGAGGATTATATCAGAGACCTTTGTTTCGAGTTCTGTTATTTCCAGAACTCGAGTATCCTCGAATGAAGGTTTAATAGAGACTGGAAATTTATCAGTGAGATATGAGTTGTAGAAAGTTGAAACTAAATACATAACTCAAGTCCAAGACTTAGTTAAAGTTAGATTCGATGCTTAGTTATCCCTGAGTCAGATAGAGGCAACTAAGTCCACACCTCACCTTGCATAAGAACAGACCGTTTCATCACTCAAATTAATTTAGCACTATTGTCTAAGATTCGTCGACACTCGATGAAGTCAGATTCGCACACTACAGACCGCAAAGTGAAATAACCTTGCAGTGGCCCCATCAGGTATTTCAGTCATAGACCCTCTCATTTAGCGACAAAACGTAGAAAAATTCAAAATGCAAATTTACAGGGCGTCTCCACACCTTAGCATCCAGCTAGAATTATAAAATATTCCCAGCATAAAATGATACATGTATGTATTCCTTCTAAATTATACCTTTATATTATATTCTCTTCAAAACAAATATAGAAAGACTATCAAACTCCACACAAAGGTCTATATATTTAAAAAACTCCTGCAACTATTTAGTTTTAAACTTCCAACCTTAAAAAATGAGCTTTTAAATATTAGTTAAAATTAACAACCTCAAATATAGTATTACGATACTACTACTAACGTACTACTACGTACACTAACAAACGCCTACATGTTGGCCTTCTACTTTTCCCACAACACCTAATATATTCATATAAATGTTATTGTAAAAGTATACACACACACACACACACACACACACACACACATATATATATATATATATATATATATATATATATATATATATATATATATATATATATATATATATATACTTTTTTTGCAATATTATGCAATAGTACAGTATTGATTGATATGAGGGGAAACGTTTGGACAGTATAACACTATATGGGACTATATCAGATACACAGTGAGACACTACAGTGTGACTATACAGTGAGGGTGAGGGTGTGGTGTCTGCAGCTGTGTATGACTCATTCTTTGAATTTATCTAAAATATATTACAGTTTCAAGTATAATTTCGCGGTAATTATTATTAAATTTAAAAAAAAAACTCAAGTCCGTGGTGCAAAGCAAAAACGAATCGCGTACAAAACATGCGCACGATAATGTCAAGTCATCTTGCTATTGCATAAGTGAAGGGTATTTAATTACACAACGAGGTTTTATCGGAATGCTTGGGACGAGTTCAGACGCAACTGATTCGCCAGTGAAATATTAGAAATGTAAAGTGCTTCGTACAACCGGCAATTACATGCCATTACAATATCGCCTTGGCATATTTCATTTCCCATTCTATAAAAAGGGAAAGGCGCGTTTTTATTTTCTCATCCTCCGGACTTGTAAAATTAAATCACTCCGGTCGAAACTTGTTGGTACAATGGAAACCGTGGCGAGGGAGATACAAGCCAGAGAGATGCACGGCTATTAAACCTCGTTTCAAAAAACCAGATTTAGAAGAGGTTAGAGTGCTTGTACAAGGTTTCGACAACTATAATAGAGCCTTCTTCAAGGAAATAATAATTAGGATGGAAGCGGTAGTAGTGAGAAAGTAATTGCCGCATTAGTTATTCGTCGGTTGTTCTCTAACAGGAAACTAAGGAATCATTAAAATCTAATTAACAATGCCACAACACAAAACACTTGTTGTTATGATGCAGCTGACAAGCAGAGCTGCAGCTGACAAGCAGACCTGCAGCTGACAAGCAGAGCTGGAGCTGACAAGCAGAGCTGCAGCACTGCGTCCATCTCCCACAGTCCGGCGCCTCTACGCTACGGCTAAACTAACATAACAATTACAATAGTTCTTCTACTACTGTACTTCCTTATTTATTTTAACGTAGACGTAACAGGGAATTAGATTAACCATAAAAGCACTCGGCACAAAGTCATTAAAGCTCAACTTAGCGTGAAAGATGCGATTCGCAATGAGAATAGAAGTGGTGTGTGTGTGTGTACAGTATAGTAGTTATTTGAGTGAGTTATTTATTTGACTTTGTGTTCTTGTTAAATCTTTTGCCATCTTAATTGCTTCTTTAATATTTTGTTTTCATTTGTTTATCCTACTCGTGGTTTTAATGTTTAGTTTTAATTGTTTAAATGTTGTCTCTCACACTATGTGCCGCGCCGTGTCTCTCACACTATGTGCCGCGCCGTGTCTCTCACACTATGTGCCGCGCCGTGTCTCTCACACTATGTGCCGCGCCGTGTCTCTCACACTATGTGCCGCGCCGTGTCTCTCACACTATGTGCCGCGCCGTGTCTCTCACACTATGTGCCGCGCCGTGTCTCTCACACTATGAGCCGCGCCGTGTCTCTCACACTATGTGCCGCGCCGTGTCTCTCACACTATGTGCCGCGCCGTGTCTCTCACACTATGTGCCGCGCCGTGTCTCTCACACTATGTGCCGCGCCGTGTCTCTCACACTATGAGCCGCGCCGTGTCTCTCACACTATGTGCCGCGCCGTGTCTCTCACACTATGTGCCGCGCCGTGTCTCTCACACTATGTGCCGCGCCGTGTCTCTCACACTATGTGCCGCGCCGTGTCTCTCACACTATGTGCCGCGCCGTGTCTCTCACACTATGTGCCGCGCCGAGTCTCTCTCTCGAGAGAGAAGGCAGGGTGGCTGGAGGATGCTGGAGCTCGGTCTAAAATCCAATAAGATAATGGGACAGGGGAATATTCCCAGTGTCTAGACAGCACTCACACCGTGCGAATTCACACACACACATGACTCTTCATACATAATAATTATATATATATGTATGTATAATGTGTGTGTGTGTATAAAATTAATTAATTTTTTATTTCCGAAAGTAAGTTAATAATTGAGTAGATATAAAAATAATGGAGAAATGACTCTCATGGGGATTATCAAGGTGGCTTCAAAGTTAAGAAAATCATTATGGTTTCTTCTTTACCTGGATCCAGTTCATATTGAAACAGAGTCAGGTCAACCTTACAAATGTTTAAAGGCCAAATAAAATTGACACTTCTTTAGATTGTTACTCCCCTATGCTTTTTAAATCCTTTATATTAACTTGACTTTTGAGCCTGGCTGGCTGCAAGATGCCAAAATCTTTGGAGCTAGTTAACCTTCTTCTAGTCATCCAATCGAACTGAAACATAGTACATAGACTCTCTACCAATACAAAAACATTCTAATAAATAAATAAATTAATTATTTTAAATTAAATTACTTAAAATTTTAAAAATGAATGGATTAATTAAAAATTAAAAAAAAGTCATAAAAAATTATAATAATTAATTAATTGGTGGGCATATAAAATCATTGGAGGGCGAGTTAACCCTCTTCCAATCGAGCTGAAACTTGGAATATTGACTCTACCAGTACAAAAACGTTCTAACAAATTAATTAATTAATTAATATTAAACATAATTAACATTAAAAAAATAACATTAGCTAAAAATTAACATTAAACATTCTAACAAATTAATTAATATTCCATGTATATAATGTAATAAGTTTAATGTTATTGTAAAATACAGTATCTTTATAAAAAAAAAAAAATAAAAAATCAATTTTACTTATTAATTAATTTTTAATTAATTATTTAAAATTAAAATGAATTAATACCAATATTTATAGTGCAGGAGATAGCATGCAAAAATTCTAACATCAAGCTAGAATTTTGTGTATAAGTAAATGTTTTGTTGCCTTTTAAGAATATATGGTCGGCTAAGTTGGTCTGCGGGACATAGCTGGGCAATAGACATTACTCTCTCCACCATTGTTTTGTCTGAAGTCTAAGCCTTTCCCCTATTGGACCCGGCCAAGGCCAACCCTTGCCCTCGGTCCTCGAGGAGGGCTCCAGCCTTTGTAACCTCTAAACCGCGAGTCTCCAGTTTTTCCACGATATAGTGAAACTTCTATTTTTATATTTATGCAAGGAATTTCTATATTTACGCGAAAGTATGCAATAATATGGAAATATGTAATTATATGCAATAATGGCCGGAATATGCAAAATAAGCTTTATAAATTTGAATTTAAAGTGGCCTAATAGGTTCCTTACATTATAATTCGTAAAGAGAAATCACTTGGAGCATTAAAAAAGTGATTTGCAAAATCCGAACTCTAGATTACGTGCTGTGGTCCGAGACCGAGACAAAACATCTCCTCTGCATATTTTGTAAAAAAAAAAAAAAAATTCCAGCAGGACTTGATCCGTATAATAAAACAATTTTTCTAAAAGAAAAACTTTTTTGTCGGAAAACTAGACGACAATTACCCTCGGAGCTCGGTGCAATCATCGACGCGCCCGTTATACCGCCGCGGCCGGTAAAATGTTTTTCCTTTACAACACGGTCGAGGTAATTTATCGTAGGACGGAAAAACTCTGGTAGGTGTTTTCACGACCGAAGAAAAGTGTGCCGATTAGACGGGTCACCACCGCGCTTTCTACTCCGCCAGGGAATTCTTCTCTGTGTCTGGTATAACCTTTCCATCTGCAACGTTTTTCAACAATTTCCATGTGAGTTTCTCTTGTTTCTTTTTCACCTGGAACTAGGTTTGGACATATGTTTACGGTTAATGCGGTTCATATCGGAAGAGAGTCAGGTGGCGTTAGAAAAGTTTTCCTGCCAAATCGAATTTACCTCCTCGGAATTGAAATTCGAGTCGAGATTCGCAAAATGATAATACGACAGATTGAATTTATTAGGTTCCGAGTGGAATCTGACTTTCCTGAACCTGCTTCCCATCTCAGACGAAAAACTCACTACCGCTCAATATTACTTTCTCATACAAGCAGTACATAATATATATTTATTTATAAATAAAAATAGTCAGCCAATTAGTGTGGCACATAGCTTCCTCGAGTCCTATTCCCTTATGGCTCGTGCTTTTATAAGTATATAAGTATATTTACCCCCCTTTTTATAAATCTATCAATATTGTTTTGTTTTTAAATTAAATAAAGTATCAATTTAGAAACATTAAAAGAGACCAGACAGTTGAAATTTATCTGGGGCTATTTCTGGACTACTTTCGACAAACCGTACAAATATCGTAAAAGCCAGATGAATACATTTGAGGATATGTGCGTATGTGGAAGAGAAACAAGGGGGCGCAGAAACTCATATGGGACCGACATATGGGACAATGGGCTGATTACGACTTACCATCCCAATATCATTAAAATAGGACGAGCAGAGGACGAGCAGTTTATAAGATATACAGTCAGACAGACACGCAACCAAACATTTTCCCTGATGTCTGAAACGGATTTCGGTGTTCCCTAGAACGATGACATAGCTTGCGTTACCTCCTGTAAGCTCGGAAGCAATAGTATATTGTAATGACGCAAAATTCTGTTTGGAGATACTGCTGGTTGAAGGGTCCTCTCAGTCAGCAAGCAAAGTGGTCTATTCTCAGCAAGTCTATTCTGTGTAGACGCATCGAGTCTACATTCTAAAGGGGCCGTTTCGATGAAAAGCAGCGGACATTTTTATAAGAATCATAACCCAAGGTGAAGCAAGAAATTAGTTTTAATGCTAAATTTACAGGTGCTGCCGCTCACAAAACATTTGGAAAACAATCAAATACATTTATTAAAACCTTTTGCACGATTTTGATAAAAAGTTTAATCGAAATTATTCAGTCCAGTATAGAGCAATATGAATGCTGAACTTTGTCTTGTAGAAACTAATCAACATATTCAACATTTAAGAAAAATTTGATCTTATTATAAATTCTGAATTATACATTTCCAAAAACCATTGAAACTTCTCCAGGCCAATTTATCGAAAATAATTTTTTTCGAAAAGTAAACCTGTAAACTGTGTATAGAAGTGTTATATCCCACCAACAAACTGCATAACGCATTTTTTCATTTTTTAAAAAAAATGAAAAACCCTCTTCATAAGATGTAAATATTAAACGATAAAAAACACATATTTAATTATTTAAAAAATAAAAAAACAGCCTCGTTTTTGTTTCGCATTTTAAAAAATTATGAAAACAAAATTTAAAAGCGAGAGAAACGAAGCGAGCAGGATATTTATTTAAATGAAAACGCCGGCTGTTTTCTATTTCAAAGAGGAAACTTCACTTTGTAAGAGTAAAAAAAAGGAGACTTGCAGATACGTGGCTCTGAGCAAAACAAATAGTTTGTAAAACACGGCCACACGGTAGTTAAACATTCAACTGTGTTGCTACAAGGGAAATAAGTAAAGTGGCTGACTCAGGCAACAGAGAGATTTAATGCTTCAAATTACTTCTCCTCTTAATTATTCATTAAGGCTACTTTGTCTTTAAGTCGCTGCACAGATAAACTCCACAGAGCTTCTAACTTTACACTTTCTTGCTTTAGTTGATAAGTCCTAATATAATCAAAATAAATTTGAAGAGCTAAACGTTTTCTTTACTTAAAAAGTGATCTTTTCCTGATTCGAAAGAACCCGCATTAAAAAAAAACCGGCATTTTCCTAAAATAGTTCCAAGGCGACTTAGACGCTCTTTCCTTCGAAGGAAATTTGAAACCAAGTCTGCAAGTCAAGTCTGTGCTTTCAGTATACACACACACATAGGCAACAAATAGGACGCGTTGGTTAACAGCATTAATCGGTCCGGCCGTCCCAAGATGGCCAACCTTTAAAACTTTGCTTTAGCTATTTAAACCAAATATCTGTTTGCACGGGAGTGTGCAAGGCCAAGTTGCAGTAAGCATGCAGTGTGTATGTTTACTTGAACCAATTCACCCGGTTTTCCTCACCCTCATATCTCTGCTTTCTCTTACGATGGGATTTTGACATTTGAATCATAGATTAGGCCTAAGTAGTTGGGGACACTGTACAAAATGTAGCTCTTAATATTCACCGTTTACAACAGGCAGAGTTTCAAAGTTTCCATTTTTGTTACTGACTGACTGACTCAACATCAAAATACTAAGCGACTTCCAGAATAGCTAGAAACTTGAAATTTAGTTCACTTGTAGATATAGCCGCAACAGATATCGACAGGTCAGTCGATCTGTCGGTCTGTCGCCAAATTTTTGCGAACAAACATATCTTAAAAACTACACATCCAATTTTAATGAAATTTATGTGGTAGATCATAATTAGCTTATTGATGGTCCCATAAAAGTTTCAACCTTCTACGCCTATTCGTTTCTCTTCCACAAGCTCACAAACGCATACATTAATTTACACCTATAGCTTCAAAAGTACTTATCTGATTTGTATGAAACATTTATAGTTAATCGAAAGTAGCCCGCAGACAGCCCCAGATTAATTTGAACCGTCTGCTCTCTTTAACTTTTGCTTAATTGATACTTTAATTCGTGTAAAAAACATCTAAACAATTGTGAAAGATTAAAAAAACGGGGGAAACAATTATATAAATTAGACACTAGTGGCTTGTAAAAGCATAAAATCAATAAAGTACGTGATAGGATGCGAGGAAGCTATGTGCCACATCAATTAGCAGTTTTGTTCTATTTTTAAGAAAATCTAGACGCCCTCTAATGGAGGCAGATAATTTAAGTACCGACATAAGAAATCGTAAGTAATGTTTAAAGTTATCAACCGAGACTAAAACCGGTAAATGTTTAAGTCTAATTACGTTTTTCGAAATATAAAGGACTGAGGATGACTCTACTACGAGTCGAAACATTCATCTGAATGAAATAAGGTTTTATCTTTAATTATTTACACCTTATCAGCCGTCACTATGACTTATAATGTAACCGTCAAACTACAAAAATCCTACAGCGGGGTTCCGCAAGCCGAGCGAATTTCTATTGGAAATTTGTAGTTCAATGTTGTGCAGTTCAAACTTCCTTCATATAACTACTACCATTGTGTGTGTTATTTTGAGTTGAGATAATTTAAAAGAATTATTTTAGTTGGATTAGGGTTTTTAGAATATCGCTTAGTTACATAATCGTAGTAGTTTAAAAGAAGTTTCAACTGCACAACATTGAACTACAAATTTCCAATGGAAATTCGCTCGGCTTGCGGAACCCCGCGGTAGGATTATTTTTAATCTTTGCTGACTCGTCAGGAGGGGTTAGTGACGTCACAAATATCCCATTTTCAATAGGGATCCTCATCTCAATGAACTTGATTTTTTGGTCCAAGTTTCATTTTGATACGTCTATTCGTTCGAGAGCTATCGTGCTCACAAGAAAGCCCCAAGAAATTCTTATTATTACTATTATTATTATTAAATTATTATTCGAATCACTATGGTAACTCATTTTTTGGATTCAGGACCCGAACCCCTCCTGTTACAAGATTTTTGAGTCGTGTTGGTGTTGTAATTGTAAGGTGGCGATATGAAAAATGTAAAAAAGGTAAAATAGAGCCAACAGAGGTTTAAATCAAATGTCACAGAAAAGTATTAACAATTTAGAAGTTAACTCGGCAAAACTTTCCTCACTGACAGTTTCAAACTGTTTTTTTATTCTAAACGTAGAACGCTGACATTTCTTTAACAAAACTCACCGTCTCAATTTACTAACTTAAAAAAATAAGTAATATTAAAACTAATATTCATTCTACATTTACGTGCGTGCTTCTTTAAACAGAATATAAAATATGAAAAAAACTGGCAATATAAGTTTTAATCGATGTAATTAATCTTTCAAAACTTACTCATATAGACATTGATACTGTAGTTAAATGCCACGATATCTGGGGGCGGAGCACAGCCAACCTTCACTGTAACCAACTCAAGCCACTTCGGCAGTTCTAGCAATCCTAGAAAGTTGAAATCTTGTACAGGGTGGCTCGGCGCGGATAACCACATTCGAAATGGTCACTATGTCCTTAATACTAGAGCTAGCAGATTGTAATAAACCAAATTTTCTAGCAACAATGTGCAAGTTTACAGGACATAAGTCAAATTTTCAAGTGTGGAAGATAATGTCCGATAAATGACGCCTTGTCGATTTACACATTCTTAGAGGCGCTCGGCCAAGTTGCGCATCACGCTCTCTAAGGCTAGTGGTGGGTAGCGCCGCCCAGGTGGCGCCACCTGGTTGATACCACTTGCTTCCGCCACCTGTATTGCGCCACCCGAGTTTTTACTTTTTTCGACCAGTCGAGAAATGGACCCGGAGGAGATAGCTGTGCTTGCTTATCATTATGTTCGTGAAAGAAGAAGGGTATATCCAATAATTTCAGTAAAAAAAATACTAGTTTGTTTCATACAGTGTACCCCCGAATCAAAGAGGACAGTAACAATTTTTAAAAATTGAATTTTCAATTTTTTTACCGAATGTCGCTTGGAACTTGGAACGAATTGCTTAGAGTATTGAACAACAGTTTGACCAGTAAACACACTTATATGAGGGATGCAGTCAGCCCCTGATTTGATTTCCCCTATATTTAATTGAAGGAGTGGGGACAGAGTGGCAGGGACTTGGGTGGCACCGTCTGACAGGCTCAATTGAAAACAATGGGCTGACCGGGTGGCTAGACCTTGGGACGGTCGACCGTTTAGCGCCACCCGGCGGGTAGCGCCACCCGGGTGGCGCTACCTGGGAGGCGAAGTGTATCACTAGTTTAACATCTTGACAGCAATCCGAGCGATTTCACGGCAGATAGCGTCCTTCAACTCGAGAAGGGTTTGTTGACATAAACTTTGGCCTTTATAGATATCCCCATAAGATAAAATCACACGAGCTGAGGTTGGGCGAGCGTGGCGGCCACTGAATGGCACCATTCCGGGAAATCACTGGAAATTTGACGGACACGTTCCATGGTAGGGCCTCCATCTTGTTGGAACCATATATGGTCAGTATCCATTTCGTTATCCTTTGAATAGGGAACGAAAAAATCGTATTCCCTGACGAGATGTTAGAGAGCGTGATGCTTGGCCGAGCGCCTCTAAGAATGTGTAAATCGACAAGGCGTCATTTATCTGACATTATCTTCCACACTTGAAAATTTGACTTATGTCCAGTAAACTTCCACATTGTTGCTAGAAAATTTGCTTTATTTCAATCTCCTAGCTCTGTATTAAGCACATGGTGACCATTTAAAATGTGGTCATCCGCGCTGCGCCACCCTATATGTAGGTAGACTTTAATGTACAAAAAGAGGTACATATTAAAGTCTAGCCCTTTCAAGCCTAATAAAAAACCACTCGTTCAAAATATTTAAAAAAAATATATATATATAACTAACGCTACTAGTGCTACCTAGTTGAGAACTTCAAAACACATCGAATGGGAATTATATTTAAATTGATTAGTTTAGGAACGAAGCGTCTGAGCAGACGAGAGACAAACATTTTTATAAAATAAAAAATACGTTTGGTGTCGTGGGACACCCGGTAGGAACGAAGTTTCTTACGCTTTTCATTAAATATAAATGATAAAATCGCTGTAATAACTACGTATACATGGTGGAGTTAGAAAAGAGACAAAATTAAAAGTAACTAACTATTGTGACAAGCACATTAATTTAGTAATTTGCCCAGCTCAGTTGGTAGTTGGGGTGGGTTTTAAGATTAAATTGAAGTAACAAAAAAAATTAACATAAATAAAATGAACATATATTTGAGAGCGCCAGGTTCTTTTATTGTAAAAGGGGAGAAGAACCAACCCCATTAAAACTTAAATTACATAGAATAGAACAAATTGAAAGTGGCTGTAAGTAATAAATTCATTATGGTAGATTGTCTTAAAAGAATAGATGATGGTTAGATGGTTGATGAAGATGTAATAATATTTGAATCCGGAAAATTCGGCCCTGGACCAACCACCCTAAAAATAAGTAAATAAGGAGGTTATTACAATAAAATAAAACTAAATGGGAAAGAACCCTAAACAAAAGTGTTATGGTGCCAATATGGTCAACCAAACCAAAGAGAAAAAGAAGCTTACCTTCACTTGAAGGGTTCGGATGCAGTTTCTACATTTAGATTGTGGAAGAAAAAGAATATGTTGAAGAGTACCACTGGTACACTTTACTCAGAAAAATATTACTATGAGCGTACTGAACAAAAAGAAAAAAATTCATCTCACATTCTCAGAGGCCTCACGGCCAAAGCCGCCGGCCACCACGCCGTACCATGAGCCTCTGCCTGGGTCAAAGCCAGCATGGCGTCAGACCACGGAAAAAAAACCTATACTGTCTAATTTATTTTATTAAACGTAGGAGGAAATAAACTTATCAGAAAACTTAAAAATAATAACAAAAAAAGAAACACGCACTTGGGATTTTTTCAAACCCAGAAAATCGAAATAATAATGAACCTACAAAAAAAAAATCATAACTGGCCAACCTGATCAATTTTCCACAACATAAAATTAATAAATGTGAAAAGAAAATTGACCCAGATTACCATTCGTTACACTATTTGTACTAGCGGAGTTAAGGCAAAATTAAATGAAAATCTTTTTATTATCTTTGAAGCGAGCGTCTTTCAATAAATAATGTATTGTATATTAAGAAAAAAGTTAATGATAAATTTATAGTTAAAGCAGATGGTTGTAGAACGAAAAAGAACTGTCCTCAGGCCCCGTCGGCATATTACTCCAATTAAATATTAAAATAAAAAATATAAATCGTTAACTTACAAAAACTTCTGCTTGTATCAGGTTGAAATGCTACATGCTTGTTTCAATTTGCAGCCGTTTGCTGCAGTTAATCTAGCAGCCTGCCCCGAGGAATAGCTCAGTGGAGATGGGGTGGGTTTTAACTTCATATTTTTTATCCAGACCAAAAATAAATCATATACATACTAATTTTTTACCTTCTGTCAATGGTATCTCTAGGCGCCACGTTATTTCGTATGTCAGGAAACTTTGGGTGGTTGAAATAACGAAAGCCCAACCCAAAGTTTAAACGAAGGAAAATAAAATTGAAACAAATAAAAAAAAAAACGTTTAACACCTTCGGCTTCAAGATAATGTATTTTTAATCAAATTAAAATGGTTTCCAGTCCTTGAGAAAAAAAAAAAAATTAACTAATTAAAAGAAATATCGTTTCGAACTAAAGAAAAATTTAATATGAAAAGATAAATTGCTTCACAAAAGAATCACCAAAAAAAAATAAAGATGGCAATTAAGTCAAATATATAATATAAATAGAGAATATCGGCAGAAGTGGCACGAGCCATATCGTTTATAGGCAAGACAACGGGTCAACCCAAACTCCCACGATACACATTACTACTACACCTGACTACTCAACACACTCTCTACCTGACTCTGAATCTCGACTGCACGACTTCCCGACCAGACCTCCGGACTACGCTTCCCTTATCAACAACAACAACCTCCACTCTGGACTACGACTCCTCAAAACAAACAAAAGAACACTTCCAACGAAGACTACGAAGATCAGGCGTCCCATCACTCCGAAGCTTCAGCATATCTCTGTTTATTGTTGTTAAAGATGCGTCCACCTTTAACCACAATAAAACCAATGTAGCGATTTCGCAAGTAAACCGCTACATTCAGCCATCTTTCCCTTCCAAAAAGGGAAGAGCGCAGGGTTAAATCGGGTATCAATCTTCAGGCTTCAGTTTCAAATCTTTAATATGCCATCTACCAGCTGGATGACCTTTCTCATCTTCAAGGTCGTACGTCAGGTAACCTAATTTAGTTTTATTTTAGTTTTATGGAGTTGTCATTGGACATTGGTAAAATGAACATGTGTACCAAATTTCAACTAAGTCGGTCAACATTTACTCCAGTTATCGCCATCGGTAGATTTCGTGACGGATTTTGCGTGACGGCGATTTTGTGACGGTGATTTTGGTCGTTTTTTTCGGATTCACTCCCGGGCTCCAGAACGTGCCATAAGGAACTTCGTTCCAAAACTTTTATTGGACTCAAAGAATCTTAAAAGTAATCCGACGAAATCGGATATTTTCATCATCCCAGTTTGGTATAAATATAAATACATGCTATAAGTGAGAAAAAATAAAATGAAAGAAAATTGAAAATATGGAAAGTCAAGAAGCGAGTAATATGTGAGAGCAGTTTATATTCCCACTTCTCTTCTACCTCGACCAAAGAAAAAATCTTTTAATATAAAAAACTTGATTTTATTTATTTTTTATTTTTTTTTTTAAAACAGGAAAATGTTTCGAAATTTTCCAAACTAATAAAAAATAAGAAGGCGGTGAAAAGTGGGGATCAAAGTTATAACTGGTTGAAACTGATCTACTAGAAAATGTTGAATAATATGAAAGTACGGATATTGCGTCTTTATACTGTATTTCCACAACATCTAAACTTCTTGGAAAACTAACTTTTCATTTAATAAGGTCGCCATTGTTTTAGAAAAGTCAGATTTCATGTGATTCAGAAAAGATAGGAGGGCCTATGTTGTTACATAGCATGGATGTCTGTAGTGTAACAACATGGATGTGTAACAGCATGGATGTGAAACAACATGGATGTGAAACAACATGGATGTGTAACAACATGGATGTGTAACAACATGGATGTGTAACAACATGGATGTGTAACAACATGGATGTGTAACAGCATGGATGTGAAACAACATGGATGTGAAACAACATGGATGTGTAACAACATGGATGTGTAACAACATGGATGTGTAACAACATGGATGTGTAACAACATGGATGTGTAACAACATGGATGTGTAACAACATGGATGTGTAACAACATGGAAGTGTAACAACATGGATGACTAACAACATGGATGTGTAACAACATGGATGACTAACAACATGGATGACTAACAACATGGATGACTAACAACATGGATGACTAACAACATGGATGTGTAACAACATGGATGTGTAATAACATGGAAGTGTAACAACATGGATGTGTAACAACATGGATGTGTAACAACATGGATGTGTAACAACATGGAAGTGTAACAACATGGATGACTAACAACATGGATGACTAACAACATGGATGACTAACAACATGGATGTGTAACAACATGGATGTGTAACAACATGGATAACTAACAACATGGATGACTAACAACATGGATGACTAACAACATGGATGTGTAACAACATGGATGTGTAACAACATGGATGACTAACAACATGGATGTGTAACAAAATGGTTGTGTAACAACATGGATGACTAACAACATGGATCTGTAACAACATGGAAGTGTAACAACATGGATGTGTAACAAAATGGATGTGTAACAACATGGATGTGAAACAACATTGATGTGTTGTGTAACAACTCTTCAGAGATTGAATTCAACTTAGTTCTACAACATAAAATACTTTGTTCTTCCCTTAATAAGACTTGATTTAGTTGATGCAAACTTACAACAAGAACTGAGCTCTAAAGGGAGAAACAGCTCTGTGCGAGGCCCGTCTAGACTTGCCACACATTATTTCTACGTCCAGTGATTTTACGTGTTAGTTGTATCAGGTTTCTACGGCTATATATATTTTATCAATTTGATATAAAAATAATTCCTTCCTGGCGGGGAATAGAAGCGCGAATTCTCACCTTTTACAATTAAATTTATTTATATCGAATTAAATTAGTGAGTTACGGTTTTAGATAAAAAAAAAACAAATCGAACTTTTGCTCACTTCTGAGGCCTCTAAAGTGGTCTCTCCTGCTTATTATAATTTTTCCAAAAAGAATTATGCACTATTTTTATCCATTTATTTAATTATTTAAAATTTGGCGGTATTTTGACATATGTAAAAAAACTTAAGTATCGTACTAATTAATAATTATATTCGCTTCTAACTTTTAAACAACAAATTTATGGAATTTCATCCAGTTTTGGAACGAAGTTCCTTATGGCACGTTCTGGAGCCCGGTAGTGAATCCAAAAAAAACTACCAAAATCACCGTCACGAAATCTACCGATGACGATAACTTGAGTAAAAGATCACCGAGTTAGTTGACATTTGGTACACATGTTCATTTTACCAATGCCCAGGCTGAGTTCGTTGGAAAACGTTATCCGCACAAGCGTTCACGCGCAACGCTCGCGTAAACGTAAGCTTCAAAAAGACGGGAAATAAACAGTTCAAGAGTGTGCTAGTCAGCACACAGCGAGGGTCCGTAGGCCACACTATATAGTGTTTAACTGTAAAGTGTTTAAACAGTGTTTTTTTTTAAATGCTAAAAATCTTACTTTGAACCATTCTAAGGGTCTGATATTCTCAAAACACACTCTGATAAAGTATTTTTTTGCCACTGAACCGGACTACAACCATATAAATACATCGAAAAGACCATAATTATAAAGAAACGTATTTTGTCAATAAAAAATAAAATAATATTTTTTTTCGAAATTTCCAAAAAGTGGTATCTTTACTTTTTTTCAGATTTTTTTCACTTCACATAAGCGAGATAGAGGGGGGGGGGTGGACACGTTTCACACCCACTTCAAACTTGCCTACGCTCGCCCTATCAAAGTTATAACCAAATACCCCATAATAAGTTATACCCCTCACGGTGTCGAAAAAAAATAAAAACATTTTAACCATTAAGTTTTTTTACCCTAATTTAAATTTTTTTTTTTAAGTCGCTATATTTTTAAAATAAGTGGGTAGGTACAAGACACATACATGCCAAATTTCAAAGTGATCGGACGATAGGTATAGCCGTGAGAGCAGGCGAGAGGACGGACGGACAGACACACGCAGGAAAATATAAGGGTCCTTGGTTTTGCCTACGGACCCTAAAAATGTTATTATGGAAGCCTGTTCCTTGACTTGTTTATTTTTGTTATATGTCAAAATGTCACTTGGTTTTGTAAATATTGAAAATATAATCACGGTCTTGTTAAAAGTAAAATTGATCTGTGCTGACGCTTATTTCAATATATTAGGTATATTATTATGATACTGCGTATTTAATCCAAGAAAAATTCTAACTTCATCTATTTAATGAGACAAAAAACTTTTTTAAATATGTTTTTTTAGTAAAACGAACACCGACACTGATATGAAGTGATAAAGATCGCTACATTTATTTAAGTGGACCCAAAAGTTTAAAATACAGAAAACAACGTTTTTACCGATATCTTCCGTTCTAACGTATAACGATTTTAATAAAACTTCTTACACATTGTCTAAACTACAATTGATACAGGCATGTACAATTTCAACCGGATTCAAGCAGAAGCTTTAGAGTAGGGAAGATATATTTTATAATATTTTAAATTAATAGGCCGGGTAGGTAGAAAACAGTCCTATTTCCATCCAACATCCTTTAACAAACATACTCTTTAACTATAAACTCATCATGATCAACTTTTTTCTTATATTCAATATATATTTATAGTAAGACGCTTGCTTTAATGATACAAATAATTATTTTTTATTTTAATTTTTCCTTAATTCTTGCCAGGTACAAACAGTTGGTTACTTTCAATTTTGTCTCTTTTCTAACTCCGCCATGTATAAGTAGTTAGCAATGTATACGTACTTAGCAGTGTGATTTCATAATTTATATTTAATGAAAATTGCAAGGAACTTCGTTCCTACCGGTCTCGCGACACCACACGTAATTTTTTTTTTTTATATTTGATCCTAATTTTTTTCCGGTTGAAACGATATGCTGTATATATGTCAAAAACATATATTTATACATTCGGTATTATTAGCCATCGAAGTTTCAAAATTCAAAAACCGATAACTTCAAAATGACGGCCAATATCAAAATGAAATTTGGTGGATTTGTTTGTCATAAAGAGAGGTACATTCGTGCCAAATTTCAACTCGATCGGACGTTTCGTCAAGTTTGGCTGATTCAACAAACTTGGTTCAAAATAGCGGAGAATGTTAAGTTTCCGGGCAGCACAACTACGTGTAAGGACAGATTATTGTACCAAGTTCCAACTCTCTAGCTTACAAACTGTGGGAGTTATACGTAACACAGACAGACAGACAAACATCCAGCTAAAAACCTCTCAAATCGTCTTAAAAACACCCAAAACGGGTAATTCCGTTGAAATCTTGGTTTCGGATTTTTTTGGGTGAAAACAATACTTTTCCTATTTACCTTCGGAAAAGTAAAGATCAGCAACAGCAACATAAAACATCGATTGATGGTTTAGACAGCTCGGTGCAACACACAATGCCAGCGGGAAACCTACGGACAGAGCTTTGTGTTCTGTTTGAGAGCTACGAACACGCGGACAATATTCACTTTTCAGTTAAAGTAAACTTTGCTACTAATAGATAATAGATTAGCAATCACGACTCACTTAGTGTGTGAAGCTTACTACTTCCATTGTCAACCATTCTCCCGAATGCATTAACTATAAGTACTTGCTTCGGTAACGGTAACGGTTTAGCTTGTCCAAACGGACAGACACATCACCCTCGGCATGAGGGTTTCTAGGACGGACGGGCAGACACATCACCCTCGGCATGAGGGTTTATAGGACGGACGGACAGACCCACCACACTCGGCATGAGGGTTTATAGGACGGACGGACAGACCCACCACCCTCGGCATGAGGGTTTCTAGGACGGATTGACAGACCCACCACCCTCGGCATGAGGGTTTATAGGACGGACGGACAGACCCACCACCCTCGGCATGAGGGTTTCTAGGACGACCTCGAAACTCCAACACAAATAGAAAAACTTACAGTTACTCATATTAATAATACAATCAACAGCTGTACAAAGTTAAGGAACTAATAAGGAGTTGTAAGGGCTTAGTAAGTGAAAAGTCAGAGCACTTAGCGTTAATATCTAAGCGTCAAACAGCTTTAGAGCCTCGAGTAAATAAAGACGGCCTTAAACAGGATTTAGCCAAGGTGAGACCGACTTGCACCCCCATAACTAGCACTTTATTAACTTGATATACCTTGTCTGTACTTAGCCGGGCTTAACTCCTGTCTGCCTTACTTACTATCACACTCACCACATCAAAACAACGTCTCCAATATCCTCTACTGACTCAGCAAATCAAACCACTACACACTACACCGCACGCAACATTAAACTTGCCATGTTCCACGCTAACATCCCGTGCTTTACTATTAACTTTATAAACTTCAATAAATAAAAGACAATCGCAAATAAATTTGCACAAAAATAAAATTAATTTACAAACAATGTGGGCAATATGAATTTTTATTACTGAAAACCCCTTTGTAGTAGTAGGTGGGGCGATGATACTATCTGGCCGGATTTTTTAGTTTTTAAAAATTGCAAATTTTGTGTGCACACATGCGCAGTGAGGCAATTTTTTTTTCTTAACTTTCGAGATGGGTATCAATGAAAGCTCCTGAAGAGTAAATTACATATTATATATATATATATATATATATATATATATATATATATATATATATATATATATATATATATATATATATATATATGCCTGTATAAATGTTGTATTCCTTATAGGGTTTCCTTTCTTTTGATATTATTGACATTTTAAAATTTTTAAGTGCATCCTAAGGGGAGATAAAAAAAGTGTTAAATTTTAGGAATCGATTCAGAATGGTCTAAAACGGATTTCCATCGAGAAAAGTTTCAAAAATTCGCATTACAAACATTTTGAAGTCATTCCAATAGCTTACTTTTCTTTGAAAATTCGCTAAAATGTGACACCCAGGGGGTCCTTAATTTTTTTGTTTAATTTTTGGAGCCTTCCGCCTAAATTTGTTTTAATTTTTTAATTTTTGTATAGAACAGGATGGGGAAATATAAAACTGTTATTTCATAATACAATAACGGACAAGCTTAATAAACTGTGAAACCCAGGAAAGTTGAGATACAAGTACCTACTACCCTCTGGTTTTGTTTTAATATAAGAATGCACAAATTATTATCAATATGTTTTATTTCAAAAAATGATCGGCAAATACAACCTTTTTTTAATTTCTAATATATAAAGAGAAAGCATTGTGATAGCGCGTTAGTTCGATTTTGAAGGACATACACGTTTTGAGGTCCCCTCAGTCCAATAAAGGGGTTTTAAAAAAATGTCTTTCTGTCGTCTGTTCAGAGGCGTGGAGCCTAAACTACTGGGCCGATTTTGACGAAATTTGGCAACATGTTCAGAAAAATCATACCCCGAGGTGTAATTGCTAAATAAATTTTAGCTCTAAATTTGGGAGTTCTACTCCCCAAAACTACGATAAAACGAAAAAAAAAATTATTCCTTGATAATAGTTCCGACGAATTTGATTAAAAAATTCTAAAGTGTAGTCCATTTAAATACGAATCTAACGATAGGAGCTGTTTTTCCGGGAAAATCTTTTTCCTGACAAAATAACTTTCAACGCGGGCGGAGAGTGGCGGGGTTCGATTCCCCGCCGAGGAGAAATTATTTTTATGATAAATTTTGATATAATGTTTAATAATAATTAAATGAACCCAAGAGAACTCTTTTAAATGGAAAACACTGGACTAAGTAATTATGAACTCGATACGAGAAAGTTTGAGTTGCCTCGCAGCGAATTTTTAATTATACGGTAATTTACATTTTTTTATTTTAAATATTTTGACTTAATTTTATTTCCTTTAAAGCAGGTTGAAGAAATATTATTTTTACGACATCTTAGTGAAAAGCAACCAACGATAAAGAACGGTAAAGAATCTAGAAATCTACTTTCTTTACACACGTTCACCCGCAATAAACTCTTTCCAGAACCCCTTCAATTTCAATACTTTCACATCGGCCAGGAAATTGTCCAGAGAGGAGGGGGGCTTTGCTTCCGTGTGTAAATTTCTGAGAACACACTCGGGGAAACAGGGAGGGGGGGGGGGGGGGGGGTAACAGGGGTAAAAAAATGCAGAGGTGAAAAAAGGAACGAGAGTTGATTCGGAGAAAAATAAACCGAGTTCTAGAATCAGTTTGTATTCCAAGATCCTAAAGTGTCCTTTCTTACCGGAGACACGGCCGGAATTCGGTGAAGCGGTGTGTTTTTCCGAGGGAAAAGAGACTCTCCTGTGAGAGTGGGTTCGGAATTCGGAATGAGGCGAGGAAGAAGTGTGGGGACGGCCCCCGGGTCCGGAGACGGCATCTCATTACCGACAGACTGAAATGTTCAGGAGCCGATCTGCAGACACCACCTTGGTCTACATTTAAACACGGACATTAGTCTTGGCTGGAAGTTGACAACACGTTGGCTTGCAGAACAACTCGCACTGGTGGACATCTCAAGCACAAACCTGTCAGCTGTCATTGAAAACAAACCAACATCCACAACAGTTATACTGTTCTTAAAAATTGCAAAGCATCTTAGATATAAACTGTTGCACGTTACATACTACACAATTCTTAATTAAAAATCGGTCCGAGACAACTCCGACAAACTTTCTCATATACGAGTTCATAATTACTTAGCCAATGTTTTCCATTTATTAGTTTTCGTAAGTAAGTTTAATTATTATTGAAAAATATATCAAAATTTACCATAAAAATAACTTTTCCAGGGCGGGGAATCGAACCCAGGCTCTCTCCGTCCGTGTTTTAAGCTATTTTCTCAGGAACTAGATTTTTCCCGGGAAAACGGCTTATATCGATAGATTCGTATTTAAATGGACTACATCTTTTTAATCAAAATCGTCGGAACCGTTTTCGAGAAATAATTTTTTTCCCCTTTTTTTGGGGGGGTGGCGCCCCCAAATTTAGAGCTAAAATTAATTTCTCGATTTCGCCTCGGGGTATGATTTTTCTGAACATGTATGCCAAATTTCGTCAAAATCGGCCCAGTAGTTTAGGCTCCAGGCGTCTGCACAGACAGAAAATTTTTATAAACCACTTTTTTGGACTCAAAACGTGTAAATCCATCAAAATCTCAAAATCAAATTTTCGCGCCATCACAATACTTTCTCTTTATATGAGAAAGTAAAAACGGTAGAGAGCGGGCATGTCCCACCCCCAGGCATTTTGGCGGACAACGTGATTTTCATGATGTTGCATGAGGTCGAAATTACATAGCTAGTAAACCAAAAATCAATGTTGTCAATGATGTTTGTCACATAATAGTAAAAGGTGACCTCATTATTTTAGAGTAATATTTGACTACATAACTCACCCACTAAGTCACAAACTAACATCAACTTGATTATTGGTCTACTAACTAATTTCGTACTCAGGATCATGAAAATCACATTGTCCACCAAAAAGGGCGGGACATGGCCGCTCTCCACCGGTTTGTTTTAGGGTTTTGAGTTCGTCCTAGAAATGTCCCCCCCCCCCCCCCGCTACCCCATTAGGACAGAAGCTAAAAATAAGGAACAATACAAAAATATGGATCTCTGTGGTCCAATGATATTTCCGGGAGTTGATATAAAGAAGTCAAATTTTAAAAATTTTAGGGGGCCGTAACTCAGGAGCCCCAAAATGTTTGTCATTTGAAAATTCTAAGGTGGGTATCATTTTAAAGGTATTGAAATTAGGTTCTCAAAAATATATCGTTTTTCAAAATGGCGGCCATTTTACCCCTAAAATAACTAAATTAGTGCATACTACCGAAGATAGTAATGGATAATATATGCACTCCTTGTTTCTTAAAAGTGAATTTTTATACATATTTTTGATGAAGGATAATTTAGGTGTAAGAAAAGCGACATATTACATATTTTTGTTAAAAAAATAAAAATGAATAATAATAATGTACTTATGAAATCTTATGACCGAAGAAACCCTTTTAGTAACTTGCTGGCAAGTACTTGACGGGATTTTTTTCAAATGCTTATTGCCGAGCTATGTCCCAAAGACGAACTTAGCCGACCATATATTCTTAAAAAGCACTAATAGATTTACTTACACACAAAATTCTAGCTTGATGTTAGTCGCACACTTTTTGCTCGCTGTCTCCTCGACTATACAAATTACTTATAAAAAGAAAAATCGGTTCGAGACAAACTTTCTCATATAAGAGTTCATTATTACTTGGCCCAGTGTTTTCCATTTATTAGTTTTCGAGTTCGTAGGTACATTTAATTAATATTGAACATTTCATCAAAATGTATAAAAAATAACTTCTCTACGGCGGGGAATCGAACCCAGACTCTCTCCATCCACGTTTAAAGCTATTTTCTCAGGAACTAAAACGGCTTATATCGTTAGATTCGTATTTAAATGGATTACATTCCAGAATTTTTTAATAAAAATCGTCAGAACCGTTTTCGAGGGGTAGCGCCTTTGAACAGTTTTGAACAGTTTTCGAGGGGTAGCGCCTTTGAACAGTTTTTGAGGGGTAGCGCCCCCAAATTTGAAGCTAAAATCCATTTCTCGATTTCGCCTCGGGGTATGATTTTTTTGAACATGTATGCCAAATTTCATGAAATCGGCCCAGTAGTAGGCTCCAGGCGACTGTACAGACAGACGACGGAAAGACAAGAGACAAACATTATTTAAAACCCAATTTTTTGGGCTCAGGGGACCAGTGGCGGAACTATGGGCCCGCACTGCGGGTTGGCCCTTGGAGCCAGGGGGCCCTCTAATCCAAAACAAACATACAATTTTATTATGTACATAGTCAGCCCTTCACTTTCACGAATTCGTTCTGATGAAGTTGAATCATTTTGATGAAGTTGATATACAATTTATATGCTTACTTTAATATAAAATAGACTGCCAATTGGTGTGGCACATAGCTTCCTCGCATCCTATCCACGTACTTTTCTTGATTTTATGCTTTTACAAGCCATTATTGTCTAATTGGTTTGATTGTTTCCCCGTTTTTTTCTTTAATCTGTCAAAATTGTTTTGATTTTTTACACGAAATAAAGTATCAATTTAGCAAAAGTTAAAGAACGCAGACGGTTCAAAATAATCTGGGGCCATCTGCGGGTTACTTACAATAAACTTTTAAAAATTTTCATACAAATCAGATAAGTACTTTTGAAGCTATAGGTGTAAATTAATGTATGTTTGTGCGCATGTGGAAAAGGAACAAATGAGCGCAGAGGGTTGAAACTTATATGGGACCAACAATGGGATTCTCATGACCAACCACCTAAATTTCATTAAAATTGGACGCGTAACCAAAAATGTTCCCTGATGTCTGAAACGGATTTCTGTCTTGGAATTTTTGAAATCGGAGACCTAAAATTTTTTCGTTCTTCGGAACGATCACATAGCTTCCGTTACCTTCGGTAAGCTCGGAAGCAAAAATATTACTGTTTATTTGTTTAAGTAGGATTTGTCCCAAAAAAGTAGAATATGTTTTAAAACTAATGGTGAATGGTGTTAATGTATAAGGATAACTTTACCTTTAGCTTAGACACCATTGCCTTTAGTGACAACATCGCCACGTTTTTTGGGACTACTATAGTGAAAGAATATATTGTAGCCCCAAAATCTATGGGCTCTACAATTTGTGTATGTTATAGCCCAACTCAGTCGATTTGCTAGGTGGGCGGGGTTTTGGACAGTATTTGAGGTCTCCTGACAATTGAATTACCATACGAAATGCAAATTAAAGTGGACGCCACCCCATTCAAATTAAAAAGGATTCATAACAAAGAGAAAGGGACTTAAAGTCTGAGCACTCACTAGAGTAACTCAGAGGAACAGAGGTAAGGGTAAGGGAAAATTGGAGACTGGAGAATGGGGAATCCAGGGACAGGGAATAATAAAAGGTAGATATGATTAAGTAGGATACAAAAACAATTAAAATAAAGATTAGATGCATAAACTGTTCACTCTTTATTAGGCAAGTGGAATCTTCACTTGCCTTGGCCCAGGGTACATAACCAAGAAACAAATTATATTCTCCTGTGGTATAATAACAGATTAAAATTATAATAAACTACTAGTTTTAAGAGAGTGAATAATATAAAATAAAGATCTTCCTATAAATCTGACTGGTTTCCCTAAGGGCCCTTTCACAGGTAATCTCCTAAGAGCAGTCTTCTGCTCGCTAAAAAGAATTGATAATGATAATAGTAATAATTATGAATTGGTGTGGTACTACCAACCAAACTGGGCTATTGCAAATAATATAAATGGTTGTAATAAAATATAAGAATTTGGAAAAAAAATAAATGGTAGAATGTAGTGGGATGTAGTTTGAGGGAACAGGGAAGACCCTCGGAGGAGTGGGGGAAGGGGTCCAAGCCGTCCCACTCTGGAAGGTGAAGAGAACAGAAATTGGTCGATCTTACTTGAATTTTTGACTTGATAGGTGTTCCCAGACTTCGACGCTCGCGGCTCGATCCGGCTGAACTTGGTGAGGGTCGTCAGTGGACTTAAGGGGGCCCTCGAAGCTTTCACTGGCGTCTCAGACAGCAACCAGCGCAATCCACTCTCGTGTTCTGCTTCGTTGATCCTAGTTTAAGTTGCCAAAACTTAAGCACCAACTCACCCTATTCAAATCACTTTTTTTCTAACCACCAAAGTGCTCTGGCACCACGAGATCACAGAGACACCTAAGCTCTCAGGATCACCCAGTGTACCCAAAAAAAAAGAAAAAGAAGAACAAAACAAAAGAACTACCAAAGAAAGAATACTAACTAATCAGCGACTGCCCTAAAATAATAAATAAAAAGACATCCTAACAATTCACCAGAACATCGATCCGCCCCTAAATTTTCCTTAAACAAAATTTTTTTTAACGGGTGGATAATGAACTAAAAATAAATCGTTACAATATATATATATATGTCATATATATGTTCATTGATATATATATATATATATATATATATATATATATATATATATATATATATATATATATATATATATGTCATATATATGTTCATTGATATATATATATATATATATATATATATATATATATATATATATATATATATATATATATATATATATATATATATATATATCAATATATATCAATGAACATATATATGACAACTTTGAATGAAAGGGGTAGATAATTGAAGGAGAAGTTGGCATACAAGTGAGCCACATATTTACTGTTTTATCTACTTATATATAAGTGATTCTTTTACTCAAAGATAATTACTGGAACGTGAACTTTGTACTTGGAGTCGTTACAGAAATTATGGAATTGTTAGGATTTGCAGCTTCAAATATTGTGCTGAGATATGTCAATGTGAAGGAAATGTGTTACGACTGGGTAGACAGAGTGGTTGGTTTGCGTAACGTCTCGTCGAGTCAGAGAACACTGCGAGCATTACGTGGACAGAGTCAGACTCCACCCTGACGGCTCGCCATGGTAATGACTCGTCGAGGGATGCCGCACAGTGAAACGAGTCGTTTGAAGCCGCAGCGAGGCTCTTTGTTCCCAAACCCACCCGGAATCTCCTCGCTTCTTTCAATTACTTATCTCCCGGTAAAAACGCTTATTTCTCATCTCGAGCCCGCACTAACACAAGTCTCGGGTAATTGCAAAACGTCTTAGACTCGTTTTTTCATTCCCACGTGTAACTCGCAGTCATCTCACTCGTAATAATTATATTTCACTTCCGAATTTACTGCAAGTAGCAGAAGAATTACCGTCTTACAAAAAAAAGTTTCCTAATTCAAAAATTCTTAAACAGAAATGCGTTTCAGCTATCAAGGACATTTTCTGGAGAACTACTGGTGGGATTTTAATAAGATCGGGACAGTAGGCCGGAATTAGCCCACTCTTGGTCCCGTAATGGTTTCTACCTTTTACACTCGTTGCTTTTTCTTATCAAGTGCCAAATCTTTGAAAGTATCTATGAAGTCAAGTGTCCTCGTCAGATTTTAAGCAAGTTGGAATGGTCGACTGACTGTTCCGATTTAAACTTACAACTTAGACTTGATACTTCAACAACACACCTCATGATGATATCAACCGCATGCGCACATTTTCATATCCAATAATACAAATGTGATCACACTGAGATTCCAACCAGGTCCTAAAACAGAACTTCTCTTTTAATTCTCAAAATAGTTATTTACATCCCAAGGGTTGTACCCTGAGCGAAAAACTTGGTTCCTGAGGCGAAGGGCGAAGCCGAGGCCACCATAGTGTTATCTCAATTAATTGAATAAGATTTTTTTTTTTTTTAAATCAATCAGCAAATATTTTTATATTTATTTAAACAAAAAAAAAAAAATATATAGTGAAAAAACAATTCACTATCAATTATTGCGAACCAACATAACTTAACCGATTTGAATGAGATTTTATTGACGAAAGCAAGTCTAAAACATGCGCCACATATTTGCGCTCACCTCTGATATCCTGCTTCTAAGCGAAAACCTCTACATTGTTTTGTATTTTTATTTCTGTCCTCCGACTCTCTCTTTTCCTTACTGTCTATCTATATCTCTATCTTACTTTATTAGTATCTAACTTTCACTAATTATATTTATCTACGTATTACCTTTGTTTTATAGAGTGGACGCATTCTATAAAAACGTCTATCTAGTTTTCTCTTAGACAGGACGTCAGTCTAAAGGCCCCCATACACCATCAAACATTTTGCACCAACATGATGTTTGCGCAAACCCCATGTCGGGCAAATTTAGGCCATACACGTAACCATCATGTTAGCGCAAACCTCAAACAGCCCCATACACGGCCAAAATGTTTACGTAAACATGATTTGTCTGGAAATAATACCTATATACATTTTTTTTTTACTAAACAAATACTAAAACTATTAAAGACATCTTGCAAATATTTTAATAAATTAAGAAAAGAAGTAATTAGGATAAATCATGGAAAGCAGCAGCTGGTCTAATAAAGAATGACTTCAATAATAGGTAAATCTGCAGTTATCCAGCCACCTAGGAAAAGAGGTTAGAAAATTAATGTTCCCTAAATCGAATGTATTGTTTGGACAAAGGAATATCACCTCTCAAATGTAATTCAATTTTAAGTTGTTGGTAGTTTTATACTACGGAAAGTTTAAATTTTAATTTAAATCAAATTATAATTATTATTTACTACGGGAAACGGACAGTGAAAATTACACTCCCGGCGCGGGAGTGTATTTTTCACTATCTGTTTCCCGTAGTAAATAATAATTTTAATTTGATTTAAACTCTAAAATGTATTAATTATATAGATATAATCTTTCAAATGTATAACTCTTAAAAAATGAACTCTTTTGACAAAGGGATATAATCTCTTAAGTGCGAAATTGGGCCGCCAAGCGATTCTCGACTGTATGGAAAACTGCAGATTAGCCCAATAATAATACGCATGTTCACACGAGGCGGCAGTTAGTCAGTTTCTCCACTTTTCTTATTCCTAATTAAAGATCTACAAATCATTGATAAATGATTAAACAGGATTAACAAATATAAACCAATTGTTTTATAAATAAAAAGTTTATTTATTAAAGATTACTTATTAAACTATAATATATAATATTTTAAGATAAATATAATAATATAAACTATTATTGCCAACATAATAACAAAAACAATTTGGGCTATGGAAATTAACTGCCGAGGCGAAGGTAATTTATTCGATTGACAATATATCAATGAGGCACTAAGTTTCCTTTGCTGCCTTGTTGCATACAATATGTTTCCTACTGGAGGCAGAAATGTTTCCTACAAATAATATTTATTTCATAATTAATACTTACTTGCTTATCAAATACTATTATTGAACTATTTAATTAAAAAAACAAAAACAATATCAAATGTTACAATTATAAAAAATGAATTGACAGAAATACAGTAATAATTCAGTGAATATAATGTTAGTGAAATAAAAATAGTTCCGAATTTATTTACTTCACATAAATGACAACCATCTAGAGAGCTGATCTTAAACCTATAAAAGGAAAAATATTTGTACAATGGACCCCCAACTCCAAATCTAAAACATGCCATCGATATATTTGAAATAATATAATCGATAAATAATATAATCGATATTTCCTGTTTTGCTGTCATTCAATGTTTATCTATCACAAATTCGAGACCCTTCAAAATGAAGATTGCGTAAATATGGGATATGGCAAAACAAATAAAATAACTTGCGGATTTTTTCCGAACTAACTTTCCGTACAGCAAAATTTGCTGAAAACCAATTACATTCTGCTGAAAGATGGCTAAAAGTATTAAAATAATGCATTGTCATCGTGTTCTGAGCTATGCTAAAAGTTTCAAATGTCTAGCTATTCGGGAAGTTAGTTAGAAATCGATTGCTAGATTGGTACTGGACAAACAAACAAACAAGAAAGCAATCTAATAAAAACGTAGTAAAAACAAAACAAAATGATGATAATAGACGAGCTGCAGTGATGCCACAAATTTAATTTTATTATGATTATTTTAAGACCTACTATTTTCTGTAATATTTTTATTTCTTTTTTATCTTTTTACTCCATTCTATTTACTACGTTTCTATTAGCTTGCTTTCTTGTTTGTTTGTTTGTTTGTCCAGTACAAATCTTGCAATCGATTTTTAACTAACTTCCCGAGTAGCTAGACATTCGAAACTTTTAGAATAGCTCAGAACACGATGACAATGCATTATTTTAATACTTTTAGCCTTCTTTCAGCAGGATTTAATTAGTTTTCAGCAAATTTTGCTGTATGGAAAGTTAGTTCGGAAAAAATCCGCAAGTTATTTTATTTGTTTAGACATATCCCATAGTATGTATTTACAATCTTCATTTTGACGGGTTTCCAATTTGTGATTTTTTATTAAGAGGCAAACATTGAATGACAGCGAAAAGTAAACAAAGAAATAAATTAATTGACGTGTACACAGGTTTGTTTACACTTGTGTCCTAGGTATAGGTTTAATTTTTCTGCATCTGTACTTCTTTACTTGTACACATTTTTCGTTTTCTTCTCTTACTGTCCCTACACGGGGGCATATCGATGGCACGGTTTAGATTCGGTGTTGGCGAGATCCGTTGTACAAAGATTTTTCCTTAGGTTTAAGATCATCTCTCTAGATGGTTGTCATTATTATGTGAAGTAAATAAATTCGAAACTATGTAATTTTTTTTCACTAACATTATACATATATAACAATGACAATTATATTATCAACATTACATATGATTCAACAGAAAATTTAAAAACGTAGTATATAAAAAGTTCTTTTTATCTTGTAATTATTTATAAATATTATCTATCATAAGTATTTATAATTCGTAATATTTTTAAGGTAAATTGTTCAAATAATTCAGGTTAAAGGTTATATAAAACAAAAGGTTATTTGTTTACTTATTTGTAGCGGGGAATGTGGGCGTGGCTTAGCCTGGAAAAATCCTCAGCAAAATACCTTTGCCGCCTAGGCATCAGCAAAATCGTATTTTGCTGCGTAATGTAAAGTTTTCTTGAAACTTGAAACCTCAGAGAAATTAAAGTTTCATGCCTGAAAACAGTGCAATAATGCGTAATTTTGCTGCCGCTAGTAGGTACAAGTATTTATCTACTTGCGGCACCAAAATGAGGCATTATTGAACTAATTTCGGGCAGAGAAATGTGATTTTACTGCCTAGGCGGTAAAATGAGGAAAAATGTGGATGCCTAGGCAGCAAAATTTTTATTATTATAAAGTTGGCAATAACAGTTTATACTATTATCTCTATCTAATAACATTATAATATATTATAGTTCAATAAGTAATATTTAATAAATAAACGTTTTAATATTTAAATAATTTGTTTATATTTGTTAATTCTGTTAAATAAGTTGAATAAATAGTAGATCTTTAATTAAAAAAAGAAATAGCGGAGTCACTGGCCACACTGCAGCGTCATGTAAACATCGAACATCCATATTATTATTATTGTTGAAGTCATTCTAGATTAGACTAGCTACTTTTCTTGATGTATCCTAGTTACTTCTTTTCTTTTAAGCAGTAGAAGATATCTTTAATCCTCTTAGTAATTTGTAGTAAAAATATAAATAAATATTTTATATTGCGTGCATTATTCATTCAGAAGTTATGTGTGTTATAAACGTGTTTTGTATTTTGTTGTTATAGCTTCAGTTTGCTATCACTAACCAATTGTTATTGTTCCCAAGCTTCTTATTCGAATTCTTTATGAACATTATTTTTAGTTAATACATATGTTATTATCATATTAATATAGCATAGTAATTAACTATGTTATATTAATAAAGATGCTATTTTTTAGCTTCATTTTTCTGCCGCACCTAGATAAAATATTGTATGCAACAAGGCAGCAAAGGAAACATTTCTGCCTCGTTTCTTTATTGCCTGCCTCGGCTTCGCCTCGGCAGTTAATTATCATAACCTGTGCTCGCCTTCGCTCGGAGGCTAATCTAATCACTCGCCAGTAAAATTCCATTGTGCTGCCTATGATAAAGAAAATGAATTATTTTCAATACTAAAAAATAAATTTCTATAAGTGAAAGCTACCAACATTAATCAAACTATACATCCCAAATATATATATATATATATATATATATATATATATATATATATATATATATATATATATATATATATATATATATATATATATATATATATATATATATGGTAACGTGTGATAACTCTAGTATTGTATGAATGACAATTGAGTTGTGAGTTTGACTGTGATATTGGTAAATGGATTACTTTTCATGTGGTGGTATTGTTCTGTAAGCCAGAGAATAGAAATCACTGTATTAATGTATAAAACCATTAAATTCAATAAGTAAACTTCAGCAAACCAAAACATTTCACTAGCTACCAATAAAACTCTCACTTCACACACACACGTACTTTTTCATTTCATACATTCTGAAAAACGAAACCGGCCTTGACTTTTTCATGTATGTATGTATGTTTATCTGTCGCCACCAGTCCGACTTCATAGGCGCAAAACTGGCTACACAAAATAGTTATTTATGCACCTAGGGAGTAAAGTAAGCCATTATTCCCTGAACGAAAAAGTTGGTTCTTGAGGCGAAGCCGAAGGAACCATGGTCCCTAAATACCGAGGCGAAGCCGAGGGAATTAGACTCTTTATCTTATATTTTATCTCCAGTAGGAAGAAAATACACATTTTCGTCCATTACACAGTTTTATTTATTATTTTAATAAATAACAATAATTGAAGCGAGCGTAAGCGAGCTTCTTACATTCAACGAAATATGCATCTTGTCTGTCTGTCTGTCTGTCTGTCTGTCTGTCTGTCAGTAACGTTCACGCGTGTGACGATAACTTGAGTAAAAGTTGACCGATTTAGTTGAAATTTGGTATACATGATCCTCTTACTAATACTCAGGCTAACTTCGTTGGAAGCGGGATCCGTCCAAGAGTTCGCGCGCAACGCTCGCGTAAACGAGAGGTTCAAAAATTAAATTGGAATTTCAGGACGGGAAAAGATTCTATCATCATCTATTCGATGAGACGAACATTTTTTTCAAATAACATTTTTTAGTAATACCAACAGCGACACCGCTATGAATTAATAAAGATCGCTAAAACTATTAAAGCGGGCCTAAACGTTTAAAATAGAGAAAACAACCTAACCTCTTTACCGATATCTTACGTTCTAACGAAACGATTTTAATAAAACTTCATAGACACCATCTGATGCACAATTGAAACAGGCATGCAACATTTCAATTTGATACATGCAGTAGTATTTGAGTAATGAAGTGATACATTTATCACTTACCGCGAAGCAGCCGCACGGCTTTTTGCCGTCGCCGAGTAATGTGAAAGTGCCCGTCTCCTTCTATACTCCACTAAAAATATACGTGTGGTGTCGCGGGACACCCGGTAGGAACCAAGTTCCTTACATTTTTCATTAAATATAAAATCACACTGCTAAGTACGTATACGTTGCTAACTACTCGTTCCAATAAATATTTTTGACTCAATTAGAAAATTATTACATACAACTTATTACAAAAATCCCTTGATCCGCTTATGAGCAATATTATTTTATTAAATCAATTTATACTTATATATTTACAGTTTTACTGATTAATAATTTAACACAGTCGACACTGTCAATTTCTGACGATTCTCTTGGTGCACTTTCCATTTTAAATAATATACGAATACTTTTCTCAATGATAGAAACAACAATTGAAAAAAAGCATTGTTTTGTGGATAAATAGCGAGTTTGACAGGAAGAAGGAGTAAGAGAGAGAGAGTATAGTGAGAGAGAGATGGAAAGATAGAAGAGTTGGGATTGCGCACGAAAGGATACCAAACCAAGTATAGTAGAGGGGGAATCACTCTACATTCTTAATATTCCACCTACACTAACTACAAACCCTACACCTCGGACATCGGCTTTTAAAAATTGTAAAATATATCACGTCACTCTAAAAAAACTGCTGCTTGTATCAGGTTTAAATTTTACATGCCTGTTTCAATTGTACTTTAGACGATGTGTATGAAGTTTTATTAAAATCGTTACGTTAGAACGTAAGATATCGGTAAAAACGTTGTTTTCTTTATTTAAAACGTTTAGGTCCGCTTTAATAAATTTAGCGATCTTTATCACTTCATAGCAGAGTTGGTATTCTTTTTACAAAAAAAAGTTGTTTGTCTCATAGATTAAGTTAGAATTTTTCCCCGTCCTAAAATTCCAATTTTAAATTTGAAGCTTACGTTTACGCGACCGTTGCGCGTGAACGCTTGGGCGGATAACGTTGTCCAACGAACCTGTTCTGGGCATTGATAAAATGAACATGTGTACCAAATTTCAATTAAGTCGGTCAACTTTTACACAAGCTATCGTCATCCGTAGATTTCGTGACGCTTTTAGCGTGACGGTGATTTCGGTCGTTTTTTTCGGATTCACTTCCGGGCTCCAGAACGTGCCATAAGGAACTTCGTTCCAAAAATTTCGCCGTACGGTTTTTTGCCGTACGGCCAAAACCGTATAGTGTGAAACAGCCCTAATAGTATAAATATGATAATATTGTAGTCTTAGAAGGCTTTGGAAAAAAAACTATTTTAATTAATTTTACTGAAACACTTAAACGTATCCCACAACTAGTTAAAGACTTACAATGCATGGGGGGTAACGAGGTTTTGAAACCTTGTCGTATACGAGGTTTTTTGTACACTTTAGTTAAATGATGAATACGAAGTATTACAATAATTTCTATAAAAAATAATTGCTTAAGGCTTACTAGCTTTTGCACATAGGTAGATATTAATAATATCTATCAAAAAATGCAATAAAAAAATCTCTATTTTTGAGGGTTACGAGGTATTGCAGGTTCACAGTCGAAATATGAATTTGACTACTGTGCTTTTTGCCGCTAATATTGCGTTTTTAGTGCCCTCCCTACCCTATAACGGCTTGGCTTTAATTTTTAAATGATTTTGCAAATGCCTTATGATAGGTTGATGAAAATTGCCAGAAAAAATTAATTTAATGTTTTGTTATTACCGATAAAAAACATTGTGACCCCCTCGAGGAACCGAACCAGGGACATCTACACTACTCTCCTTACTCTATATTATTTTTTTCTTTTGGGAGATCCATTTAAATTTGTTTTCTTTTACTTTCATAGAGGGCGGGATATATCATAATGCATATAATAGCGTACCTACATGCCCAATAAAATAATCTACGAAACCCTAAAAAGTACTTGCCTGTGATTTGTTGTTTAGGTTTTACCGGCACTGATGATGGCGGAACACTAGTTACGCTGATGATGGCGGGGAGGCGGAACACTAGTTACGCTGATGATGGCGGGGAAGCGGAACACTAGTTACGCTGATGATGGCGGGGAAGTGGAACACTAGTTACGCTGATGATGGCGGGGAAGCGGAACACTAGTTACGCTGATGATGGCGGAACACTACGTGGAGTTATTCATCTCGAGGAGACACTCGCCGTGTTTCATTATACTGATATCATCTCTACTTGGGCTCTTCATCTTATGAATGCATTGTTTTATACAAATTACACTTTAGAACGGCTCACAGTTAATTAATAAACTTTTAGATCTATAACAAACCAACACAATCAAGTTAAAAAAATCCAAGTTTTGCAAATATCGATAGAAAAAACCCCACTAATAATATACTATTTAACAACCGAAATATCTTTCTTTATCTACATTAAAATGCGACTTTTAAAATTTCATTTTACTTTTGAAACAAGTTTCTTTGAGTTTCAAGAGAAGAGCCCCCCCCCCCCCCCCCCCCAGGTCATTTTCACCTTGGTAGTCAAACCGTTGAAGAAGAAAGAGGCGAATAACCTGTTCTGATGCAATATAGACTCGTTATTACGGCTCACTATTTCAAGCGAGATCTCACAAAAATAACCCCACTGCCAAAAACTCAATTTCAACTCCCCCCCCCCCCCTTTCTAAATCTCTGTGATAATGAAATGGCTGTGAATAAAGCCCTCTCCAGGGAGGTGAGCAAAGTAAAATATGACAAAAGATGCCGGGGTCTCACTGGACCGCCCCCCCTCCCCTAAGCAACCCCTCGCTAGATTTCACTTCTTCATAAAATTAAAATATCCTTCTCGAAAATCTCTCTCAATTTTCTGCGCCTTAAAATCCTGACACCCCCCCGAAACCCTTCTCCCTTCTATTCCATCCCATTAAAATTTCTCAGAAATTCTATTAACCTTTCTCTCCTTGCTTCAAATGTAACATTATTATTTATTTGATTCTTTTTAAATAACACTTTTAGAAACGAAGAGTAAACATCGAGTGAAGAACAGGTAATTTAAATGTTATAAACTAGCCCTCACCCCGCATGGGGCTCAAGCTAGATATCAGTGGCTATCTTTACGATTATTCTTAAGGCCTAGGAATTAAATGAAACGCCTAAATAGTTTCGTTTTCAAAGCCTTAAGTACTATATTTTAGTGTACGAAGTTAGCAATTAAAATACACAAAGTAATTCGGTAATATTCTATTTTTTCATTAAAAAGTGATTATATCCATATCTGACAACAATAACAAACTTGTCAAAATAGGAAAACAAAACAAACAGTCTTGACAAAAAATAATTTAAATAAATAAATAATAATTTCACTACACACTCCCCCCCTAGTGACAGCGATAAACTTCTTCCAGGTACCGGGACGGAAACTGGACTCGTCGACCGGATCGAGTTCTTCTCTCAGTCTCTGAGGCTGTGGATGTTGTTTGAGGAGATTTCTCTGCAATTTTAGCTGGCGTATTTACCAGCTTTGTCTTAAGATCAGCTTGGGTAAGCAGGCTGGTATCATCTTTAACCATAAACGCTGGTTTAAGACGATCAGCAGACACACGTTTTACTCTTCCTCCAATATCAAGATCAAAAAATTTGTCAAATCGTTTTACAACTTTATACGGTCCACAGTATGTTGGTTGAAGAGCAGGAGGACATGTCTGATGTATAAACACGTGAGAAGCTGTTGAGAGCTCTTTTGGGATAAATATTTTAGTTGAACCATGTGTGCCAGTAGGCGTAGGTTTTAAGGAAGGGGGTATCTATCTGGGATTGTGACATTGTTAAGAGCTCTATAATCACCACAGGGCCGCCAGTCTCCGGTTTTCTTCATGACTAGGTGTAGTGGGCTGGCCCAGCTGCTTTTTGATGGTCTACATAATCCTTGCAGTACCATGAAATCGAATTCCTTTTTGGCTGCTTTAAGCTTGTCAGGATGAAGCCTCCGAGACTTTGCAAATACGGGGGGACCTTTAGTTTCAATAAAATGTTCTATGTTGTGCTCCTTAATGCGTGTGTTTATTATATTAGGACGAGTTAAATCAGGAAAATCCTTTAAAATACCTTCGTACTTATCAAGCTGATTGACTGTTCGGATTGGGCTTGGTAAGCCCTGCTTTGTACTTCCTTCGACCATTAGAGAAGTATTTCCGTCTAGAAGCCTTTTATTTTTGGAATCTACCAAAAGGTTAAAGTTAGACAGGAAATCTACACCTATAATAGGCGTTTTAACGTCAGCAATAATGAATGGCCAGTTAAAGTCACGGCGTAACCCTAAGTTTAGGTTTATTAATTTTTGACCATAAGTTTTTATTTTAGTGCCATTTGCCGCAAAAAGTTCTAATTTATTTAGATTTTTCCTATCTTGGTGACGGGAAGGCATGACGGAAACCTCTGCTCCTGTATCTACAAGAAATAGCGCAGCTGAGTGTCTGTCACTTATGTAGAGGCGACACAGCTCTACCCCATGTCTCCCTGTCGCCGCTGAGAGAAGGGGAGTTAGTTTTCCGTACCCTGACTCTTAGAAACTTTAAGAGACATTTTACAGGGTCGCATACACTTATAGGCCTGACTCCCAAATTTCGCGTGATAATAACACACCCCCGAGGTGGACACGGTAGCACGATTTTGCGAACTAGATCCCGCGCGGGACGGAGATCGAGAGTGGTTAGAACTATAGTGACTCAAATTTGATACTTGGCGAGTGAGCTCTTGAACTTACTCCTTTAGGGCCTCTAGTTCACTATTGAAATGAGGGCGGGCAACAGCTGACACTTCATTATATGTCGGAGAGGGCCTAAGCTCCCAAATTTGATCAGCCGTAGTAGCAAGCTTAGTTAGTTCCCCACCCGTAACGGTTAAAATAGGTCTCATGTCTACCGGTAATCGCTGAAGCCAAAGTGTTTTCAAGAGACTGTCGTCAAGTTTATTCTCCGCTAAATTACGCATTTCTACCAATAGTTGCGAGGGTTTACGGTCGCCGAGTTCAAGTTCATTGAAGAGTCTTTGGGCGCGTTTTGTTTCGCTATCCGCGAAGGTAGAGATTAATCGATTTTTTATAGTGTCATACTTATTGTCTTTGGGAGGATTTATTAAAATGTCAGATATTTGAGATAGGATCCCGGCATCTATATTACTAATAACTGTGTCATATTTAGTCTGATCATTAGTAATTTTACTGTTGCGGAATTGAGCCTCAATTTGAATGAACCAGATTCTTGGAAAAATTCTTCAAAAAGGTGGAACTTTAATGCTTACCCTCGCGACGATATTCTCCTCTTCTTCACAAGGCAATGTATTTTCTTCTTCGTTAGACATCTTCAAATCACGTCGGTAGTCACCACTTTCGATCTCCGTCCAAAAAATAATTTAAATAAATAAATAATAATTTCACTACAATATTATGAATCATTCATTCAATTCGTAAGAATAAAATAGCCTTATTACATGAAAAAATGCATCTATGTATTTTATTATTAGGGATGGTAAATAACTTTTTCTTTTATCAAGATTGAATTTAATGTCATAATAATTTTAGTTGTGCGTCTAAAACTATATTGTTAAACTTGGCCTCAATATCTTTCATCTTTCACATAATAAAAGTAAAAAAACCTCAAACATAAAAGTAGTCAACTTACTCCAACAGAAAATGAAATGCCAAACAACTCACCTGCAACAGATAAAGCACAAAACTTTATTAATAATTGATAAATACTGCGACGCCAGTTTGTTTAACAATCTGTTATTGTCTTATTTATTTATTTAATACACCCCCCCCCCCCCTCTTTTTTAGGGGTTCGTAACAAAAAAACCTTATAGTTTGTTGTGTCTGTCTGTATGTCTGTCACTCTGTACACTTCCAATAACTTTTGAATCAAAAGAGATAAACACATAAAACTTTGCAGTGTTAAAAATCGTTTTGACGCGCACACAGGTAAATATTTGTCAAATTGATCTAGTAGGTGGATCTTAAGGTGGGAAATTATGAAACAATTCATTTAGGTTGCCGTTTATAGTCCCTTAGGAGCTCCGACATCATTTATATCAAATTTAGAATGAACACGGTCTATTGGCGAAATAGAGAACTACGTACAATAAATACAAGTGAGAAGCAGTCCACCTCTACCTCTTACTACATTCTAACTTCCTGGCTCGATATCTATAAGAGAGTCGCGTGTTTCACTTCATTTAATTGAAACATCCGTCGTCAAAATAATGTACTACAAATAAAAACCTATCGACCTTCTGATAAAATCCTAACTTGCTGAACAATATTTAAAAGCGTCACTTTTTCATGTCGTTGTTTGCGTGACGGAAACTTCTTCTGTTACCCAGAGCTTCTGCCACTCAGAGCTTCTGCCACCCAGAGCTTCTGTTACCCAGAGCTTCTGTCCCCAGAGCTTCTCTCCCCAAAGCTTCTGCCACTCAGAGCTTCTGTCCCCAGAGCTTCTGTCACCCAGAGCTTCTGTTACCCAGAGCTTCTGCCACCCAGAGCTTCTGTCCCCAGAGCTTCTGCCACTCAGAGCTTCTGTCCCCAGAGCTTCTGTCACCCAGAGCTTCTGTTACCCAGAGCTTCTGCCACCCAGAGCTTCTGTCCCCAGAGCTTCTGCCACTCAGAGCTTCTGTCACCCAGAGCTTCTGTTACCCAGGGCTGAAATGTTAAAACACTATAATTTGAACTGAGTCTTACTAAGAGAGTGCCCGAGGGTAACAACAAGGGGAAAATTCGGTGAGGAGGCATTTGCAACTAAAGACTGCAAGGACGCAGACCCAAGGATAAGCATTCAGGTTATTGTGCATTGTCAAGTTTCGGATTGTTAGGATTAAGATTAGGCGTTGGATTATTGATCAAAGGGATTGGATTTGATAGGAGTTAGACGACTTGGTAGTTGTCCACAGTTCATTTCCGGAAAGCTAAATAAGTTTAATTGAAGTGAGTGTCAGCGAGCTCAGACACATTTACATGTTCGACAGTAACTTAAATAAAAGTTGACCGATTCAGTTGAAATTTTATATACATGTTCCATATACTAATGCTCAGGATAAGTTCGTCGGACAGCGTTATCCGTCAAAGAGATCGTGCGCAACGCTCGCGTAAACGTGGACATGGAAAACACCCTGCATTCTTACTATACCACTAAATGTACACTTGGGGCATTAAATTTCTTTTCAACTATTACAACTGCTGCTACTGCCTGTTTTAATAGTAGTTTAGACGGTGTATATGAAATTATATTAAATCATTATGTTAGAACGTGAAGGCGCGGCCACACTATGCCGAATAAGGACAATCGGCCTGTACCGGTCGGCACGTTCGGCATAGTACGTCCGGGTCGGCATGACGTCCCCATAACTTTAGTAGTGTGGACGCCCCGATCGGTGCCAAACCATCTCACGAGTTCCCACACGGTAGTATAAAAAAGTCTGCGAACCTCACTGTATGAAAACTATGTATCGACTGACGCCGATCGGCACGTCTACAAACTTCGGTTCGGTTCGGCTTTCTTTGATCAGGACCGAGCAAATTCGGGTTAATCAGGACCGAGCAAATTCGGTCGAAGCCGACCCTTACGTCCACACTGATTCGGCTTGGCCGAACGGAATTGTGTGTACGCGCCTTAAAACATTGGTAAAAACCTTGATTTCTCTATTTTTCTAGCGTGGATACTGGATACTGTGGAAGGACGATGCCACTGCAACGCATACCTCAACTTCTAGCATATGAGAAGCGAGAGTTTCTAGCGTGAATACTGGATACTATGGAGGAACGAGACCACAGCAACGCATTTCAACTTCCAACATATGAGAAGCGAGAGTTTCAAGCGTGTATACTGGAAACTATGGAGGAACGAGACCACAGCAACGCATACCTCAACTTCTAACATATGAGAAGCGAGAGTTTCTAGCGTGAATACTGGAAACTGTGGAGGAACGAGACCACAGCAACGCATACCTCAACTTCTAACATATGAGAAGCGAGAGTTTCTAGCGTGGATACTGGAAACTGTGGAGGAACGAGACCTCAGCAACGCATACCTCATACCTCAACTTCTAACATATGAGAAGCGAGAGTTTCTAGCGTGAATACTGGAAACTGTGGAGGAACGAGACCACAGCAACGCATATCTTAACTTCTAACATATGAGAAGCGAGAGTTTCTAGCGTGGATATTGGAAACTGTGGAGGAACGAGACCTCAGCAACGCAGACCTCAACTTCTAACATATGAGAAGCGAGAGTTTCTAGCGTGGATACTGGAAACTGTGGAGGAACGAGACCTCAGCAACGCATACCTCAACTTCTAACATATGAGAAGCGAGAGTTTCTAGCGTGAATACTGGAAACTGTGGAGGAACGAGACCACAGCAACGCATACCTCAACTTCTAACATATGAGAAGCGAGAGTTTCTAGCGTGAATGCTGGAAACTGTGGAGGAACGAGACCACAGCAACGCATATCTTAACTTCTAACATATGAGAAGCGAGAGTTTCTAGCGTGGATGCTGGAAACTGTGGAGGAACGAGACCTCAGCAACGCATACCTCAACTTCTAACATATGAGAAGCGAGAGTTTCTAGCGTGGATACTGGAAACTGTGGAGGAACGAGACCACAGCAACGCATACCTCAACTTCTAGCATATGAGAAGCGAGAGTTTCTAGCGTGAATACTGGATACTATGGAGGAACGAGACCACAGCAACGCATACCTCAACTTCTAGCATATGAGAAGCGAGAGTTTCTAGCGTGGATACTGGAAACTGTGGAGGAACGAGACCTCAGCAACGCATATCTTAACTTCTAACATATGAGAAGCGAGAGTTTCTAGCGTGGATATTGGAAACTGTGGAGGAACGAGACCTCATCAACGCAGACCTCAACTTCTAACATATGAGAAGCGAGAGTTTCTAGCGTGGATACTGGAAACTGTGGAGGAACGAGACCTCAGCAACGCATACCTCAACTTCTAACATATGAGAAGCGAGAGTTTCTAGCGTGGATACTGGAAACTGTGGAGGAACGAGACCACAGCAACGCATACCTCAACTTCTAACATATGAGAAGCGAGAGTTTCTAGCGTGGATACTGGAAACTGTGGAGGAACGAGACCACAGCAACGCATACCTCAACTTCTAGCATATGAGAAGCGAGAGTTTCTAGCGTGGATATTGGAAACTGTGGAGGAACGAGACCTCATCAACGCAGACCTCAACTTCTAACATATGAGAAGCGAGAGTTTCTAGCGTGGATACTGGAAACTGTGGAGGAACGAGACCTCAGCAACGTATACCTCAACTTCTAACATATGAGAAGCGAGAGTTTCTAGCGTGGATACTGGAAACTGTGGAGGAACGAGACCACAGCAACGCATACCTCAACTTCTAGCATATGAGAAGCGAGAGTTTCTAGCGTGAATACTGGATACTATGGAGGAACGAGACCTCAGCAACGCATACCTCAACTTCTAGCATATGAGAAGCGAGAGTTTCTAGCGTGAATACTGGTTACTATGGAGGAACGAGACCACAGCAACGCATACCTCAACTTCTAGCATATGAGAAGCGAGAGTTTCTAGCGTGGATACTGGATACTATGGAGGAACGAGACCACTGCAACGCATACCTCAACTTCTAACATATGAGAAGCGAGAGTTTCTAGCGTGGATACTTCTAGAGTGTCTTTATTTATTTTACTAAAGATGAGATAGAGGTGGGGGGGGGGGGCACCAAATATTTTTGACGTTATAAATAAAAATATTGGTCTGTTTGTTAGAGACAAACTTCATATCATTTCATATAAACAGCATTTATTACGACAAATAAAACAATTCGTAGGTAGTATCTAGCACAGGTTGTACTAGATGCAGGTAGTATCTAGCACAGGTTGTACTAGATACAGGTAGTATCTAGCACAGGTTGTACTAGATACAGGTAGTATCTAGCTTCAACATAGATTTTTTATCTATAAATCACAAGATACACCATATGCACCATCAACAACAAAATAAAACCCAACCATTACCAATTTGAATACGTTTTACCAGGGATGGAATTTTACAATTTAAGTCCAACAAACTGTTAGACTTTTTGATGTAAGATTTGTTAACTACGACGCCGACAGAAGGCTGCGGCGCTCGGTATGAACAGTTGTTTGCCCCCCCCCCCCTTGTTACAGAGATTTCCTCGGATGTAAAAGCTTGGTCAGAGAGTCTGTAGACTTGAGGCAGCCGAAGCCTGTTAGTCAGATTTACTCGAAGCAACCTAACAATTAAATTATAGAATGACACGCGTCGCTAAATCTCTCTCTATTTTATTTTTATCTTCTCAAAGCGGACCGAGAACTCAGACGGCAGTAAAATAACGCTCAATTATCTACTCACCTCATTTTATTTACTTCTTAATTCAAGTGGCTTTTTTTATTTTTTAAATAAATAAAAATAAAAATCTCTGTTTGACTTGTAATTAAAGCGGCGAAGCGAGTTAACCGATTTTAGTTTCAAATACAAGACGCCTCACTGTTAGAAATACTCATCGCGTTTTAAAATATTTGATGCCACAAAAGTAGTTAAAATATTATATTTAAAAAAAGTTTTTATTACAGAGTGCACTAAAAAGTCCAGTCATGCACCATGACTTAATGGGCGAATTTTCAAAGAAAGTTTTTTTTTTCGAATTTCTATAAAATATTAAAGTCATTTTTAGCATTGATCCTGGATTTGTCGCACGTTTACATTTTGTCGGATGTTTTAGAGCAATACTAACTATCTTTGGGAGAAATATGAAAAATATAAAAGATTTTCTTCCTTAAAAAGATCAAAATCAAAATGATTCAGGTTTTTTTCGAATTTCTAAAAATGTATTTAAAGTTATTTTTAGCTATGATCCTGGCTTTATCCCACGTCCGGCCGGTCTTTGCCCACTAGAACGTATCAAACTATAACTTTTATAATATTATTTATTTGTTTCATTTACATTTTAAATAACGCTCATTGGCTGCTTGCTCACCAATAAAAAGAAGTTGAGGAGGATACACGAAATCAATAAGGTAATTTAAATCTGTTAGATATGCAATTCCATTGAAACGTATTAAACATTTTCTAAACTATGGTCACCCTACCCACTGCACACCCCGGGTTGGCAACGTTGCGTATCATGCACGGAGCGTACCGTCACATACAAAATATTCTCTCCGACCATCGACCATTGTGGGTTGAACGGGCATGGTACGCTACGGTGTTAGCCGGTGTCGGAACGATCTAATGGGTGCAGTCCCTAACAAATCTATACGAAGAGTATTTTTTTGCATGTGTCGGTACGGTTACGGTCCTAGATGATACGTTCTAGTGGGCAAAGACCTTAAATGGTCAAAAATTTGAACCCTATATACTCCAAAAATTCTGGCTAACGAACTCATCCTTTCTTTTAATATGATGATTATGATTTTATATATATATTTTATTTAAACAATTACAAGAATATTACATTTTCATTTAAGTTACACAATATTTTCAATAATTACAATATGTTTTTCTTTTTTATTTCTAACTTAAAAATATATATATATATTTTTTTTTAATAGCCACAAAAGCTTTAGCTTGAGCGCGGCTATTGAGTCATCATTACTTTTATAAGTTCTTAATTTACATGAAAATATTTTCTTATTACATACAAATAGTTTTTGTTATAAATGCTTTATAATTTGATGAACATTTCAAGTAATAAATTTAATAAAACATACATATTTAACATATTATTGACATTTTGAAATTTTTTAGTGCCTAAGGGGAGATATCGTCTGGAGTGACACATATATACATACATATATACATATATACATACATATATACATACATACATTTTAGGAATCGATTCAGAATATTCTAAAACAGATTTCCATGGAGAAAATTTTCAAAAATTCGCATTACAAAACTGAAGCCATTGCAATAGCTTAATTTTCTTCGAAAATTCGCTAAAAGGAGGAAATAATTGTTTAAGCAGCCGCAGTACGACGAGTGATCACAGTGTGGTGACACTGTGTCGGTCGTCGGTCGCTATCAACAAATTATAAAAACTCTTATACATTTTTAAAAGAAATTAAATTTTGGAACTAAGTTCCTGATAGCACATTACGGCGTCTGGAGCCGGGAGTGAAGCCGAAAAACACCACCGTCACAAAACCAACTGATGACGATAACTTGAGTAAATAATGACCCATTTAGTTGAAATTTGGTACTCATGTTCATTTTACCGCAATGCCCAGGACGAGATGGTTGGACAACTTCATCCGCCCAAGCGTTCGCGCACAACGCTCGCGTAAACGTCAGCTTCAAATGTAAAATAGGACTTTTAGGACTGGTAAGAATGCTAACTTCATCTATTCAATGAGACAAACAACTTTTTTAAATAGGTACATTTTCTTTTTATTAAAACCAGCAGCGACACCGCTACGAAGTGTGAGAGATCGCTAAATCTATTAAGCTGACCTAAACGTTTAAAATAGAGAAAACGTTTTTACCGATATCTTACGTTATAACGATTTAATAAAACACACGTCTACGTCTACATCGTCTAAACTACAATTGAATCTGGGAACCTAATTTTTACTTTTCCTCAACTGTGGTAGGAAAAGTATTGTTTTTACCCAAAATTGTTTTTTCGAGATTTCGACTGAATTATCCGATTCGGGTGTTTTTAAGAGCTCCTGAGTGGTTTTCAGCATGACGTCTGTGTGTGTTATCATCGTAGCCCCCAGGGTATAACCTAGAGAGTTGAAACTTGGCAGAAAAATCAGTCCTTACTTCTGGTTGTGCCGCCCAGAAAATCAACATTTTCCGCTATCTTGAACCCAGTTTGCTGAGTCAGCAAAATTTTTAAAAATTCGTAAAAAATCAAAAAGTGGACCGATCAAGTTGAAATTTGGCACGAATGTACCTCTCTGTATGTCAAACAAAACCACCAAATTTAATTTTGGTATTGGCCACCATTTTGAAGTTATCGATTTTTGAATTGCGAAACATTGACGCTTAATAATACCGAAAGTATAAATACGTTTTTGACATAGAGCTTATCGTTGGAACCAGTAAAAAATAAGGAACAAATATAAAAAATCAGATGAAATTCCATTAATTAGTTTAAAAGATAAAAGTAAACATAATAATTAATTAGTGCGATACTTTCGTTAAACTTAAAAGTTTGTTTACATCAGTCAAAATACCGCCAAATTCAAATAATTAAATTAATGAAATAAAATAAATAAAAATAATATTGTTTTGTTGTTTTTTTTTTTAAAAAATGTATAATAAATAAATCAGTTAGTTCAAAACGGTCACCCGTCTAAGTACTGACCACGCCCAACGGTTGTTCCTCCTGCTGCGAATCAGCAGGAGAGGCCACTTTAGTGGCCTCTGAAGTGAGGAAAAGTTCCGAGGTACCCCGAACCCGATTTTTTTCTTTTGTAACTTTAGTAAGAAAATGTCATGTAAATATGGAAATGTATTGATTTCTCGGCTGACACAAACGATTTGTAAAAGCTAATGAATGAGAATTGTATTGTCAGGGAAAATACAGGATCTGTGCACGTTTTGGTTCTCGTTGGCAATTAAGACAAATCTAAGTTACAAGATTTGTCCGGACAGAAGTGTGTAACTTTCCACACTGGTTATATTACAGCGGCTTTACAAGGTGCCGCAATTCATTGCAGACCAAGCTCCGTACGGAAATGCGTTTAACTACCACTGTGAAAAGCCTTTAACACGTAATCTATTTTCAGTGCTCTGTTATCACTGTCCCAGTTTCTCTGAGGGTTCTCACTTAATATTCACCAGCTCGGTAAATTTTAATCCCTTTAAAATACATCTGGAAGGAGCTTTATTGAAGCTGTCCGTGTCTCGGCAAACTCTTAGTCAGCGGGATTGCTCGGACTTGATTTTACTGAAGGCAGTATTTTGAGTGCCAACAAGACGATAGTAAACTTCTCTAAAATGCCATCACGCTTTTATAAACACCCATCTTTTTTGTATAAAATATATGTTTTAGGATACCTCATAAAAACTAAGAGGTAAGGATCCGGCAGAGGAGAGGAATCGTGCAAGTCGATGGCGGGTGTGTTGGCAAGTATTTCAGACACAGGCCGTATATCGGTGCCAGGCGGCATTGTTTCCTCCCGAGGCACCTCATAGCAATTTAAATATATTTGGGCATCCTCTACTGATCTAACCAAGTAGGCCCACTAATGTCTTACTGCCTAGAGGTTTAGTTCCAAGCAATAATCTTAATCGTAAATATTTCTAAAATTGAAAAATCGAATTGACAATCCTTAGACTAGCAACTCAAATAATGTTTATTAAGGTCCATAATCCTACTACAAAACAATATGAAGAGTGAGAGTTTCTAGCGTGGATACTGGATACTCTGGAGGGACGAGGCCACTGAAACGCATACCTCAAATTCCATGTTTTTTCTATTTTAAACGTTTAGGTCCACTTTAATAGTTTTAACGATTTTCATTACTTTATAGAGGTGTCGCTGTTGGCTTTATTAAAAAAAAAATTTTGATAAATTTAAAGTCCAAATTTCTTATAAACAGAATAATCATTTTTAAAAGATATGTGTTAACAAAAAAAAAAAAAAACGTTCAACGTATTTGATGGTTGAATATTCAACGGGACCGACAAGTGGCTATTATGACCTACCATCCAAATTTCGTTATAACCGGACGAGTAAATCTATAATATAAGTGGCAATGTCCTGATTGACTGACTGACTGACATAGAATCAACGCACAGCAAAATCTGCTCAACCGAGAGACTTGAAATTTTGAGGATATACTCGGTTCATATCCTAGGCATCCACTAAGAAAGGATTTTGCGAAATTTTTATTTTTGTACCCAGGGGTACGGGGTACAAATGTCAAAGTAATGAATACTTTTAATGATGCATATCGTTGAAAAGCTCTTTAAAAGTGCAGTAATTGTTGTTATGTACAGTTTTGTCATATTTTCATTTAGGAGGGGGTAAAATGTAAAAATGTGTATAACTACATCTTATATAAATGAAGAGTGTCTACGAGTGTCTTTTATCTTATACAAATGAAGAGTGTCTATGAGTGTACTGCTTACATGAGATTATAAAGTTAAAATGTTGGTACACATGAGTACGGGGTACAAATGTCAAAGTAATTGACAGGTACCCTTTATGATGCATATCGTTGAAAGGCTCTTTAAGAGAAAAGTCATTGTAATGTACGTTTTTGTCATTATTTTCATTTAGGAGAGGGGAAAAAAGGAAATGTCAACGCAAGTGAAGAGTGGGAACATAAGCCCAGAACATTGAGAAGGGAATTGAGCCCAGACCGATCTCCTAAAGTTAGGAAGTTAATACTTGAGAAAGAGCTCTTATTTTGGATGTAAGCATGTATATTAATAAAAGATAATTCCAATTTCAACCAAGGGATGTAAAATGACACGGGAAGGGGGGGGGGGGGTACAGAAGGATAATACCACTGCTTTTCCTTTTTAAAAATTTAGTCGGAATGAATAACTAATTTGGGATATTAGCAAATTATCTTATCAAAGGGGAGAGGGTATAGAAATAAGAGGGAGGGATAGAATATAGATATTCTCGCTTTGTAAAATAATTTAAATGTTTCTTGATGGTAGTTTATAAATCCATTAAATTGAAAATAAAACACCCCGTAGCGAAGCACGGGTATTCAGCTAGTTTTAATATAAGTTGCTTCGCAAAAATGTCGGTTTGATTGTTGAGTTTGTTTGATTGTTGAGTTTGTTTGATTGTTGAGTTTGTTTGATTGTTGAGTTTGTTTGATTGTTGAGTTTGTTTGATTGTTGAGTTTGTTTGATTGTTGAGTTTGTTGGATTGTTGAGTTTGTTCGATTATTGAGTTTGTTCGATTGTTGAGTTTGTTCGATTGTTGAGTTTGTTCGATTGTTGAGTTTGTTCGATTGTTGAGTTTGTTCGATTGTTGAGTTTGTTTGATTGTTGAGTTTGTTTGATTGTTGAGTTTGTTTGATTGTTGAGTTTGTTTGATTGTTGAGTTTGTTCGATTGTTGAGTTTGTTCGATTGTTGAGTTTGTTCGATTGTTGAGTTTGTTCGATTGTTGAGTTTGTTTGATTGTTGAGTTTGTTTGATTGTTGAGTTTGTTTAATTGTTGAGTTTGTTCGATTGTTGAGTTTGTTCGATTGTTGAGTTTGTTCGATTGTTGAGTTTGTTCGATTGTTGAGTTTGTTTGATTGTTGAGTTTGTTTGATTGTTGAGTTTGTGCAACAATTCGTCAAATTAGATTCCAAGTGACCTCTATCTGGGATTAGGTGAACCTCTCCGTCCATCTAAGAAAAACACCAGAGTCAAGTCTTTTCTTTCATTGCATTAGTCAAAGGAACCGTAAATTAGTACGCTCCAAGGATCAGTTCCCTGGTACTCTCCAAGGATCCGTTCCCTGGTACTCTCCAAGGATCTGTTCACTGGTACTCTCCAAGGATCTGTTCCTCGGTACTCTCCAAGGATCTGTTCCCTGGTACGCTCCAAGGATCTGCTCCCTGGAACGCTCCAAGGATCCGTTCCCTGGTACTCTCCAAGGATCTGTTCCCTGGTACTCTCCAAGGATCTGTTCCCTGGTACTCTCCAAAGATCCGTTCCCTGTTACTCTCCAAGGATCTGTTCCCTGGTACATCGTTAATCGTTCCCTCGGTACGATTAACAAGTATGAACTTATCTATCTCGAGTAGATGCTAAAGAAGAACATCTTCGTAAACTTTTACAAACTCATATTACTAAAACCTTGATATATTTATTTTTAAGAAGAATATTACTGGAAATCAACTGCCAATTAGTGAGCACTTATCTTCTTCAAATGAAATTATGGGGCATCATCTGTAGGTCAGTCCCTAACTATCCACCGATTCTGAGCAAAATAGGTTCGATAGACTTTGAGATTGTTATGTTTGGCGTATTTTTAGGTTTGCGAATGCGCAGTGGAAACTATAAATTCAATTACAATGCCATTGAAATGGGATAAAATGTGTGGAAGGTATGCGTGTGCCAAGGATCTAACGATTGCGCATGCGCAGTGGCTACGACCCATCTGGACATGGTGACATTCATATTTGTTGAAGAAAGAATATTGTTGAAGTTTTGCGTGTGGCAAGGATTCGTGGACTGATCGACAAACGCGAAACTAAATTAGTTCACAATGTCTCTAAGACGTAAAATGCGATAAAAAATTCTGATTTTGGAGGGGAACAAATGTTCACCCATCGCTTATCCATAAAAAGAGATACTATTGTGATGGCGCAAAAGTGAACACAATGCTTGTGCTACTTTGGTAGACTCGGAAGCATTAAAAGTAATATTCATACATAGTTAAATATAAATAAGTTCAAATAACTCTAAAATTCTTCCTATCTTAGATAAAAAAAATCGGTCTGAGCCAACTCGGACAAACTTTCTCATATACGAGTTCTTAATTACTTAGCCCAGAGTTTTCCATTTATTAGTTTTCTTAGCTCCATTTAATTATTATTCAACATTTCATCAAAATTTATCATAAAAATATATTTTCCTGGGCGGGGAATCGAACCCCGGCTCTCTCCGTCCGCGTTGCTATTTTCTCAGGAACTTGATTTTTCCAGGGAAAACGGCTTATATCGTTGGATTCGTATTTAAATGATACATTTTTGAATTTTTTTTATCAAAATCGTCGGAACGGTTTTCGAGAAATAATTTTTCATTTTTTTCAGAGTTTTTGGGGGGTAGCGCTCCCAAATTTGGAGCTAAAATTCATTTCTCGAGTTGGCCTCGGGGTATGATTTTTCTGAACCCTGTGTGAAATTGTGTGCCAAATTTCGTCAAAAATCGGCCCAGTAATTTTGGCTCCAGGCGACTGCACAAACGACAGACAACAACGACAGGCAGACATTTTTTAAAAACAACTTGGACTCATGGGACCTCAAAACGTGTAAATTTATCAAAATCTCAAAATCGAATTTTCGCGCCATCACAATACTTTCTCTTTATATGGATAAGCGATGGATGGGGTAGTGTAACAACCAAGATTAGTTGGTTGAGTTTATATGTACTTTTTTTATTTGGATCTATTCCGAGTAGATTGCGTAGTAAAGGGCAATACGGTATAGATCCAAGATTGTTTATAATTATGGTAAAGAACTGTTTTGTTTATGTATATTCTTTTATTTTTTTTTTTTACTGATTGGGAAGAGTTACTGTTTACTTGCAAGACGTCTTATCGCGTTTGTTTTGTGCCTAAGTGCAGAGTTCCGTAGCTACGAGAGGGGAGCCTAAATGAGTCAGTCGGGGCTAGGCTCAGGAACTGAACGTTCGGTTGGACTCAGTCGGCCTGCCGCCGGAACATTTATAAACCACACGTATATCCGTAAATACTCGTACGTTGCTTACGGATCGGCCGTCACCTTTATGTGAGTGCGGGATAGTAGTGTGTGTTGCAAATAACTGTGCGGTTCCCGCTGAACTTCTCCGAAATCCCGGAATACGATACTTTCGGAGAAGTGAACCTGTATTAGATCATAGGGATCACCGGACCGCCCCGTTCACCCATGAGAGTCAGCCGACGGACTTAAACCTCCCAACTCACCCTTCAGGAGTGGTTTCGGGTATACCTACATAACCCCAGGTATTCTAATATAATACATTATTTGTACTACCTCCCCTCCCCCCTAAGGAAGTGGAGTTCACCGCTGGAGTTCGGGGACCGAACGTCGATCAACTCCTCTCCGATCTACCACTGATAAATTATAATTATGTTTTTCTTATATTTACCTTTATTATTTTCCCGGGGGACCTAGGGCTTTTCTTTTCTTTTACTTGTAAGTAGGATTTACTTTTATTATAAGGAGATTTTATTATTGTATGATTTTTTCTATCAGTTTTATTATTATAGATATCTCACATTCTATATTTTCTTTTTGTGTCTTGTCCATCTATATTATTCCTTTTCCCTTTTGTCCTAATAATTTTAGTGTTCCCTTCCTCTCTTTATCCATCCTAATTTTTCCCTCTCTCCTCCCCCTCATTCCTTTTCTCTTTCCCGGGGTCCCTCGTCGTCCGTATTACCTCCTTCCCCAAAATTTCCCGTAGGCGTGGTGGCGCTCAATTTAATTTTCAACAGTAAATTCTTCCTTACTAAGGGAATTCACCCCTCCTCCGACTCGAGCAGCGGCACCCTAAAGGTAAACCGTTACAGTGGGGGGAGAAACAAAGTGAAGTCACTTAAAAAATAAAACTAAATCGTAAAAAGGGAAAATAAGTTAAACGAAAATGGAGGAAATGGTCAAGAGAATTTTTTTAAATTATATTTTAAAAGTATTAAGTTAAGTTTAACGAAAAAAAAAAAAATCAATATTGAACTAAAATTACATCTTCAAAAGAAAAGAAACAGTTTCAAAAGAATGAGAGGTAAATGAAATGAAAAGAAAAAAGACTTTACCATTAATAATTAAAACAAAGTACCTAATTAAACAAATTCATTCTTGAAAAACAAAGAATTTACTTTTTTTAAAAGAAGAGAAAAACTCAGTGAAATTAATTACTGATTGACAAACTTTTCAAAAGAATAAAAAATATAATTGATACCATTTGGAAAAATTAAATCAAGATGATTTTTCCACCTCAAAAAAATAATTTAAATTTAATTGGAAAAAAATATTTAAAGAAGAAAAAGAAGCCGGGAAGCAATCGATCCAGGTAAAAAAAAGTTAAATTCGGGGAGACTGTTAACAGGGGGGGTTAAAAAATTAATTAAATTTGAATAGATTTTGTACCCACTTTTTTGCTTGAGTTTGATTAGTTTTATCACACTAACACACTTGTAAAAAAAGAAAAGAAGAAAAAGTAGGAAACTTGAATAGATGCAACTTGCGTCATCCTTATGAAATAGTGCAGCGCAACACCTTGCGCAACTTGTAGGCTTACTTCATTCCAAAATATTCTGTAGAATCACAATTATTAAGAATTTTATATATATATATATATATATATATATATATATATATATATATATATATATATATATATATATATATATATATATATATATATATATATATATATATATATATATATATATATATATATATATATATATATATATAAAAACGGATACGGGGTACCTCGGAACTTTTCCTCGCTTCTGCTTATAGTCCTGCATCTTATACTTATTTTCTTTTTTTGCTTTATACTTTCGGCAGGAAAGGAGGAAGCAGCAATGGGCGTGTTCAGTTCTTGGATGGGTGACCGTTTTGAACTAACTGATTTTTACTTTTCCTTACTTTCTCCGAAGGTATATTATAGGAAAAGTATTGTTTTACCCAAAACCTTTTTTTCGGGGTTTCAACGGAATTATCCGTTTTGGGTGTTTTTAAGACCTCCTGAGTGGTTTTTGACGTCTGTATGTATGTATGTGTGTATGTTTTCATCGTAGCGCCCAAGGTATTTAACCTAGAGAGTTGAAACTTGGCAGAAAAATCAGTCCTTACCTGTAGTGGTGCCGCCCGGAAAATCATCGCCATATTGAACCCAGTTTGCTGAGTCAGAAAATATTTTTAAAAAAATAATCCTGATCGAGTTGAAATTTGGCACGAATGTACCTCTCTGTATGACAAACAAGCCCACCAAATTTCATTTTGACATTGGCCGCCATTTTGAAGTTATCAATTTTTGAATGTTGAAACTTTGACGGTTAATAATACTAAAAGCATAAATAGGTTTTTGACTCATATCGACGGAACCGGTAGAAACTAAGCAACAAATATAAAAAAAACTATGAAATTCCATTAATTTGTTTAAGAGTTATAAGCGAAGATAATTATTTAATAGTGCGATACTTTTGATGACGTCAATGTTTGTTATCGGTCAAAATACCGCCAAAATTCAAATAATTAAATAAAATATATTAAAAATAATGTTTGTTTTTTTAAATATGATAGTAAAAAATCACTCAGTTCAAAACGGTCACCCATCCATGTACTGACCATGCCCAGTGCTGCTTCCTCCTGCTGCGACGCAGCAGGAGAGACCTTTTTAGTGGCCTCTAAAGTGAGGAAAAGTTCCGAGGGACCCTGTACCCGATTTTTGTATTATCAATTTAAAAAAAAAAAATGTATACATCATTTTTATTTCATTTATTTAATTATTTGAATTTTGGCGGTATTTTGACAGATAAAACAAACTTTGTCGTTTACTAAAAATATCGCCAATTAATAATTATGTTGGCTTATAACTTTTAAACTAATTAATGGAATTAATTAATTAATTAACCCGATGGAATCATGGGGTTTTTTTTATATGTTTTTTTTTTTTTTTTTTTACCGGTTCCAACGATGCTATATGTAAAAAAAAAGTACATTACGCGTCAAGGGCGGAAAGTAGCATTTTGCAAGCGAGTGTGGAGTTTGCACCCGAGCGATAGCGAGGGTAGTAAAACCACACGAGCAAAGCACCGTACTTTATCTGCGATTATTGAATTTCAATAATAAATACAGAAAAATAATAATAATAATAATAATAAACTTGCTGTATGTAAGAACGTATTTCTCTTTTGATTAAGATGATATTAATTCATTAGTTGTATTTTGTGCCGAATTAATTATTTCGGGAGGCGTAGTATTCTCCTCATTTTCTTCATAATCACTTAAATCACTCATTGTTCTCTAAAAACTCGATATAGAGATGATTAGTAATGACGCCACAAGATGGCGTAAGCTTTCGAAAATTTATTCGATTCGGTTTGTTATGTTCCTTTTCCTTATCACCTGTTATCAATCCCATGTATTTTGAATGAGGGGATTTTTATAACTTTTTTAATAATTAACTAGGGGGCTCCGCCCCCTACTCGCTTCGTTCGTCAATCCCCCAAAAGCGGCCGCTGCCTAGTATAGAGTAATAGAATTATTTTGTCTATTTACTATGAGAACCGAGGACCGTTTTAAAAGTTTAAGTCCGCGACCGCTTTAATAGTTTTTGCACTTAAATAATAATAAAGATGTTACCTCGGAACAAAAATATCCACTCAGTAAAACCGTATATAGATATATAAAAAAGTATATATCACTCTCACTGAACTTGTTTGTTTACAAAACTTTTTTAATAATATAGATAGATTATTAAATTATTACTGATTTCTAAGACTTTTCACCCTTTGAATGATATTATACTAAGTCTATTTTAACAATGTAAGATAAGAAAACATTAAAAATGGCTGTTCTGGTGGTTTAAAATAAGTATTATTGTGAGTGTGTTCTATTAAATTGACACCCTAAGCGTCCGTTCTTATTTATTGTTCATTTTTGAAATGGTTTTTAGGGTTTTGTAGATACTTCTCAAAACCCTTATGCAGAGGGTGATGTGTCCGTCTGTCCGTCGCTCTTTGGTTCATAGGGCCCGAACCGTTTAAGCGAAAGTGCTGAAATTTGAAACACTGGTGCAACTTTTTGACCCAACCACAGGAAAATTATATAGAAGTTCAAAATTAGATATGCGCATGCGCAATTCCAAAAAATGTGATAAACTCAACATTTTTTTTTTTTTTTTAATTTTTGAGTGGGGTATCAAATAAAAGCTGCTAAAGAGTAGGACACAAATATATATATGCTTTTTTAAATTTTGCATTTCTTATTGGTTAAAAAAATCAAAATATACCCAAAAAAATCCCCCCCCCCCAACCACTATAGATCGGCTGGTGCTAAAATTTCGAAATAATTCATGCTAATACCTTATCGTGGCGCGATGAAAATTCCGGGAGTTCATCCTAAATTTTCAAAAATTGCCAATTTTGGGCACGAAAAAGTGAAGTACGCCCAAAATTTTATTTTTTGAAAATTTTGAGTTGGGTATCAAATGAAAGCTGCTGAAGAGTAGGACACAAATATATATATGCTTTTTTAAATTTTTCATTCTATATTAATTTTATAAGTCAAAATATACCCCAAAAATTTCCCCCCTCCCCAACCACTATATAACGGGTGGTCCTAAAATTTCGAAATAATTCATGGTTATACCTTATGGTGAAGCGATGGAAATGGTCTGAAAAAATGAATTTTTATAGTCGTTATTACCGATGAAAAACATTGTGACCCCCCGGGGGATCGAACCTGGACCCTTGAGATCAAAGAATAAAATCATAATTACATAACGGGCATGCTTAATCTTCTACAAAACCCTAAAAAGTACTTGGACGCAAGTACTTCCCTGTGATTTTTCTATTTTAGATTGTATATTGTATCTTTCACCTCCTCGAGCGTTATGAAAATTTCATCTATACTTGATTTTTTTTCGGAGGAGAAAAATATTCTTCGAAAAAGTATGTCAGAGTACTAAGTAATGTTAAGTTAATGTATTCAATTTGTTTTGTTAATCAAAATTTTAAACAAGTATATATGCGACGTACTCATATCTTATATTATTATACTCGTTACTATATATAACAAAAAAACAAAAACATAAATAATAATAACAGTCTGGTCTTTGTCGACATCAACGTCTTTTTCCTAGGCTGGTCAGTGATCTCTTTTATAGTATATATTATGTTCCAACATTGGTGAAATATAATGCACATTGTAAGTAACCAGGAACAAAATATTATTAGCAAAAAATCTTTTATTACCTGGCATATTAAGTATCACTATCTTTCTACAAGTCCTGTACCCTGAGTATACTTCATTGAGGTATACTTCTAGGTTCCTCACGGTCTATTATCGGACAAACACAGGTTCCTCACGGTCTATTATCGGACGAACACAGGTCCCTCACGGTCTATTATCGGACAAACACAGGTTCCTCACGGTCTATTATCGGACGAACACAGGTTCCTCGCGGTCTATTATCGGACGAACACAGGTTCCTCACGGTCTATTATCGGACGAACACAGGTTCCTCACGGTCTATTATCGGACGAACACAGGTTCCTCACGGTCTATTATCGGACGAACACAGGTTTCTCACGGTCTATTATCGGACAAACACAGGTTCCTCGCGGTCTATTATCGGACGAACACAGGTTCCTCGCGGTCTATTATAGGACAAACACAGGTTCCTCACGGTCTATTATCGGACGAACACAGGTTCCTCGCGGTCTATTATCGGACGAACACAGGTTCCTCACGGTGACAGAGATTATAATCTGTTTCAATGCCCGGTGAGATCGTATTTATTTTTTTATCTATATATATAAAAGTCAACGTATGTGTGTGTGTGTGTGTGTGTGTGTGTGTGTTTGTTCTTTATACAAATCTACAGTTTTAGTCCGATCTCGATGAAAATTTGCACACTTGACCTTCAAAGCAAGGAAACAATCAAGGTCTACATAAATTTTCGAAATTTCAATTTTGGTACACAGGGGTACGGGGTACAAGTAATAAATACGGGGTCAAAGTAATGAATACCCTTCATGATGCATATCGTTGAAAAGCTCTTTAAGGGTACAGTAATTGTTGTTATGTACACTTTTGTCATATTTTCATTTAGGAGGGGGGTAAAATAGAAAAATATAGCTATATCTTATTTGTTCTTTATACAAATCTACAGTTTTAGTCCGATCTCGATGAAAATTTGCACACTTGACCTTCAAAGCAAGGGGAAAATCAAGGTCTACATGAATTTTCGAAATTTAAATTTTGGTACACAGGGGTACGGGGTACAAGTAATGAATACGGGATCAAAATAATGAATACCCTTCGTGATGCATATCGTTGAAAAGCTCTTTAAGGGTACAGTAATTGTTGTTATGTATAGTTTTGTCATATTTTCATTTAGGAGGGGGGTAAAATGGAAAATATAACTATCTATAATATAAGTGGCAATGTCCTGATTGACTGACTGACTGACATAGAATCAACGCACAGCAAAATCTGCTTAACCGAGAGACTTGAAATTTTGAGGATATACTCGGTTCATATCATAGGCATCCACTAAGAAAGGATTTTGCGAAATATTTATTTTTGTACCCAGGGGTACGGGGTACTAATGTCAAAGTAATGAATACTTTTAATGATGCATTTCGTTGAAAAGCTCTTTAAAAGTACAGTAATTGTTGTTATGTACAGTTTTGTCATATTTTCATTTAGGAGGGAATAAATTGGAAAAATGTGTACAACTACATCTTATACAAATGAAGAGTGTCTATGAGTGTCTTTTATCTTATATAAATGAAGTGTCTATGAGTGTACTGCTTACATGAGATTATAAAGTTAAAATGTTGGTACACAGGAGTACGGGGTACAAATGTCAAAGTAATTGATAGGTACCCTTTATGATGCATATCGTTGAAAGGCTCTTTAAGAGAAAAGTAATTATAATGTACGTTATAATTGTAATGTACGGTGATAAAGGATATAAAATGATTTGGTAGCTTTATATGGAGCTGAGAACGGGGCTTCTAAATAGATTTCAAAATACTTATTTCATTTTTCATAAAAAAATGTATTTAACCAAAATTGCAGAAGAAACTACTGACCATATTTTATGTTTTGTGGAAATTTCTGTAGGAAGAACTGTTAAAGAAATTACTTTTCAATCACTGTCAAAAAATATTTAGATTTATTTTTAGATATTAAGGCAATAATTAATAAATCACGCCTTACCGTGCCTAAACCTTTGCTAACTTTATCATGACGACTTCTTTAAAATTCTAAAATAAAATCTACGAGTGTATACGTAGTATAATAATTTCTAAATTATATTGATATCTGCCAATAGAGATTTTCTAAAATTTTATCCCTAAGGGGAACATAAGGACAGAGTAAGAAAAGAAGGGGAATTGAGCCCAGACCGATCTTCAAAAGTTAGGAAGTTAATACTTGAGAAAGAGCTCTTATTTTGGATGTAAGCATGTATTTTAATAAAAGATAATTCCAATTTCAACGAAGGGATGTAAAATGACACGGGGAGGGGGGGGGGATACAGAAGGAAAATACCACTGCTTTTCCTATTTATAATTTAGTCAGAATGAATTACTAATTTGGGATATTAGCAAATTCTCTCTTATCAAAGGGGAGGGGGTATAGAAGAAATAAAGGGGAGGGATAGAATCTAGATATTCTCGCTTTGTAAAATAATTTAAATGTTTCTTGATGGTAGTTTATAAATCTATTAAATTGAAAATAAAACACCCCGTAGCGAAGCACGGGTATTCAGCTAGTAATTTTATATTTGTGTAGTTAAAACTAATATGAACCCGTAGTTGGGCTACTTTCGACACAACATCCGAATTCCTATAATATTGGATGATTATTTTTAAGATTTGTTTTTAGAGAGGTTTCAATGAGACATATTATGTCAGTGCGGAAGAGAAAGAAATGGGTGCAGGTTGAAATCAAGCGGCGCCCATAACGGTCCGATCCAAATTTCCATCGAAATTGGACGAGTAGACGGACAGAAGATTGGACCCAACGTCAGAACGGATTTCTGTGTCCTCTCTTTGTGAATTTGGAGACATAAAACAATTTGGCCGTTTAGAATGATGCCAACGCTCCAGGAGCTCGCAACCAAAATAATAAAGTTTCAACAGTTCATATTCAAATCAACACGTTTTATAGAGCTAAAATCACTAAAACACTACGGCGGTGTATTTTAAACTAAAAGTAGAATACAGAGAGACCGAGTGGGGGGGGCGGGGATATTAAAGTGGCTACTGGAAGCTGCATCAGAAACTTGGAACCCCCTCCATTCACGAAGGATTAAAACCTTTCCCAGTGTTGCCAAATTAAAACACGACCAGCCTGTATTTTAATTACTTTGGATCCCTTATAAATGTCGGCAGAAATGAGAGAGACTCGATACCGACAAGAAACACCTACTAACGACATTAAAAGGTTTAATCTTTAATTCCTTGAAATCTAATTGGAGACTTGAATTAACTGACAAGGCTGACAAGCGGTTAACAGCCGATAACTATTTATCTGTTAAGGCAAGTCTAAACAATAACAAGTAAGGCTCGCTTCACGTAAGTACGTGAGGCATAATCGCCGGTTTCTGTACCATTACGTTAAAATTATTAAATGTAATAGTTGCATATTCTTTTTCTACACTTTAAGACCTTTAAACTGATGTATAACATGCCAAGGTAACTAGAAACTTTTTTAGTCACCCGACATACTGGTCGCTATCTTGAAAATATTCCGTGTGTTATTTTAATAATTGCATATTCTTTTTCTAGACTTCAAGATCTTTAAATTGATGTATAACATGCCATGGTAACTAAAAACTTTTGTTTAGTCATCCACCATATTGGCCGGGCCGCCATCTTGGAAATATTAAGTGTAGAAACTCTAAAATGGGACCAGTTGTCTAAAATGCCGAGATGCACCCGTGTGCCAAATTTTATGTTTCTAGCTAAAGTAGTTTGTGAATTGAAACAAGCCAACGGACAGACAGACAGACAGACAATCAGAGCCGGTATATAAGGTTTCTTTTTGTACTTTGTACAGAAACCTAAAACGTAGAAATATACTCAGAGTAGAGCTACTGAAGGCGCGTCAAGGTAATGAGGTTCGACGGACCGACTCAGTCGCATCAAACAACCGACAGTTCCACTTTAGGCCATAAGCGGGGAAGGGGGCACGTAAGACACGGATTTTCATGTATGTACTTAAAAATGACGATTCTCCGAAATTAACAAAAATAAAATGTAAACTTTTCCCTTGCAACTAGATAAATGTTGCTTTTTTAACGCTTTCCAGCTTTAGTTTACCCTAGACAAGTGTAGCTGTGTTTCGGTGCCATCAACTAATAATAAGGTTCCGCAGGCAAAACCAGCACTCATATATCTTCCTCCGTGTGTCTGTCCGTCCGTCCGGTCGCCTGCTCTCACCGCTACACCTTTCGTCCCATCACTTTGAAATTTGGCATGTATGTGTCTTGTACCTACCCACATATTTTAAAAATATTGCGACTTAAAAAAAAAAAAAATTAAAAATAGCGTAAAAAACTTATTTTCGACACAGTGAGGGGTATCATATAAAACCACGTCGAGCTGATTACAAAAATATATAATTCTTTGGTTATAACTTATAACTTTGATATGGCGAGCGTAGGCAAGTTTGAAGTGAGTGTGAAACGTGCCCCCCCCCCCCCCTCTATCTCGCTTATGTGAAGTGCAAAAAATCTGAAAAAATTCCTGAACATTCTTCGGCCAAAAGTAAAGATACCACTTTTTGGCAATATCGAAAAAAATATTATTTTATTTTTATTACGTTTTTATTAGCTTGCTTTCTTGTTTGTTTGTCCGGTACAAATCTGGCAATCGATTTCTAACTAAATTCCCGAATAGCTAAAAAATTTGAAATTTTTAGCAAAGCTCAGAACACGATGACAATGCATTATTTTAATACTTTTAGCCATCTTTAAGCAGAATTTATTTGGTTTTCAGCAAATTTTGTAGTGCGGAAAGTTAGTTCGGAAAAAATCCGCAAGTTATTTTATTTGTTTTGCCATATCCCATATTTACGCAATCTTCATTTTGACGGGTCTCAAATTTTGATTTTTATAAATAAGAGATAAACATTGAATGACAGCAAAACAGTAAATACATCGATTATATTTTTTATCGATTATATTATTTCAAATATATCGATGGCACGGTTTAGATTTGGTGTTGGGGGGATCCGTTGTACAACGATTTGTCCTTTTTATATGTTTAAGATCAGCTCTCTAGATGGTTGTCATTTATGTGAAGTAAATAAATTCGGAACTAATGTTTTTCACTAACATTATATATTATATAACAATAACAATTATATTATCAACATTACATACGATTCAACATATAATTTAAAAACGTAGTATATAAAAAGTTATTTTTATCTTGAAATTATTACTACGTTTTTATTAGCTTGCTTTCTTGTTGGTTGTTTGTTTGTCCAGTACAAATCTTGCAATCGATTTTTAACTAACTTCCCGAGTAGCTAGACATTTGAAACTTTTAGAATAGCTCAGAACACGATGAAAATGCATTATTTTAATACTTTTAGTCATCTTTCAGCAGAATTTAATTCGTTTCCAGCAAATTTTGCTGTATGGAAAGTTAGTTCAGAAAAAATCCGCAAATTATTTTCTTTGTTTTGACATATCCATAGCTCTCTAGATGGTAATTATGTGAAGTAAATAAATTGGGAACTATTTTTTTTCACTAACATTATATTATAACAATGACAATTATATTATCAACATTACATATTATGATTCAACAGAAAATTTAAAAACGTAGTATATAAAAAGTTCTTTTTATCTTGTAATTATTATTTAGTCAATAGAAAATTTAGAAACGTAGAATTTAATAAAGTTCTTTTTATTTTAAAATTATATTAAAATATTAAATGTGAAATTTCCAAAAACCGTACAATTTTTCATAAATGGTTCGGTGCACCAGTGAGCCGAATTTAGTTCAAATCGGTCAATATTTACTCTCCAGCTATCGTTGGACAAACTCACCAACACAGTCTCCCAATAAAGAACTCACCAACACAGTCTCCCAATAAAGAACTTACCAACACAGTCTCCCAATAAAGAACTCACCAACACAGTCTCCCAATAAAGAACTCACCAACACAGTCTCCCAATAAAGAACTCACCAACACAGTCTCCCAATAAAGAACTCACCAACACAGTCTCCCAATAATGAACTCACCAACACAGTCTCCCAATACAGAACTCACCAACACAGTCTCCCAATAAAGAACTCACCAACACAGTCTCCCAATAAAGAACTCACCAACACAGTCTCCCAATAATGAACTCACCAACACAGTCTCCCAATAAAGAACTCACCAACACAGTCTCCCAATAAAGAACTCACCAACACAGTCTCCCAATAAAGAACTCACCAACACAGTCTCCCAATAATGAACTCACCAACACAGTCTCCCAATAAAGAACTCACCACGCTCGCTCATCAAATGTCTGCACAATTCTATCTTATTTTTGGGGAAGAAAATGTAATTTTGCGACATTTACTTTTGCCCGCAATATATTATGAAGTATCAAGTGTTTGTAGGCAGCAAAAACTATTAATATCGTCAATCTCGTAAAGAATACTTATTAAAGTAAACAAATTTAAAGGGGGAGGGGGGGGGGGGGGGGGGGCAGAGAAGATTTTAGAGACAAACAAAAACAAATTAAACCGGTAAGGAAAGAAACAATCGGGAGTTGCTGGAGTGCGGAGTTGCCTGGAACTCGAGCGAGGATCCAGCCCGGCTCTACCACTGTGAACCTGATACACGGGCAAACCTAATGAACCTGATACACGGGCAAACCTAATGAACCTGATACACGGGCAAACCTAATGAAGCCGAGTAATTAAGCGGGCACACAGCAAGCCAACTTTACGTACTGCATACAGGATGCAACCTATTAGCCCAACTATACCCTACCGCGCTAATTGGACAGAGAAACCGACCCCCCACTTGTTACTCATCAAGTCCAACCCGCTATCCAACGTCAAGTTCCCACGTCCCAAATAACAATTAATATACATCCCATCTAAAAATAACAACCGAGCTATAAACATTCCACCGCCACCTCAGCAATCCGTCTTAAAATCCACCCCGTCTCAAAAGGGGTAAACAACATTTTAAAAAAAAAAGCCGGGTGTGTGTAAGCATTTAAAGGAAAATATCGGTAATTTGGGAACAGAGCCATCCCTGCTTCAGAGTCAGAGAAACGTCCATCAGGGTTTCCAGAACATGTTGATTTTAGAAATTCCGGTTTAGGGTTATTTTGGAGGTTTTACCAAGAATACAGAACCTTAATATATGTTGTAGTATGTTAGCACACTGCTGTAAAAACTATTATAAGTACGAGATTAGTAGTGACCACTAAGCACCACTACGTGCTGTACGGAGACGTGTGTGTAGGGGTGTGTGTAGGGGTGTGTGCAGGAGTGTGTGTAGGGGTGTGTGCAGACGTGCATGTTACTCGTAGCGGGCCGACCTTGCAGGCTAACGTACAGGAGGCTAGAAGGAGACCGGCCGGCCCTGACCCACCTGAGTGCGACTCTAGTCCAACATTCAGTCACTCCTCCGCAATCAACAACACTTTCTACTTTGTTCTTTTTAACAAAAGTAAAAGTTTGTCTTGTTTTATCACTACTTGTCTTGTTTTATCACTACTTGTCTTGTTTTATCACTACTTGTCTTGTTTTATCACTACTTGTCTTGTTTTATCACTACTTGTCTTGTTTTATCACTACTTGTCTTGTTTTATCACTACTTGTCTTGTTTTATCACTACTTGTCTTGTTTTATCACTACTTGTCTTGTTTTATCACTACTTGTCTTGTTTTATCACTACTTGTCTTGTTTTATCACTACTTGTCTTGTTTTATCACTACTTGTCTTGTTTTATCACTACTTGTCTTGTTTTATCACTACTTGTCTTGTTTTATCACTACTTGTCTTGTTTTATCACTACTTGTCTTGTTTTATCACTACTTGTCTTGTTTTATCACTACTTGTCTTGTTTTATCACTACTTGTCTTGTTTTATCACTACTTGTCTTGTTTTATCACTACTTTCACTACAGATTCACTTTCAATTAACACCTCTTTACATTTTAATTCCACGTTTCTACATTTTTAATTTCTTTTAATACGACGAATAACAGAAAATTGAGGTTGTCCTTGACTGATGCCGGAAGGTTCTGTGATGTTTGGCCTTACAGTCTGCCTGTTAAGTCTTTAAATACCGCAGAGAAACTGGAAAACCCCCTCAAGAGCGCAGTTAACACCTAAAAGGTCGTTTACAGCTCGAGACCGACAGCGTTTATGAGGAATCTTGCTATTTTGGAAAATCATATAATTGCGAAACGAAAAATAATTCGAATACACATAATTTCCAGGAACACATAAGATTAGTCGAAAACAACAAAATGGAGGAAGCAATTTCACACCTACGGTCTCGGTCCGGTCTGGTGCCGGTCACGCTCAAGTCTCGGTCCGGTCTGGAGCCGGTCACGCTCAAGTCTCGGTCAGGTCTGGAGCCGGTCACGCTCAAGTCTCGGTCCGGTCTGGAGCTGGTCACGCTCAAGTCTCGGTCCGGTCTGGAGCCGGTCACGCTCAAGTCTCGGTCCGGTCTGGTGCCGGTCACGCTCAAGTCTCGGTCCATTCCCACAGTCCGGTCAATCCAAGGTTGAATCTCCTCTCTTCGACATACCGCTATAAATATTTATCTTTTGTTATGATTATCGCAATAAAAAGGGTTAGAAAAGTCATCTAGAACCCTTTGCCAATAGTTTGCCAATTAGTGTGGCACATAGCTTTCTCGCGAGCTGAAACTTAAAATAATATTGCGATTACACAAGCGTATTGTTTTTTCAGAGTTTTCGGGGGTTGGCATCCCCGAATTTTGAGTTGAATTCGTACTAATTTTGCCTCGGGGTATGATTTTTCTGAACATGTATGCGGAATTTCGACATAATCGGCCCGGTAGTTAAGGCTCCACGTCTGCACAGACGAGAACAGACATTTTTAAACAACCACTTTTTAGGATTCAGGGGACCTCAAAACTTGAAAATCCATAATAATTTCAAGATAAAAAGAACTTTTTATATTCTACGTTTTTATTTTCTATTGAATCGTATGTAATGTTGATAATATAATTGTTATTGTTATATAATATATAATGTTAGTGAAAAATACTCTGCCAATTAATGTGGCACATAGCTTCCTCGCAAAGAAAAAGACCAAATTAAAAAAAAATAATAATAATAATAATAATAATACCAGTTATTAAAATGACGCAGTATTACAATGAATTAATATTATTTTGATAATTGCTTCATTCGGCCATTTCAAATCAGCCGGAGCTGTGGTAACCTTTGAGGTAATGTTCGGTTGCTTTTTTTTTACATTTATTTAATTGTGAAAATGGCTATAAATAAAATTAATTGTAGAAATAAAATTTACATAACATATCAAAAACAAAATAATACTTTTTACATGACACAAAATTTTGAATTAAAAATGATAGGGACAATAACATATTATATAACAACAATAAAATAAAATAACATAATAAGCATTCTAAATAATTGTTTAACCTAATTGAGATTCTCTCTAGTAAATGGTAACTTTAACTCTATTAAATGGTAATCTTTCTTTACTGATACAGTATTCACTATTCTAGTAGCCAGGCTTCCTTATATACAACTTCCATTCTCTTCCATTCATTTCTTTCGAGCGCCACTCTCCTCCACGTAGATTTTCCACAACACTTCCTCATCTCACTGTCCCACCTTACTCTTGGTCTTCCTCTTTTTCGTTTTAGATCTATGGGAGTCCATTCAATAATTTGCTTGGACCATCTTCCGTCGTTAGTGCTAACTAAGTGGCCAGCCCATCTCCATTTCCTTTCCGCTATGTCTTTGCCAATATCATTCAAGTTAGTTTTCTGTCTGATCCATTCGTTGGTTTTTGTTTCGTTGCGACCTATTCTTAACGTGCTCCTTTCCATTCTTCTTACTGCCACACGTAGTCTATTAATGTTGGCCTTGGTTAAGCTCCAGGTTTCACAACCGTAGATCATGACAGGCTTAACTACAGTGTTCCACAGTTTAGTTTTAATTTCGGTATCGACGTTTGATTTGAAGAGTATTTTGTATGAGTTGAAGCTTCTCCATCCTAATCCGATTCTCCTTTTTATTTCCCTTGTCACCCAGTCGTCTTTTGAGATTAGCCGACCTAAATAGATAAAGTCTTCCATTTCTTCTATCTTCATTCTTTCGACTGTGATTGTGGCGTCGCAATTGATATTCATGGTGAACAATTTAAATTTTGCTGAAATTTATGTTTAAACCTATGTTTTTTGCTTCCTTTAAGGTCTTGAAACATGATCTTAATTTCCTCTATACTTTTCCCTATAAGCACGATATCGTCAGCAAACAATATTTTATTTAAATTTTCGCCGTTTACTCGGATACCGAAGTCACTCCACTGAAGGCCCTTGAATGCTTCCTCCAAAGTCGCACTAAATATTTTTGCTGATGGAACATCCCTGCCTTGTACCTCTCATTGGTTTAATACATGATTTTGCGCCACCCTTTTTTATGTGTATAATAGCACTTCTATTTATCGAATCTATGATGTTGGCATATATTTTATTCACTCTGTTGTTGTTCAAGGCTGATATTATACCATCGTGGAATATGCTGTCAAAAGCCTTTTCGAAATCGATAAATAGAAGTGCCAACGGGAATTGGTATTCATGCTACAATTAAAAAAATACCTCTATAAAAATAATCAAACAGTTGGAACGGCGCGGCACTGTTCCAGTAAATATTTAATGAAGTTGAAGAAATTTAAACATTTGTTGAAGAAACAAAGCCTCCAACCAGCACCAAAAGTTAGCGCACATAATTGAAGCGAGCGTAGCGAGCTTCCTACATTCAACGAAATATGCTCCGTGTCTGTCTGTCTGTCTGTCTGTCTGTCTGTCTGTCTGTCTGTCTGTCTGTCTGTCTGTCTGTCTGTCTGTCTGTCAGTAACGTTCACGCGTGTGACGATAACTTGAGTAAAAGTTGACCGATTTAGTTGAAATTTGGTATACATGATCCTCTTACTAATACTCAGGCTAAGTTCGTTGGACAGCGGGATCCGTCCAAGAGTTCGCGCGCAACGCTCGCGTAAACGAGAGGTTCAAAAATTAAATTGGAATTTCAGGACGGGAAAAGATTCTATCATCATCTATTCGATGAGACGAACATTTTTTTCAAATAACATTTTTTAGTAAAACCAACAGCGACACCGCTATGAATTAATAAAGATCGCTAAAACTATTAAAGCGGGCTTAAACGTTTAAAATAGAGAAAACAACCTTTTTACCGATATCTTACGTTCTAACGTAACGATTTTAATAAAACTTCATAGACACCATCTGATGCACAATTGAAACAGGCATGCAAAATTTCAATTTGATACGTGCAGTAGTTTGTTTGTAGCAAAGAGATACAAATTATAAATATTGAAATAGAGATGTGTGGTTAGTGGAATAGTAAGAATGCGGGGTGGTTCCCTTACTACTAGCCGCTGCACTACTACCAGACCCATTATCTATCAACTCATCATGATTCACAATAATCTTTTTTTTCAATATTCAATACATATTTATTACTATACGCTCGCTTCAATGATAGAGCCACGCGATGCCTAGTATTAATTTAATAAACAAATATAAAACTGCAACCAAATCGTAGAAACCGCTGTATAAAAAGTTTTTTTTATTTTACCCCCCTCAAAACTAAAAATAACACAAAATAGAATAAAACAAAAATTAATCTACTATGCGAGAGCTTTTCAACGATATACATCATATTATAAAAGATTAACTTTAACATTTGTACCCCTGTATTCTGTGGTACCAAAATTATATTTTTAAAAACTAACAATACAAAAGGGCATTCATTTAACTAATAAATACATATTAAAAAACCTAATATCAAAAAAGTATTTAAACCCTTTAACCTACAACAAAATTATAAATCGGTACTAAAGTACATGTACAAAAGTTTTAAAAAATCAACAAATAAAATAGCTTCGATGTACATATCAAGGCCTTTAAAATGATATACGACACAATATTAAAAACCAAAAAAAGTGGTCACGTGACACGGCGCACGGGAAAAAGTTTACTCTCATGTTTTCAGCGAATAAGATGAACTAATGAAATAAAATATACTCAATTTAAAGAGCATTAGTGTGAGATTCAATCGCCGCAATCAGAAATAAAATCAGACAACTATTATAGAAACTATGGCCATTCAAAGACAAAAATGGAAAAAAATAAAACCAAAAAATAACAAAATTATCACCATCTAAGGTACAACCGATGATGATACGACAAAAACTCATAGGACTAAAGTTGTAGATCTTTAAAAATCAGTTACCACCTGTGCTATCCATTTTCTAATACGACTTACCGTTTAGCCACAATAAGCCCCCAAACCAGATAAAAATAAAGTCGCCCATTATTTATTATTTTTTTAAGGGGGAAAGAAGGGGGAAAAGTGACCTTTGTATAGTTATTTTTGTTCACAATATGGACGTTGCGCGTCGAATGGCGCAAACCGCAAGTCTCTAGCTCTTCTGGAAGTGGGTACACATTAATGTCAGTCAGAGAGTCAGTTAGCCATGCGGCTTTATTGAAGCGAGCGTAAGCGAGCTTCTTACATTCAACGAAATATGCATCTTGTCTGTCTGTCTGCCTGTCTGTCTGTCTGTCTGTCTGTCTGTCAGTAACGTTTACGCGTGTGACGATAACTTGAGTAAAAGTTGACCGATTTAGTTGAAATTTGGTATACATGATCTTCTTACTAATACTCAGGCTAAGTTCGTTGGACAGCGTGATCCGTCCAAGAGTTCGCGCGCAATGCTCGCGTAAACGTGAGCTTCAAATTTAAAATTGGAAATTCAGGACGGGAAAAGATTCTATCATCACCTACTCGATGAGACGAACATTTTTTTCAAATAACATTTTTCAGTAAAACTAACAACGACACTGCTATGATTTAATAAAGATCGCTAAAACTATTAAAGCGGACCTAAACGTTTAAAATAGAGGAAACAACCTTTTTACCAATATCTTACGTTCTAACGTAACGATCTTAATAAAACTTCATGTACATCGTCTAAAGTACAATTGAAACAAGTATGTAAAATTTCAACTTGATACATGCAGTAGTATTTGAGTAATGAAGTGATACATTTATAATATTAGTTTAAAAGCTATTCCGGGTGGTTAAGATTCATATAGTCGTTTTGTGTGTAGGTTTGTTATGAAGTAAAGCTTTGTACCGAGTACCCCTACTCTACCCCTTACTACCCTCTTCCACTTATCTTCAACTATGACATTCATCATGATTAACAAATTTCAATATTCAGTATTTTATTGCAATAAGCTCGCTTCAATGATAGAGCCACGCGATGCCTAGTAGTATAAGACATATTAATTTAGTACGATTTAAAGTGCGCAGAAGGTTGAAATTAAGCAGGTGTTATCTGCAGGCTACTTTCGACAAACCATAAAAATTTCATAAAAATCAGATGATTACTTTTAAAGATATGGCTGTAAATAAATGTATGTTTGTGAGCATGTGGATGATAAACAAATAAGAGCAGAAGGTTGAAACTTATATGGGACCAACAATGGGCTACTTATGACCTACCACCCAAATTTCATTAAAATTTGACGTGTAGTTTTAAAGATATGTTGGTTCGCAAAAATTGAACGACAGACCGACAGACAGACACGGGACCAAAAATGTTCCCTGATGTCTGAAACGGATTTCTGTCTTGGAATTTTTGAAATCGGATATATAAAATATTTTCGTCCTTCAGAACGATCACATAGCTTCCGTTACCTTCGGTAAGCTCGGAAGCAAAAAAAAAAAAAAAATAAATAGTTCCGAATTTATTTACTTCACATAAATGACAACCATCTAGAGAGCTGATCTTAAACCTATAAAAGGACAAATCTTTGTACAACGAATCTCCCCAACACCAAATCTAAAGCGTGCCATCGATATATTTGAAATAATATAAACTAGGCATCGCGTGGCTCTATCATTGAAGCGAGCGTATTGCAATGAAATACTGAATATTGAAATTTATTAATCATGATGAATGTCATAGTTGAAGATAAAGAATAGCTTTTAAACAATTATTATAAATGTATCTCGTCACTACGCAAAGAATTTTGCTTGTATCAAGTTGAAATTTTGCATACCTGTTTCAATTGTGCATTAGATGGTGTGTATGAAGTTTTATTAAAATCGTTACGTTAGAACGTAAGATATCGGTAAAAAGGTTGTTTTCTCTATTATAAACGTTTAGGTCCGCTTTAATAGTTTTAGCGATCTTTATTAAGTCATAGCGGTGTCGCTGTTGGTTTTAGTAAAAAATGTTATTTGAAAAAAATGTTCGTCTCATCGAATAGATGATGATAGAATCTTTTCCCGTCCTGAAATTCCAATTTAATTTTTGTACCTCACGTTTACGCGAGCGTTGCGCGCGAACTCTTGGACGGATCGCGCTGTCCAACGAACTTAGCCTGAGTATTAGTAAGAGGAACATGTATACCAAATTTCAACTAAATCGGTCAACTTTTACTCAAGTTATCGTCACACGCGTGAACGTTACTGACAGACAGACAGACAGACACGGAGCATATTTCGTTGAATGTAGGAAGCTCGCTACGCTCGCTTCAATAATATAATCAATAAATAATATAATCGATATTTCCTGTTTTGCTGTCATTCAATGTTTATCTATCACAAATTGGAGACCCGTCAAAATGAAGATTGCGCAAAACAAATAAAACTAGGCATCGCGTGGCTCTATTATTGAAGCGAGCGTATGGTAATAAATATGAATTGAATATTGAAAAAATAGATAATCATGAATCATGATGAGTTGATAGACAGTGGGTCTGGTAGTAGTACAGCGGCTAGTAGTAAGGGAACCACCCCGTATTCTTACTATTCCTCTAACCACACATCTCTTTTTCAATTATTATAAATTGTATTTCTCTGCTACAAAAAAACTGCTGCATGTATCAAGTTGAAATTTTACATACTTGTTTCAATTGTACTTTATACGATGTACATGAAGTTTTATTAGGATCGTTACGTTAGAACGTAAGATATCGGTAAAAAGGTTGTTTTCTCTATTTTAAACGTTTAGGTCCGCTTTAATAGTTTTAGCGATCTTTATTAAATCATAGCAGTGTCGTTGTTGGTTTTACTGAAAAATGTTATTTGAAAAAAATGTTCGTCTCATCGAGTAGGTGATGATTAGAATTTTTTAGATTTTTTTTTCCCGTCCTGAAATTCCAATTTTAAATTTGAAGCTCACGTTTACGCGAGCATTGCGCGCGAACTCTTGGACGGATCACGCTGTCCAACGAACTTAGCCTGAGTATTAGTAAGAAGATCATGTATACCAAATTTCAACAAAATCGGTCAACTTCTACTCAAGTTATCGTCACACGCGTAAACGTTACTGACAGACATACAGACAGACAGACAGACAGACAGACAGACAGACAAGATGCATATTTCGTTGAATGTAAGAAGCTCGCTTACGCTCGCTTCAATAACTTGTGGATTTTTTCCGAACTAACTTTCCGTGCAGCAAAATTTGCTGAAAACCAATTAAATTCTGCTGAAAGATGGCTAAAAGTATTAAAATAATGCATTGTCATCATGTTCTGAGCTATGCTTAGAAATCAATTGCCAGATTTGTACCGGACAAACAAACAAACAAACAAACAAGAAAGCAAGCTAATAAAAACGTAGTAAACATCTAAAAAATCGAATTTTCCCTCCATAGTAAATATTTTCTACACAATTTGTGTGAGTGAGACACCAAGGGATGTGCCACGCTAAAATGGCACATAGGAACTGTTCCATCATCAGACTTACGTCATTAAAATATTACGTCAAGATATGGCATAATGTCGAGCATTATGCCATTTCTTGAAAATCGTTTCGTTGCGTTCGACTCATCAGGGGCCCGACGATGCCCACCCAACTCTGGACCTGTACCAGACCAAGAAGATCAGATATAGGACTTATCAGAGACGAGCGTGCTCTCACACCGCCATATTTGCCTGGCTGGCAAAACACATTAGTAATAACAATACTGTGTTGGCACTTGACACACTGCAATTATAGCCAGCCAGACAAATATGGCGATGTGAGAGCACGCTCGTCTCTGATAAGTCCTATAACTGATCTTCTTGGTCCAGTCCAGAGTTGGGTGGGCATCGTCGGGCCCCTGATGAGTCGAACGCGACGAAACGATGCAAGACGTGGCATAATGCCGAGCCAACATTTTAATGACGTAAGTCTGATGTTGGAACAGTTCCTATGTGCCATTTTTGCGTGGCACATCCCTTGGTGTCTCTCACTCACACAAATTGTGTAGAAAATATTTACTATGGAGGGAAAATTCGATTTTTGAGATTTTTACTACGTTTTTATTAGCTTGCTTTCTTGTTTGTTTGTTTGTTTGTCCGGCAAAGGATAAAGCACGCCGAGATGCCAAGTCCTCGACGCAACTTTAGTAAAGCACTGACACTGCTCCATTATTACACTTGGTAACTTAACTAGCCAAAGTGAGTGTTTTACAAGTAGCACCGTACAAGGCAAACCACAAATCACGATTCAAATTTTTCCTTTAATTTATTAAATTCTATTAGTAATTAAAATAGTCTGCCAATTAGTGTTGTTACGAGTTGAATTTATGTCAACTCGTAAAAGTTAATTATTTAAGTTAATTGTATATAGTTGTTAAAATGTATTGTTTTCTTTTGTTATTTTTATTATCGTAATGTATGAGTGATTATGTATAGAGCTAGAGATATGAATAGGAAAGCCAGAGCCAGCTTAGGGATGTTATCTTTTGGTCGACCCCTGCCCCACAACAGTGGCCAGGTTCAACCTATATAGAAGGTCTGCTGGCCAATGTTGTGGTTCAAGGTTCGACCTGATTAAGAGACTCTCCTTCAGTTGGCCTCTCCACGTCTACGAGGCAAGTCACCCGAATATAAGTTGAATGAGTGTAGCGACGCCAAGTCGGATTTATAGGTCTGAGTCACCAATAGTGCCGCACCTTATCAGAAAGAGGTCAGCTATTCTGCTAGGCCAGGATCTTACTGTGACTCGGGACCAGCTAATGGGCACTATAATATACAGGATAAAGTGCGCCAGGAGTCTTATCCAGGACCCCAGTGTGGAGAAGGACCCACAGAGGGAGAAAGACCCCGCCGCACTGCCCACCACACCACAGCACACACACACACACACACCACTCTGGACACCGCCCGTAAACGCCCACAACCTCCGCAGCCAACTCAAGGTTTTTGGGAGAAATTATATAATAGGGGATCCCTATGAAATCAATGTTTAGTCATAGGTTATAAGGGTTTTTTTTGTACTTATAGCTTCCTCACGTACTTGGTTTTACTTTTTCCCCGTTATTTTCTAATTTAGTTCATTTCCCCCTTTTTTTAAACTGTCGAAATGGTTTTTAATTTTTTTATGAATAAAATTATAAATTTAGCAGAAACTTACACGAGGTAAGACGGTCGAAATGATTCAGGGTCTGTGGGCTGGCAACCGTCTGGATTTCTTAAAAATCACCAAAGTAATACTAAAGATAAAGGTGAGTGTAGAAGAGACACCCGAGCACGCGAAAGCATGAAAATTACACGGACCAATAATTATCCACCATCAATCCGTTTGATTTTCATTGAAATAGAACGAAAAGTGTTTAAGATATGTCGGTTAGAAAAAATCTCGGACTGACTGACAAACACCGAAAATAATTCCTGATGTCCGAGACGGACTTACGCCTTGGGATATTTTAATTCGGAGACATAAAATTCGGAAGCAAAAATAAATAAGATGGACTCACAGATGAGACAGAGTACGTTGATAAAACCCAGCAAATCACCCACTTACCTGAAACACAAGCAAATAAAAACATTAGTAAATCAGTTAAATATATGAGACACGTTGCTTAGTCTATGTTTGCAGAACCGCACAGTGAACTATCCGTCAGATTCAACTCGCAAACTTTATACGCAATTACTTTCCATTCATTAGTAGATTCAAGTTTTCCTGGTTACATTGCATATTCATTCAACATTTCATCTAAATTTACCATAAAAATAATTCCTCTATGGCCTGTAACAGAATCCGACCTCTTTTTCCTGTTTGCAAGTAAACCGATTTTCACAGAAATCAGACATTCCCCGGGACACCGGCTTGTACTGTTGAATTCTTAATTAAACGGACATTGTTAAAACGGATTTTGTTAAAAAAATTTCGGAACCATGTTTGAGAAATAATTTGTTAGAGGTTTTTTCAGAGCTCGGGGTGGAGATGACCCCAAATTTATAGATAAAAATCGCGATTTCGCCTCAAGCTACGATTTTTCTGAACACGGATGCCCCAAATTTCTGGGAAATCGGCCCCCCAGGTAGTTCAGGCTCCACACAGACCACAAGCCGATATTTTTTTAAAAACCACCATCTTGGACTAGTAATCCATCCAAAGCGTGTAAATCCATCAATATCTCGAAACAACTTCACAGTTAACATCCTATTTAAACGGACTACAAAATATAATTTGATATAAATATATTTTATCTCCAGTAGGGACAAAAAGTTATGATTTTGAATTAGTTTAGAGGGACTAAAACAGGTCTTTTCATCCCTGAACTCAAAAAGTAGGGAGAAAAAGTAAAAGTAGGGCGAAAAAGTAAAGTAGGGCAAAAAATTAAAGATTGCAACTTAATTATTTTGTAAACAGTAGAAAATGAATGGCAAATGTTAATGAAGTTGTGGAAATCAGGTTGGCGGTACTGCGCTTTTTTGACCATGTTTATCATAGATTCAATGTTTATAACCTGCATCTAAATAACCTTCTATTTGAGTTTAATTCCAATTCTTATTTGTTTTTAATATTGTATCTCTTATATCGGCTATTAAAAGTGCTAATAATTACTGTTATTTATTAAAATAATAAATAAAAAGTGTGCAATGGACGAAAATGTGTATTTTCTTCCTACTGGAGATAAAATATTGTATGTACCTCGTGAGTAAAGTGCCTTTATTCCCCTCGCCATAATTATCTCCCTCGGCTGCGCCTCGGGAGCTAATTACAGTTATTCCCTCAAATGAGCCTCGGGAATTAAAGAGTCTAATTCCCTCGGCATAGCCTCGGGATTTAGGGTCCATGGTTCCTTCGGCTTCGCTTCAAGAACCAACTTTTTCGCTCAGGGAATAATGGCTTACTTTACTCCCTAGGTGCATAAATATCTATTTTTCTCTCTCTCATGATTTTGCAGAGTTTTAAGGAGGGCAGCATCCCACAGACTAAACAAGAAACAAATGTTTTAAAAACCAATTCAACCCACAACACAATACTTTCTCTACACACAAAACATTTTAGAAAGGGTTCAAAGAGGAACCGTTATAATTAATAACGCAGCACTAAATACTTCAACAAAGCATTCCTTTCTTTCCATTTGATAAAATTAAAACAAAATTAAAATTTCAAATACTATTTGTGGTATTCAACTGCACTTATTCCGCTCCCATATATAATGAAAAATTCCAAACCGAGGGATAGTTCAAGTAAAATGGCTTCAAATTTCAGGGCAACTCGACCAGAACAATATCCCCCCCCCCTTCCTCCCTCACCAACCTTGCTTTATCTAGAAAACCAGCTTAATTGCGTATCATTAATTTTATTGAATACAACCCCTCCCCCTTACCCCAGAACCACCTCCGAATAGTTCAGCATCGTCCAAAGTTTAGAATGGGGAGAGGGATGCAGAGTTTTGTCCCCCCCCCCCCAATCCTAATCTATTACGGGACCTTTACTCTATAATCAATCCATTTGCACCATTGAAAATACAAATAAATTTTCTAACCACTATTTGAAACATTTCACAAAATAAAGCGATCGAGGTTTGTGATCCGACCACGGAAATGTGGTCTACTTGCCATTTCCCGTTCATTCGTTCCCTATTTCCTGGCTTCACAAAAATATCTCTATTTGACTTGATATTGCTTCCGAGCGGGCCGAAGGTAACGGAAGCATTTTTCGGGTGCTCATTTTTGAGAACGAAAACATTTTATGTCTCAAATTTTAAAAATTCCAAGACAGAAATCAGTCTCAGACATCAGGGAACATTTTTGGTCTCGTGTCTGTCTGTGTGACCGCAAACCGTGTCCGAAACGTGTGACGATAACTTGAGTAAAAGTAGACCGATTTTGATGAAATGTGGTAGACATGTTCATTTTACCAATACCTACGACGAGTTCGTTGAACAACATTATCCTCCCAAGCGTTCGTGCGCAACGCTCACGTAAACGTGAACTTCAAATTTAAATCGTGTATGCAAAATTTCAATTCAATTAGTTGAGGATATCTGGTTTAAAATTCAGTTGCAAGATTCATACAAACATTACAAGTTAAATAAATCTTATTAGATAAGGAATGATAGATTTAAGATTAGATAGGCTGGGATAGGAGATATCGCTAACATTACATTACATTGCTTGTATACGAGTCTGCAAGACAGCGAGACATTTTCATAGAGGCTTTTAGGTGTCGTTTTTTGGTAACGCTTTTCAGGTTTTACTACCCTCGCTGTCGCTCGGGTGCCAACTCCACCATGCAAAATGCTACTTTCTGCACTCGACGGTGTAATGTACTATTGCTGTTCTTTTATTAGGGTCCGTAGGCAAAACCAAGGACCCTTATATTTTCCTGCGTGTGTCTGTCCGTCCTCTCGCGTGCTCTCACGGCTACACCTTTCGTCCGATCACTTTAAAATTTGGCATGTATGTGTCTTGTACCGACCCACATATTTTAAAAATATAGCGACTTAAAAAAAATATTTTTCAAAAAAATTAGGGTAAAAAAACTTAAGGGTTAAATTTTTTTAATTTTTTTTTCGACACCGTGAGGGGTATCATTTGAAAGGGTACGTCGAGCTGATTACAAAAATATATAATTCTTTGGATATAACTTTGATAGGGCGAGCGTAGGCAAGTTTGTTTTTTATATATATATATTATATATATATATATATATATATATATATATATATATATATATATATATATATATATATATATATATATATATATATATATATATATATGTGTGTGTTTGTGTGCAATATATATATATATATATATATATATATATATATATACTTAAAATTTATATATACTTTAAAGTTATATATATACTTTAAGTTATATATATACTTTAAGTTATATATACTAAATTCAATTTTTAAGTTTTTGGTAGTTTTCATACTACGGAAAGTTAAATTTTTAATTTAAATCAAATTATAATTATTATTAACTACTGGAAATATAGAGGCCCGTGGTTCAAATCCCGGCACAGGAGTGTATTTTTCACTGTCTGTTTCCCGTAGTTAATAATAATTATAATTTGATTTAAGTTATATATACTTTAAAATGAATATGGAGAAAACACAAACCCTTTTACTAAGTCTGAAAAATAATACAAAGCAAGAACCTATTAAATTCTTAGGACTGACACTCGACGACAAACTGACTTGGAAACCGCACTTAGACAACATTACTTTAAAACTAGCATCTTATGTTTTTGTATTTGGAAAATTAAAAAACAGAGTACCTGAAGAGACAATGGTCACAGTCTACAAATCAGTAGTTCAAAGTAGGCTAAGCTACGGTATAATAATGTGGGGCCATACTAACACTAATCAACTGCTTTTACTTCAAAAAAGGATCATTCGAATCATTCTAGGGTTAAAACACGACGAAACTTGTATACCACACTTTAAAAAATTACAGATTATGACAGTCATTAACCTTTTTAATTATCATTCACTACTACACATAAAGACTAATATTAATTTATATGACAAGAACAGTTTGACCCACAGCTATAATACAAAAATCGGTCCGAGACAACTCAGACAAACTTTCTCATATATGAGTTTATAATTACTTAGCCCAGTGTTTCCATTTATTAGTTTTCAAATGTACATTTAAATATTATTGAACATTTCATCAAAATTTATCATAAAAATAACTTCTCCTGGTCGGGGAATCGAACCCGGGCTCTCTCCGTCCGCGTTTTAAGCTAATATCTCAGGAACTAGATTTTTCCCGGGAAAACGGCTTATATCGTTGGATTCGTATTCAAATGGACTACATTTTAGAATTTTTTAATCAAAATCGTCGGAACCGTTTTCGAGAAATAATTTTTTTTCATGTTTTTTCAGAGTTTTTGGGGGGTAGCGCCCCCAAATTTAGAGCTAAAATTCATTTCTCGATTTCGCCTCGGGGTATGATTTTTCTGAACATGTATGCCAAATTTCGTCAAAATCGGCCCAGTAGTTTGGGCTCCAGGCGTCTGCACAGACGACAGACAGACGACAGACGACAGACAGACATTTTTTAAAAACCACTTTTTTGGACTCAGGGGACCTCAAAACGTGTAAATCCATCAAAATCTCAAAATCGAATTTTCGCGCCATCACAATACTTTCTCTTTATATGAGAAAGTAAAAATAGAGACAGACTGGTCATTCCCCCTCACAGATTAACCAAATCACAGGTTGGTCACAGCATTCTTGGCATCAAGTATTTCAATTCTCTAGAAAAAAGTGTTCAGGAGCTACCAGAGAAAGCTTTTAAAAAGTATATTAAGGGTTTTCTTTCTGAGAACCCTTACTATACTCACCAAGAGTTTCTCAATAGAGCAAATTGACATTGTTTTGAGTATTGATTACGATGCAATGGACTTAAAGTAGGATTAGTTTTATTTTAATTATTTATTTAATATTTTAATAGACTATTATTTTGTCTATTCATATTGTTATTATTTATTTATTTTAGTTTTATTATTAATTAATATTTTATAATTTATGTATTCCCAAGTGATATTTTAAGCATTGTTTTTATAAAAAGTGTTGACAATATTCTAAAGTTTTATGGCTTGTAAAACATTATGAAAATAAAAGATATTATTATTATTATATATATATATATATATGTGTGTGTGAGTGTGTGTGTGTGTTTGTGTGCAATATATATATATATATATATATATATATATATATATATATATATATATATATATATATATGTATATATATTCATATGCTGGCACAAGATTTTCCCCAGCAACACTTTAAGACGGCATCTTTCAACCCTAGGCACCTGATTTATAGAGGAGCCGTGCAAAGCATTACCAACTAGAAACTAACCGCACATGCTATATACATACACACACACACACACGTATATATATATATATATATATATATATATATATATATATATATATATATATATATATATATATATATATATATATATATATATATAACATAGCAAGGATAAAGTAGCGATACTTAGCCAAGTCCAGAGCTTCTAGCAACCTCAAAAAACTTTGTTAACAACAGTGTTGGTATTTTGTTTTTTTATTACCAACTCGTACGAGAGATGTTGGCAACATTGAGTTTCCAAACAGTGTTACCAAACTCCAGTATAAGTTGGTTACAAATAAAAAAATATATATATATAAAAAATAAATAGCCAATTACTAAGAGTTGTGTTTTGGCCGAGGTTGTGGCAAAGCAGGAGTTTTTCCTCCCAGCACACTTTGAACAACTATTTCCTTGTTTTGACATTAATAGCGTTATAAGAAAAGAAAATATTAAGTTTTTAGGGTTTCGTAGATTCTTCTCAAAACCCTCATGCCGAGGGAGATGTGTCTGTCTGTCCGTCACACTTTGCTTCATATCTCTCCAACCGTTAAAGCTAAAAACTTGAAATTTGACATATTATACCCACACTTAGGAAAAATTTAAAATGCGCATGCGCAATTAGGGATTGACAAAATTTGTTTATATTGCTTCTCAGCTTGCCGAAGGTAACGGAAGCATTGTGTTCAGTTTTGAGAACGAAAAACTTTTATGCCTCCGATTTTTAAAATTCCAAGACAGAAATCCGTTTCAGACATCAGGGAACATTTTTGGTTTCGTGTCTGTCTGTCGATCTGTGTGTCCACGAATTATGAAAAGTGCGACGATAACTTGAGTAAATGTAGACCGATGTTGATGAAATTTCGTAGACATGTTCATTTTACCAATTCCCAGGACGAGTTCGACGGACAACGTTATCCGTCCAAGCGTTCACGAGCAACGCTCGCGTAAACCTGAACTTAAAATTTAAAATTGGAATTTTAGGTCTATTTGGAATTTTAGGTCTTTTAGGAATCTATTCAATGAGACAAACATTTTTTTACAAATACCATTTTTTTAGTAAAACCAACAGCGACACCGCTATGAAGTGTTAAAGAAAAGCTAAAACTATTAATAGTATTTAAACAATATAAGAATAAAGTAATATAACAATAATTTGAATGTTAATATAACAATAAAGTACATGATAGGATGGGAGGAAGCTATGTGCCACACTAATTGGCAGTCTATATTATATAGTAGTTGAGTGGGTTGGATAGTACACGGTGACAGAGGTCGTGTCACATGTTATTATACTCACACCTAGCTCCGTATACAACACACCGCTCCAAACTACAAGACATTTCATCTCTGTGAAAATAATCAAATTTCAAAATGAATTGACTTTGTCCTTTGAGTTATGAAATCATTTATCTGGCGCTCACACACGGCTGTTAACAATTTCAAATTGATTCGGGTAAATATAAATGAAAGTGGGTGCGACACGACTTTCTTACCAGTGGAATTTATGTCCACTCGTCAACGCTTTAGTTTATGTTATTTATTATTAGATTGTTATGTTTATAGTTATGTATAGTTATTAAGATGCTTATTGTTATTGTTATGGACATATGATGTATATCGGGGTAGATTAGGGAAAGCCAGAGTCAGCTTAGGGAAGTTATCTTTAGGTCGACTCTTGACCCATAACAATGACCAGGTTGAACCTAGATAGAAGGTCTGCTGGTCAATGTTGTGGTTCAAGGGTGGAACTTGTCCTTGAGTTGGCCTCTGCGCTTGAACGAGGCAAGTCACAAAGTGTTAGTGGTGTGTGACCAGGATAGCGACGCCAGGTCGGATTAGGGTCCGAGTCCGAGTGAATTTAAAGTAAGATTCGACTAAAATTACTGTTGACCTAATTAGAGAAGTAAAAACAATATGGCCGACACTCTAAAACTAGGCATCGCGTGGCTCTATCATTGAAGCGAGCGTATAGTAATAAATATGTATTGAATATTGAAAAAATAGATTATCGTGAATCATGATGAGTTGATAGATAATGGGTCTGGTAGTAGTGCAGCGGTTAGTAGTAAGGGAACCACCCCGCATTCTTACTATTCCTCTAACCTCACATCTCTATTTCAATATTTATAATTTGTATCTCTTTACTACAAACAAACTACTGTATGTATCAAATTGAAATTTTGCATGCCTGTTTCAATTGTGTATCAAATGGTGTCTATGAAGTTTTATTAAAATCGTTACGTCAGAACGTAAGATATCGGTAAAAAGGTTGTTTTCTCTATTTTAAACGTTTAGGTCCGCTTTAATAGTTTTAGCGATCTTTATTAATTCATAGCGGTGTCGCTGTTGGTTTTAGTAAAAAATGTTATTTGTAAAAAATGTTCGTCTCATCGAATAGATGATGATAAAATTTTTTCCCGTCCTGAAATTCCAATTTAATTTTTGAACCTCTCGTTTACGCGAGCGTTGCGCGCGAACTCTTGAACGGATCACGCTGTCCAACGAACTTAGCCTGAGTATTAGTAAGAGGATCATGTATACCAAATTTCAACTAAATCGGTCAACTTTTACTCAAGTTATCGTCACACGCGTGAACGTTACTGACAGACAGAGAGACAGACAGACAGACAGACAGACAGACAGACAGACAGACACGGAGCATATTTCGTTGAATGTAGGAAGCTCGCTACGCTCGCTTCAACTATGGGAAACCGCAACGTCGCAGTGACTCGCCTTTTTCAGGGCCACCACACTACCACCGTATTATAATTAAATAATCTAAAATTTATTATAAAAAATTATTTAAAATAAAAATAATAAGTATTCTTCATGGTAATATTATATTTTAAATATGTTTTTAGTTTAACCGAAACAAAATATGTTTAGGTTATTTTATTTTTTAATAATTTTGTTCGGATTATTGGTTTAACCTCGCTGTACTGTGGTAAGTGAAAAAATATTTTGTCTATATAAGTTTAAATTAATAAAAGACTTAGTTTGTAAAAACAAGTTAAATCAAATGGTATTTTAAGTTGAAAGGAGAACTACAGCATATGGAGCCCCTACTATACTATACATCGTAAATCGCTACAATCGATTGTTATAATTGACGCCATACTACAATATATCCAAATAATGTGTGATTTGCGTAATTTTACACGTTTTAACCAAGATGTGTTTGTTTTGGGTTTGAATTGAATTTAATTTTGTTAACCTTAAATTTTTTTTGCCCTAGAATTTTTAATGGCCGCTCCACACCGTTAAAAATGTACACACCGTTGGTAAAATGAACATGTCTACCAAATTTCATCAAAATCGGTGACATTTATTCAAGTTATCGTCACACGTTTCATAATTCGCGGACACAGACAGACAGACAGACACGAGACCAAAAATGTTCCCTGATGTCTGAAACGAATTTCTGTCTTGGAATTTTTAAAATCGGAGGCATAAAAGTTTTTCGTTCTCAAAACTAAACACAATGCTTCCGTTACCTTCGGCAAGCGCGGAAGCAATAATAATAATAATAAAATATCTTTTAATTATCATCTATCCAGCGATAAAAATCTAATATTTATGGTTAGCTACAAATGAAAAAATAGTTTCTCTATATCCTGTATATTAGCTCTAAAATGACTAAATTATTACACGCTTCTCTCAATCAACACATACATAAATATATGCTTTCCTCTCCCAATTTTGATATATTTCCACCAATATAAAATAATATACATACATGGTATATATATATATATATATATATATATATATATATATATATATATATATATATATATACATACATAGTACGAGACATAAATTAAACACAAGAAGGCACAATACTAATAATAAAAGAACCAACAAGTTTATTCTACGAAATAAAACAATTTTTTTACTTAAAATAAAAATATATAAAAGAAAAGTTAAGAAAATAGAGGGAATTGGAGTGTGGAAGGGAAAGCTTGTTACAGTAGGGGGGGGGGGGGGGGGAGTAAAGGAGCCATGAAATTCAGGACCCTTTGTATTATTACACAATTTCCCTTCTCATTTATTTCTTTTTATATTTCTGTGAATTTCCTTGTTTTTTTTTTTCTAAGCTTGAATATAGTGGATATGAATAACACAGTGTGCAAGAAATAACAAAGATATTGTACCAACACTGACACCTGCTTCCACATCAAACTATCTCTTTATTGTCCTTACATCCCCAATTTCCACTATTCTACCACATATTATTCCTTCCACTATCCTACCACACATTCCTTCCACTATTCTACCACATATTATTCCTTCCACTATTCTACCACATATTATTCCTTCCACTATCCTACCACACATTCCTTCCACTATCCTACCACATATTATTCCTTCCACTATCCTACCACACATTCCTTCCACTATCCTACCACACATTCCTTCCACTATCCTACCACACATTCCTTCCACTATTCTACCACATATTATTCCTTCCACTATCCTACCACACATTCCTTCCACTATTCTACCACATATTATTCCTTCCACTATTCTACCACATATTATTCCTTCCACTATCCTACCACACATTCCTTCCACTATTCTACCACATATTATTCCTTCCACTATCCTACCACACATTCCTTCCACTATTCTACCACATATTATTCCTTCCACTATTCTACCACATATTATTCCTTCCACTATTCTACCACATATTATTCCTTCCACTATCCTACCACACATTCCTTCCACTATCCTACCACATATTATTCCTTCCACTATCCTACCACACATTCCTTCCACTATCCTACCACACATTCCTTCCACTATCCTACCACACATTCCTTCCACTATTCTACCACATATTATTCCTTCCACTATCCTACCACACATTCCTTCCACTATTCTACCACATATTATTCCTTCCACTATCCTACCACACATTCCTTCCACTATTCTACCACATATTATTCCTTCCACTATCCTACCACACATTCCTTCCACTATTCTACCACATATTATTCCTTCCACTATCCTACCACACATTCCTTCCACTATTCTACCACATATTATTCCTTCCACTATCCTACCACACATTCCTTCCACTATTCTACCACATATTATTCCTTCCACTATTATACCACATATTATTCCTTCCACTATTCTACCACATATTATTCCTTCCACTATCCTACCACACATTCCTTCCACTATTCTACCACATATTATTCCTTCCACTATCCTACCACACATTCCTTCCACTATTCTACCACATATTATTCCTTCCACTATCCTACCACACATTCCTTCCACTATCCTACCACATATTATTCCTTCCACTATCCTACCACACATTCCTTCCACTATTCTACCACATATTATTCCTTCCACTATCCTACCACACATTCCTTCCACTATTCTACCACATATTATTCCTTCCACTATCCTACCACACATTCCTTCCACTATTCTACCACATATTATTCCTTCCACTATCCTACCACACATTCCTTCCACTATTCTACCACATATTATTCCTTCCACTATTCTACCACATATTATTCCTTGCACTATCCTACCACACATTCCTTCCACTATTCCACCACATATTATTCCTTCCACTATCCTACCACACATTCCTTCCACTATTCTACCACATATTATTCCTTCCACTATCCTACCACACATTCCTTCCACTATTCTACCACAAATTCCTTCCTACAGAAAAGAGTTAGAACTACGAGTAAGCCCCGAAACCTCTCTTTTAACACAAACTTAGTCTTCAAATATTTTCTCAATATAAATACAGGTCCATCACTGATCCACTGTTCTTCATCTCGATAAATTAATTAAAATAATAAACGGGACAGAGAGTACAACAGAGTTTGTCTTATCAGCCTGATTAGTATAACAATAGCAGCTGATAACAGGTAGATAATAAAATAAAATGAATGTTACCAAGGTGGTAAAACTGAAGCAGGTAGTGATGAGGGCACGCGAGACCTTATCCAACTCAATCAGCAGGTCTGTGTGTGGACTGTAATTACGTCACATGAGTAAACAAGTCACGTGACAACTGTTATCAGTTTATCTGTTGACGCCCCTATTGTAGAAACATGTTTTATTGGAATTCCTTATCAATCAAACTAAAAGAAAAAAAATAATTAAAGCGATGAATGGTGAAATTTGTTTCCTCGCCAATAAGTTGCAACATTGATAACACCTTATGAGGACGAGACCGCGTGTACAGTGTACAGTGTACAGTGTGCAGTGTACAGTGTACAGTGTGCAGTGTACAGTGTGCAGTGTATAGTGTACAGTGTACAGTGTGCGGGGTCACTGTCACATTAAACTTTTAGATTTATCAACCTGCAGTAGAATACTTTGTAACGTGTCATCAAACAAATCATTCCAAACGCCTTCATTTAGGAAAAAATCGCTCTGAAGCAGCTCAGACAAACTTTCTCATATACAAGTTCATAAATACTTATAGTACAGTAAAATTAAGCTCCAACCCAAACATTAAAAAAAAAAGAAAGTTCCACCTCACGCCAAATTGTTCTATACCCTCCAAGTAGTAAGTGGTAAAAAGTTGCACCACTTGCAGCGTCGGGTTTGGCAGGGAGGGGGGCCAAAAGGGGGGTAAAAGGGTATTTTTAATTGTTTTTCGCAAATATCTCGAACACTATGAGGTTTAGCGCTAACTTTGTTATACACAAAATTAATCTACATAAAATTTTGAACAAATATGGACTTATGCATTTTTGTGCTAAAGTAAACGATTACGGAGTTATGGAGGGGTAAACATATCACTATTTTCCTGTTTGCTTGAAATTTTTTTTTATTGTAGTTAGGGCCAGTTGGGGTAGTGACAGCCAAATTTGCAGCTTCGAAATACCTGAGCAAATACCTGTGTAATACCTGCGTAATACGTGAAAATGTGAAAAAGAAAATTACTTTTTTTAGTTTTTGTCATATAACCAGTAAACTATGTGTTTTTCGGTATTAGTGGTTATTACTATTGTTAAAGTTAAGTAAAGTTAACAATATAAGCTCAATTTCAGCTCTGCCCAACTAATATTTTTCGAGATATGGCACTTCAAAAATTGTCAATTTTGTTAAATAAAATAAAATTTTAAGTATTGCTCTCGTTTCGGGCCGAATATCGGCATAAAACCGCTCACCTACGAGAAAAGACATAAGAAATAAAGTTGTAGTAAATTTAATTGGCTTCCTTTTATGTTCAACTCTGTACGCCTAATAATTACAGAGATATGACTTCAAAAATTGGCAGTTTTTCCCAAAAAATGGAAATTTTATTAATTGCTCTCGTTTCGGGTCGAATGTCGACATAAAACCTCTCACTTACGATAAAAGTCATAAGAAACGAAATTGTAGTAAATTTATTTAGCTTTTAGACAAGCATAAAATGAAGCCTGTAGACAACATAGTTCTCTTGCAATAGTAAAAAAAAATCAGGAAACTTTTATGTTTCAAGAAATGAACCTAAACCACTTTTAATAACAACTTTCGGGCATTCGACGAAAGAAAAAAACATAGAATCATGTTCAAAAATAGAAAAGTGAAATTATATGTTATGAAAAAAAGTATTAGCAATCAATAGTAGCAAGATATAGCATCCTACTCTTGACAGGTTATGTGGAAATAAATTAATAATGAAACGCTTTAAATCTCTAAGCTCAATATTCAAACTCCTCTTCACAGTGAGGATCATCTTCATCAATTTCATCGTCGATACTTAGTGAATCTCTGTTTATGCACACATGTCCCAAGCAATAAATGCACATGTTTGAGCATTTCAAGCCACTCCTTCGACACTCACAGTTTTGCACACACCCCTCCTTGCAAGCGCAAACAGTGAGTTTGAGTAATTCCTCAGGAGCAGCAGCCTTTGTAGTTGTAATGGGACGCAGATGACCATCAATCTTTTTCCAACCCCATTTTAGAGGATCTTACTTGTGATTGAGCCACTGCTGTACTTGGTGGTAAACTCTATGTGACTGTTGTTGTGCAGCTGCTGAAGTAGGGGAAAGCACAGCCAACCTGAACAATGCGTGTACACTGTACAGGCTGCTTTGCGATAGTCTGTAAGTAACATTGATGGCGCAGAGTATCCGAATCGTCTGCATTTTTTGATGTGAATAACGAAAGGAAGAAATGCTGTCCAGCATCAGCTACTGCAACTGGATCTGTGTTAACTATACAAGAAAAAACTTGAACTACGATTTTTGATGTGTCTTGTTTCAATACAATACAGGTAACGTAGGGTTACCTTTTACCGAAAATTACTTTTTAAAATAATTAAATTATAGTGCCTCATTTTTGCATTTTTGCCAAAATTTAAAATATTGATATTTTTACCCCTCCATACCTACGTTACCGTTTACTTTAGAGCAAAAATGCATGAGGCCACTTTTGTTCAAAATTTCATATAGATTAATTTTGTATAGATCACAGTTAGCGCTTAACCTCATAGTTTTCGAGATTTTTATGAAAAACTATTAAAAATACCTATTTGGAGTAGTTGGGTCTTTTAGGGTATAATAAGTACAAATTTACTTTTCAATTATGGCTATATTTCGACCTACTTGGTCATCTTCAGGCCTAGATTGAAAATGTAAAAAATTTGGTTTTTGCGTCATATGTTGGAAAGAAAGTTATTATCACCTTTTTGGTTCGTCATTTACAATAAAATACATCACATCATATCACATAACATTAACAATTAAACCATTAACATTTGTCAAATAAATATTTAAAAAATATAATAAATTAATAAAAGGCATCATGCCGCAGGCATCGTACAGTTCCAAACCAGTTTCAAGAGTGGTTGGAACAAACCTAATATGTCGGCTACAATTTTGATAAGTTATTAGATCTATTTAAAGACCAACAAATCAAAACAAACCTTCACTTTTATTGGTAGCAAATCAAAAATTTAATCTTAACAATTGTCGGCTACTATTTTGATAAGTTATTATATAGATTTATTTTATAGTTATTATTTGATTTGAACTCCATCAAATCAAAACAAATCATTATTTTTGTTGGTAACAAATAAAAAAATGTAATGTTAATAATTATAACTTTAGTTTTGACGGGAAATAGTATTATCAATAAAGTTGTCGGCCTCTATTTAGATAAGTTATTATATCTATTGGAACACCAGCAAATCAAAACAAACCTTTATTCTTTTTAAAAATAAATGTGGTTGCTTTATGCCTTATCAATAAAAAATCATTACTGGTGCGGTCATTATCCTGACTGGTATGGACACGCTAAACTATTAAAGCGGACTTAAACTTTTAAAACGGTCCCCGGTTCTCATAGTAAATAGACAAAATAATTTTATAGTCTATACTAGGCAGCGGCTGCTTTTGAGGGGTTGGCGAGCGAAGCGAGTAGGGGGCGGAGCCCCCTAGTATTATATTATTTCAAATATATATCGATGGCACTCTTTAGATTTGGTGTTGGGGAGATCCGTTGTACAAAGATTTGTCCTTTTATAGGTTTAAGATCAGCTCTCTGGATGGTTGTCATTTATGTGAAGTAAATACATTCGGAACTATTATTTTTCACTTACATTATATATTATATAACAATAACAATTATATTATCAACATTACATACGATTCAACAAAAAATTTAGAAACGTAGTATATAAAAAGTTCATTTTATCTTGAAATTATTACTGTACTATTAGCCCAGTGTTTTCCATTTATTAGTTTTCTTAGCTCCATTTAATTATTATTTAACGTTTAATCAAAATTTATCATAAAAATAACTTCTCCTCGGCGGGGTATTGAGCCCGGGCTCTCTCCGTCCACTTTTAAAGGTATTTTCTCAGGAACTAGATTTTCTCGGGAGACCGTTTTGATAGATTTCCAGGTTTTTAGGTGCCCTCAGTCCAAAACAGTGATATTTAAACATGGTCTGTCTGTCTGTCTGTCTGTCTGTCTGTTGTCTTTAGTCTCGAGTCTGTCGCCCGTGCAGACGCGTAGAGCCTAAAATACTGAGCCCATTTTAGGGTTAAGAAAAATCATAACACAAGGCGAAATCGAGAAATGACTTTTAGCTATATAAATTTGAGAGCTCCACTAACGCTATAGATTCGTATTTAAATAGACTAAATTTGTGAATTTTGTTTCCGAGCTTACCAAAGGTAATGGAAGCTAAGTCATAATTCTGTCAGAGGAAAAATTGCAAAAAAAATACCTATTATTTATTTATTTTTTTATTTATTTATTTTTATTTTATTTATTTTTTTTTTTTGTGAAATTGGGAACATAAATAAGTTACAAATATATAATTAATTTATACATAAATTTATTAATAAAATATTTGATAATATTTATTAATTAATATTTACTTATTAATACTTATTTATTAATATGATATTGAACTTTAGCTAGTATCTGCTGGGTCCATCATACTTTTCAGATGAACTAATTTTCCTTAGATAAGGTTTGAAGTCATTTTTGTTTTTGTCGGAATATAACAAGATAACAATCACATGCTCAGAATTCCACGCTTTTAATATTAAATATTAGCTTCTTCATATTAAAACAAAATCTATTGAATTTGCTTTAATATGAAGAAGCTCTTTTACAACTGACAGAGATAATCTTCCTCTTTCAGGCGTCCAAATAGACCCATCATTGAAAAAATACGTTCAGTGGGAGCCTATAAGTACCAGGCAGACACATGGCGATAAATTCTACTATTTTAAATCGATTCGTCTAGAAAATGCTTCAAATATTTATTTCCATTTCTCATGAGTCTTTGGGGTTTCTTCTTTTGGTAGGGAAGCCCATTTACCTTTCTGATTTTTCTTAAAATCCGGACATTTCTCAAATCCGGATGCAAAACCGGACAGATATTTCAAGTCAGTCCGGACGAAATCCGGACGTATGGTAACCCTATACATAGCCCATTGTTGGTCCTTGTTCCAATATAAGTTTCAACCTTATGCGCCCATTTGTATCTCTTCCACATGTGCACAAACGGGTCTTTTCTGTTACCCCCCCCCCCCCCCCCCCCCACGCCTTCCGGGCGCTTTTTGGCATATACAAGGTTGCACCCTTTAACTTTTATGGATAATTCCAATTTTCCACAACTGTATTGTGTACAACAAGCTGAAAAACCACTCACTAGGTTGAGCACCTTATTATTTATCGGTATACATTATATAACTACTTTTTCCGACCTCTATCCAAAACAATACAATACTGATAAAATATCCTTATTATTAATGGAAACACTTTTTTTGACCTTTGTTACCAAAACAATGAAGTGTAGATATTGTTGTTATCTCATTATAGTTTTAAGAGAAAACCTATCAGTCTAATTCGTATTAGTGTAATAGACGCTTCTTTGGGTCGAGAGTTGGGAGTCCAATATTTGCAGGTGGGGGCGAATTACACCTGACTCGTCTTGGTCCATGTGACCATGACATGGCGATGTCACTGTCTCACAACTTTATACACTGTCCTTTCAATAAAATATGAGTTTCAAGCCGTAAGTTGTGTGTAGGAAAAACCAAGGACCCAAGGAAAAACAGACGCTGACTTAGCTTTCCTTGGCTAAGCTTGCAAGCACAAGTAGATGACTGCATTGTTTACTTTCTCAAATAAAACCAAAGTATTGTGATAGCACAAAAATTCAATTTTGAGATTTTAATGGATTTACACGTTTTGAGGTCTCCTGAGTCGAAGAAAGTGGTTTTTAGGGTCCGTAGGCAAAACCAAGGACCCTTATATTTTCCTCCGTGTGTCTGTCCGTCCGTCCTCTCGCGTGCTCTCACGCTACACCTTTCGTCCGATCACTTTGAAATTTGGCATGTATGTGTCTTGTACCTGCCCACATATTTTAAAAATATAGCGATTAAAAAAAAATTAGGGTAAAAAAAACTTAGGGTTAAATTGTTTAATTTTTTTTCGACATCGTGAGGGGTATCATATGAAAGGGTACGTCAAGCTGATTACAAAAATATATAATTATTTGGTTATAACTTTGATAGGGCAAGCGTAGGCAAGTTTGAAGTGGGTGTGAAACGTGTCCCCCCCCCCCCTCTATCTCGCTTATGTGAAGTGCAAAAAATCTGAAAAAATTCCTGAACAATCTTCGACCAAAAGTAAAGATACCATTTTTTGGAAATTTCGAAAAAAATATTAGTTTATTTTTTATTGACAAAATACGTTTTTTTATAATTATGGTCTTTTCGATGAATTTATATGGTTTTAGTCCGGTTCAGTGGCAAAAAAATTTGTAATTTTTAATAAGCAATGCAAATTTTCGCACGAGTTGCGTACCGTACTTTATCTACGATTGTTAGATTTAAATAATAAATACAGAAAAAAATATACTTGCTGTATGTAAGTTCGTATCTCTTCTCTTGATAAAGATGGCATTAATGTTGAGTTGTATTTTTTGCCGAATTAATTATTTCTGGAGGATTATTATTCTCCACATTTTCGTCAAAGCCACTTGATTCATTCATTGTTTTTCACTAAAAACTCGATATAAACAGTTACTTTAATAGTCCCCAGGCCACCATAAGAAGTGAGTCGCTGATTGATAAAGTTTTCTTACCTTATGGAATCGCTTATTTATGCCGTGTCCACCGATGAATTGGGTATATGGCAACTGGGCGCTGGGCCATTTCTTTTTTGTTGACATGCCAAACTTGCCCTTTTGCAGAAACATTGAAAAGAGATAGATAAAGTTTTGATTTTCACAGGATCGTTTAGTTAAATTATTTCAAAAACAGTGGTACAGGTGGCCACCGATACGAGAGGGCCGTTTTCTTTTCAACGTCCCCGCAGAGCGATATGTTTGGGGCGGTGGACACTCCAAACGGCCCACTCTTATCTGTGGCCACGTGTACCACTGTTTTTTAAATAATTTAATTAAACGATCCTGTGAAAATCAAAACTTTATCTATCTCTTTTCAATGTTCCAGCAGAAGGGCAACTTTGGCATGTCAACAAAATAGAAATGGCCCAGCGCCCAGTTGCCATATACCCAATTCATCGGTGGACACGGCATAAATAACCTTTCCATAAGGTAAGAAAACTTTATCAATCAGCGACTCACTTCTTATGGTGGCCTGTGGACTATAATAAAAGAATAGCAAATTAGTTTTTTTAAATGTAAACAGACTCGCTAATCGTGCGTAAAGCTGAAGAATTCCTCTTGTTTACCACGCTAGCGTGGTAAACAAGAGGAATTCTTCAAAACTATGAGACGCGCATGCGCAATGAATACAAGTACGTAAATAATCACTTTCTACGCATCTAAACAGAGATATAATGTTTATATTTCGTATCAATCGTAGATAAAGATCTTTTTATATTTTTAAATCTTTTTTACTACGTTTTTAAATTTTCTGTTGAATCGTATGTAATGTTGATAATATAATTGTTATTAACAAAATTAAAAATCAATTAAATATGAGAAATTACTGAGAAAAATTACTATTTTTGGTCAGATTTGAATGAAAATTGGTATACGTGTTTTATATGAGGCCAGGAACTCGATTATAAAATAATTTGTGTACATTTATTACTTTTTGGTTCACAGGGTACCTAAAAGTACACTTTTTTTATATTTTCATATTTGAAGGAGGTAAAATGGAAAAGCAGGGGAAAAAGTGTTATTTAAATAAAAATTAGAATACATGTTTTTCGCATGGTCAACTATAATATAATGTTGCTTGCTCCAGAGTAGCAACTCCGTAGTACAACTATAATACACCAAATGAGATATAGCGAATGGAATAGTGAATAATATTGCTCATTCACGTGAATTAAAAATTATAAAAAGGTATATATAGTTAATTATCTACTTATACCAATAAAAATCATGGAATCTCATCAGTATAAGCCATCTTTCATTATTCTAGAACGAATATAGATTCTAGATTACATACATATCACCCATATTTAAATATACAGAGATAAATAGTTATACACAGGCAGGACAACGTCTGCCGGGTTTTGCTAGTAATAAATAATGTTAGTGAAAAAAAAATAGTTCCGAATTTATTTACTTCACATAAATGACAACCATCTAGAGAGCTGATCTTAAACCTATAAAAGGACAAATCTTTGTACAACGGATCTCCCCAACACCAAATCTAAAGCGTGCCATAGATATATTTGAAATAATATAAATTATATAATCGATAAATAATATAATCGATATTTCCTGTTTTGCTGTCATTCAATGTTTAAAGAAAGATTTAAAATGAAAGGTTTAAAATGAAGATTGCGTAAATATTGGATATGGCAAAACAAATAAAATAACTTGCGGATTTTTTCCGAACTAACTTTCCGTACAGCAAAAGTTGCTGAAAACCAATTAAATTCTGCTGAAAGATGGCTAAAAGTATTAAAATAATGCATTGTCATCGTGGTCTGAGCTATGCTAAAAATTTCAAATGTCTAGCTATTCGGGAAGTTAGTTAGAAATCGATTGCCAGATTTGTACCGGACAAACAAACAAGAAAGCAAGCTAATAAAAACGTAGTAATAACAACCGCCGCTTGAACACTCTTAAAAAAATGTTTAATAATAAATTATATATTATGGGATTAAATTCAGTTCGACTCGGTGAGTGAGCGAGTTGTATTCAAATAATATATCTTGGTAGTTACTTACAGACATGCGAGCAATGTAAATCAAAGGAAAATAATTTCACGTTTAGAGCTCGAGAAGAAAAAAAGAATAATAGAACAGCCGAGGGACCGTAATAGAAAGAAAGGAAGTGAGGGCGGGGGGGGGGGGGGGGGGGCGAATAAAGACCCCAAAATCGAGAAGGGTTCGTGAAAGAGATTTTAATTTTATGAAGAATTGAAATCTACTGGGGGGTTGTATAGGATCAGGGTCTTTTGTCGTATTTTATTTCATTTACTTTTCTCACCTCCCTGGGGAGGGCTCTATTCACAGCCGTTTCATTATCACACCGAGTTTTCTAGAGGGGGAGGGAAAATTGAGTTTTTGATAATCTTGGTTTTTTTTAGGGACCTGAGATATTTCTTGGCTCGCTTGCGTCGAACAGCGAGCCATATAAAAAAAAGGTTTCATCGGTATAACAGGTATATAGGTATATCAGGTATATAGGTATAACAGGTATATAGGTATAACGAGGTTGCTGGTCGGTTCTTTGTAAACATTTAGATTTGATAATAACTAAGTAATGGAGAGGATTTTCAAGGGTTTTCCGTCGAAGTAAATTGTTAGCTTGAGGTGATGCAACGAGACACGTCCTGCAGTCCCAGCCGCCGCATCACTTAAAACCCTCATAAACACTGTCTAATCTATTTTCCTTTTTTTAAGCAGGGGGTAAAGCTTGAAACTATATTATATCTAATAAATTAATTTATTATATTTTAAATAAAATGTATTCTATGAAATACTTGATAAACTGGATAAATAACTGGAAGACGAGTTATGGAATCAACTGTATGGTATCACATGGAATCAACTGTATGGTATCATATGGAATCAACTGTATGAGATCATATGGAATCAACCGTATGAGATCATATGGAATATGGAATCAACCGTATGGTATCAAACGGAATTAACTGTGTATGGTATCATATGGAATCAACTGTATGGTATTATATGGAATCAACTGTATGGTATCATATGGAATCAACTGTATGGTATCATATGGAATCAACTGTATGGTATCATATGGAATCAACTGTATGGTATCATATAGAATCAACTGTTCAAGTTCCGTTCACCCTGTGAGAGCACTCTAACGATAGAACTAGAATGCCAGTAGCGGAGGTGTACGTGTACGTGTATAGTTTACATGAATTTCTCAGACGTGTGTTGATAGTGTTATAAAATATATATGGGTGTGTGTGAGTGGTAGTGGGTGTATTGATCAGGGAGTTACACTAACCAATTAAAGCTAATCAGTGTTGCCGTAATTAATGATTATTAAAACAAAAAGCGACAAGATAATCAGAGTTTTATTTTTACTCAGTAATTTGCATTGAGTTAATGATTTACATAATAATTCTAAATTGTATCGAGTTACAGTTTGCAGCCACTTGTCACCAAGTCTTTAACATAATTGAATTAAAGTCAAATCAGCAACAAAAATATTAATCCTCAAATGAAAAAGTGTTGTTTTGCTCCGAGCTGTTTTAATTACTATTGTATTTAATTACACACACACACACACTTGTCATAAACGAAACCCAAGTTTCCCTGTTTTCTTTTACAAATGTAAACCATTTTCCATCTCTAACCCTCTAAAGTCGGCCCCTCCAACAAAAATAAATGAATATAAAAAGAAATGTAAATGAAATAATATGAATAAGGTTTGTCAGCGAGGGATCAAGATTCTCTAAGTTCAAAGTCACTTTCCAACTTTAGTCTTCGAAATCCAATTAAAATTTCAAATCAAGGATAATATTAATTGGTGAATCTGTAAAGTTACTAAGATCGACGTGGTCGATGAGTCGACACAATACAAAGATTCATACAGATCAAAATACCCTTTCAACTTCATGAAGAAAACACACCACACGACGCCAAAATCAAACCAATTAGGAGGACCCAATGACTACTATCTTATAATGACTAACAAACAAATACAACCACACTTTTATTAACCGAGCACTAAACACGAGAAGAGTTATGTAAGCAGCCAGGGTAAAGTAAGCCATTATTCCCTCAGCCAAAAAGTTGTTAAAGTTGAGGAGAAGCCCAACCAACCACTAATTAGCTCCCGAGGCCCAGCCGAGGCAGATAACTATCGCCAGGGGAATAATGGCACTTTACTACCAAGCTACATACAATATTTTATCTCCAGTAGGGAGAAAATACACATTTTCATCCATTGCACAGTTTTTATTTATTATTTTAATAAATAACAATAATTATTAGCACTTTTAATAGCAGATATAAGAGATTCAAAATTAAAAACAAATAAGAATTGGAATTCAACTCAAATAGAAGGTCATTTTAGGATGCAGGTTATAAAAAATGATAAACAAGGTCGAAAAGGCAGTGTCGCCAACCTAATTTTTACAACCACACTATTAGCCATTCATTCTCTAATACTCGTATTTATAAAATAATTAAGTTGGCAATCCTTACTTTTTCGCCCTTCTTATACTTTTTCTCCCTACTTTTTGAATTAAGGGAAGAAAATACTTACTTTGGTCCCTCTATACTAATCCAAAATCATAACTTATTCTCCCTATTGGAGATAAAATATATTTTTTAACAGCCATATTACTGAGAACGATCACTGCATATGCGTACGTCATTAAAGATACAACCGTGGGGCGCCATAAAGTTTACTACACAAAAACTTCTGCTTCTAGTAGGTTAAAATTTTACATGCCTGATTCAATCTCACTTTAGACGATGTGTAACAAGTTTTATTAAAAGCGTTAAGCTAGAACGGTTCCCATTATTAAAGAGAATATTAACTCACTAAAAACGCCATTATTACACATCGCTAAATTGAGCTTTGAGCAGGGCCTCTTTCCTGACATATTAAAAATTGCTGTAATTTATCCTATTCACAAAAATGGACCCTCTAATGAACCTGCAAATTACAGACCCATCTCGCTAGTTTCAAACATTGCAAAAATTCTGGAAAAAATAGCGAAAAAGCATCTTAACAAATTCATACAGACTTATAAAATATTATCCAATAACCAGTTCGGTTTTCAAAATGGTTTAAATACTCAAGACGCTATAAATAAAGTATCGACATTTATAACAGAAAGTTTGGACAGAAACAAAAAACCTATTGCAGTGTACATAGACCTTACGAAAGCTTTCGACAGTGTTTCACATAGTAAACTAATTAAAGCATTGAAAGACATAGGAATATATGGTACTATGCTAAGATGGTTCCGAAGTTATTTAAGTAACAGATTATACAGAGTTAAACTAAACAATACATTAGGAAATAGCTTTACATCCACTTATTCGATTCCACAAGGCACTGTCCTTGGTCCCTTATTGTTCATTATCTATATAAACTCCATTTTTAAAATAGTTACAAACTCTTCATTGATAGGATTTGCAGATGATCTAGTTTTACTATGTGAGTCTGAACAATATATACAAACGGCAACACTTATTCAAAATGACCTACAACGAATAATACAATGGTTTGAATTCAATGAATTAACTATAAGTGTAAAAAAAACATGTGCAATGACTTACTCGTTGCATAGAAGTACATTACCTCAAATCCCAAAATTAATAGTACATAAAAAAAATTGCCAATTACCACACTGCCAGTGCCCACGTATTGAGTGGGTCTCCACAGTTAAATATTTGGGAGTCACTATCGATAACTGTTTAAATTGGAAGGCTCATATTAATAAGTTGAATACAAAATTACGCACGCTAACATTTATATTCATGAAACTAAAAATGTATCTAAGTATCTCACAGTTGAGAGTTTTGTATTATGGCATTGTTGACTCCATAATACAGTATGGACTTCTTACTTGGGGATCAGCTTGTGACACTATTAAGGAAACAATATTTTTAAAGCAAAAAGCAATTTTAAGAATAATTTTAAATAAAAAACGAATAGAACATTCAAAGCCACTATTTAAGCAGCTCTCGATACTGACTCTTAAACAGATGTATAATTATAAATGTATAACCCACCTTAAGGAAGGGAAACATAACATAAAAAGAATTGACCATGCAATTATGACTAGAGGTCAAATCAGAGGAAATTATATAGTACCAGCTCTCAGAACCTCTATGGCCCAAAGACACTGGACCTATTGCGCAATAATACTGTTCAATCAACTACCTGATGAACTTAAAAACATAAAATCCTTGGTACTATTCAAAACTAAAATAAGAAAATATATTGCCGACATACACTAGAAACATATTAAGAAACATTTATGTATTAAAACATATTAATACATAAATAATATTTTAGTACATCAATTTATCTATTTTATTGATTTTACATTTTAGCTCTACATAAGGTTATCTCTCCACTAGAGAACATGGAGGCCCGAGCTGTGGAGAGAGAATATGGGGTATTTCCACTGATTGAGTAGTCCTGACAACGAATTTAAGTTTAGAACATTTTATATCTGTCTGTCTGTGCGTCAATCACGTCCAAATGGCTGAATAGATTTTGGAGGTTCTTGGGTACAATGTTAAGCTTAATTCTGCGGGTGGTAAAGGATATAAAACTATTTGGTAGCTTTATATGGAGCTGAGAACGGGGCTTCTAAATAGATTTCAAAATTCTAATTTCATTTTTCATAAAAATTGTATTTAACCAAAATTGCAGAAGAAACTACTGACCATATTTTATGTTTTGTGGAAATTTCTGTAGGAAGAACTGTTAAAGAAATTACTTTTCAATCACTGTCAAAAAATATTTAGATTTATTTTTAGATATTAAGGCAATAATTAATAAATCACGCCTTACCGTGCCTAAACCTTTACTAACTTAATCATGACCCCTTCTTTAAAATTCTAAAATAAAATCTACGAGTGTATACGTAGTATAATAATTTCTAAATTATATTGATATCTGCCAATAGAGATTTTCTAAAATTTTATCCCTAAGGGGAACATAAGGTCAGAGTAAGAAAAGAAGGGGAATTGAGCCCAGACCGATCTTCAAAGGTTAGGAAGTTAATACTTGAGAAAGAGCTCTTATTTTGGATGTAAGCATGTATATTAATAAAAGGTAATTCCAATTTCAACCAAGGGATGTAAAATGACACGGGGAGGAGGGGGGGGGGGGGTGCAGAAGGAAAATACCACTGCTTTTCCTTTTTAAAATTTAGTCGGAATGAATTACTAATTTGGGATATTAGCAAATTATCTTATCAAAGGGGAGAGTGGAGAGGGTATAGAAATAAGGGGGAGGGATAGAATCTAGATATTCTCGCTTTGTATATAATTTAAATGTTTCTTGATGGTAGTTTATAAATCCATTAAATTGAAAATAAAACACCCCGTAGCGAAGCACAGGTATTCAGCTAGTAACGTATAAAGGTTGCTTAATAACCTACGAAACCTTCAAAAGTACTTGGATGCAAGTACTTACCTGTGATTGTTTGTTTCTGAGTTTGTTGTACAACTCAAGAAAAAACAAAAACAATTGTATCCATTTTTTGATGCGGTCCCCTTTAATTTTCAATTTAAGAGATTTCTATTTAAGGTCTTCAGGAGTATAAAAACCAACTACGTTTTTTTGACAAAACAATTGTAGTGAAGTCGGTGTTGTTAATAAAATTCCATACCTTTAAAATTAATTGCCTTTATTTCTTGCTGATTTAATGAATGTTGAAAATGACGGGGTTTTCTTAATCACCAAGTACATGAGAAACAAAGACTATTCATTATATATGAGACACATTTGTTTAAACTTTCACAAGATTTTTTTATAAATTTATACTAATAATTAGCTAAACAAATTGAAGGTACTTAGATCGTATATAGAAGATTCCTGTGTCCAAATACTTGGTCGACTGAGATGCAAAGAGTAAAATGTTGGGTTCATCCATTCACGCTTTTACCCTTCACTTAAAAATCAATTAAAAAGCTTGAGACTTGGACAAGACCTCGGTGATGAGACCGCATCACTTGACTTGCACAGCTAACTACATAATATACAAAACTCAAATCGATTTTAGTTTTAATTCGTTATAACAATAAGTAGAGCGAGGAGCTGGGAAAGCAGATAGTAACCCGTTTCGCTTGTCTTGAAAGTGAACACAGCGCTGGCTTAAACCTTCCCTATTAACTGCACATTACACCGAGCAACAGTAAACAGTTAACCGGAGTCATTAGAACCAGCCGCCGCAGTAATACAGCGCAGCGCCTTCAAACCAACCTCCATAACTTGCAATAGCCAACTGCTAATCAAAATCTTTGAAAAAATCATTTAAATGGGCGTGGAATTAAAACCGAATCACCTGTAGATTTTCTCTAAACTAAACTCTCAACTCGTCAATCAGTTTAACTTTCAGCTAATCTATCAACTGAACACTCAACTAAACTATGAGCTGAACACTCAACTAAACTATGAGCTGAACACTCAACTAAACTATGAGCTGAACACTCAACTAAACTATGAGCTGAACACTCAACTAAACTATGAGCTGAACACTCAACTAGTGTATCACATAGATAGTTCGGCCAGGCTTAATGTTTCAAGTTGTCTCAATACTTGGGACATGATAAGTTTTAACGGCACCAACATATCTCAACAGCTTCTTGTTATATTTCTTAATTATAGGAGAAAAAAAACTTTACCCTGTAAAAGGTGTATATACTAATGAAAATTCTTTTCTTTTTTTAAAAAACAACTAAGAAAATCTTGACATAAAAACATGTTTTGACGGGAAACATAGGTATTAAAGATATTGCTGTATAATTAAAGTTTGTTTTGAAATGTTTTGGCTACATTGTAGTCACCCGTCGCCTCATCATATTCTAAGAATAACACAGAGCTGCAACATTCATTACTTTGCTAAACAAGTAAACACACACACGTCCGCTACAAACAAACAATGTTAATTCGCTAATGGAACGTAACAAACACCCCCCCCCCCCTCTAATATATTATATAATATAAGAGAAGTAACCCCTCAAAACAAACCAGTAATAACGCTACGAGCAATGTTTTACCTAAATTAAGTATCTCAAACTACAAAGTAACAACTTTTTTCTTTCAACAAAAACTTGGTTAATAAGTAAAGTCAAACAGAGCATCATGAAAAAAATAAAATAGTAAAACGAAATTTAATGCCAACACATTAGGACATTTGTTTCAATTTTATAAATAAAATTGAAATTAATTAGTATATTGAAGCTAATAGTAATTTATGTACCTAGGGAGTAAAGTAAGCCATTATTCCCAAAGCGAAAAAGTTGGTTCTTCAGACATAGCCGAAGAAACCATGGCCCAAATCCCGAGGCGAAGCCGAGGGAATTAGAATCTTTAATTCCCGAGGCACAGCCGAGGGAATAACGCTAATTAGCTCCCGAGGCGCAGCCGAGGGGAATAATGGCACTTTCCTCACGAAGTACATACAATATTTTATCTCCAGTAGGGAGAAAATACACATTTTAGTCCATTGCACAGTTTTTATTTATTATTTTAATAAATAACAATAATTATTAGCACTTTTAATAGCACATATAAGAGATTCAATATTAAAAACAAATACGAATTGGAATTAAAGTCAAATAGAAGGTTATTTAGATGCAGGTTATAAACAATGATAAACATGGTCGAAAAAGCAGTGTCGCCAACCTGATTACAACAACTTCATTACATTAGCCATTCATTTTCTACTATTTATAAAATAATTAAGTTGCAATCTTTCCTTTTTCGCCCTGCTTTACTTTTTCACCCTACTTTAACTTTTTCTCCCTACTTTTTGAGTTCAGGGATGAAAAGACTTACTTTAGTCCCTCTAAACTAATTCAAAATCATAACTTTTTCTCCCTACTGAAGATAAATATTGTTTTTAGCTTGCTCATACAGGTGGAATACTTAGGAACAAAGTGTAGTGATTGCGATAATTTTGTGCATATACATGATTCAACGTCCCCTCAATCTAATAAGGGATTTTGGAACCAAGTTGCTTATGGCACGTTCTGGAGCCCGGGAGTGAATCCGAAAAAACCACCAAAATCACCGTCACGCAACCAAGCGTCACGAAATCTACCGATGACGATAACTTGAGTAAAAGATGACCGAGTTAGTTGAAATTTAGTACACATGTTCATTTTACCAATATCTAGGCTGAGTTCGTTGGACAGCGTTATCCGCCCAAGCGTTCACGCGCAACGCTCGCGTAAACGTAAGCTTCAAATTTAAAATTGGAATTTTAGGACGGGAAAAATTCTAACTTTATCTATTTAATGAGACAAACAACTTTTATAACTATTTTTTTTTAGTAAAACGAACACCGACTCTGCTATGAAGTGATAAAGATCGCTAAATTTATTAAAGCGGACCTAAAAGTTTGAAATAAAGAAAACAACGTTTTTACCGATATCTTACGTTCTAACATAATGATTTTAATAAAACTTCATACACATCGTCTAAAGTACAATTGAAACAGGCATGTAAAATTTCAACCTGATACAAGCAGCAGTTTGTTTACAGTGACGTGATATATTTTACAATTTTTAAAAGTGGACTTGGTGTCCGAAGTGTTGGGTTTGTAGATAATATAGGTGGAATATTAAGAATGTAGAGTGATTCCCCCTCTACTATACTTGGTTTGGTATCCTTTCGTGCGCAATCTCAACTCTTCTATCTTTCCATCTCTCTCTCACTATACTCTCTCTCTCTCTTACTCCTTCTCCCTGCCAAACTCGCTATTTATCCACAAAACAACGCTTTTTTTCAATTATTGTTTGTATCATTGAGAAAAGTATTCGTATATTATTTAAAATGGAAAGTGCACCAAGAGAATCGTCAGAAATAGACAATGTCGACTGTGTTAAATTATTAACCAGTAAAACTGTAAATATATAAGTATAAATTGATGTAATAAAATAATATTGCTCATAGGCGGATCAAGGGATTTTTGTAATAAGTTTTATGTAATAATTTTACTAATAATAATTTTCTAATTGAGTCAAAAATATTTATTGGAACGAGTAGTTAGCAACGTATACGTACTTAGCAGTGTGATTTTATATTTAATGAAAAATGTAAGGAACTTCGTTCCTAACGGGTGTCCCGCGACACCACACGCATTTTTTTTAAATTTTGAGTGGGGTATCAAATGAAAGGTATTGCAGAGTAGAATACAAAAATATATAACACTTGTGGATAGTGTTTAATTTTCCTTGCCTTTTTGTCAAAAAGGCTGTTACTAAAAGTATAAAAAAAATGTTGCGGTCTGATGGGCCAAAGAAAAAATAAGAATAGCAATTTGATCTGATTAACTGGGAATCCAAAATGGCGGCTAATTCCTGTCACGGGGAAAAAAATATTTTAAAATTTTTGAGAAGGGTATCAAATGAAAGGTATTGATGAGTAGATTACAAAAATATATAACACTTGTGGATAGTGTTTAATTTTCCCCACCATTTTGTCAAAAATTTAAAAAATTTGCGCCCCCCACCTTACTCTAATTTCATGTTCACAATACCAACGAAACCCTTTTTACGTGAGACTTGATGGACAACCAATTTATTTTACTCGAGGGACCTCGTAGTCCAGGAGCGAGCAAACAAGTGTCTGACTAACATCAGGCTAGAACTTTGTGTAGGTAAATCTTTCGGTGCTTTTTAAGAATATGTGGTCGGCTATGTTGTTATGAACATAGCCCACATTGGACATAGTAATAGCTGCTATGTCCCGCAGCTATTGCTAAACTGCGGGACATAACTTGGCATTAGCTGCTATGTCCCACAGCTATTGCCAAACTGCGGGACATAACTTGGCAATAGGCATTTGAAAAAAACAAAACGGCGGTGAGCGGCCACGTCCCGCCCTTTTAGGTGGACAATGTGATTATCATGATCTCGAGTACGAGATTAGTTAGTAGACCACACATCAAGATGATGTAGTTTGTAGAGTAGAGGTGGGTAATGACAGTTATTTGGTAATACAATAATAACATGTTCTTACTGTTCTGTTATGAGGCAATAACATGTTATTTGAAGAACAGGTAAAGGCTGCCGAGGGGGGGGGGTAGCTTTCGATGCCGACGAGATATAAGACGACCGGGGGGGGGGGGGGAGGGGTATTTTAAAAGTTAAGGAAAACACAAAAGCATTTTAAAATATGTATTTTTGTACTTGTTAAAAATTGACCAAAGTAATAAATTATACAATGAAGTTAATATACATAAGGTCCTCTAAATTAGTAGAAAAATTAATTTCTCAATTTCACCCCGATAATATGATTTTTCTGGACGTTTATGTAAAATGCCATCGAACTCTTCTTATTACCTTAGGCTCCATGCGTCTGAATTTCTTTTTGAAACCGATAAGTAGGTATCTATTATAAACATAATTGATTATACGTCAGAAATAGTTGCAGAAATGTGATTTCGTGTAAAGGTATAATATAATTACATATTCTCTATTACATATATATATTACATGTTCTCGAAATGAAATGTTATTGATTCTGTTCTAGGATAACAATAACAGGAATATCTGTTCTGTTATCCTGAGCTGTTATAATGTGAACTATTATTCGAGAACAGGTATTTTTCAAGTACATGTTATCGGACGAACTGTTATTTCCCAATAACATGTTCTTCTAAGCTGTTCTGTTCTTTTCGACCCACCTCTAGTAGTTTGACACTTAATAGGTGGCCTCTTTGATTTGGAGTAATATGAGACATTTGACTAACTCATCTATTAAGTGGCAAACTATCATCAACTTGATTATTGGTCTACTAACTAATTTCGTACTCAGGATCATGAAAGTATCATTGTCCACCAAAAAGGGCGGACATGGCCGCTCTCCACCGGTGTGGCTTTTTCAAACGCCTATTGCCAAGCTATGTGCCGCAGACGAACTTAGCCGACCACATATTCTTAAATGAGACCGTATCATTTACTTATACACAACATTCTAGCTTGATGTTAGTCAGACACTTTGCATCTCCTCGACTATCAATAAGAGTATACATCCTTCAAAATCTCAAAATGGAATTTTCGGGGGATCACAATACTTTCTCTTTTATATATTACTAGGTATATTATGAGAAAGTAAAACAGTTCATTGTCAATAAGAAAGATTTAAAGACAGAACGGCAAGTAATTAGGACAGGACTAAAACGAATAATTTAGTCTAAAAATAGAAAGAAAAAAATAATAATAATAATAAAAACCCAAATTAATTGTAGCGCAAACACAAAAATATGCTCTGTACAGCGTGGTGTAAGCAGTGCTCTGTACAGCGTGGTGTAAGCAGTGCTCTGTACAGCGTGGTGTAAGCAGTGCTCTGTAACGTCCAACCTGTTCCTTTAGGAGGGAGTTTAATAACGACATTTGATCAATTTGACGGACTCTTATTTGGAAAGCTTGAGGAGTTGTTAATTTATAGGTTATTTATTAGAAGGTAGATTGATACGGGAAGATTGCGTTACACGAAGGAGTTCCCAAGGTTAGGAAGGGTTTGAAGTGATTTTAGAAAGGGAAAAGAAGACGAGGTGAGATGATCCTCTACAGTGATTCACAGTCCTTCAACAAACCTAAAGTATCCATTGTGAATATAGAACAACATCCTTCACTTGCTTCGGCTTGTTTAAATTAGAAAAAGTCCTTTCACTTGTCTGTGTAGCCTCCTATAGTTACAGAACTAAGAGTAACCTACACACACACTCGTAATACACCACGGCTTCACACTCCCTTTTATATATATACTAGCTGTATACCCGTGCTTCGCTACGGAGTGTTATTTTCAATTTGATGGGTTTGTGAACTACCATCAAGACGCATTTAATAGTACATTACGCGTCGAGTGCGGAAAGTAGCATTTTGCATGCGAGTGTGGAGTTTGCACCCGAGCGACAGCGAGGGTAGTAAAACCACACGAGCAATGCAGAATGCCGTTTTCGCACGAGTTGCGTACCGTACTTTATCTACGATTGTTAGATTTAAATAATAAATACAGAAAAAAATAAACTTGTTGTATGTAAGTTCGTATCTCTTCTCTTGATAAAGATGGCATTAATCTTGAGTTGTATTTTTTGCCGAATTAATTATTTCTGGAGGAGTATTATTCTCTACATTTTCGTCAAAGCCACTTGATTCATTCATTGTTTTTCACTAAAAACTCGATATAAACAGTTACTTTAAATAAAAGAATAGCAAATTAGTATTGTTAAATGTAAACAAACTCGCTAATCGTGCGTAAAGCTGAAGAATTCCTCTTCTTTACCGCGCTAGCGTGGTAAAGAAGAGGAATTCTTCAGAACTTAGAGACGCGCATGCGCAATGAATACAAGTACGTAAATAATCACTTTCTACGCATCTAAACAGAGATATAATGTTTATATTTGTTATCAATCGTAGATAATAGTACATTACACCGTCTAGTGCGGAAAGTAGCATTTTGCATGCGAGTGTGGAGTTTGCACCCGAGCGACAGCAAGGGTAGTAAAACCACACGAGCAATGCAAAACGCCGTTTTCGCAAGAGTTGCGTACTGTACTTTATCTACGATTGTTAGATATCTATATATATAAAAGTCAACGTATGTGTGTGTGTGTGTGTGTGTGTGTGTGTGTGTGTTTGTTCTTTATACAAATCTACAGTTTTAGTCCGATCTCGATGAAAATTTGCACACTTGACCTTCAAAGCAAGGAAACAATCAAGGTCTACATGAATTTTCGAAATTTCAATTTTGGTACACAGGGGTACGGGGTACAAGTAATAAATACGGGGTCAAAGTAACGAATACCCTTCATGATGCATATCGTTGAAAAGCTCTTTAAGGGTACAGAAATTGTTGTTATGTACACTTTTGTCATATTATCATTTAGGAGGGGGGTAAAATAGAAAAATATAGCTATATCTTATTTGTTCTTTATACAAATCTACAGTTTTAGTCCGATCTCGATGAAAATTTGCACACTTGACCTTCAAAGCAAGGGGAAAATCAAGGTCTACATGAATTTTCGAAATTTAAATTTTGGTACACAGGGGTACGGGGTACAAGTAATGAATACGGGATCAAAATAATGAATACCCTTCGTGATGCATATCGTTGAAAAGCTCTTTAAGGGTACAGTAATTGTTGTTATGTATAGTTTTGTCATATTTTCATTTAGGAGGGGGGTAAAATGGAAAATATAACTATATCTATGTATAGAAAGAAGGGTATCTATATAAGAGAATGTCTTTTATACAAATCTACGGTTTTATCCCAATTTGATGAATATTTACACTCTTTTTCTTCCAAATAAGGTGAAGGTCACTGCATACATCATTTTCCGAAATTAAAATTTTGGTACACAGAGGTACGGGGTACAAAAGTCAAAGTAATGGATACCCTTCATGATGCATATCGTTGAAAAGCTTTTTAAGAGTACAGTAATTGTTGTTAAGTACGTTTTTGTCATATTTTTATTTAGGAGGGGGGTAAAATGGAAATGTATATCTATATCTATAAAAGTCAACGTATGTGTGAGTGTGTTTATGTTCTTTATACAAATCAACAGTTTTAATTCGATCTCGATGAAAATTTGCTCACTTGACCTTCAAAGCAAGGGGATGATCTCTGTCTACATAAATGTTCGAAATTTAAGTTTTAGTACACAGGGGTACGGGGTACAAATGTCAAAGTTGAAATCCCTTCATGATGCATAGTGTTGAAAAGCTCTTTAAGAGTACAATAATTGTTTTTACGTGCATTTAGGGGGTAAATGGAAAAATATATATAAAAGTCAACGTATGTGTGTATGTTCTCTATACAAATCCATAGTTTTAGTCCGATCTCGATCAAAAAATGCACACTTGACCTTCAAAGGAAGAAAAAATCAGTGTCTAAATGAATTTTCGAAATTTAAATTTTGGTACACAGGAAACAGGGTACAATAATGAATACGGGGTCAAAGGACTGAATACCCTTTATGATGGATATCGTTGAAAAGCTCTTTAAGATTACATTAATTGTTGTTATGTACAGTTTTGTCATATGTGTTTTCATTTAGGAGGGGGTAAAATGGAAAAATATAGCTATATCGTATATAAAAAGAAGAGTGTCTGTATGAGGGTATGTGTTTTATACAAATCTACAGTTTCATCCCAATTTGATGAATATTTACTCACTTTCCCTTCAAAGCAAGGGGGAGGTCACTGTCTACATGAATTTTCGAAATTTAAATTTTGGTACAAAGGGGTACGGTGTAAAAGTGTCAAAGTAATGGATTCCCTTCATATGATGCATATTGTTAAAAAGCACTTTAAGAGAAAAGTAATTGTTGTTATGTACAATTTTATTTAGGAGGGGGTAAAATGGAAATTTATAGCTATATATATAAAAATCAACGTATGTGTGAGTATGTTCTTTATACAAATCTACAGTTTTAGTTCGATGTCAATAAAAATTTGCCCACTTGTCCTTCAAAGTAAGGGGAAAATTACAGCCTACATGAATTTTCGAAATTTAAGTTTGGTACACAGAGGTATGGTACAAGTAATGAATACGGGGTCAATGTAATGAATACCCTTCATGATGCAAAAGCTCTTTAAGAGTACAGTAATAGTTTTTATGTACAGTTTAGTCATATTTTAATTTAGGGGGGGGGCGAATTTAGGATATTTGTAATTAGCTTATCACAGAGGAGAGGAGGGGGTATAGAAATAGGTGGGAGAGATAGAATCTAGATATTCTTGCATAGTAAAATAATTTATATGTTTCATTATGGTTGTTTATAAACTTATCTAATTATAATAACACTCCGTAGCGAAGCACGGGTACCCAGCTAGTTAATAATAAATACAGAAATAAATAATAAACTTGCTGTATGTAGGTTTGTATTTCTCTTTTGACATTAATTTATCAGTCGTATTTTGTGTCGACTTAATTATTTCGGGAGGCGTATTAATTATTCTCCTCATATTCGTCATAATCACTTAAATCACGCATTGATTTTCACTAAAAACTCGATATAAACAGTTACTTTTATTAAACAAACATCAAATTAGTTTTGTTAAATGTAAACAAACTCGCTAATCGTGCGTAAAGGTGAAGAATTTTTTTTCTTTACCGCCCTAGAGTGGTAAAGAAGAGGAATTCTTCAGAATTATGAGACGCGCATGCGCAATGAATACAAGTACGTAAAGAATCACTTTCTACGCAACTAAACAGAGATACAATGTTTATATTTCGTAACAATCGTTGATAAATTATTTTACTAAGCGAAAATATCTAGATTCTATCCCTTCCCCTTATTGAGCTGAGCGAAGCGAAGCTCTTATACTACACTTTGCATTTTTTCTGATGCATACTCCTCCTGAACGGCTGAGCCGATCCGTACAAAATTTGGCACTGTCATAGTGTCTAACCACAGGAAGGTATGAATCTGAAATGGTCCAAATCGGTACATAGGGGTACGGTGTACGGGGTACAAAAGTTTTCCCCTGAACGGCTGATCCGATCCGCACAAAATTTGGCACGGTCATTGTGACTAACCACAGAAAGGTATAAATCTGAAATGGTCCAAATCGGTACACAGAGGTACGGGGTACAAAAGTTAAAATAGTATATGCCCTTCATGATGCTTGTCGTTGGAAAGCTCTTTAAGAGTACAGTTATTGTTGTTATGTTAACTTTTGTCATATTTTCATTTATATTCTAAACAGAGATACAATGTAAAATATGGGAGCGTCTATGGAGGTCATCTTAAGGAGAGATACAATGTTTATATTTCGTATCAATCGTAGATAAAATAATTTTATGCCCACCCTAGGGTATACCACCGTAGGGCGGTAAAGAAGAAGAATTCTTCAGCTTTACGCAGGATTAGCGAGTTTGTTTACATTTAACAAAACTAATTTGCTATTCTTTTATTAAAGTAACTGTTTATATCGAGTTTTTAGTGAAAAACAATGAGTGAATCAAATGGCTTTGACGAAAATCTGGAGAATAATTCTCCTCCAGAAATAATTAATTCGGCACAAAATACAAATAATGAATTAATGCCATCTTTATCAAGAGAGAAATACGAACTTGCATAGAGTAAGTTTATTTTTTTTTGTATTTATTATTTAAATCTAACAATCGTAGATAAATAAAATTTGTTTGTTTGTCCAGTACAAATCCTTCAATCATTTTTAACTAACTTCCCGAGTTTGAAACATTTGAAACTTTTAGAGTAGCTCAGAACACGATGACAATGCATTATTTTAATATTTTTAGCCATCTTTCAGTAGAATTTAATTAGTTTTCAGCAAATTTTGCTGTATGGAAAGTTAGTTCGGAAAAAATCCGCAAGTTATTTTATTTGTTTTGACATGTCCCATAGTATTTACAATCTTCATTTTGACGGGTTTCAAATTTGAGATTTTTATAAATTAGAGATAAACATTGAATGACAGCAAAACAGGAAATATCGATTATATTATTTATATTATTTCAAATATATCGATGGCACGGTTTAGATTTGGTGTTGGGGAAATCCGTTGTTCAAAGATTTGTCCTCTTATAGGTTTAAGATCAGCTTTCTAGATGGTTGTCATTTATGTGAAGTAAATAAATTTGGAACTATTTTTTTTTCACTATTATTATATATTATATAACAATTGCAATTATATTATCAACATTACATACGATTCAACAGACAATTTAAAAACGTAGTATATAAAAAGTTATTTTTATCTTGAAATTATTATCTTGTAATTATTATTAGCTTGCTTTCGTGTTTGTTTGTTTGTTTGTCCAGTACAAATCTTGCAATCGATTTTTAACTAACTTCCCGAGTAGCTAGACATTTGAAACTTTTAGAATAGCTCAGAACACGATGACAATGCATTATTTTAATACTTTTAGTCATCTTTTAGCAGAATTTAATTAGTTTTCAGCCAATTTTGCTGTATGGAAAGTTAGTTCGGAAAAAATCCGCAAATTATTTAATTTGTTTTGACATATCCCATAGTACTTACAATCTTCATTTTGACGTGTTTCAAATTTATGGTTTATGACAAAAAATATAAAAACGTAGTATATAAAAAGTTGTTTTTATCTTGTAATTTTTAGCGTTTACTAGATAATTCAACGTAATTTCGTTGTTTGAATATGTATTGTCTAAGTAGCATACAAAATAAATTAAAATATAGACTTTTGGTATTTGTAGTGGTACTACTGTGGTACTACTGTGCTAACTATTAACTATTGCGTCATACTCGTACAATTGAAGAGGGATTCAAGTTTGCTAAATCCATTCACAGTATTAAAAAGTTATTTACATTTGGTCGTATAGCTCTTTGATAATGCCTCGACTAACTTTGTTAGTGACATTATTACCATTAACAATGTCGTGAACCGATATCAATTCAAGTTAAAGAATCGGTTCGGTAACTAATCATATAGAAAACTTTGTTTCTTAATTCTCAAAGTGAATAGCTAATAGAATGATAACAAAATAACTTGCTTCAAGTTCAGCAGTTATACAAAATTCAAATATGAGGAAGTTATACTGAAGTATGGAGTTATAAAACGGGATTTTTTCCCCCTAAAGTAGACTCAGTTTTGATAATTTATCACTAATCACGGCTTGGGGTCCTGTGGTAAATTTTACGTCCAGAATGCATAAAAACGCGTTTTTAGAGGTTATATTTTCCAAAACTTTTCCCGTCCGGACACTTCGGAAAATTTGCGAGTGCACCTCTGGTATCTATACTTATATTATAAGTGTATTATGAAATTAATATTTGTATTATTTGTTAACATTATAATAAAGCACAACTACAGTAACACATGCTACACGTGTTAAGGAAGGTCCTGTCCCAGTAAAATCTATATAGATAAGTGAGGGAGCGATTACCTGAACATAGGGTTTCACAAGATTACCTGAACATAGGGTTTCATAAGATTACCTGAACATAGGGTTTCATAAGAGTGCGTATCACACAGTTCTGTGGAATAAGTTGGGGGTCCGATTTCAGGTGAAAGGCGGCACATGCATAAGCAGTGTTAAAGTAAGAAGTAAGCGCGACCTTGTGGCGACCTTAGCGGTATGCGACGCGCGTCCTTGCCTGGTCCATCTGATGGTTTCACCTTCACCCCGAGTCCTACTTGGAAACAACTCTCAGCCGAGTCGTACAGTTGCGTCACTCAGTCGCTTCACAACCAAACCCGTTCCCTCCCCCCTACATCTCCACCACTTGAATCATTCATAAATACCACTTCTGTATTGAACACACTTCTTTTTATCTTTTAGTACTTCCGTTTCCATTTCATTAAGTTTATTTAAATTTTATGAAAAAGGATCCTGATAAAATTCCAGGAAAAAACCTTTTTACTTCTAAAAATACCTACTATATATAGGTATATAACAGGTATTTTTTAGAAGCAAAACGTAAAGTGACAACCGAAAATTCGATTTAGAGATTTCGGTGAATTTACATCTTTCAAGAGTTCAGAAATAGTTATTTATGTAACTAGGCAGCAAAATGAAATTTTACTGACGAGTGATTAGATTAGCCTCCGAGCCGAAGGAGAAGACAGGCTATGATAATTAACTGCCGAGGCAGGTAATTTACCTATTTGATTGGCAATGAATAAACGAGGCAGAAATGTTTCCTTTTGACCAAAATAACCGTCACAAAATCACAGTCACGCAATCTACCGATGACAATAACTTGAGTAAAAGATCACCGAGTTAGTTGAAATTTGGTACACATGCTCATTTTCAAACATGATGCTCATTTTCAAACATGATGTTTGGCCTAAATTCGCCCGACATGAGGTTTGGCCTAAATTCGGCCGACATGAGGTTTGCGCAAACATGATGTTTGGCCTAAATTCGGCCGACAGGAGGTTCGCGCAAACATGATGTTTGGCCTAAATTCGCCCGACATGAGGTTTGTGCAAACATGATGTTTGGCCTAAATTCGCCCGACATGAGGTTTGCGCAAACATGATGTTTGGCCTAAATTCGCCCGACATGAGGTTTGCGCAAACATGATGTTTGGCCTAAATTCGGCCGACAGGAGGTTCGCGCAAACATGATGTTTGGCCTAAATTCGCCCGACATCAGGTTTGCGCAACATGTTTGATGGTGTGTGGGGGCCTAAGAGTTGTCTCCGTGCTATTTTTCTGTGCACAGTTTTATATGGTTTTACTTTATATATTTCTTAGAGATAAGTAGCACAGGCATAATGTTGATTTAAAAAAATAAAAATAAATATGAGAACTCTATTTGAATGAATAAAAGTCAAGTGAGTTACGACCTCAGGGAGTTTTCCTTTGTTTCTCTTTTCTTATTTTTCAGTTGAATCTAAAAGTTTTTAAAGGACAAGCAAAGTGGAGTCTGGTTGCGAGCAGCTAATAACAACCAATTTAAACTTTCCAAAGCCCAATCAAAACTCTCTATTATATCCCCTTATTTATTTCCTTTTCCTTCATTTCAATTTTGCTAAATTGATACTTTAATTCATGAAAAAATCAAACCAATTTTGACATAGAAAAAAACAAAAAGGGGGGAAGCAATTAAATAAATTAGACAAAATAATAGATTTTAAAACCATAAATTCATTAAAGTACGTGCTATGTGCCACACTAATTAGCAGTATTTTTACATGAATTGAAGTATCAATCCAGCAAAAAATATTCCCATCAGTTCGCAATTGCTCGCTGATAGAAGAAATTTAGAGTGTCCGACAACGGGCTAATTTTGACCAACCACCAAAATTTCATTAAAATCGAACGAGTAATTTTTAAGATTGTTGGTTCGCAAAAAATTGAGCGACAGACAGACACGGTACCGAAAATGTTCCCTGATGTCTAAAACGTATTGGGCTTTTAGAAATCGGAGACAAAAAATATAAGTTCTTCAGAACAATCAGAACGATAAGAACGATCTTCAGAACAATCAGAACGATAAGAACGATCTTCAGAACAATCAGAACGATAAGAACGATCTTCAGAACAATCAGAACGATCACGTAGCTTCCGTTACTTTCGGTAAGCTCGGAAGCAAAATAATAAATTCTCTTTAATAATCGAGAAGCACTTTAAAACTATTTTTGAAGTCAACAACGACCACATAAGAGACTCTTACGAAACATCAGTAATTAATCCTGACCTAGTATCTATAGACATTAAAAGGGTCCACAAGGCCATAAAATCAACTTCTCTTGACACCTCACCAGGGCCCGACGGAGTGTCAGTGCGGACCGTGAAACATTTAGATATAGCCCATATAATAAAATGTATAGCAGAGATCCTTTTAAAATTCTCATACCTCCCAAAATCTCTCCGTGAGGGGAGAACTATTTTGATTTTCAAGGGAAAAGGATCAGTTGAAGACATGTCTTCTTGGAAACCAATAACGATGTACTCAATTGTGCGTCGGATTCTGGAAAAAGTACTTGATTCCGAATTGCGAGCCCAACTTCATTTTCATTCCAGTCAAAGAGGTTTTGTCAACGGTCTTCCAGGGTGTCATGTCAACACAAGGCTTATGGACGCCATTCTCAAGAATGCTAAAATCAAGAAAAATGACGCTGTGATCGCTTTTGTAAAAAACTTGCATGAGAATATTAATAAGCTGACGCTGTCAAATCTTCTAAAACCAGATCAAAAGCTAAATATTCTCAATCAATATATTTTCCCGTCTATAACGTATCCTTTGCAGACAGCGCCCCTTGTGAAACTTTCACCCCCTCTCCTGGAAGTAATCGACGTCATGATTCGAAGAAGCACCAAATCAATAATAGGATTGCCAGCAAATACTTCCTCTGCAATGATGTATGCTCCTCGTCGTTTCCGCGGACTTGGCTTACTTCAGTGCACTTGGGAGGCTCCTCTACAACACATCAGTATAGCACAAAAACTCGCTTAAGTCTCCGACCCACAATTCCTTCCCATCTTCGACTTTAAATCCGAAGCCGACGAGTGTGCCAAGCGCCTAAATCTGGATCACCTTCTTACAGAGGATTTTATTGTAAGAAAGCTCAGAAAATCGTTAAGGGAAAAGTCCTTTGATGAATGGTCCAGATGTAAGTGGCAGGGTATCGGAGTGTGTCACTTCAAGGATACTCCTAAGAGTAATGAATACCTCTGCGAAAGGAAAATTCTCTCTGGTTCCGAGTGGACCAACTCAATCAAGTTAAATACTAACTATGCTCCTTTGCGGGGTGTGCCAGGTCACAATACAAGAGATGTTGGGAACCTCTGCCGTAAATGCGGAAGAGAGCCTGAAACTCCAGCACATGAGCTCGGACACTGTCCTAACAACATGCTCCTTGTAACACGCCGACACCACAACGTAAAGCACAAACTTATCCAGCTACTCTCGGAGAAGGATTTTACCTGCTACGAGGAGGTTCACTGCATAGATGATGACGGCTCTTCGAGATTCTGTGACATCGTGGCCTTCCCGAAAAATTCAAAAAAAGCCTTAATACTTGACCCAACTATTAGATACGAAACTAACGACCCATCCCAAGGTGACAAAGCCCATAAGGAAAAGGAATGCATCTATAAAAAGTGCATCACATTCCTTAAAGAAAAATACCACGAGAACCACGGTGCCAGAGAATACCAAGTCAGAGGGTTATGGTTCGGCTCTAGAGGATCCATACCGAGGTTAACATCTTTATTCTTTGACGAGGTCGGTATCGACAGAAAATATTTGACAACCCTGTCAGAGTCGATTATTTTAGACTCCCTGGGAATTATTAACTATCATATCTACTAAATATATTACTTACTTTAATTTTATCTTATTTTATTTTATATCAATTTGTTTTGACACTGATCAAAACCCCCTTCTTGCAACGCCCCTTTCTTTGTTTAATGGTAACTTAATTGTTAATTTATTATTATTGTTTTGACAATGTAATTTAACATGTTATTAATTGTACATAAATATTATTTTTTATTATTTAAATAATGTCTCACGATAGATCAGTACGCTGTGTATTTAGCAACCTATTCTATTTGGGCAGCATCACTGTTATTTATGTAAATAAAGTGTTTCTCTCTAATTGATATATTTATTTTTATTATAAAAAGTAATTATAGGATTATTAAGGATTCGCGAATTTGATCTATTTGTCGTCATCGACTTGATTTATTTATTTTCCGTATTTTATCTTCTCTATTCGTAAGTATTTGTTTGTTTCCTTGTATTATTAATCTTGTTGATGGCAGGGGGGGGGGGGGGGGGGCCTCAGGCTCAAATATTTCGACGCCTTTATTTGGCCTTCAAGGATAGTATAATCGAAATCTAACTTAACTTGGTCCGAAGGCTTCCGCGGGTAGATTCGACATAAACAGCTTGGGTTTCCGGTGAAATCCCCGACATGAAGGATTTGAAATCCGACGTTTCGCTTCCACTACTGGAAGAAAACACAGGATATACTACTCAGTATATCCTGTTTGCTTCGAGTCAACACCACACCCCTCAAGATGCTTCCAGTAGTGGAAGCGAAACTAAGGACTTACCCCTTCGTGACGTGGATTTCACCGGAAACCCAAGCTGTTTATGAAAAATTTAACTTATTTAATTAATTTTTCTAAGACTCTATTTGAGCCATGTTTGGGACATGTTATACTTGTTCTATAACAACCATTATACGGCTCACACCAAGCCATTTAATGTATAATGAAGCATGAAGGCCCAACTCCTGGCCAGACAACCTCAGGGTCATTCCTCAAAATGATTTACTGTAGATATTAATACCTAATAAAATATCGGACGCCGGACGTGCCCCAACTTTTCCTTACCGAGTAATACCAAAATGGAAACAGAAATTTAGATGAAATATGGGGTTTTATTTGTGTAATAGAGAGGTATAGTTAGTTGGTGCCAATTTCATTTTAATCAGCGACAAGTTCCCAAATTATTTAGCGTTCAAGTTTCAAAGTTCAAAAGTAGATATTTTCAAAATGGCGGCAGATATCCAAACGAAATTCAGTTGAAATGTTTGTCTTATAAAGAGGTACCTATAATTGGCGAAAATTTCAACCCAATCAAACTTTTTTCTCGTTATTTGATTAATTTTTAAATGTTTGATAACAGCAACTTAATTTAATGAAAGACAGATTTCTGTAGCAAGTTTGGACTCACCAGTTTAATAAGTGTGGGAGTTGCGCGTGGCACGGAGACATCAGCCTAGAAAACACTGAATTATCTGGAAACACCCAAATAAGTGTGGGAGTTGCGCGTGGCACGGAGACACCAGCCTAGAAAACACTGAATCATCTGGCAACACCCAAATAAGTGTGGGAGTTGCGCGTGGCACGGAGACACCAGCCTAGAAAACACTGAATCATCTGGAAACACCCAAATAAGTGTGGGAGTTGCGCGTGGACGGAGACATCACCCTAGAAAACACTGAATCATCTAGAAACACCAAAATAAGTGTGGGAGTTGCGCGTGGCACGGAGACATCAGCCTAGAAAACACTGAATCATCTGGAAACACCCAAATAAGTGTGGGAGTTGCGCGTGGCACGGAGACATCAGCCTAGAAAACACTGAATCATCTGGAAACACCCAAATAAGTGTGGGAGTTGCGCGTGGCACGGAGACATCACCCTAGAAAACACTGAATCATCTAGAAACACCAAAATAAGTGTGGGAGTTGCGCGTGGCACGGAGACATCAGCCTAGAAAACACTGAATCATCTGGAAACACCCAAATAAGTGTGGGAGTTGCGCGTGGACGGAGACATCACCCTAGAAAACACTGAATCATCTAGAAACACCAAAATAAGTGTGGGAGTTGCGCGTGGCACGGAGACATCAGCCTAGAAAACACTGAATCATCTGGAAACACCCAAATAAGTGTGGGAGTTGCGCGTGGCACGGAGACATCACCCTAGAAAACACTGAATCATCTAGAAACACCAAAATAAGTGTGGGAGTTGCGCGTGGCACGGAGACATCAGCCTAGAAAACACTGAATCATCTGGAAACACCCAAATAAGTGTGGGAGTTGCGCGTGGACGGAGACATCACCCTAGAAAACACTGAATCATCTAGAAACACCAAAATAAGTGTGGGAGTTGCGCGTGGCACGGAGACATCAGCCTAGAAAACACTGAATCATCTGGAAACACCCAAATAAGTGTGGGAGTTGCGCGTGGCACGGAGACATCACCCTAGAAAACACTGAATCATCTAGAAACACCAAAATAAGTGTGGGAGTTGCGCGTGGCACGGAGACATCAGCCTAGAAAACACTGAATCATCTGGAAACACCCAAATAAGTGTGGGAGTTGCGCGTGGCACGGAGACATCAGCCTAGAAAACACTGAATCATCTGGAAACACCCAAATAGTGTGGGAGTTGCGCGTGGCACGGAGACATCACCCTAGAAAACACTGAATCATCTAGAAACACCAAAATAAGTGTGGGAGTTGCGCGTGGCACGGAGACATCAGCCTAGAAAACACTGAATCATCTGGAAACACCCAAAGCAGGCAATTATGTTGAATTCTCGGTTTCGCATTTTTTGGGTGAAAACAATACTTTTCCTTTAAATTAAAATTTGTTATTCGAATAAAGTTGCTGTCTTGAGAAAGTGATAAGAGCACAGGATTTAGAAAATCAAGCGATTTTATTATACATTTACCGATATTTATCATATATTTATCGATTTTACCTATTTAGTAAATAAAACTGCTAAATCTATCAGTTTACTGTAGACAAATACAATGGATGGAGTTCATATGACCAGTGTAGATCAGTTTGGTTGATGGATGATGTTCATATGACGTTGATGATGTTCATCAGTTTGGTTGATGAATGATGTTCATATGACGTTGATGATGTTCATCAGTTTGGTTGATGAATGATGTTCATATGACGTTGATGATGTTCATCAGTTTGGTTGATGAATGATGTTCATATGACGTTGATGATGTTCATCAGTTTGGTTGATGAATGATGTTCATATGACGTTGATGATGTTCATCAGTTTGGTTGATGAATGATGTTCATATGGATGAGGTTCCTCGACGACACAACTAATTTTATTATACTTATTTGTCGAGTTAATTTTGTGGGTGAAGTTAATAGCAGTTTATCAAGTGGTGGCTAAGTAAGTTTGGACAAATGAAGCCCCCCGAGATGAAGTTGGTCGGCTTGAATTAAGCTACGAGGTTGTGTTGGCAAACAGGTTCTGAATTCGTTATCCGAATCCTTGTTGATTACCGGGGATTCTCTTGGACGAGAGACTCCTACAGTCCAACAGGACGATATTTCACACCTCTTGTCCATTGTCATCCCCCCCCCCCCTACTCTCCGGGTCCATATTTCAACCTCTTTACTATGCCCCCCCCCCCCCCCCCCCAAGGAATCCCACTGTCCAGGGAATCTCCCAGTTGTAAATGGTCTCAACACTAATTCCTCACTGCCCAACCCTAAAACTTGCAAAAAGAAAAGGTGGTTTTCCAACTTTTCTATTTTTCGTTCGTAAATTGCAACCCCTACTCACACTCAGTGTTTTATCGAGACACAAGAATAGGATTTTATTTTAACCAAGTTTCGCAAGGCTCCCTAAATATTGCCCTCGTACCTTCATTTTTGTTTGTTTTTAAAATGCTTAAATTTAAAACAGGTCGTGGCATTATTCACATTAATTTATTGGCGTAGCTAGACCATTGGGGGCCCCCCCGCAAGAAATTTTTGGGGGCCCCTCGCCAAAGAAAATCGGTGAGCAAAAAAAAAAAAAACTCTTGCGCTCAGGATTGGGGGCCCCCTTCGACTTGGTACAAGGATAGTAATTCTAGTTATTTCTGGATTTGGGGGCCCCCTCGCACCGGGGGCCCCCGCAATGCGGGCCCGCGCGGGCCCATAGTTACGCCACTGCATTAATTCGTTCTGTTATTAAATTATCTCGTAATTTAACATACTACCGGATATCGAGTAACTTAAATCAGATTACCCTGGTAATCAGTTCCAGAAAAAGATACGAACCGAAACATAATCTCCATTTCCACCTTCGCAAGTGAAATCGATTAGAAAACTGAGTCAAAACATTAGAAAATAGTATATTATGTTACAAGGCTGTGAAGTCAGTTTTTTCTTTACCGCGGCAATTACATTTACTGTCGAGCGAAGCGAGACAGTAAATATTGCCAAGGTAAAGAAAAAACACTTCACAGTCGCGTAGCATATGCTATTTTTTCCGAGGTAGCAGACAATGAAAAAACATTAAATATTAATCACTAATCAATATATAATAATAACAAATATTAGTACATACTTAAGACTTAAAAAAAGAAACCTTAAAATGAGGTTACACTATAAGAAAAGATAAATAAAACGCATTGACATCTAGCGGATTTTTATCGTACTAGAAGCATTTCTACAAAGACTGCAGCGGTACTAACGGAAGTTTTGACAACTACCCGCCGGAAAGAAAAAATCTTTTAGTGCCTAGGACGTAAAAAATTTTTTCTTTACAGCTAGGAGTAATGAAAAGATTTTTTAAGTCCACGTAATGAAAAAATGGATTTTAGCTATGTTTTTTAGGCTCTAAAGTTACTATTTCACAGCCTACCACGGAAAAAATAATTTTACTTTTAAACTTAGAAATATAAATACTGCTTCCCTCGACCCTTAAATCATTATCCTTGCCTTACACCATTTAATTAAATTTTGATTCCGAGCTTACCAAAGGTAATGGAATTCAAAAAATTCCGAGAGAAATACGTTTCAGACATCGGGGAACATTTTTGGTCTCGTGGCTGTCTGTCGCTCAACAGTTATGTGAATCCCCCCCTCCCCCATCTGATCATTCAGACGAGAGGTCATCATCAACCCACTGTCGGTCATCATCAACCCACTGTCGGTCATCATCAACACACTATCGGTCTAATTTTAATTTCATTCTTCTGCGACCATTGCTTTTCTCTTAGGCAAAAACATTTTTTATTAACTCCTATATCTTTAAAACTACTCGTCCGATTTTTAGGAAATTCTGAAAGTTTTTCAAAAGCAGCTGGTCCCATATTAACATCAATCTAGTGCGGACATTTAATATCGAATAAAAATGAATGCTACCCCAGTAGCAAAAACAAAAGAATAAAAAAGTTTAATCAATGAGACTTTTATTCAGCGATGTATCACAGTAGCAGGACGCGAGCAAGTTAGAGTGTCGCAAGTCTGCGACCAGACTTGCGACATTTCATTTATTTTCCTTAATTTCCTCAGTATGAGCAACATCTCCGGAACAAATATAACAACATTAGTTGTTCAATGTTGTGTTGATACAAAGTCCGAGTTTCTACGCTGTTGTTTTATTTCGGTTCACACTATCGTCTGTCTCCACAAACTGCGAAGCTAGACAGTAAATGTAATTGCCGCGGTAAAGAAAAAACTCACTTAACAGCCTGAGGGCCGTCCACGGGGGGGATGGACACCCCTGAACAGCCTAGTAACATAATATACTATTAATTTGAAGTTCATGACAAACTGAACCAGTAATAACAATTTCAGACCTCTACCCAAAGTAGTTCATAAGATATATGAGCCCAAAGTTTTGTTATTTCGTCACTCACTGACTCACTCATCATAATTCTAAGGCACTTCTAACAACCCTAGAAACATGAAATTTTGTTTATAGGTAGAGTTTATTGTACAAATAAATAAAAATTAAAAAATCCGAAAACAAAATCCGAAAATAAATATAAAAAAAATACGTTTGGTGTCGCGGGACACCTGGTAGGAACGAAGTTCCTTACATATGTAACTAGTAGTTGTGTGAACAGTAGACCTCGCGACGTCCAAAAATGAAAAAATTCTTTATATACGTCGCTTGTAATGACTTCAAGGATAATTCCTCCCAAATTCAGAAGAGAGTGGAATTTAGGCTAAAAAATGTGACGACAAAAAAATTGATTAATAATTATTTAATAGTTGACAATTTGATAAACTAATTAATTAGTAGTCAACAAATAAATTAACTAATGACTGATTATTGTATTGTAGCCAGAATTAAATAATTTGTAAAAGTTTCGGCTTTCTAAATAGTCGGGAGAGTTGGTTACATTTACACGATTAAGAGCCAGATTAACCAACAAAATTATTAACTTATCAATAAATAGATAATTAATTAACTAACTATTAACTGATTATGGTCGTCAAAATTAAATAATCTGTGCAAGTTTCAGCTTGCTAGGTTGTCAGGAGTTAGGGCAATTTAGGTAATAATATTTCGAGGCAAGTGGAAGTAAAATTAGATAAATATACGCTGAAAGACTTACAACAATAACAAATAATCTTAACTATTATAAAGTGTACAAACATATTCTTGTCAGCGAAAGACAAAAGAGACTTGTAGGTAATGGACACTAAGCAATTAAAAAAGAAAAATGGCCATGTGTATTGTAAAATAATAAATAAAAATCACAGGGAAGTACTTGCGTCCAAGTACTTTTTAGGGTTTTGTAGAAGATTAAGCAAAGCATGCCCGTTATGTAATTATGATTTTATTCTTCGATCTCAAGGGTCCGGGTTCGATCCCCCGGGGGGTCACAATGTTTTTCATCGGTAATAACGACTAAAAAAATTCATTTTTTCAAACCATTTCCATCGCTTCACCATAAGGTATAACCATGAATTATTTCAAAATTTTAGGACCACCCGTTATATAGTGGTTGGGGAGGGGGGAAATTTTTGGGGTATATTTTGACTTATAAAATTAATAAAGAATGAAAAATTTAAAAAAGCAAATATATATTTGAATCCTACTCTTCACCAGCTTTCATATGATACCCAACTAAAAATTTTAAAAAAATAAAGTTTTTGGCGCACTTCAAATTTTCGCGCCCAAAATTGTCAATTTTTTAAAATTTGGGATGAACTCCCGGAATTTTCATCGCCCCACAATAAGGCATTAGCATGAATTATTTCGAAATTTTAGGACCAGCCGAAGTATAGTGGTTGGGGGGGGGGGGAAATTTGTTTTGGGTATATTTTGATTTTTTTACCCAATAAGGAATGCAAAATTTGAAAATGTATATATATCTTTGTGTCCTACTCTTCAGCAGCTTTCATTTGATACCCAACTCAAAATTTTAAAAAAATAAAATTTTTGGCGCACTTCAAATTTTCGCGCCCAAAATTGGCAATTTTTTAAAATTTGGGATGAACTCCCGGAATTTTCATCGCCCCACAATAAGGCATTAGCATGAATTATTTCGAAATTTTAGGACCAGCCGAAGTATAGTGGTTGGGGGGGGGAGGGAATTTTTTTTGGGTATATTTTGATTTTTTTACCCAATAAGGAATGCAAAATTTACAAAAGCTTATATATATTTGCGTCCTACTCTTCAGCAGCTTTCATTCGCTACCCCACTCGAAAATTAAAAAAAATATAAATTTTTGAGTTTACAACATTTTTGCGAATTGCGCATGCGCATATTTAATTTTGAACTTCTGTATATTTTTCCTGTGGTTGGGTCAAAAAGTTACACCAGTATTTCAAATTTCAGCTCTTTAGCTTAATCGGTTCGGGCCCTATGAACCAAAGAGCGACGGACAAACGGACACATCACCCTCGGCATAAGGGTTTTGAGAAGAATCTACAAAACCCTAATAAGATGCCGCCGGCCTCTTAAGTCTCCATCGGCCTCTCACCGTCGGGCCGGGTTCGATTCCCTGCTGGGAAGGTTATTTTTATGGTAATTCTAAACATTTTTTAAGCAAATAAACCATATAAATCGATTTTAATGTCTTAAAGGAACATCTATTCCAAATTTCAATAAAAAAAAAACATTTTTTTTTTTTTGGAAAAAAAGTATGAACTTTTTTTTTTTAAATAATAAAAAAAAGACTGCCAATTAGTGTGGCACATAGCTTCCTCGCATCCTATCATGTACTTTATTGTTATATTAACAATAAAGTACATTTAGTTTCAACATTTTAGTTATATTGTTTATTTTTTAAAAACTATTCATAGTTTTAGCAATCTTGGACACTTCGTAGCGGTGTCGTTGTTGGTTTTACTAAAAAATTGTATTTCAAAAAATGTTCGTCTCATTGAATAGATGAAGATTGATTTTTTCCCCTACCTAAAATTCCAAATTTAAATTTGAAGTTCACGTTTCCGCGAGCGTTGCGCGTGAACGCTTCGACGGATAATGTTGTCCAACGAACTCGTCCTGAGCATTGGTAAAATGAACATGTCTACCAAATTTCATCTAAATCGGTCGACATTTACTCAAGTCAACGTCATACGTTTCATAATTCGCGGACACACAGACAGACACGAGACCAAAAATGTTCCCTGATGTCTGAAACGGATTTCTGTCTTGGAATTTTTAAAATCGGAGACATAAAAGTTTTTCGTTCTCAAAAGTGAACACAATGCTTCTGTTACCTTCGGTAAGCTCGGAAGCAAAATATATATAAAAAACAACTATAGATATTTATTTTCCAGACTAGATTTAATATTCATGCCAAATTTTAAGATAAACAAAAAATATTTTTTTTTAATTTTTAATTTTATTTTTTTAATAAAAAATTTAAAAATAAAATCCATTAAATATACAACTCATACGTTATTTTTTATGACTTTAAAGAACATCCATGCCAAATTTGAAGAGAATCGAACAAAGCGTTTGGTCGTAAGCGCGTAACAAACATTTTCAAACGAAATGAAAAACAGTCCAGTACCTGGGCAAGACCGGGGAAGAGAAAGTTAAAACATAGATCTCGCTTCGCTCGGTCAATTAAATATAAATTATAAAATCACACTTCTAAGTACGTATACATTGCTAACTACTTATACATGGTGGAGTTAGAAAAGAGACAAAATTAAAAGTAACCAACTGTTTGTACCTGGCATTGTACATGGCAGAGTTAAGGCAAATTTAAAAGAAAATCATTATTTTTATCATTAAAGCAAGCGTCTTACTATAAATATATATTAACTAGCTGGGTACCCGTGCTTCGCTACGGAGTGTTATTATAATTAGATAAGTTTATAAACAACCATAAACACACAACACACAAAACAAAACATATAAATTATTTTACTATGCAAGAATATCTAGATTCTATCTCTCCCACCTATTTCTATACCCCCTCCTCTCCTCTTTGATAAGCTAATTACAAATATCCTAAATTCGCCCCCCCCCCCCCCCCCTAAATTAAAATATGACTAAACTGTACATAAAAACTATTACTGTACTCTTAAAGAGCTTTTGCATCATGAAGGGTATTCATTACATTGACCCCGTATTCATTACTTGTACCATACCTCTGTGTACCAAACTTAAATTTCGAAAATTCATGTAGGCTGTAATTTTCCCCTTGCTTTGAAGGACAAGTGGGCAAATTTTTATTGACATCGAACTAAAACTGTAGATTTGTATAAAGAACATACTCACACATACGTTGATTTTTATATATATAGCTATAAATTTCCATTTTACCCCATCCTAAATAAAATTGTACATAACAACAATTACTTTTCTCTTAAAGTGCTTTTCAACGATATGCATCATATGAAGGGAATCCATTACTTTGACACTTTTACACCGTACCCCTTTGTACCAAAATTTAAATTACGAAAATTCATGTAGACATAGTGACCTCCCAAGTATATGATTGTTATATCCAATTTGATGAGTAAATATTCATCAAATTGAGATAAAACTGTAGATTTGTATAAAAGACATACCCTCATACAGACAACACTCTTCTTTTTATACAAGATACAGCTATATTTTTCCATTTTACCCCCTCCTAAATTAAAATATGACAAAACTGTACATAACAACAATTAATGTAATCTTAAAGAGCTTTTCAACGATATCCATCATAAAGGGTATTCAGTCCTTTGACCCCGTATTCATTATTGTACCCTGTTTCCTGTGTACCAAAATTTAAATTTCGAAAATTCATGTAGACACTGATTTTTTCTTCCTTTGAAGGTCAAGTGTGCATTTTTTGATCGAGATCGGACTAAAACTATAGATCTGTATAAACAACATACACACATACGTTGACTTTTAGATATATTTTTCCATTTACCCCCTAAATGCACGTAAAAACAATTATTGTACTCTTAAAGAGCTTTTCAACACTATGCATCATGAAGGGATTTCAACTTTGACATTTGTACCCCGTACCCCTGTGTACCAAAACTTAAATTTCGAACATTTATGTAGACAGAGATCTTCCCCTTGCTTTGAAGGTCAAGTGAGCAAATTTTCATGGAGATCGAATTAAAACTGTTGATTTGTATAAAGAACATAAACACACTCACACATACGTTGACTTTTATAGATATAGATATACATTTCCATTTTACCCCCCTCCTGAATAAAAATATGACAAAAACGTACTTAACAACAATTACTGTACTCTTAAAAAGCTTTTCAACGATATGCATCATGAAGGGTATCCATTACTTTGACATTTGTACCCCGTACCTCTGTGTACCAAAATTTTAATTTCGGAAAATGATGTAGGCAGTGACCTTCACCTTGTTTGGAAGAAAAAGAGTGTAAATATTCATCAAATTGGGATAAAACTGTAGATTTGTATAAAAGACATTCTCTTATATAGATACTCTTCTTTCTATATATAGATATAGTTATATTTTCCATTTTACCCCCCCCCCCCTAAATGAAAATATGACAAAACTATACATAACAACAATTACTGTACCCTTAAAGAGGTTTTCAACGATATGCATCACGAAGGGTATTCATTATTTTGATCCCGTATTCATTACTTGTACCCCGTACCCCTGTGTACCAAAATTTAAATTTCGAAAATTCATGTAGACCTTGATTTTCCCCTTGCTTTGAAGGTCAAGTGTGCAAATTTTCATCGAGATCGGACTAAAACTGTAGATTTGTATAAAGAACAAATAAGATATAGCTATATTTTTCTATTTTACCCCCCTCCTAAATGAAAATATGACAAAAGTGTACATAACAACAATTACTGTACCCTTAAAGAGCTTTTCAACGATATGCATCATGAAGGGTATTCTTTACTTTGACCCCGTATTTATTACTTGTACCCCGTACCCCAGTGTACCAAAGTTGAAATTTCGAAAATTCATGTAGACCTTGATTGTTTCCTTGCTTTGAAGGTCAAGTGTGCAAATTTTCATCGAGATCGGACTAAAACTGTATTTGTATAAAGAACAAACACACACACACACACACACGTTGACTTTTATATATATAGATATATTACGATTTTGGTAGTATCCATACCACGGAAAGATTACATTTTAATTTAAATCAAATTATAATTATTATTAACTACGGGAAACTGACAGAGAAACATACACTCCAGCGCCGGGATTTGAACCACGGGCCTCTATATTTCCAGTATAGCGCTCTACCAACTAAGCTACGCAGGAGAATGATTTTCTCTGACGTTAATGATACCTTGTCCCGAATTGCTTCCTGTAGATCCAAGCTGTTCTGATGAAACTTGCTGTGCTGATAAACTTCCAGTTTATAGAATGGATGAACGGAAAAAATCTGAATAAACTAGCAAGTTTCATCACAACAGCTTGGATCTACAGGAAGCAATTGATAGAAGAATTCAATTTCAATTAAGGATAGAGGCTAAATTAAGTAAAGATGTAAAAATAACAAACATATTAATATTATAAGTTTAAATTCACGCAGCTCGGCGTAGCAGACCAGATCTATGATACCAGGGCTACAAATAAATAAATAAATAAATAAATATATTTCTCACATGGTATGGTTAACATGATAATATTACATGATAATTAGTAATTATAAATGTTGTAAAGCGTAATATATAAATATCATCATACACATTTTAATTTCACAAAATCAGTGGTGAGCGCCCCCAAAAAGCTAAAGCTTGAACTAGGGGGCGGCCGCATAAATTGAAATAAAAATATAATTTTTGAATTTTAATATTCGTAAGTATACTCAAATAAATTTGTCATCAGGACCAATTAAAGTGGTCGAAACTCATCTGTTTTATTAATCAGATGTTGAATAAAGTTAAATTTTGGCCAAGAAAAGAAGAAATGTTTGTTGGAGCCTAAAGTCTAAAGCCGACGCTAAATTGTAGCTGGGTTTGCAGGTCTCAGTCGGCTTGTTGCTTCCACGTGCCCGCGGGGCCGCGCTCTAAGCTAACAGCCAACATTACAACAAAACCAATTAAAAATTATTACCTCAATACAGATGTAAACCGCATTCCAAGCAACTAATTAGGATTATCTCAACTAACAAACGCTTACCTGAAACAAACAAATATTATATTAATTATAAAACTCTACAAGTAATCCAACTTAAATTATTTCATAACTTCACTGACAACCCATCATGTCGAGCACAGCCGTGCCCCGGCCAAGCCGAGCACAGCCGTGCCCCGGCCAAGCCGAGCACAGCCGTGCCCCGGCCAAGTCCAGCACAGCCGTGCCCCGGCCAAGTCCAGCACAGCCATGCCCCGGCCAAGTCCAGCACAGCCGTGCCCCGGCCAAGTCCAGCACAGCCGTGCCCCGGCCAAGTCCAGCACAGCCGTGCCCCGGCCAAGTCCAGCACAGCCGTGCCCCGGCCAAGTCCAGCACAGCCATGCCCCGGCCCAAGTCCAGCACAGCCGTGCCCCGGCCAAGTCCATCACAGCCGTGCCATGCTTTACTGGAACTGACTCGAGCCACTTTGGACCCCAACTAGTATTATCTTATTGAATATACTTAGGTATATAACATTAATTTTAAATAAGAGAATATAAATGTCACACCTCTACCTATATCGGTTCCTAGATATACGAGCCTAAAGTTTTGTTATTTTGTCACTGCTATATCCCGACAAGAACACTTGTGTAAAAAATAAAAGCCAAGTCTCGCGTAAAACGTTGTGAGATCGTCGGTCTAGCTCCTTCCAATTACGTCCTAAATGTTGTTTTGATAAGTTCGTAACGAAATACAAAAATAATGAAAATAGTAAAGACGACGAGAGCTTTGACTGCTCTCAACGGAGATCAACCAACGAGTCGTAAGTTGGACCTTGCCGAGACAATCGAAACAAAGTTAAATGTAACCTTGTAAGACAAGTTACGTATTTGTTTGAAGCCGGTAATTAAAGCGAGCAATAGAAGATGTTTCTTAAGAGGCTTCGGGAGTGAGTGAGAGTGCTCAGCAACGAGATTAATGATTAATTTGAAGAGAGAGAAATGCGGTTCGGTTTGGATTGCTCACCTCGACTCACAAGTCATCACGATCCCGTCACGTCCATCTACATTCTGTAGTACAGACTCCGCTCCATACGAGCACATACACAGCCACAAGTCATCAAGATCCCGTCACGTCCATCTACATTCTGTAGTACAGACTCCGCTCCATACGAGCACATACACAGCCACAAGTCATCAAGATCCCGTCACGTCCATCTACATTCTGTAGTACAGACTCCGCTCCATACGAGCACATACACAGCCACAAGTCATCAAGATCCCGTCACGTCCATCTACATTCTGTAGTACAGACTCCGCTCCATACGAGCACATACACAGCCACAAGTCATCAAGATCCCGTCACGTCCATCTACATTCTGTAGTACAGACTCCGCTCCATACGAGCACATACACAGCCACAAGTCATCAAGATCCCGTCACGTCCATCTACATTCTGTAGTACAGACTCCGCTCCATACGAGCACATACACAGCCACAAGTCATCAAGATCCCGTCACGTCCATCTACATTCTGTAGTACAGACTCCGCTCCATACGAGCACATACACAGCCACAAGTCATCAAGATCCCGTCACGTCCATCTACATTCTGTAGTACAGACTCCGCTCCATACGAGCACATACACAGCCATAAGTACATGCTCAAACTACAAACCTGCACAAGCTGGTGAACCAACTCTCCACGTGAGCCTCGGCCCTACAACATGTTCTGATAGTGATCCAGTCACAGAGTTATCAGCCTCGTAATGATCTACTATACATATTGAGACGGTCCTCTCTCTGTTACCGACTTGTACTTCAACTCACCACTTTTCTAAATCCCACAGATAATCTTATTTACCTATTTAATTTGTTGCCTTCACGCTTTGAGGTTCCCCGAGTCTAAAAAAGCGGTTTTTTAAAAATGTCTGTCTAAAATTCCGGGACGGTTTCGATGAAATCGGGCGTTCAGGTTCAAGAAAAATCACACCCCGGGAGAAATCGAGAAGTTAGTTTCGGCTCTAAATTTACGGCCACTTTTCCACTAAATCGCTGAAAAATAAAAGTTTTTCGATAACGATTACGACGATTTTCCATTAAAACAATTCTAAAATGTAGTCGATTTAAATACAAATGTAAACCTACAAGTAGTTTTCCCGGGAAAAATAACTAAACTGAGACGGTGCGAGGTCGGGTCGGATGCCCACCGGGGAGGAGCTACTGTTGCTCTACATCAGGGGTTCCCAAAGTTTTTTTTACCAAGCCCCCCACAGTCAAGAATAAATCTTCCCAATAAATCACCCCCCCCCCCCCCTTCATAATTTTATGAGATAATGAAAAAAATAAATTTAACCATTATTACATTAAATAACCATTAATTTATTTCTATTACTATTATTTTTATAACATTACAAGTTAATCTTATTACAGATGATCTTGAAAATCAAGCACAGCAACATCGAGTTTGCCACGATACTTTGTTTTTATTGCAACAAGTGCTGAAAAATCTTTTTTGCACAAATAAGTGCTTGAAAAAGGTAAATACAATCGAAGTACTTGCTGTGATATACTGTGGTACACTTTGTACTTAACCCAAAACGATGATTTGTCCATTTTATCAAAATCGGGAGCAGAATCTTTTTTATTTCTAAAGCTTGTTCTTGAAGTGCTTCGGGCAGGGAAGCTATGTTACTATGTTGACACTGAAAGGATCCATTGTTAATCTGTAAATGTTGTCATCACATGTTTTAGGAAAGTATTTGTTAAATTGGTCAGTGAGGTTCTCCAACTGGTTTGATATTTGGATTTTTATATAATCGCATTAGATGTAAAAGCTATCTTTTACGAACGGCAAAGCTATATCTCAATCTCGAGGTCCCACGCCCCCCTTGACTTGTCTTCACGCCTCCCTTGGGGGGCGCGCCCCCCACTTTGGAACCACTGCCTACATTTTAATAAAATATTTAACTATAATTAAATCTAACCAGGAAAACTTAAAACAACTAAATCAACACTAAATATATGCACTAATAAATGGAAATCATTGGATAAATTAATAGAATAGAATCCTTTATTTGCAAAGTAGCGTGAAAAACAACAAATCACTTTTGTTTTCCTATCTACAAAATCAGCCAAGCTGAGCATTGTAACTCTGCTGAGCATTGTAACTCTGCTGAGCATTGTAACTCTGCTGAGCATTGTAACTCTGCTGAGCATTGTAACTCTGCTGAGCATTGTAACTCTGCTGAGCATTGTAACTCTGCTGAGCATTGTAACTCTGCTGAGCATTGTAACTCTGCTGAGCATAGTAACTCTGCTGAGCATTGTAACTCTGCGTTTACATTTGTCTTATCTTCTTGTTACAGTTGTTTTTTTTATTATTTACTAGGGGGCTCAGCCCCTACTCGCTTCGCTCGTCGAAAAGCTGCCGCTGCCTTGAACCTTCACACAATTTAACAATTTTGTTTGTTTACAAAACTTTTTTAATAATATTGATAGATTTTTTTTTTTTTTTTTTTTTTATTACTGGTCTTATATTACTTTACTTTGAAAGTTTCATTGCACGTTTCCGCTGCCCCAATATTGAACCACTTCCCGTCTTTCAATCTTCCCCAAATTTTGCACATGGAAACAATTAAGATAAAGAATTCAGAAACCAAAAGAAAAAAAATAAACAGGTCAAGTGTGTGCTAGTCAGCACACAGCGAGGGTCCGTAGGCCACATATAGTTTAAGTAGTACCCTATTGATGGAGTTTTTTAAAATGCTAAAAAGCTTACTTTGAACTATCCTATGGGTCTGATATTCTCTGAAAATATATATATGATATTCACTGAAAATATAAGGGTCCTTGGTTTTGCCTACGGACCCTAAAAATATAGCGACTTAAAGCAAATATTTTTCAAGAGAATTAGGGTAAAAAAACTTAAAGTTACAATTTTTTTATTTTTTTCGACACCGTGAGGGGTATCATATGAAAGGGTACGTCGAGCTGATTACAAAAATATATAATTCTTTGGTTATAACTTTGATAGGGCGAGCGTAGGCAAGTTTGAAGTGGGTGTGAAACGTGTCCCCCCCCCCCCCCCCCCCCTCCTATCTCGCTTATGTGAAGTGCAAAAAATCTGAAAAAATTCCTGAACATTCTTCGACCAAAAGTAAAGATACCACTTTTTGGAAATTTCGAAAAAATATTATTTTATTTTTTATTGACAAAATACGTTTTTGTTTATAATTTTGGTCTTTTCGATGTATTTATATGGTTTTTGTCTGCTTCAGTGGCAAACAAATACTTTATCGGAAGTTTGTTTATGTGCTTTGAGAATATCAGACCCGTAGGATAGTTCAAAGTAAGCTCTTTCGCTTCCATCAATAGGGTACTACTTAAACTGTACAGTTTAGTGGCCTACGGACCCTCGCTGTGTGCAGACTAGCACACACTTGACCTGTTTATTTTTCATGAAATTTGGAATAGATGTTGCTTTAAGACATTAAAATCGATTTATATGGTTTATTTGCTTAAAAAAATGTTTAGAATTAGCATAAAAATAACCTTCCCAGCGGGGAATCGAACCTGGCCTCTCACCGTCGATTAAGAGTTAAAAGGCCGGCATACTCCGAGCTGCGCGCGCAACACATTTATTATTTTACAATACACATCGCCATTTTTCTTTTTTAATTGCTTACTGTTCATTACCTACAAGTCTCTTTTGTCTTTCGACGACAAGAATATGTATACTTGATAATAGTTAAGAATTTATGTTATTGCTGTAAGTGTTTCTGCGTATTTATCACATTTTACTTGCACTTGCCTCTAAGTCTTAGATAAAGCTCATAAATCCTCTTAGCTCATAAAGCTCTTGCCAGTCTCTTGCACTCTTGCCTATGTGCAGCGACTCGGTTGCCCCTCCCCAGGTCTCTGACGATCTTCCTCGCTTCCTTTGTTGCCCCAGGGTCTCCATTCCATTATATCTTTACTGCAGGCGTTTTGTTTCCTCCTGATGACATGGCAAGCCCAGTTCCACTTCCTGTTGTGCACATCCTGAGTTGGCTCTGAGGCATGTTTTGCTCTTCCTGTCCTTCCTGGTGTATCTTTCCATATTTCTTTCCACAACTCGCCGCCTTGCTACTTACCTTGTTACTTAACCTTTAGGTCTCACAGCCATGTTAGGACGGGTAATACTGTGGTTTCCCATAGCCTCTTCTTGAGGTCTGTGGGTGCTCTGCTCTCGAAGAAGCTTCTGTTACTCAAGAGAGCTTTCCAACCAAGGTTTACTCTTCTTTGTATTTCTCTGTATTGCCCATCGATACTAAGGAGGTGACCCGAATATACAAAGTTATTAACTTCTTCTAGAGGCAGTTCTTGAGTGCGGCCATCACTTTCTTCATTTATAATCATAATATAACATTTTTCCAAGTTTATATTTAGGCCGTTGTTTGCTGTTTTGCTGAATTTCTTTTAACGTTACCTCGGCTTCTGCAACCGCTGTAGCAATAAGGACTTGGTCGTCCACAAACTATACACGGTTCAGCCACTCACCACTTACCTTTATTACTTTTCCTTCCCAATCCAACGATGACATAAGGTCTTGGTAGGTAGGTGTAAAAATGTTGGTGAGGGCACGTCTCCTTGCCTGACTCCCTTGTTTCAGCATAGTCTGGCGGTTGCTCCGATGTATAAGGATTTAATAATGTTGATGATACTACATACTACTTACACCTTTGCTCTGTAACATCTCTATTATAGAACCAATTCTAATTTTGTCAAATGCTTTCTCATAGTCTAAGAAGAGGAGGACAATCTGAAATTGGTATTCTACAGCTTTTTTTATAAGTTCGCTTATTACAAAATGTAATCAATAGTGAAAAAGTTGGACCAAGTAAACATTATGTACTCGTCTATGAGAAAATATAATTGAGGTTGTATGGGACGTATCTAATATTGTCAATGGCCGCGGCTTGTTACTCATCTTAACAAATAAAGGTCAATTTAAAAACATAAGATATCTCAAATCAATAAAGAACATTGTTTTCGTCTACCACGACCACAAGCATCAAGATACCGGCTGTCACTACAACTTTTCAACCGTCTGTAAATACAATTAAAATTTTATCAGTACATTGGTCAGAAATGAAAAATTGTTGCATACTTCTTCATTTCATACATTCCAAAAACCGAATCCGGCCTAATTAATATAAATATAATATAAAACTAACTAAAGAATATAGTATAATATTACTCAAACTAACAGAATAATAATAAAACAAACAAAGGTAAAGGTTTGCGCTAACAGCCCAAGTAGTTAAAGCGCACCCTCCTTAGCCGCGGGTGGAGGAGGGATAACAAAATAACATCCAAACTCCCCGAGATGAGAACTCACTACGCTCGTTCAACTTACATCGAGCTAGAATTTCGTTTTCGAGATTATAACGAAAGAATACGTGGTCGACAAGTATCGTTATCTGTTATACAAGTCCTCTTTCACTTATACAAACGACGACGACGGTGTTAGGAAAATATCCAGATAGATTAATTATTTAATAAATTATTTAATTGTCTTCTATTATATTCAATTTGGGAGTGAAAACAAGTTGGAAACCGAGAAACCGGTGGAAAATGAAAGGATGTGGAGTTAGAACTCTAGAGGCAAGATGGAGGCAGGGTGGGCTTTAGACTCTAGACAACAAGTCCTTTATACTCGTAATAAGCAATTACCAACAAATAATTCATTCGCTGATTAGTGGGGGGGGGGGGGGGGGGGGGGAAAGGGTTAGGTAGGCAACCCTCAGCTATTGTTAGAATAGCTCGTTGAGGGGGGGGGGCATACATAAATTAGCAGGAGAGTCAATTAAGGCTTGGGACTAATTGTAGAGACAAGGGAATTATCAAGGACGGAGTGTGCGACATCTCGAGGAATCTACTAGACAAGGCTTCCAGGTATCTCCTCCCGACATCTACAAACATCTCGAGCTTCCCTGTACTTCCAGCGAACCTCTCTCACTCGCTTCCCTGTACTTCCAGCCGACCTCTCTCACTCGCTTCCCTGTACTTCCAGCCGACCTCTCTCACTCGCTTCTCTGTACTTCCAGCCGACCTCTCTCACTCGCTTCCCTGTACTTCCAGCCGACCTCTCTCACTCGCTTCCCTGTACTTCCAGCCGACCTCTGTCACTCGCTTCTCTGTATTCCAGCCGACCTCTGTCACTCGCTTCTCTGTACTTCCAGCCGACCTCTGTCACTCGCTTCTCTGTATTCCAGCCGACCTCTGTCACTCGCTTCTCTGTACTTCCAGCCGACCTCTGTCACTCGCTTCTCTGTATTCCAGCCGACCTCTGTCACTCGCTTCTCTGTACTTCCAGCCGACCTCTCTCACTCGCTTCTCTGTACTTCCAGCCGACATCTGTCACTCGCTTCTCTGTACTTCCAGCCGACCTCTCTCACTCGCTTCTCTGTACTTCCAGCCGACCTCTGTCCTCTCCCAATCAAACCAACTGAGGAGTGACTGAGGGGAAAACATCCCGCTCCACGCGACTACACATCAAGATGCACTGTGCAGCCTGTCCACGTGAATCTGTAACTCAGTTAGTTGGAAAATTACAAAAACTCGCTCAGACAAATCCATCAAAACTTTTACACACAGATATCTTATACTGTATTTAAATCCAATAATATCTCGAATAATTGATTCATTTTTAAACATATCTAATAAGTGATTAACAGGTGGGTTTACTTTTTGTTTTAGATCCAAAACTGGTGGCAGGGCAGTGCCCCCACCAAGTCGAGCACAGCCGTACCATTCTTTACTGGAACCAACTCACAGCGATTTTAACCCCCCTCTATAGTCCAATTAAATATACTTAGATATATAATATTAATTTCAATTTAAAGTTGATGACTAACTGAACCCGGAAATAAAATGTCACAGCTCTCTCTACCCACAGGAGTTGTAAGATATATGAGCCTTAAAGTTTTGTTATTTTGTCACTCACTCGTCATTATTCTAACAATCCTGTGGAAACTTGAACATTTCAATATAGCAACAGTTTATTGTACAAATAAAGGAAAAATTAAAAAATCTTGTTCCTTGTCCCTTTCAAAACTAATAGAAAAACTGCCTATTCAAAATATTGTAAAACATTGCAAACAGCGCCACTAGAGCTACCTAGTAGAGAAATTTCAAACTAAAAAGTGATGTTGAGGTTGATTTGACAGTATTGATTGGCAGTTATCTCTAAGTGAAAACATATTCACTCCAGATAATTTTATTTAGTTTAATTTGAACACCCTCCACGTACACACCTTTAATACAGTTATATTTTAGATTACTTACAAAAAGCAGTGAAATCCCAACAAAAACACAGGTGTAAAAAAATAAGCAAAGTCTCGCGTAAAAAGTAGTGAGATGATAGGTTTAGCCAAGTCTCTCACTGTCCGAGTAACTTCTACTAGGTCTGATTTGTCCAGTGCGAGTACATGATGTTTGTCTGTCCCTCTCTCTATTCTCTTTCCCAAATCACTCTACACGTTTAAATTTCCTGACTTGGCAAATTCACACCACAAACATGAATCAAATAATAAATGTTATTGTTTCATTTGAGCGTCGCAGCACAAGGATACAATTTTGTATACGACACTGCATTTAATTTTAGCCTCTTTGGGGTGTCAGAAAACGTTTTTAAATTTAAACGTGTAGAGTTATTTGGACAAGAGAATAGAGAGGGGCAGACAAACATGTACTTGCACTAGATAAATCAGACCTAGTAGAAGTTACTCGGACAGTGCGAGACTTGGCTTAGTTTTTAACACTAGTGTGTGTTTGTTGGGATATTTAGGAACGCAGCAGCGTTCCGCGCCGCCAAGTCAAAAAGTCAAAATTTCACAAAAGCTGCCAGTTTATATATACTGTAGGTGACAAACTAGGGTTTTTGAGGATCTGCAGCGTGGAATACGTACAAGCTACCTAAATAATTGTTTAATATCTTTGAAGGCCGTGTCCTGTAGATCAAAATAAAAAAAAAGGTCGAAATCGGTCAAGTAGAAGTAGAGCAAAATAGGTTTGAAAATGGTAGTTTTGATACTTTTTCTAATTCTTATTCTTATTCTTCCTTCATTTTACGTGACACACCTACGACCTAAACTACTAAACCGATTTTAATGAATGAGGGCTTTTTGGATTCTTCTAGGGCCCTAGTGCATTCCTAGATCAAAACAATTTAGATAAATCATTCCTACGCTGAACGCGGAGCGAGAAACCAAGCTAGCGAACAGTCACTTTAACGTTGACGCACCTACAGCCAAAACTACTGAACCGATTTTAATGAATGAGGGCTTTTTAGATCCGTCTAGGGCTCTAGTGCTTCCCCCCCCCCCCAAATCATCCCCCCTAAAACCCATCAACTCATTCCTATGCTGAATGTGTACCGTACAAAATGTCATGAAATCTGACCAAAAACCACTTGTGTGGTAATAAAAAACACCCTGCCAAGTCTGTGGTCCAAAGTGCAAAAATGGGTGTGAAACGTGTCCCCCCCCCCCTCTATCTCGCTTATGGCAAGTGCAAAAAATCTGAAAAAATTCCTGAACATTCTTCGACCAAAAGTAAAGATCCACTTTTAGGAAATTTCGAAAAAAATATTATTTTATTTTTTATTGACAAAATACGTTTTTTTTTATAATTATGGTCTTATTAATGTATTTATATGGTTGTAGTCCGGTTCAGTGGCAAAAAAATACTTTATCAGAGTGTGTTTTGAGAATATTAGACCCTTAGAATGGATCAAAGTAAGCTTTTTAGCATTTTAAAAAAACACTGTTTATACACTTTACAGTTAAACACTATATAGTGTGGCCTACGGACCCTCGCTGAGTGCTAATTAGCACACACTTGACCTGTTTATTTTTTTTTACCACACAAGTGCTTTTTGGTCAGATATAAATTATATAATTTTTAAGCTCTTTTAGGTAGATTAGAAATATGCAAGTCAGTATTTCCCAGAAAAAATATTTTTCTGTTAGCCATATTTGAAACAAATATGGCCGATAAAAGGTCATATCTGGTATAATTAATAATATAATAAATTACATTAAGCGATAAAACTTGCTGTTTCCACTGTAATATTGTGTTGTTAAAAGCGTTTATTAAAATACTTCGTTTTAACTACTTGTTCAATTTTCATTTTATTACAACTTGCAACATACATGATACAAGTAAAGTTGTATAACATACGCTTAAAAATTATTCTAAATTATAAACGAAAATTGAAGAAAAACTAAATAACCGAGAGCCGAGGCCAGTTTAGCTCTGTTGTAGTTACACGTAAAAACAAAATCTCTGTATGTCAGGTGTCTCCGAGTAGTTTGGTATTGGGCCACAAACCACGCTCGTATCGCTTAACAGATTCACTGCGATGTACAATATTCGTTTGTATATACGGTGTTTTTACTTCCATGAAAATGGAAGTATGGTGATACCCTCCAAAACGTGATTCCGAGATCTCTGTGAAGGAGGGGTCTTACGGACCCGGGGGTATCATTGAAATCCGTTTCATATACATGTATGTCTGTGCGTACGTATGTATGTACGTACGTACGTACGTACGTACGTTCGTTCGGAACTTAAAACCTTTATAACATCGCTTCAAGACATCGTATTGAGATGCGGTTTTCGGCATTTTTTAGAACTTTGGACGGAAAAACTGATGGCGCAAACCCGAACATCGTAGCTTACGACGTTTCGGAGCTACAGTCACTTAAGCACGAAATCGGTCTGTCGACAATAACTTTAGTAGGCTTTATTTGATTTCAATTTCCTTTGGGGTATATATGTGTCCTATATGGTAGATTGTACCTATACTTTTTGAGCAAAATCGGACAAGCGGTTTGGGAGATATTGGTATTTTAGTGTTTTTTTAAAGGTTTTTTCGGAACCAAATTGCGGCTAAACTGAAAGTCGTATCGAAAAGCGGATAACACCAGTTTAACCAATTTTAAATAATCTACAACTTTTGTCATATGACTTTTTGTCGTAGGACCATCCCTTCTACCTTAAATAGTCATTTTTGTTAAATTTTCGACTTTGAGCTCTTATATTATTCGAAATAATTGACCGATTTATTTCGGAACCAAATTGCGGCTAAACTGTAATACCGCATTTACACATTCGCGCTCGTGACTCGCCTCGTGGTTCGCCGGAACTCGTAGTCCACTTTTTCCACTCGTCCCCACAACGCGAATAGCCGTTTACACATTCGCGCTAGCAAATCGCCTCGTAGTTCGCCGGCACTCGCTAGTAATTCAACTACTAACGCAATCAAAGGCAATTAGTACACACAAATTAAGTTAAAAGAAAATGAAAATAGAAGTTTATATATGTCTTCTATTAGTTATATATAAACTTTATATAAAGTTTTATATATGTTTTATATACTTTTACATTAGTTATATATAAACATTATAAAAAGTTTAATATACGTTTTATTTATAAACTATGTATAAAGTTGTACACTCGTTTTATATTAGTTGTATACAAACTATATAAAGTTGTATATGCGGTTTATATTAGTTATATATAAACTTTATATATAGTTGTATATACGTTTTATATTAGTTATATATAAACTTTATATAGTTTTATATTAGTCATATATAAACTTTATATAGTTTTGTATACGTTTTATATATTAGTTATATTATATAAACTTTATATAAATAAAGTTTTGTATTAGTTATATATAAACTTTATATAAAGTTTTATATTAGTTATATATATATATAAAATTTATATAAAGTTGTATATACGTTTCATATTAGTTGTATATAAACTTCATATTAAGTTTATACATAATTTTGATATAACATTATTTATTTCTGAACAGTGTGTTTTTATTTATGTGTACTAAATATCACTTCATTATATTTGATTACCACAATATATCGGTTAATACAAACAATTAATTACAGAAGTATTAACCTATATTTTATTTTTGTACTTTCATAATTATACTTATATAATTAAAAAATTAAGCTTTGGTGGGGAAAATATGAATGAAAACATAAATTCTGGAGAATTCTTTTTTTTTTTACTAACTCTTTAATCGTTATATTAAAAAATAAAAGCTGGACGATATTCGAACCCATGAATCGGTGACATTTTTCTTGTTTTTATATTATAGTAGATGTTTTGGGTCCCAAATAGCTGGTTAACCATGGTATATTTCCAAAAATTCAAAAACTTGTCCATTCCATTCTCCAATTAAAGAGAAAAAAGTTAAAAAAAGAAAAAAACACGTGATAAAGAGAAGGACTGGTTGTGAAATGAAGAGCGAGTGTGTAAACACTGAGTTCGCCTCGCCTTCCGACTCGTTGAACCCTTGACTTCCAGGAACTCCCTTTGACTCGCGCTACGGAAACCGCTCCTGACACGAGCGCCACGAGTCGCGAGGCGATTGACGAGGCGAATGACGAGTGAGTCGTTTACACAATCGCCTCGCGGCTCGCCTCGCGCCTCGCCTCGTCACTCGTGCGAATGTGTAGATGCGGCTTTAGTCGTATCGAAAAGCGGATAACACCAGCGGTAACTGATTTTAAAAGATCTACAACTTTGGTCCTATGACTTTTTGTCGTAGGACCATCCCTTCTACCTTAAATAGAGACATGTTTTTCAATTTTTTGTTAAATTTTCGACTTTTTTTTATCATCTGATTCTAAATTCTTTTATTATTATATTCTTATATCGTATAGTTAAAAACAAGTATAAAAAAAATGTAAACAAATAAACAAAAATTGAATAATTAATTTTTTTGTTATAAAGGATAAAGATTAATAAATTTGTTTTGTTTTCGCATAAACTCACCTAGAACTCTAGATGTAAACAAACCTCCTTTCTCTCTTATCTTTTTACATTCTACCGACATTTATAAGGTAACATTTTATTTTTATGTTAACTATATATTTAATTGTGTTTATTATCATTATTATTTTTGTTTAATTTTGGCTTTCTGTTGCAAAACTATAATCAATATTAGCTGTTTGTACGATGTAGTTTATACTGAGTTCTCTCTTGCTCACGTATTGACACCACAACATTTCATGGAAGTCATGTGTGGGATTTCCACACCGGTACTTTTTCCAAGTTTCGGTACATGTAGAAAAGAATCGGCCCCGAGGAGACGAAACGCCATGTTGAGTACGACGCAGAGAATCGTCATGTTGAGTACGACGCAGAGAATCGCCATGTTGAGTACGACGCAGAGAATCGCCATGTTGAGTACGACGCAGAGAATCGCCATGTTGAGTACGACGCAGAGAAACGCGACTCGTTAGCCGAGACCCAACTCCCACCAAATACCCTCCGTCACGAGATTAAAATAGTTGCACGTTCCGAAGCGCGGAACCGACGTGGAAAACCCGAACTAAATGAAAAAGTCATCTCTCCGACAAATCATAAATGCATTAAAATGCCATCGTCACAGCGGCGCAACCCTCCTTAAATAACTCGACCCAGTCCGACCATTTCAAAACACTCGTCGGCAAATATGTGTACATATTTGACAATATCGAGTCGGTTCCGAGTTAAGAAGAAGAGACTAAACTGTCTTATAATGAAACTATAAAGCTTCTAACCATCTCCTTTATAAAATAATTAAAGTTTCAAATGCTGCGATTAAAGGGACGCTCCGAGTCGAACGTTTACAAAGTTAATTGAACCTGGTCGATAGAGCCTCGCTAATTGCTTGAGAAAACCCTTTGAAACGTTACACCCGTTTTCTTCTTCTTCCTAATTATACTTCATAAGCCAAAACTAAGAAATTGAAGCCAACGTAAGCGAGCTTCTTACATTCGACAAAACATGCATCTTGTGTGTCTGGCTGTGAGAGTGAGTAACGTTTATGCGTGTGACGATAACGTGCAAAGTCGACTGATTCAGTTGAAAATAGGTTTACATGTTCCTTTAGCCATGTCCAGGCTAAGTTGGACCGACAGCGTTATACGTCCGAGCCTTCGAGTAAACGTGTCCAATTTAAACTTGCAATATCAGCATGGGACATTTCCCATGCTGATCTATATCAGCAAGGGTCTATAGACCCTTTGGTCTATATAGATTTATCGGATGAGACGAACATATTTTTATAATACGTTCTTTTAGCAAAACCATCATACAAACCGCTATCAAGTGATAGAGTTTGCTAAATCCTTTAAATCGGATCTAAACATAGGAAATACAACGTAACACGTACGTAAGAGAAAACAACAGTATCTCACTTACTAACGTATCCGTGTTAATACAACTTGATAGCGCCTAAACAAGGACTTAAACCTGCGTGTACTATTCCAACTTGATACACGCACACGCACACGTTGTTATGTAGTCAGGTCTTACATCAATCAGAACCACCTCTAAACAACTTCCACGTTAAACAAGTAAAAATAAGTCAATTAATTTAGATAAGTAATTATAGAAAGTTATTACATCTATTTAAAGACTAACAAATCAAAACAAACATTTTATTGGAGTAAATGGTGTTGCCTTAGCGTAGCGATAACAAATCATTTCGAGGTGCGTCGTCGGTACACTACTCCATTATACAAATGATGATAGTGACACCACGACACTAATACATATCAGTAACTGTAATGTCGATAGTGACTTTCTCATAATAACCCACATTAGTGACTGTAATGTCGATAGTGACTTTCTCGTACTAACACACATTAGTGACTGTAATGTCGATAGTGACTTTCTCGTACTAACACACATTAGTAACTGTAATGTCGATAGTGACTTTCTCGTACTAACACACATTAGTAACTGTAATGTCGATAGTGACTTTCTCGTACTAACACGCATTAGTGACTGTAATGTCGATAGTGACTTTCTCGTACTAACACACATTAGTGACTGTAATGTCGATAGTGACTTTCTCGTACTAACACACATTAGTAACTGTAATGTCGATAGTGACTTTCTCGTACTAACACGCATTAGTGACTGTAATGTCGATAGTGACTTTCTCGTACTAACACACATTAGTAACTGTAATGTCGATAGTGACTTTCTCGTACTAACACACATTAGTAACTGTAATGTCGATAGTGACTTTCTCGTACTAACACACATTAGTAACTGTAATGTCGATAGTGACTTTCTCGTACTAACACGCATTAGTGACTGTAATGTCGATAGTGACTTTCTCGTACTAACACACATTAGTGACTGTAATGTCGATAGTGACTTTCTCGTACTAACACACATTAGTAACTGTAATGTCGATAGTGACTTTCTCGTACTAACACGCATTAGTGACTGTAATGTCGATAGTGACTTTCTCGTACTAACACACATTAGTAACTGTAATGTCGATAGTGACTTTCTCGTACTAACACACATTAGTAACTGTAATGTCGATAGTGACTTTCTCGTACTAACACACATTAGTGACTGTAATGTCGATAGTGACTTTTTCGTACTAACACACATTAGTAACTGTAATGTCGATAGTGACTTTCTCGTACTAACACGCATTAGTGACTGTAATGTCGATAGTGACTTTCTCGTACTAACACACATTAGTGACTGTAATGTCGATAGTGACTTTCTCGTACTAACACACATTAGTAACTGTAATGTCGATAGTGACTTTCTCGTACTAACACACATTAGTAACTGTAATGTCGATAGTGACTTTCTCGTACTAACACACATTAGTGACTGTAATGTCGATAGTGACTTTCTCGTACTAACACACATTAGTAACTGTAATGTCGATAGTGACTTTCTCGTACTAACACGCATTAGTGACTGTAATGTCGATAGTGACTTTCTCGTACTAACACACATTAGTAACTGTAATGTCGATAGTGACTTTCTCGTACTAACACGCATTAGTGACTGTAATGTCGATAGTGACTTTCTCGTACTAACACACATTAGTAACTGTAATGTCGATAGTGACTTTCTCGTACTAACACACATTAGTAACTGTAATGTCGATAGTGACTTTCTCGTACTAACACACATTAGTAACTGTAATGTCGATAGTGATTTTCTCGTACTAACACGCATTAGTGACTGTAATGTCGATAGTGACTTTCTCGTACTAACACACATTAGTAACTGTAATGTCGATAGTGACTTTCTCGTACTAACATGCATTAGTGACTGTAATGTCGATAGTGACTTTCTCGTACTAACACACATTAGTAACTGTAATGTCGATAGTGACTTTCTCGTACTAACACACATTAGTAACTGTAATGTCGATAGTGACTTTCTCGTACTAACACACATTAGTGACTGTAATGTCGATAGTGACTTTCTCGTACTAACACACATTAGTAACTGTAATGTCGATAGTGACTTTCTCGTACTAACACGCATTAGTGACTGTAATGTCGATAGTGACTTTCTCGTACTAACACACATTAGTAACTGTAATGTCGATAGTGACTTTCTCGTACTAACACACATTAGTAACTGTAATGTCGATAGTGACTTTCTCGTACTAACACACATTAGTAACTGTAATGTCGATAGTGACATTCTCGTACTAACACGCATTAGTGACTGTAATGTCGATAGTGACTTTCTCGTACTAACACACATTAGTGACTGTAATGTCGATAGTGACTTTCTCGTACTAACACACATTAGTAACTGTAATGTCGATAGTGACTTTCTCGTACTAACACGCATTAGTGACTGTAATGTCGATAGTGACTTTCTTGTACTAACACACATTAGTGACTGTAATGTCGATATGTATTTTACCTATCAAACAAAGTTGTAAATCAAGTTCAGTTGTAGTTCTAAGTATTATATAAAATAACTATAAATAAAAATAAATGCACTGTCACTCTAGCACATAGCTTCCTCGCGTCCTATCGCGTATACTTTAATGATTTCAAGCTTTTAAAATCAATTGTCTAATTTATTTAATTTCCCCTCGAATGAAGCCTTGTCGCCTGGTCTCGAGGTCCCTAGGCTCGCTGTGCTATTGAAGAGATAGGTCAAATAGAGAGGTGGGGGAACCAAACCACTTCCTATTTCCCTCGTCTATCTCTCTCGCCGCGTTCTCTCCTTAATAAAAACTATTTACTTTTAGCGATCTTTAACACTTCATAGCAGTGTCGCTGTTGGTTTTATTAAAAAATTGTATTTGAAAAAAATGTTTGCCTCATTGAATTGATGAAGTAAGATTTTGTCCCGACCTAAAATTACAATTTTAAATTCGAACTTCACGCTTACGCGACCGTTGCGCGCGAACACTCGGGCGGATAACGTTGTCCAACGAACTCGTCCAGGGCATTGGTAAAAGTAACATATCTACCAAATTTCATCGAAATCGGTCCACTTTTACTCAAGTTATCGTCACACGTTTCACGGTTCGCGGACACAGGCCGACAGACAGACACGAGACCAAAAATGTTCCCTGATGTCTGAAACGGATTTCTGCCTTGGGATTTTTGAAATCGGAGATATACAATATTTTCGTTCTCAAAAGTGACACAATGCTTCAGTTACCTTGGGTAAGCTCGGAAGCAATCTAACTATTGTGTCTTAAAACTATCCGTCTATTGAGTAGGCAATGAGCGGAGAGGACAGGACGTGCAAGCTAACTAGGAAGTAAGAGATATAAAGAAGGATGAAGCTGCTATCAGGGACAAGACGCAAAGCAAAGCTAACACTACGGGTAGAGTAACACTGGACTAGAGGAGCCACACTTGATTTCAACTTGTTTTGTCTTTAGACTGATAAAGACGAGGAATGTTGAGAACGTGCCGGTGGCAAGAGAACGTGCTCACGATGCACAACGCGTACTTGCATCGTTTCCTCTTCACTTACCGGCCTGGAAATGAAATAATCCGTTTAGAAGGACGGACTGTCCGGTGGACTCTACGTGCCACTAAAACACTTTCTCCGACCCCCGTCTTCTCCTCCGATTTTACGCAATTTAGAAAGGGAATTTAAAAGAGAATCCGTTTTCAAATGGTTTCACAACCGATATTCCGACTTGGGTTCACGAGTTCAAACCGGGCTCTATCGATTAAACAGAGAATTCATCGATTCGTCAAATTCACTATCGACTTAAATTACCATTAAGGAGACAGGAAGCGATACACTTGGTTGCCGGCAATATTTAGACCTCGATACGATCTTCTCTATCGACAAATAGCTGCACTGGATAATTTGTCTTAACAAGGCGTTAGAACAGAGCCAACTAATAGCTCGACGCTTGCTACTTATTTAGAAGACGCAAGAGACAGGTGTTACGCTGGAATAGTGCACATATGTTTCATATAGAATGGCGTCGAGTCAGTCAATCTATACATCATGTAGTGACAAAATAACAAAACTTAATAACCTCATATGTCTTATGAACCAATATAGGTATAGCAGTGAGTTTTATTTACGGTTCAGTTTGTAAGCAACTCTAATTTAATAATATATTATGTTACTAGGCTCTGAAGTGAGTTTTTTCTTTACCCCGGCAATTACATTTACTGTCGAGGGCAGCAAGACAGTAAATATTGCCAAGGTAAAGAATAAATTGGTAAGGCGTGAAGTCTCACGTAAAAAGGGTTTCGTTGGTATTATGAACACAAAATTAGAAGGGGGGGGGGGGGAGAAATTTTTTTTTGACAAAATGGCGCGTTAAAATTAAACGTTGACCACAAGTGTTATACATTTTTGTAATCTACTCTTCAATACCTTTTATTTGATACCCAACTTAAAATTTTAAAAAAATATATTTTTTTCGAGTGACGTGAATTATCCGCCATCTTGGATTTCCAGTAAATCAGATCAAATTGCTAATCTTATTTTTTTCTATGGCCCAGCAGACCACACATTTTGCATACAGCGGAAATACGATTTTAGGGGGGGGGGACACGCAAATTTTCGATGTTTTTTGACAAAATTGCACCGAAAATTAAACACTATCCCTAAGTGGTATATATATTTGTAATCTACTCTTCAATACCTTTTATTTGATACCCAACTCAAAATTTTAAAAAAATATTATTTTTTCGAGTGACGAGAATTATCCGCCATCTTGGATTTCCAGTAAATCAGATCAAATTTCTAATCTTATTTTTTCTATGGCCCAGCAGACCACACATTTTGCATATTTTTCTGTATTTTTAGTAACAGCGGAAATACGATTTTAGGGGGGGGGGGACGCAAATTTTCGATGTTTTTTGACAAAATGGCGCCGAAAATTAAACACTATCCCTAAGTGGTATATATATTTGTAATCTACTCTTCAGTACCTTTCATTTGATACCCCACTCAAAATTTTAAAAAAATATTTCTTTTCCGTGGTAGGCTGTGAAATAGTAACTTTAGAGCCTAAAAAACATAGCTAAAATCCATTTTTTCATAACGTGGACTTAAAAAATCTTTTCATTACTCCTAGCTGTAAAGAAAAAATCTTTTACGTCCTAGGAACTAAAAGATTTTTATTTTCCGGCGGGTAGTTGTCAAAACTTCCGTTAGTAGTGCTGCAGTCTTTGTAGAAATGCTTCTAGTACGATAAAAATCCGCTAGATGTCAATGCGTTTTATTTATCTTTTCTTATAGTGTGACCTCTTTTTAAGGTTCCTTTTTTTAAGTCTTAAGTATGTACTAATATTTGTTATTATTATATATTGATTAGTGATTAATATTTAATGTTTTTTCATTGTCTGCTACCTCGGAAAAAATAGCATATGCTACGCGACTGTGAAGTGTTTTTTCTTTACCTTGGCAATATTTACTGTCTCGCTTCGCTCGACAGTAAATGTAATTGCCGCGGTAAAGAAAAAACTCACTTCACAGCCTAGTAACATAATATACTATTTTACGCGACGGGAATTATCCGCCATTTTGAATTGGAAGAGCTGATAATTTTGAGTTCGCTATATTTTTCCTGTGTGCGCGTCAAAACGATCTTTTATACTGGAAAGTTTCACGTTTTTATCTCTTTTGGTTCAAAAGTTATTGGAACCGTACAGAGTGACAGACAGACAGACACAGGAACGAAACTATAAGGGTTTCTTTTTTTTTGGTTTTACCAACGAAACCCTAAAAAACACTTCACAGTCGTGTAGCATATGCTATTTTTCCGAGGTAGCAGACAATGAAAAAACATTAAATATTAATAAATAATCAATATAATAATAACAAATACTAGTACATACTTTAAAAAGAGGTTACACTATAAGAAAAGATAAATAATAATACATGTTGTGTCGCGGGACACCCAGTAGGAACGAAGTTCCTTACATTTTTAAGTACGTACACATTGCTAACTACTTATACATGGCGGAGTTAGAAAAGATACAAAATTAAAAGTAACCAACTGTTTGTACCAAGCAGAGGTAAGGCAAAATTAAAAGAAAATCATTATTTGTATAATTAAAGCAAGCGTCTTACTATAAATATATATTGAATATAAGAAAAATGTTGATCATGATGAGTTTATAGTGAAAGAGTATGTTTGATAAAGGAGTTTGGATTGAAATAGGACTGTTTTCTACCTACCCGGCCAATTAATTTAAAATATTATAAAATATATCTCTTCCCTACTCTACAGCTTCTGCTTGTGTCAGGGTGAAATTTTACATGATTATATTTAATTTATTTACAAAACAAAGTGACATTTTTGACATAACAAAAATAATCAAAACAAGTCAAGTAACAGGCTTCCTTAATAACACTTTTTCCCGTCATCAATATACTCTTTTTCGTCTTTTGAAGCTTACGTTTAAGCGAGCGTTGAGCGTGAACGCTTGGGCGGATAACGTTTTCCGACGAACTCAGCCTGGGCATTGGTAAAATGAACATGTGTACTAAATTTCATCTAACTAGGTGATCTTTTACTCAAGTTATCGTCATCTGTAGATTTCGTGACGGATTTTGCGTGACGGTGATTTTGTGACGGTTATTTTGTGACGGTGATTTAGGGCGTTGTTTTCGGATTCACTCCCGGCTCCAGAACTTGCCATAAGGAACTTCGTTCCAAAACACATTGACATCTAGCGGAATTAAATCGTACTAAGCATTTCTACAAAGACTGCAGCGCTACTAACGGAAGTTTTGACAACTGCCAGCAGTACAATAAAAACTTTTATCTACTTACGGCAGCAAAATTAAACATTACTTAACGATTTTTAGGCTGGAAAGTATTATTTCGCTGATTTGTCATTAAAATATTAAAAACAGGCAGGAAAGTAGTTAAAACAGTCAGGAAAATACTTTCTCTGCCTAGGCAGAGAAAGTAACAGTGTTTACCACTGCGTGTCATAACCTCTGATTTTGTGTTATATTAATAAAGATGGTATGTTAGCAGTTTCATTTTTCTGCAACAAGGCAGCAAAGAAAACATTTCTGCCTCGTTTATTCATATTGCCTGCCTCGGCTTCGCCTCAACAGTCAAATAGGTAAATTACCTGCCTCGGCTTCGCCTCAACAGTCAAATGGGTAAATTACCTGCCTCGGCTTCGCCTCAACAGTCAAATAGGTAAATTACCTGCCTCGGCTTCGCCTCAACAGTCAAATAGATAAATTACCTGCCTCGGCTTCGCCTCAACAGTCAAATAGGTAAATTACCTGCCTCGGCTTCGCCTCAACAGTCAAATAGGTATATTACCTGCCTCGGCATCGCCTCGGCAGTTAATTATCGTAGCGTGTCCTCGCCTTCGGCTCGGAGGCTAATCTAATCACTCGTCAGTAAAATTCCATTTTGCTGCCTAGTTACATAAATAACTATTTTCATCCTAGGACGTAATAGTACATTACGCGTCGAGTGCGGAAAGTAGCATTTTGCATGCGAGTGTGGAGTTTGCACCCGAGCGACAGCGAGGGTAGTAAAACCACACGAGCAATGCAAAATGCCGTTTTCGCACGAGTTGCGTACCGTACTTTATCTACGATTGTTAGATTTAAATAATAAATACAGAAAAAAATAAACTTACTGTATGTAAGTTCGCATCTCTCTCTTGATAAAGATGTCATTAATTCATTAGTTGTATTTTGTGACGAATTTCGGATCAAAATCACTCATTGATTTTCACAAAAAAACTCGATATAAAAGTTACTTTTATTAAACAAACAGCAAATTAGTCTTGTTAAATATAAACAAATGCGCTTATCGTGCGTAAAGCTGAAGAATTCCTCTTTTTTACCGCACTAGCGTGGTAGCGAGGAATCCTTCAGAACTATGAGACGCGTATGCGCAATGAACAAGTACGTACAAGTACGTAAATAATCACTTTCTACGCATCTAAACAGAGATATAATGTTTATATTTCGTATCAATCGTAGATAAAAAATGTTTCTTTACAGCTAGGAGTAATGAAAAGATTTTTTAAGTCCACGTAATGAAAAAATGAATTTTAGCTATGTTTTTAGGCTCTAAAGTTACTATTTTACAGCCTACCACGGAAAAAATTAATTTGACACATCTAAGTATGTTTAATAAGATAATAGAGAGGGACCAATGTGCCTTGAGTTGGTTCCTGTGAAGGAGTGAGGCTGAGCTTGACAGGGCACTGCCGGGCCACCAGATATTGAAGTTTCGCCAACAGTAGAAAATAATATGACGCGACTTTGAAAACAAGCTGTTGGATAATAAGTCAATTTTATCATGAAAACTGGATAAACACTGGACCAAATAATTATCTACTCGTATATAAGAATGTTTAGTACAACATTTATTAACAGATTTATTATTGTTAGTTCATGGGCACCCATAGTCCAGAATTTAGGGGGAGGGGGGTCAAAATAATATTATTTTTTGGCATCGTCTCTTATTCTTTGAATATCATTGAATCTTCTAAAAACGTGCAAATGAAAGTACTAATAAATTGCTATATATAGATAATTAAATTTTTTTTCGAATTTTTAATGAATTATATTTTTTAAACTTAAAAGTTTGTTCTTAATAAATGTTATATTGCACTATCTAATGAAATGGTGAGTCAATGAGTGTGGCACCCCCCCCCCCCCCCCCCTCCATGTGTTAGTAGTAGTTAGAGGAGTAGGAAGAGAAGATTGGTTGAAAGATGCAGTTACGACAGTGGCACTGATATTAGTGGTTTGAATATTGGTTGCTCTTCACCTCGTAATAGATCCCAGTTGCAAGTAGTCAGGTTGTTGTGGTAATCTCGGAGCAGTGAGCCCCCCCCCCCCCCCCCCCCAAGTCAAGTAGAGAAGGTAGCGCGGGGCAGGTTGTCAGTGCGAGTGTAACCGTTTTCGAGAAATAATTTTTGGAACGAAGTTCCTTATGGCACGTTCTGGAGCCCGGGAGTGAATAAAAAAAAAATCGGTCCGAGACAACTCAGACAAACTTTCTCATATACGAGTTTATAATTACTTAACCCAGTATTTTCCATTTATTAGTTTTCAAATGTACATTTAAATATTATTGAACATTTCATCAAAATCTATATATATAAAAGTCAACGTATGTGTGTGTGTGTTTGTTCTTTATACAAATCTACAGTTTTAGTCCGATCTCGATGAAAATTTGCACACTTGACCTTCAAAGCAAGGAAACAATCAAGGTCTACATGAATTTTCGAAATTTCAATTTTGGTACACAGGGGTACGGGGTACAAGTAATAAATACGGGGTCAAAGTAATGAATACCCTTCATGATGCATATCGTTGAAAAGCTCTTTAAGGGTACAGTAATTGTTGTTATGTATAGTTTTGTCATATTTTCATTTAGGAGGGGGGTAAAATGGAAAATATAACTATATCTATATATAGAAAGAAGAGTATCTATATAAGAGAATGTCTTTTATACAAATCTACAGTTTTATCCCAATTTGATGAATATTTACACTCTTTTTCTTCCAAACAAGGTGAAGGTCACTGCCTACATCATTTTCCGAAATTTAAATTTTGGTACACAGAGGTACGGGGTACAAATGTCAAAGTAATGGATACCCTTCATGATGCATATCGTTGAAAAGCTTTTTAAGAGTACAGTAATTGTTGTTAAGTACGTTTTTGTCATATTTTTATTTAGGAGGGGGGTAAAATGGAAATGTATATCTATATCTATAAAAGTCAACGGATGTGTGAGTGTGTTTATGTTCTTTATACAAATCAACAGTTTTAATTCGATCTCGATGAAAATTTGCTCACTTGACCTTCAAAGCAAGGGGAAGATCTCTGTCTACATGAATGTTCGAAATTAAATTTTTGGTACACAGGGGTACGGGGTACAAATGTCAAAGTTGAAAACCCTTCAAGATGCATGCTGTTGAAAAGCTCTTTAAGAGTACAGTAATTGTTTTTACGTGCATTTAGGGGGGTAAATGTAAAAATATATCTAAAAGTCAACGTATGTGTGTATGTTCTTTATACAAATCCATAGTTTTAGTCTGATCTCGATCAAAAAATGAACACTTGACCTTCAAAGGAAGAAACAATCAGTGTCGACATGAATTTTCGAAATTTAAATTTTGGTACACAGGGAACAGGGTACAATATTGAATACGGGGTCAAAGGACTGAATATATACCCTTTATGATGGATATCGTTGAAAAGCTCTTTAAGATTACATTAATTGTTGTTATGTACAGTTTTGTCATATGTATTTTCATTTAGGAGGGGGTAAAATGGAAAAATATAGCTATATCATATAAAAAAAGAAGAGTGTCTGTATGAGGGTATGTCTTTTATACAAATCTACAGTTTTATCCTAATTTGATGAATATTTACTCACTTTCCCTTCAAAGCAAGGGGGAGGTCACTGTCTACATGAATTTTCGTAATTTAACTATTGATTTGTATAAAGAACATAACACATTCACACATACGTTGACTGTTATAGATATAGATATACATTTCCATTTTACCCCCCTCCTAAATGAAAATATGACAAAAACGTGCTTAACAACAATTAATGTACTCTTAAAGAGCTTTCCAACGATATGCATCATGAAGGGTATCCATTACTTTGACTTTTGTACCCCGTACCTCTGTGTACCAAAATTTTAATTTCGGAAAATCATGTAGGCAGTGACCTTCACCTTGTTTGGAAGAAAAAGAGTGTAAAAATGCATCAAATTGGGATAAAACTGTAGATTTGTATAAAAGACATTCTCTCATATAGATACTCTTCTTTTTACATATAGATATAGTTATATTTTCCATTTTACCCCCCTCCTAAATAAAAATATGAAAAAACTACACATAACAACAATTACTGTGCTCTTAAAGAGCTTTTCAGCGATATGCATCACGAAGGGTTTTCATTACTTTGACCCCGTATTCATTATTTGTACCCCGTACCCCTGTGTACCAAAATTTAAATTTCGAAAATTCATGTAGACCTTGAGTTTCCCCTTGCTTTGAAAATCAAGTGTGCCAATTTTCATCGAGATCGGACTAAAACTGTAGATTTGTATAAAGAACAAATAAGATATAGCTATATTTTTCTATTTTACCCCCTTCCTAAATGAAAATATGACAAAAGTGTACATAACAACAATTACTGTACCCTTAAAGAGCTTTTCAACGATATGCATCATGAAGGGTATTCATTACTTTGACCCCGTATTTATTACTTGTACCCCGTACCCCTGTGTACCAAAATTGAAATTTCGAAAATTTATGTAGACCTTGATTGTTTCCTTGCTTTGAAGATCAAGTGTGCAAATTTTCATCGAGATCGGACTAAAACTGTAGATTTGTATAAAGAACAAACACACACACACACACACACACACACACACACACACACACACACACACATACGTTGACTTTTATATATATAGATAATCACGGTCTTGTTAAAAGTAAAATTGATCTGTGCTGACGCTTATTTCAATTAATCTATATATATAAAACTAAGAGTGACAGTGACTGATCATCAAAAATTCTCCTACTTCCCATTGACCTAGAGATTTGAAATTTGGTACATAGATAGAGTGTACCATAAATAGGAAAGTGCGGCCATTTTGATTTCGATATGTGTCCGCCATATTGAATTATAGCCGCCATCTTGGATTTTTTCATCAGTAATTCTCCTACTTCACATTGACCTAGAGATTTGAAATTTGGTACATAGGTAGAGTGTACCAATACTAGAAAAGTGCGTGTGTTTTTATTTCGATATATAGCCGCCATATTGAATTATAGCCGCCATATTGGATTTTTAAAACACGTGTATATTTTTATGTGTCGTATATCGTTTTAAAGGCCTTGATTAATACTTTAATGTTGTGGTATTTATTTATTTTAAAAAATTTTTGTACGGGTACATTTGTACCGATTTGTACTTTTGGTTCAGGTTAAGAAGGTGAAATAATTTTTTAAAATTTTATTTTTACATTTATTAGAATTCATTAGCCTAAATAATGATCTTATACATGGTTTGATTTTTAAATATATTTTTGGTACCTATGGGTACACGGGTACAAATATGCTTTTAAACACAAAACCTACTTTCATGGATATCGTTGAAAAACTCTTAAATAGGCCTTTTAATGTAGTTATGTAGTGGTTTGTGATATTTTTACTTTTTAGGGGGGTAAAATTGAAAAAAGTCCTTATATAGCTGTTTTTTGACAATGGTTCCTTAGGTTTTGATTGAAATTTAAAACATTGTTATTATTTTTTACTCTCCTTTTCGAGACGTTTACGAATATACCTAATTTATTTTGTTATCTTCATTTTGACTTTTTCGGGTAAAAAAATCACAGGGGTGTGTGGCTTGACGATTTTTTGGTAAAAAATAAAGTTTGTACTATCTTCATGAAATTTGTCACGCTTATAAAAATGAAAAATTCAAGACGAAAGTGCTCTTGGACTTTTTTTTTCCAAGACTCTTAGTTTCCGAGAAAAAGCCACTCAAAGTTCATATTTGGCAATTTTTGGGGTTTTCGATTGGCCATTATTTGGGCTTTATAAGTGCTAAATGGTAAACTGACGGCATATTCGTAATCTACTCGACGGGGGCTTTAAAAAAAAAAGTTGTATGGGGTTGTCGACAACTTTTTTTGCCCAAATTTTCCGGCTCAAAATCTGGGCCCAAAAATAGGGAAATTAATAAAAAATTAAAAATATGAGAAATATTGATTCGATTTGATTTAAAATTTGTATGCATGCCTTATTTAATATTAGGAACTCGGAAAAAAATTAATACTTGAACATATTTGTACACATGTGTACTTTTGGTACATACGGTACCTAATGTGTTATTTTAACTTGAGATTTTATGTTGTGAAACAATGTGTTATTAGTAATGATTTTATTTAGTAAGCTTTATACCATTCAGTGAATTTAATTTGTTTTAATATAATGTTGGTACCTATATGAGGTACATGGGTACAATGATCGAAATGCTCGAAATATATCATATTATATATAATTTTACAGTGCTTGAAAAGTACTTTCATTGTTGTTATGTACACTTTTTCAAAATTTTACATTTTAAGGGGTGTAAAGCATAAAAAACCGTTAATTTATCTGTTTTTCCGAATTGGTTTTTTAGATTATAATTTAAATGGAAAACTAATTAATAATTTTTTACTGCTCTTATCGAGACCTTTACAACAATACCAATTTTGATAATATTCGATGAATGAATAAACCACTGCTGCTGCTCAGCAGAGTAAGGATTTTTTATTCGATAGACTGCTGCGCATTTGATTTGTTTTGATTTTTTTTTTAGTTCCGTGAATTGTTGGTTGAGTTAGTCTAATTGTAGCCGTTACTCTTGGCGACAAGCTTTCTACATCAGTTTTCTGGTGTTTAATTTGACATAATATGACCAACCAATGAGAGAAGACTTTGAGAAAGGCTTGGGTTTGTCTTTGTGGGGGGGTGCATTGTTTTGTTTATTTTTGACACATTTTGACAGTTTTTGATACGGCGTGGCAATAAAAGAATAAAGTGTATAGAAAAATAAAAATATAAATTAATCAAATATAGATATATGTATAAAATTACAAGATAAAAAGAACTTTATATATACTACGTTTTTTAATTCAATTAATTTATCTTCATATTCAATTATTTATCTTCTTTGTTTAATTGGTTTACTTATTCTTTTTCGCTGTCATTCACTGTTTACCTCTTAATAAAAAATCTTAAATTTGAAATCTGTCAAAATGAAGGATTGTAAATATTTGGGATATGACAAAACAAATAAAATAACTTGCGGTTTTTTTCCGAACAGACTTTCCATGAAGCAAATTTGCTGAAAACTAATTAAATTCTGCTGAAAAATTACTAAAAGCATTAAAATATTGTTTGTGCCATGCCCTAAGGAACTTCATTTAGAAACTAAACTTCAAACGCATTCTAGCGGTGAACTAACAAACTAAGACATACAAAACTTTTACCAACAACAGTTTTATGAGTTAAGATTTCATTTCTGATGCAATAATATTATTAAATAAAAAAAATTACACTGTTAAACAAAATACATTATCCACATAGTTAGTGCCAAGTAAATATGTAGGAAATATAAAAACTTATGGTTAAATTCATTTATAATGAAAAATATATTTTATATAAAAAAAAGCAGGTCATATATTTAATTGAGATAAAATGTTTAAAAATAAGCAATAAAAAATAATATAAACTTATTGCACTAAAATACAAAATTATTTAATAAAAAAGATATATTACTTATATTGTTTTAATTATTTTTTACACCTAGCGCCAACTTCTAGACGAATAAGGCACGCGAAGCGTGCCAATTCGGCTAGTTAGGTATATTATTATAATACTGCGTATTAAATCCAAGAAAAAATTCTAACTTCATCTATTTAATGAGGCAAACAACTTTTTTAAATATTTAAATATTTTTTTTAGTAAAACGAACACCGACACTGTTATGAAGTGATAAAGATCGCTAAATTTATTAAAGTGGACCTAAACGTTTAAAATAAAGAAAACAACGTTCAACAACGGCTCTGTAGTGACAGATCGTTGTCAATGTTTTGGTATTAAGTTTTGTTTCGATGGCGAATTATAGCGATAGTTTTAAGTATCTTTAGTGGTGACCCCGATCTAGAATGGATTCAAAAGAACATCCTCAAATACACAGAGTTGCACTCAAACTACCACCATTCTGGTTCACAGATCTAGAAATGTGGTTTGCTACAGTCGAAGCACAATTTACTCACCAGGAGGGGGAGTGTGAAGTCACATGTCTGAAGTGACAGAGGGAGTCTGCAGTGACATGTCTGTAGTAACATGTCTGTAGTGACATGTCTGTAGTGACATGTCTCTAGTGACATGTCTGTAGTGACACGTCTGTAGTGGCAGGGGAAGTCTGTAGTGACATGTCTGTAGTGACATGCCTGAAGTGATATGTCTCTAGTGACATGTCTGTAGTGACACGTCTGTAGTGACAGGGGGAGTCTGCAGTGACATGTCTGTAGTGACAGGGGGAGTCTGCAGTGACATGTCTGTAGTGACAGGGGGAGTCTGCAGTGACATGTCTGTAGTGACAGGGGGAGTCTGCAGTGACATGTCTGTAGTGACAGGGGGAGTCTGCAGTGACATGTCTGTAGTGACAGGGGGAGTCTGCAGTGACATGTCTGTAGTGACAGGGGGAGTCTGCAGTGACATGTCTGTAGTGACATATCACTACAGACATGTCTGTAGTGACATGCCTGTAGTGATATGTCTCTAGTGATATGTCATTACAGACATGTCACTACAGACATGTCTGTAGTGACATGCCTAACAAATGATGGGTTGTTTGACTGAGATTATGTTGCACCAATTAATAGAGAGGTAGTAGAGAGTAACACAATACTATTGTCACCACAATGTCATATTAAAATAAACAACGCGTTTCGACATTTTATATCATGTTGAGTGTTGAGTGCTAACACAGTGAGAGTAAGATCTCGTCTAGGTACTCAGAGTACAAGCTTCTGTGACAAACTAACAGTACGGGACCAGGCCTGGGTCAATATCATGTTGAGTGTTGAGTGCTAACACAGTGAGAGTAAGATCTCATCTAGGTACTCAGAGTACAAGCTTCTGTGACAAACTAACAGTACGGGACCAGGCCTGGGTCAATATCATGTTGAGTGTTGAGTGCTAACACAGTGAGAGTAAGATCTCATCTAGGTACTCAGAGTACAAGCTTCTGTGACAAACTAACAGTACGGGACCAGGCCTGGGTCAATATAATGTTGAGTGTTGAGTGCTAACACAGTGAGAGTAAGATCTCATCTAGGTACTCAGAGTACAAGCTTCTGTGACAAACTAACAGTACGGGACCAGGCCTGGGTCAATATCATGTTGAGTATTGAGTGCTAACACAGTGAGAGTAAGATCTCATCTAGGTACTCAGAGTACAAGCTTCTGTGACAAACTAACAGTACGGGACCAGGCCTGGGTCAATATCATGTTGAGTATTGAGTGCTAACACAGTGAGAGTAAGATCTCATCTAGGTACTCAGAGTACAAGCTTCTGTGACAAACTAACAGTACGGGACCAGGCCTGGGTCAATATCATGTTGAGTATTGAGTGCTAACACAGTGAGAGTAAGATCTCATCTAGGTACTCAGAGTACAAGCTTCTGTGACAAACTAACAGTACGGGACCAGGCCTGGGTCAATATCATGTTGAGTATTGAGTGCTAACACAGTGAGAGTAAGATCTCATCTAGGTACTCAGAGTACAAGCTTCTGTGACAAACTAACAGTACGGGACCAGGCCTGGGTCAATATCATGTTGAGTGTTGAGTGCTAACACAGTGAGAGTAAGATCTCATCTAGGTACTCAGAGTACAAGCTTCTGTGACAAACTAACAGTACGGGACAAGGCCTGGGTCAATATCATGTTGAGTATTGAGTGCTAACACAGTGAGAGTAAGATCTCATCTAGGTACTCAGAGTACAAGCTTCTGTGACAAACTAACAGTACGGGACCAGGCCTGGGTCAATATCATGTTGAGTATTGAGTGCTAACACAGTGAGAGTAAGATCTCATCTAGGTACTCAGAGTACAAGCTTCTGTGACAAACTAACAGTACGGGACCAGGCCTGGGTCAATATCATGTTGAGTGTTGAGTGCTAACACAGTGAGAGTAAGATCTCATCTAGGTACTCAGAGTACAAGCTTCTGTGACAAACTAACAGTACGGGACCAGGCCTGGGTCAATATCATGTTGAGTGTTGAGTGCTAACACAGTGAGAGTAAGATCTCATCTAGGTACTCAGAGTACAAGCTTCTGTGACAAACTAACAGTACGGGACCAGGCCTGGGTCAATATCATGTTGAGTATTGAGTGCTAACACAGTGAGAGTAAGATCTCATCTAGGTACTCAGAGTACAAGCTTCTGTGACAAACTAACAGTACGGGACAAGGCCTGGGTCAATATCATGTTGAGTATTGAGTGCTAACACAGTGAGAGTAAGATCTCATCTAGGTACTCAGAGTACAAGCTTCTGTGACAAACTAACAGTACGGGACCAGGCCTGGGTCAATATCATTCAGGCATCACCAATCACCATTCATCTACAATCAAAAGTAATTTTTCGCGCTGCCACAATACTATTTCTCTATACATACTGTGACAGTAAGAGTCAAAATAAAGACAGAGGGGACAGACAATAAGTTGTGAAGCTCGGCACCATCACGCTGATAACACTTTATCTACAGTGTTATCGTGAACCTCTCCAGACACACTTAGAACTGCTTTCGTATGCCAAATACACGTTCATATAGCTCTGTGCTCATACAGCTCCGACGTAATCTCGGACAAAAAATATTTAAATGTTAAATAGATACGAGTATGTATATTGCAGTAGTTTGGAGCTGTGAGCTGTATACAGCTCCAATATACTGAATATATTACTCATATATATACTTCAGTATACTGAATAGAATTCCAAAAAGAAACTTGATCGATTCACCGCTGAAGCAATTGATCCCTGGTAACCTCAATAAGTAATCTATTTTTACGTTTTGATCGACACAAGATCACTCACGACTCACGACGGAAAGAACGGGTAATTGAACGAGCGGAGTTAGTTCTTCATTTCAGAGACTTAGGTCTTTAGAAGTTTGTGTTTCTTTAACTATATCGGCGTAAAAAACGATAGATTTGGATTTGAACGGAATTCGCGAGACAGGAGCATGTCAGTATTTGTGACCACTATATACATATTGAAAATTTAAAACTTAATATTTTTAAGATGGCTCCCAATATTCGTATTACTAAGCAAACAGTTTTTACTCAGCATGACAATGTCGTACATCGTTTTAAAGTGTAGGAAACGAATATTCAACTGTTATTACAAAATTTACAATATTTGCCGGTATTTTAAAAAGAAATATGACTCAAATGGGTGTTGAAAACAAGTTTACGCTTATATAGCATGCCACAAATAATTTTAGCTCTTTTCAGGTAGAATTTTTAAGTGTATCCCCGAAAAATGATTCCTCGTAACCATATTGAAAAATAAAGTATGGCACACATGAGAGCAAAATAGAACATTTTATTTACATGCGAGTTGTTTAAGTGCCGCATCATCTATTTATAAGTTACACCAAAATCTACAAATCTACGTAGAAACAGTTAATTTTATTGCTTAAATAATACTTTTAACTCAACAGTCAAATAGTGTCATTCTTGTTTGAGTGCCCCCCCCCCCCCCCCCCCTCTCTCTTATAGTAACTAATTTCAAGTTCACAACCAACGAAACACAACAGTTACTTGACACTTCACGCAACCAATTTATTTGCTTAAATGAAAGCCATTTAAATTTTCTACAACTTCATTTCCTATAATTTTTCTATGAGTATGAGCGGTTATATAATTTGAGTGACCCTTATTTAAATGGACGACGGTTTAAAAAAAAAAAAATTATAATCGTCGGATCTTTTTCCAAAAAATAATTTGTTTTCCCAATTTTTCAGTATTATTTGATATAATTCTCATTTTTATTTATTTATTTATTTTATTTTTTTTAGCATTGTAATTTTTACTACATTACTTAGTTTCGAATGGCTATTTTTTTTTAAATATATAGATAGACTCCAAACTTCGATTTGAGGAGTATTAAAATCTTAGTAACGGAATGAATGATGTATAATATAGTACTGATTCTATTCCTAGAATGCTTGGCAACCAAACTATTTAGGCATTTTATTAAGTGCTATGGGCCTACATGATTATAGGAAACATAGCCACTAATACCTAGCATGAGGGTATATATACGGGGTATATGCACACACACACACACACACATATATATATATATATATATATATATATATATATATATATATATATATATATATATATATATATATATATATATATATATATATGTACAATATATGTAGTAGTATTATAGTATTATGGTTTATCTATACGACCTATAAGAATCCATACATGTGAATGGAGTAGCAATAAGAAATTAAGTTTACAATTACATTCATAATACTGCATACAATGAATTTCAGTACCGCCCCCATTAGAAGCTTAAGTTAAATAATTTGATATAGTTTATATTATTATAAGATACCAAACGTGCAAAGAGTAGCAATTAATAATAAACTTAACTCAAAGGTTCATAGTATTTAAAAAAAAAACATTTTAATTTTTTTTAAATTTTTGGAACGAAGTTCCTTATGTTCTGGAGCCCGGGAGTGATCCAAAAAAAAAAACGTGTGGTGACGCGGGACACCCGGTAGGAACGAAGTTCCTTAAATTTTTCATTAAATATAAATTATAAAACCTCACTGATAAGTACGTATACATTGCTAACTACTTATACATGGCGGAGTTAAAAAAGAGACAAAATTACAAGTAACGAACTGTTTGTACCAGTAAGAGTTAAGGCAAAATTAAAAGAAAATCATTATTTGTATAATTAAAGCAAGCGTCTTACTATATATATTAAATTTAAGAAAAAATTTGATCATGATGAGTTTCATAGTGAAAGAGTAGGTATGTTTGTTAAAAGAGTTTGGATTGAAATAGGACTGTTCTCTACCTACCCGGCCACTTAATTTAAAATATTATAAAATATATCTCTTCCCCACTTTACAGCTTCTGCTTGTGTCAGGATGAAATTTTACATGATTATATTTTATTTATTTACAAAACAAAGTGACATTTTTGATATATAACAAAAATAATCAAAACAAGTCAAGTAACAGGCTTCCTTAATAACAGTTTTTCTCGTCTTTTTGAAGCTTACGTTTACGCGAGCGTTGCGTGTGAACGCTAGGGCGGATAACGTTTTCCGACGAACTCAGCCTGGGCATTGGTAAAATGAACATGTGTATCAAATTTCATCTAACTTGGTGAGCTTTTACTCAAGTTTTCGTCATCTGTAGATTTCGTGACAGATTTTGCGTGACGGAGATTTTGTGACGGTTATTTTGTGACAGTGATTTTGGTCGTTTTTTTCGGATTCACTCCCGGGCTCCAGAACGTGCCATAAGGAACTTCGTTCCAAAAAGACCAATATCACCGTCACAAAATCACCGTCACGCAAAATCCGTCACGAAATCTACCGATGACGATAACTTGAGTAAAAGATCACCGAGTTAGTTGAAATTTGGTACACATGTTCATTTTACCAATGCCCAGGCTGAGTTCGTCGGAAAACGTTATCCGCCCAAGCGTTCACGCGCAACGCTCGCGTGAACGTAAGCATCAAAAGACGGGAAAAAGTGTTATTAAGGAAGCCTGTTACTTGACTTGTTTTGATTATTTTTGTTATATATGTCAAAAATGTCACTTTGTTTTGTAAATAATAATTAATATAAAAATGCCATTTTTCAAAACTGGTCTTATTTTCAACCTTTTTTTTTTTTTTGGTTTCTGTATTCTTCACCTTAGTTGTATCTATGTGCAAAATTTGGGGAAGAGAAAATGTATAGGTGTAAATGTATAGTAAATAGGTGATCTTTTACTCAAGTTATAATATATTATTATAATACAGCGTATTTAATCCAAGACAAAATTCTAACTTCATCTATTTAATGAGACAAACAACTTTTTACTTCGTAAAAACAAAATCTCTGTATGTCAGGTGTCTCCGAGTAGTTTGGTATTGGGCCACAAACCACGCTCGTATCGCTTAACAGATTCACTGCGATGTACAATATTCGTTTGTATATACGGTGTTTTTACTTCCATGAAAATGGAAGTATGGTGATACCCTCCAAAACGTGATTCCGAGATCTCTGTGAAGGAGGGGTCTTACGGACCCGGGGGTATCATTGAAATCCGTTTCATATACATGTATGTCTGTGCGTACGTATGTTCGTTCGGAACTTAAAACCTTTATAACATCGCTTCAAGACATCGTATTGAGATGCGGTTTTCGGCATTTTTTAGAACTTTGGACGGAAAAACTGATGGCGCAAACCCGAACATCGTAGCTTTCGATGTTTCGGAGCTACAGTCACTTAAGCACGAAATCGGTCTGTCGACGATAACTTTAGTAGGCTTTATTTGATTTCAATTTCCTTTGGGGTATATATGTGTCCTATATGGTAGATTGTACCTATACTTTTTGAGCAAAATCGGACAAGCGGTTTGGGAGATATTGGTATTTTAGTGTTTTTTTAAAGGTTTTTTCGGAACCAAATTGCGGCTAAACTGAAAGTCGTATCGAAAAGCGGATAACACCAGTTTAACCAATTTTAAATAATCTACAACTTTTGTCATATGACTTTTTGTCGTAGGACCATCCCTTCTACCTTAAATAGTCATTTTTGTTAAATTTTCGACTTTGAGCTCTTATATTATTCGAAATAATTGACCGATTTATTTCGGAACCAAATTGCGGCTAAACTGTAAGTCGTATCGAAAAGCGGATAACACCAGCGGTAACTGATTTTAAAAGATCTACAACTTTGGTCCTATGACTTTTTGTCGTAGGACCATCCCTTCTACCTTAAATAGGGACATGTTTTTCAGTTTTTTGTTAAATTTTCGACTTTGAGCTCTAATATCGTGTGCAATAATTGACCGATTTAATTTCTGATTGGGGTGCTTCAACCGCACATTAATGCCCTTTAAAACGAGTATTTATTATTGTAATTATTTGTAGTACTTATAAAGAAGAATCGAAATTTAAAAGTAAAAAAATACCGTCTTATTTACTTTGTAAACAATCATTTTTATCGGACACCACAACATTTCATGAAAGTCATGTGTGGGATTTCCACACCGGTACTTTTTAGTAAAACGAACACCGACACTGATATGAAATGATAAAGATCGCTAAATTATTAAAGTGGGCCCAAACGTTTAAAATAAAGAAAACAACGTTTTTACCGATATCTTCCGCTCTATCGTATAACGATTTTAATAAAACTTCTTAGGCATTGTCTAAAGTACAATTGAAACAGGCATGTAAAATTTCAACCGGATTCAAGCAGAAGCTTTAGAGTAGGGAAGAGATATATTTTAAATTAATAGGCCGGGTAGGTAGAAAACAGTCCTATTTCAATCCAACATCCTTTAACAAACATACTCTTTAACTATAAACTCATCATGATCAACTTTTTTCTTATATTCAATATATATTTATATTAAATCAAATTATAATTACTATTTAATTTATAAAGGGAGGCAGACAGAGAAAAATAGACTTCAGCGCCGGGACTCGAACCACTAACCGATTAAGTTACACTGAAGAATACTTTCCTCTGACGATATCGATACCTAATCCCGAATTAAGCTTTCAACTGTTTCTACAAGTCTTAGACTTGTAGAATGAGGGGGAGGTCCGTGGTTCGAGTCCCGGCGCTGAAGTCTATTTTTCTCTGTCTGTCTCCCTTTATAAATAGTAATTATAATTTGATTTAAATTAAAATTTAAAAGTTCCGTAGTATGAATACTACCAGTAACTTGTAAAAATTGATTTTATATATTTATAGTAAGACGCTTGTTTTAATGATACAAATAATGATTTTCTTTTAATTTTTCTTTAACTCTTGTTAGGTACAAACAGTTAGGTACTTTTAATTTTGTCTCTTTTCTAACTCCGCCATATATAAGTAGTTAGCAATGTATACGTACTTAGCAGTGTGATTTTATAATTTATATTTAATGAAGAATGTAAGGAACTTCGTTCCTACCGGGTGTCCCGCGACACAACATGTATTTTTTAAAAATAAATGTTTGGGTCGCCCCCCGCAGGGGTGGAAGTAATATGGTTGATCTAAGACCCTTAATAATCTATATGTGATATATTGAATGTAGCAAGTAAAAATTGAATTTAGAATAATTATATGTCATGCAAAGTATTTCATTACCGCCCTTACTAAAGGTGCTTCTTATATCGGTGCTATGAATACGGTATGCAGCCTACCAACTTAATTATTTAAGGAAAAGGGAAATTATTAAAGTGTATTTTTTTTTTTTTTTTTTTTTTTTTCCATTCATTAATTACATTACTAGCTCCTTTCATCAAACGTTATTTCCTCCTCCAGGGTGGTAACATAAGAAAAAAAATACGTGTGGTGTCGCGGGACACCCGGTAGGAACGCTAACTACTTATACATGGCAGAGTTAGAAAAGATACAAAATTAAAAGTATCAAACTGTTTGTACCTAGCAGAGTTAAGGCAAAATTAAAAGAAAATCATTATTTGTATCATTAAAGCAAGCGTCTTAATAAAAATATATATTGAATACATGAAAAAAGTTTATAGTTAAAGAGTATGTTTGTTAAAGGATGTTGGATTAAAATAGGACTGTTTTCAACCTACCCGGCCTATTAATTTAAAATATTATAAAATATATCTCTTCCCCACACTAAAGCTTCTGCTTGAATCCGGTTGAAATTTTACATGCCTATTTCAATTGTACTTTAGACAATGTGTAAAAAGTTTTATTAAAATCGTTATACGTTAGAACGGAAGATATCGGTAAAAACGTTGTTTTCTGTATTTTAAACCTTTAGGTACACTTTAATAAATTTAGCGATCTTTATCACTTCATAACAGTGTTGGTGTTTTCGTTTTACTAAAAAAACATATTTAAAAAAGTTGTTTGTCTCATTAAATAGATGAAGTTAGAATTTTTTCTTGTATTAAGTCCGCCGTATTATAATAATATACCTAATATATTGAAATAAGCGTCAGCACAGATCAATTTTACTTTTAACAAGACATTGATTATATTTTCTATATTTACAAAACCAAGAGACATTTTGACATATAACAAAAATAAACAAGTCAAGTCAAGGAACAGGCTTCCTTAATAACAGTTTTTCTCGTCTTTTTGAAGCTTAAGTTTTGTGAACGTTGCGCGTGAACGCATGGGCGGATAACGATTTCCAACGAACTCAGCCTGGGCATTAGTAAAATGAACATGTGTACCAAATTTCAACTAACTCGGTGATCTTTTACTCAAGTTATCGTCATCTGTAGATTTCGTGACGGATTTTGCGTGACGGTGATTTTGTGACGCAGATGTTGTGAAGGTGATTTTGGTAGTTTTTTTCGGATTCACTCCCGGGCTCCAGAACGTGCCTAAGGAACTTCGTTCCAAAAAAGTTGTCTCAAATAGGTTTGTTAAGAGGACGTTCCTAGCTCCTAAATTCTTAATTTTCTCTGGATACGTTGTAAGCTCCTAACCTATATATCAGTACGTTACGAGCTCCTCGTTGTGAGCTCCCTCAGGAGCTGACGACTCAACCAGCAGCTTATATATATATATATATATATATATATATATATATATATATATATATATATATATATATATATATATATATATAGGTAGGGTATATGTATAGGTAGCTTGATACTTCATTATAAATTACGGTGGATGGTGAAGTAGAGAAAGGTTTATAGTTTGGAAAGAGGTTAGAGGTCAGTGGCGATGTTTGGTCTCTCACCGGCCACTTACTGTATTAGGCTTAGTTGAAAATTATTTATTTCGTAACTCGAAAAAAAAGTATTTTAAATTATTACTGTGGACAATAAAGACGTGGTTTTGAAGAACGTACATTTTTTTTCTTTAATTATTATTTCTCCGTAACTTCGTCTGTTCTTATTTGGACGTGGAATTCTTTTTTTTCTTTAAATGATCATAAATTTTTATTTTCTAGATCGTTATGCTGTGAAAGGGAGAATCGTTTTGGTTTCGTATGTTACGTAATTATTGGGTTTGGTGAAAGTGTTTTTTTTTTTAAAAATTCTAATGTGGTTGGGTTACGTGTGCGCGGCATCAAGTTATAGTGCAACTTATAGCAACTCGGATATTTCAGTATTAGCAAAACAAATCTCTTCATTACCCTCAAACTAAAATAGTTTTCCACTTACAACTTGGCAGGGACCGCGCAACTATTTCAGAGAGGGGGGGATTATATATGTGTATTGTGGGTTTAGTATTTTGCTAATATTTAACTTTTTTAAAAATGTCAAGCACTGCAAAACTATTTTAAAGAAAGGAGGAGGACGAAATACAAAGGACTAAATGACCATTTTGGAGATAAATATTCGAGTAGGATTTTTAGTTTATGTATAGAGGCTACATTTTCTAGGGAAAAAGAAAATTAATTCAGTAATAATAAAACAATAAAACACTCAAATTAAGCAATTAGGCTTTTAAAAAGCATAATGATAAACATCACATTACATAGTAAGTTATGCTTTTATAAACATTTCTATATTATATAGTAGAGTAATTGCACTTAAAAACATACTTAATGCGTTTAAAGAGATAATTTTGTACTATACGTGCAAATTATATTTTAATTTACATTTCAGAATCAGAATATTTAAAAAATTATTCTTTAGTTATTTATACATCGATTGATTGATATTAAAATGGTCATTTTTATTTAAAAAAAATACTTCATCTCCAGTAGGGATAAAAAGTTATGATTTTGAATTAGTTAAGAGGGACTAAAACAGGTCTTTTCATCCCTGAACTCAAAAAGTACGGAGAAAAAGTAAAAGTAGGGTGAAAAAGTAAAGTAGGGCAAAAAAGTAAATATTGCAACTTAATTATTTTATAAATAGTAGAAAATAAATGGCAAAAGTAATGAAGTTGTTGAAATCAGGTTGGCGGCACTGCGCTTTTTTGACCATGTTTATTATTGATTCATTGTTTATAACCTGCATCTAAATAACCTTCTATTTGAGTTTAATTCCAATTCTTATTTGTTTTTAATATTGAATCTCTTATATCTGCTATTAACAGTGCTAATAATTATTGTTATTTATTAAAATAATAAATAAAAACTGTGCAATGGAAGAAAATATGTATTTTCTTCCTAAAATATTGTATGTACCTCGTGAGTAAAGTGCCATTGTTCCCCTCGTGATAATTATCTCCCTCGGCTGCGCCTCGGGAATTAAAGAGTATAATTCCCTCGGTTTGCCTCGGGATTTAGGGTTCATGGTTCCTTCGGCTTCGCCTCAAGAACCAACTTTTTCGCTCAGGGAATAATGGCTAACTTTACTCCCTAGGTGCATAAATAACTATTAATATCATTGAGATCAATTTATATATTAAATTATACTTTAATGACTACTATAGAGATAGAGATCCTTTTGTATAATTATAAACTATACTTTAATGACTATATAGTAGTGACCACTTTGTACTTCAAATTATACATTAACATCTAAACTATTACAGAGAATAACATATTTAGAAGTATCTTTTAGTGACTTTTTTACTGTCTCATATAAAGTATTGTGAAGACGCGAAAATTCTATATTGAGATTTTAATATATTTACACGTTTTGAGGTCCCCTGAGTCAAAAAAATAGGTTTTTAAAAAATGTCTGTCTGTCTTTGCAGACACCTGGAGCCTAAACTACTGGGCCGATTTTGATGAAATTTGGCATACATATTCATAAAAATCATACCCTGACGGGAAATCGATAAAATTCAGATATATGCCCCGACTTCAGAAGCAGAAGAAGAAGAAATGGAAGAGTTTTACAATAGTTTGCAGTCGGCCATGGATGAAGATAGATGTAACTACACCGTAATTATGGGAGATTTCAATGCAAAGTTGGAAATGAAGGAAATAGTGAAGCAGTAGGTAAATTCGGGTATGGACAAAGAAACAGCAGAGGAGAAAAGCTAATAGAATTTGCGGAGGGAAGGAATTTGTTTGTGATGAATACTTGCTTCGCAAAACCAGACGGGAAAAAATGGACATGGATTAGCCCATCAGGAAATACTAGGAATGAAATCGATTTTTTCGTATCCGATAAAAGAGAAATTTTTAGGGATGTTGAAGCAGTAGATACGTACACAACTGGAAGTGACCACAGACCTCTGAAAGCACATTTAAGAGTAGAGCATTTAAAATATAAAAGGGGAGACCAAGAACCAAAAATAGATGTTGAGCAGTTAAAAGCAAAATACTTCGAAAATATACTAAGAAGTGAGTTGGAGATGGAGATAAATGAGCAAAACATCGATTCGATAAATGAAGGAAGGGAATAATAAAATAAGGGAATGGAGTATAAATAAAAATATTGAAGAACTACAGGAGATTATACAAAATGGAGGAAGTTTGAAGAACTATTGGAGGTCAAAAGAATGTGGCAAAAAGAAAATACATTCTATGAAGTCAGAAGATGGTGAAACAAAGAGTAAAAATGAAGAAATAATTGAAATAATAAAATCATACTATGAAAAATTATATGCATATCAAGAAAAAGATGTTGCAAATTAGAGAAAAAAATAACAGAGAATAAGGAAACACACAGAGAAGGAATTGAAAATACTTTTTTAAGAGTGAACAGCAAGGAGATAATAGCTCAAGAAAATCGAAGTACTAGCAGAAAAGACCAAGTGGAAGGTAAAATAGTGTTACATGTTTTGGATGAAGAAATTTCATGTGCCATTAGAAAAACAAAAAATAGAAAAGCAGGTGCAAAAGACGGAGTTATATATGAGGAACTGAAAGCAGGGGGTGAAACTGAAAGCAGGGGGTGAAACTGAAAGCAGGGGGAGGAACTGAAAGCAGAGGGAGGAACTGAAAGCAGGGGTGAAACTGTGGTAAAAGCATTGAGCAAATTGTTTAATTTATGTTTAGAAGAAAGAAAAGTACTTCACAAGTGGCTAACAGCACAGTTGTTGCTCTTATTTAAAAAAGGAGATAAGATGAAAATAGAGAATTACCGTCCTCTGTGAATTCTTCCGGTAATCTATAAAACGTTTATGTCAATTATAACGAAAAGAATTGAGTAACCGCTTGAAGCAAATCTCCATGTTTCCCAAACAGGATTCAGAAAGGACTTCTCGACACTTGACAACTTATTTGTGGTCAAGCAGCTGATAAGAAAAGCACATGAATATAACTTCCCTCTTGTATTAGTATTTCTAGATTTCAAGAAAGCATTTGACACCCTGTATAAATCGGCCATCATGAAAGTACTTAAAGAATCGGATATTAGTGAAGAATATGTCGACATTTTTGAGAATATCTATAAAGGCGCGGAAATGGAAATAAGCTTGGCCGAAGAAACAAGAAAAGTAAAAATTAATAGAGGAATTAGACAGGGGGACGTCCCTTCAGCGAAGATTTTTATAGCAGCTCTAGAAGAAGCATGCAAGGAATTAAATTGGGAAGGTTACGGCATCAAAATAGAAGGTGAATGGCTAAACATATTGAAATTTGCAGATGATGTAGTGATCATAGCTAAGAGTATGAACGAAGCAGGGACAATGATAAAAGAAATACAAGAGGTGTCAAACAGAATAGGTTTAGAGATAAACAGAAATAAAAGCAAAATAATGGCAATAAACGTAGAAGACGGCATACAAACAAATGAATGTGGGAATTTGGAGCAAGTAGGGGAATATGTATATCTAGGCAGTCTGATTACTAAGGAGTTAAACTGCGAAGAAAAAGACTTGGGAAGAAGAATAGCAATGGGATGGAACAGCTACAATCGCTACAGAAGTCTATTTAGATCCGAGGTAGATAACAAGAGAAGGCTATGGAACATGTGTGTGCTGCCGGTAATGATTTATGGATGTGAAACATGGGTGTTAAGTAAAGAAACTATTAATAAACTGAGGGCGGCGCAAACAAGTATGATGAGAAGTATGCTTAACATTTCAAGGAAAGATAGGAAAAGTAACAATTGGATTAGCGAGAAAACTGGAATTGAAGATATTGGAATAACAATAAGCAAGAGGAAATGGAATTGGACAGGACAGGTCATATTGTGAGAACATCAGACGGAAGATGTTCAAAGAAAATTATTCAATGGTATCCGAGAGAAAGAAGAAGAGGAAGAGGAAGGCCGAGAATAAGCTGGGATGAAGAATTCAAGAAAACATGCGGAGGAGAAACGTGGCAAAGGGTTGCACGGGACCCAAGGAAGTAGTTATCAACTCATCATGATTAACCATTTTTTAAATATTCAATACATATTTATTGCAAGATGCTCACTTCAATAATTTACATTTTTTTTTATCATAATTTGCAATTTTTAAAAGTTGTAGATTCCACCCCGTTATTTTTATTGCCCTACCATAGGGTATAAGCATTAATTATTATTTCATAATTTTAGGACTAGCCGTTATAGGGTGGTTAGGGGGGGGGGGCATTTTTTGGGTGAAATTTGGCACTAAATCCGCAATAATGGCGGTAAAAAGAACAATAATCATAAAAAGTCATACATATTTGTAATCTACTCTTCAGTAGCTTTTTATTTGATACCCATCTCGAAAATTAAAAAAATAAATTATTTTGCACATTATTGCGCATGCGGCATGCGCATATTAAATGTTCAACATATCTATATTTTTCCTAGCGTGAACGGTTGGGGAGATATGACCTAAAGTACGACGGACAGACACATCACCCTCGGCTTAAGGGTTTAGAGGATGAGCTACGAAACCCAAAAAATATAAACAAGGAGAGTAGAATAGGGGTCCCTGGTTCAATGAAAATAGTGTTGAGATTAAAGAGAGCAGGAAACAAAGCCTACTTCTCTCTACAGCACCTTCTTAAGTCAATGCTACTAAACTGGAACTCAAGAAAGCAAATATACAGGACAATTCTCTGGCCAGTGGTAATGTACGCAACGGAAACTTGGGTGATGACCTCTTACCTCACAGTTCAAGTCTTACTTGACACATGGGAGAGAAAGATCCGTCGTAGGATATATGGACCAGTCTGTAGAAATAATGGAGGATCCCAACTAACCAGGAGATTTATAGTCTTTATCAAGAGCCAAACCTGGTCACAGAATTTAAGCGAGGGCGATTAAGATGGCTAGGGCATGTGGAGAGAATGCCGGTAGAGAGAGCGGTCAGCAAGATCCATCGACTCAAGCCTGAAGGCAGAAGACAGCGAGGCAGACCACGCAACAGATGGACCATGTTGAGGAGGATTTGCGGAGTGTTAATGTGAGGCGATGGAGAGGGAAGCTACAAGACAGGGACGAGTGGAGGAGGGTCGCGGAGGCGGCCCGAGCTCTTCAAGGGCTGTAGTCGGTAGGTTCCTAAGTGCCTACATTCGCAACGGAGGAAACAACTTTGAGCACACAATTTAAAACATTAACTTTGATCTTAACTTTTCGTATCCAAGAGTGGATTTTTTTAATTTATAATCTAAATGTCTTAATCTAATTGATCGTATCCAAAAATGGGTTTCTATTGAAATGTTTTATGAAATAAATTTCCATTTGAAAAAATTGCTGTGGATTTTTTTCGGTGCATCCAAGCATTTTGGTACGTACCGCACCTGCTAAAAGTTTTATAGGTGACTTTTTTAATTGACAGTGGCTTCTATTTGATAGCCCTCTCGAAAATTAAAAAAATTGAGCTTATCATATTTTTGCGCATATAAAATGTTTAGCTTCTCCATATTTTTCCTTCATGTGGGTAAATAACTTACGCCAGTATTTCGATTGTCGCTCTCAAGCGTGAACGGTTTGGAGGTATAAACCATAGTTGGACGGACGGACAGACACATAACCCTCGGCATGAAGGTTTGGAGGATGATCTACGAAAACCTAACAAGCAAACATACGTTTCTTAAAAAATATAAATTTACCTTTGAAATATATTATTATTAATGTAGCATCTCGAATTTACTGCATTGAGGAAAGCGCAAGACGAGAATGTTGTATCCAATATTTGGTAGATTGCAAGATATAAAAGACAGTCAAGAATTTAGAATGTAATATGAAGAAGAAAAGCAAATATATTAGCATCAGGTGCAACAGCACCCTTCAATATTTTTACCAATAAACTATTTATATATTACATCTCTAGCCTTTCTACCAAAACAAACAAACTATAAATACACTAGCTGACCCGGCAAACGTTGTTTTGCCATATAAAATATTTCTAGGGAATATTTTGGTAGTTAAATAAAAAATAATTAATATAAAAATGCCATTTTTCAAAACTGGTCTTATTTTCAACCTTTTTTTTGGTTTCTGTATTCTTCGTCTTAGTTGTATCTATGTGCAAAATTTGGGGAAGATTGAAGCACGGGAAGTTGTTCAAAATTGGGGAAACGGAAATGTGCGATGAAACTTACAAAGCAAAGTAATATAAGACCAGTAATAACTAACTTATTGTAAGTGTGTGGGGACGTGATCTGTTCCGATTTAGGGATATTTCTTTGAAGAGTTTTAATAGAAAACAAACACTTGAACAAGTACAAAGAAAAAATACAAGATTTTCAGATGGATTTGGGGAGTCGATTGTCAACGAGCCAAGTCAAAATTTATTGTCATTTAAACCAAAAATGTCTAAAAAAATTAACAAAATCTGTCTCCTTTCTCAACATTTGTGGTGCCGTGCATTAAAGAACCTGGGAAGAAGAGGCAATGGCGGCTAACAGCGACAACTGTACTAAACTGAACAAGTCTCGAAAAGCATTCAGAAGTTGGTTCACAAAGAAGCACAATGCCCTGGAGGAAGACGGAGGTAGCGAGCACTGCTTAGGTATTATCGGACCCCTCGCAACTCGACTCGAGACTTAAATCTATAGTAGACATTGACAGACAGATTTTTTATTTATTATTAAACGACATGCCAACTGACGAAACAGAATTAGAGGAGGAAATTGATTCATCAAACGATTATAAAAATAAGTTTAATTTATTAAAAATAAAAATTGGCAGATTAGTTGACACTGAAAAATCAAAATATTTACAGACGGCAAAACAATTAAATTTTGAGAAACAAATGAAACTTCCTAAAATTAAATTACGACAATTTAACGGGGATTTACTTTCGTGGCTTCCCTTTTGGAGTCAATTCCAACAAATAGGCGAAGACGATAGTATATCTAAAGTAGACAAGTTTCATTATTTAATTCAGTGCATGGTTGAAAATTCAAAAGCGTACCGAATAGTTTCTACTATAGTTTTCCTCCTACTAAAGACAATTACGAGAAAGCTCTCGATAGTTTAAAAGCAAGGTTTGAAAACAAAGACTTACTGGTTGAAGTTTATGTACGAGAGCTCCTCAAGCTCACACTTACGAATATTGATGAAAGGGTATCCCTTTCAGACCTGTATGACAAATTAAATAGCCAACTCCGGTCTTTAGGGGTTACTTCAGATACGTGTTCCGCAATGTTATTCCCACTCGTGGAGAGTTCTTTGCCAGAGGAACTGCTAATGGTGTGGCAACGTACATCTTTAGGGGAGAGCGATACTACTGTAAAGAAACGTTTAGACCACTTAATGGAGTTTCTAAAGAAAGAGGTTGAGAATGAGTAAAGAATAGCTTCAGCCGTAGGCTCATTTTCAAAAGCATCTTTCGAGAAATCGGTTCCAACTGCAGCGGGTTTGACAAATTCTAACGATAAAGACAAACAACCAAACAAGAGTGCAATGCGTAAACTGTAAACGTAGGCATTTTGACGTTATGTGTCAGGTAAAGGGTTCAGATTGTAGGAAAAACGAGAATAAAGATCCCTCGCCTGAATGCTCTTTAACCAATAACACAGTAGAAACCATATTTTTACAGACTTAGGCCGTAAAAGTTAGAGGAGAGCTGGGAGAATATAGAGTACGAGCTATGATAGATACGGGATCTCAGAGATCGTATATTCTTAAGTCGGTAGCTGATGGAATCGGATATAATTCCCTAGGGTCAGAAGACTTAATCCATTGTCTTTTTGGTGCAAGTCACTCTGAAAAACAAAGGCACCAAGTCTATAAAATTAGACTGGCTAAACTCGACGGTTCTTATTCCTGTAATTTTTCGGCTTTGGATCAAGATATTATTACGAATGCGGTACCGTGCATTCAAAACGGGCCTTGGTCCAAAGAATTTAGTAAATTAGGCGTAGAAGTTTCCGATACTACAGAGGGTCCTATATCAGTTCTTATAGGGGCTGATATAGCAGGGAAGATATTGACCGGTAGAAAACATATTTTATGTTCTGGTTTAGTAGCTATTGGAACTCTGTTAGGCCGGACACTCATAGGCAAGTCCTGTGATAACCTTAATATTATCAATCTCAACAGTGATAGCCTTGTAACAAGAACACATTTTACAGCACCTATTTCAGATCCTAGGTCCTTAGACGTGCTGGGAAAAAGAGATTGGCAACATACGAAGGATGAGACTCAAGACGAGTTATCAGCAGTTCTCGGGTTACAGTGGAATAAAAAAGCCTTAAGAAGGTTCATTATAATAGGCGACGGAGACCGAATAACATATATTTGGACAACGATAATAACTTTGTCGGGGCAGACAATTCTTTTAAAAAATTAAATTGGGCTGATGTCAAGAATTTTAGTTTAGGAAAGCAGATAAAGTGGGTTAATTCGGCTCCTGCCGCACCCTGGTGGTCACCTGGGTGGTGGGAGAGAATGGTTGGGTTAACCAAAAATTTATTAAGGACAAATTTAGGAAGGACTTCACTCACATACGAAGAACTGACGACCGTTTTGACTGACTGTGAAAATATGATAAATTCTAGACCTTTGACCTTACCGGACGACAAACCCGATTTGGAACCATTAACTCCTAAAAAATTTATACAAGATTTACAACCAGACGGGACATCTGATATTGACGTGATTGACGCAAGTAGCTTAGACAAAAGAATTAAATATTGACAAACTGTTAGCGACTCACTAAAACGGAGGTTCCGAACCGAGTACCTAGGACAGTTTAAATTACAGATCAAAAGAAAAGAAATGAGAAGCGTTAAGGTTGGTGAAGTTGTGCTCATAGGCACTGAAAATACTAAAAGGTTGGACTAAATAGTTAGCTGTCATAGAAGAGTTACTCCCTGGACAGGACGGACAGGTCCACTTAGTCCGGCCGAGAACAGCCACTGGACACGTTTTACATCCAGTACAGAAAATTTACCCTCTAGAATTAAACAATTACCAAGAACTAAAGGGAAATTAATTATTTTGTTTTGTTGTTTAATTTTTCTTTTGAAGAATTTTGATTAAATTTGAATTTAGAAAATGCCTTTACTTTTGGTAGAAGAATGTTCAGGAATTTTTTTCACTTCACATAAGCGAGATAGAGGGGGGGGGGGGGCACGTTTCACACCCACTTCAAACTTGCCTATGCTCGCCCTATCAAAGTTATAACCAAATAAATTTATATTTTTGTAATCAGCTCGACGTACCCTTTCATATGATACCCCTCACGGTGTCGAAAACAAATAATACAATTTTAACCAATAAGTTTTTTACCATAATTCTTTTGATTTTTTGGAACGAAGTTCCTTATGGCACGTTCTGGAGCCCGGGAGTGAATCCGAAAAAAACGACCAAAATCACCGTCACAAAATCACCGTCACGCAAAATCCGTCACGAAATCTACCGATGGCGATAACTTGTGTAAACGTTGACCGACTTAGTTCAAATTTGGTACACATGTTCATTTTGCCAATGTCAGGGACAAGTTCGTTGGACAACGTTATCCGCCCAAGCGTTCACGCGCAACGCTCGCGTAAACGTAAGCTTCGAATTTAAAATTGGAATTTTTGGACGGGAAAAAATTCTAACTTAATCTATTTAATGAGACAAACAACTTTTATAAATAATTTTTTTTAGTAAAACGAACACCGACACTACTATACTATGAAGTGATAAAGATCGCTAAATTTATTAAAGCGGACCAAACCGATTAAAATAAAGAAAACAACGTTTTTACCGATATCTTACGTTCTAACGAAAAGATTTAAATGAAACTTTGTATACATCACCTACAGTACAATTGAAACAAGCATGTAACATTTCAACCTGATACAAGCAGAAGTTTTTGTGAGTTAATGATTTATATTTTTTATTTTAATATATAATTGGAGTAATATGCGGACGGGGCCTGGGAGGACAGTTCTTTTTCGTTCTACAACCATCTGCTTTAACTATAAATTTATCATTACCTTTTTTCTCAATATACAATACATTATTGAAAGACGCTCGCTTGAAAGATAATAAAAAGATTTTCATTTAATTTTGCCTTAACTCCGCTAGTACAAATAGTTAGTTTTAATTTTGTCTCTTTTCTAACTCCACCATGTATACGTAGTTATTACAGCGATTTTATAATTTATATTTAATGAAAAGCGGAAGGAACTTCGTTCCTACGTCGCTATATTTTTAAAATATGTGGGTAGGTACAAGACACATACATGCCAAATTTCAAAGTGATCGGACGAAAGGTGTAGCCGTGAGAGCAGGCGACAGGACGGACGGACAGACACACGCAGGAAAATATAAGGGTCCTTGGTTTTGCCTACGGCCCCTAAAAGCACAATACTCATAAAATGTTATATATTTTTGTAATCTGCTCTTAAGTAGCTTTCATTTGATACCCCAATCGAAAATAAAAAAAACAAATCGGGTACGGGGTACCTCGGAATGTTTTCCTCACTTCGCAGCAGGAGGAAGCAGCATTGGACGTGGTCAGCACTTAGATGGGTGACCGTTCTGAACTAACTGATTTATTATCATTCTTCAATATCATTCTTTTAATACCTATATTTTATTTAATTATTTGAAGTTTGGCGGTATTTTGACAGATGTAAACAAACTTTGACGTCATCAAAATTATCGCACTACAGTCTATAAGATTAGAGTTGGCACAATCGAATTTTGAGAGGGAAACGATTCTATTGGTCCGCCATCTTGAATGCAACTTTAGAAAAAAATGCCCTACTCTACCCCTGTTCCATAAAAAAAATATAACATGGCAACACTGATTTTCCCTTTTTATAACCCCAAAACTACCTCCACGTTTGTTGTTTCCCGCCTTCGATTGTGCCAACTCTAATCTTATAGACTGTAATAAATAATTATATTCGCTTATAACTTTTAAACTAATTAATGGAATTTCATCGGTTTTTTTTTTATATTTGTTCCAACGATATGCTATATGTCAAAAACCTATTTATACTTTCAGTATTATTAACCGTCAAAGTTTAAAAATTTAAAAATGTATAACTTCAAAATGGCGGCCAAAATCAAAATGAAATTTAGTGGGCTTGTTTGACATACAGAGAGGTACATTCGAGCCACATTTCAACTCGATCAGGACCATTTTCAATTTCTTACGATTTTTTTAAATTTTTGCTGACTCAGTAAACTGGGTTCAAGATGGCGGAAAAAAATGATTTTCCGGGCTGCACAAGTAAAGGTTAGGACTGATTTTTCTGTCAAGTTCAACTCTCTAGGTTAAATACCTTGGGCGCTACGATGATAACACACATACACACATACGTCATGCTGAAAACCACTCAGGAGGTCTTAAAAGCACCTAAAACGGATAATTCCGTTGAAATCTCGAAAAAAAAAATTTTGGTGAAAACAATACTTTTCCTACTATTAGTAGTGAGGAAAAGTAAATATATAGCGCATTGTGTACGCGCATATTAAATTATTAACTTCTCTATATTTTTCCTGTGTGTGAGTCAGCATGTCAAATTCCAAGTCTCTACTGTGAACTGTTAGGAGGATAAGAACAGACACATGGGTATAAAGGTTTCCAGGTTCATCTACGGTCATACAAGACGGTAAAATTAAGACGGGTTGGTTAACAAGGCGAGATAGCCGTGTTATATGGCTGCCATCAACACGGCAACCATTTAAAGGTTGTTTTACCTGAAACTGTTTATTATGATGACGTTTTTGTTTTTTTTTTATTAATTTTTATTGACTAACACAACTACATAAATTTTAATGTTATAAGTGTTATTGATGTACATTGATGTTTTTTGGGCGGGGAATTACATGGAAAGGATATAGTCCATTGGCTAGTCCTTTTGGCGTGAATATTTTAGAATATAACAATAAATAATTTTATAATAATATGGAAAGAATAATAATATAATAATTATATTATTACAAGTTAAGCAAATCTCTAGGCCACTGCCTCCTAAGGCGGCGAAGTGGGTTATCTGGGATGGTTTGGGAAGAAAGAAGTTCTACTAAAGGATTGGGGTGATCGGATAAGGACTGATGGAATTTTTGATATCGGGATATTGATAGGTCACGGACAAATGGAACATTAAGATCATTGTGGAGGGTGAGGTTGGATACATAAAAAGGAGCATCGGTAATTTTCCTGAGGATTTTGGATTGAAGAGTTTGAAGTCGACGGGAGTTGGAAGGCTTGGTGCTACCCCAAACCTCCAGACCGTAAGTCCAAGCTGGTTTTAAAATTGTGTTGTAGATTAGAAGTTTATTGTTTAGAGTAATTTTGGACCTACGATCTAGTAAACGAAGCAGCAACTTGTAGCGTCTTGAGATGTCAGTACGTTTAGTTTTTGTGTGATGTTGCCAGGTGAGTCGTCGATCAAGGTGAAGGCCAAGGTAACGGACAGTGCTGGATTGAGGAAGGAGAACTTGGTTAAGAATGACTGGAGGACAGGTGCTATGACGAAGAGTAAAGGTGATATGTACACTTTTCTGCTCGTTAATCCGGATCCTCCATTTTCTTAACCAAGGTTCGAGAAGGAGAAGGTGACTTTGAGTGTTATTGGATGCAGTTTGAGGGTCTTGGTGGACTGATAGGATTGCCTTGTCATCTGCGAAGGTGGCAAGGACTGAGGAAGGGTATTGAGGGATATCATGTGTGTAGAAGGAATATAGGAGGGGTCCAAGAATACTACCCTGAGGTACTCCAGCACTTACAGGGCAGATGGAGGAGGAAGTGGTTCCTAAACTTGCACAGAAAGATCTATCAGTGAGAAAGGACTTCAGGATGAGGTAGTAAGTAAAAGGAAGGATTCCCTTGAGTTTCCAAAGCAGCCCAGCGTGCCAAACTCTGTCAAAAGCTTGTGCTTCGTCCAGGAAGACAGCTGAGCAATACTTTTTCTTCTCTAAGGTGGAGGCAATGACATCAACAATGCGATGACACTGTTGGATGGTGGAGTGGTGAGCACGGAAGCCAAACTGATGGTCAGGTATGAATGGTTTAAGTATGGGAAGGAGTCTACGGAGAAGGAGCTTTTCTAGGATTTTCCCCATTACAGGGAGAAGGCTTATAGGTCGATAGGATGATGGAAGATGAGGAGGCTTGGATGGTTTAGGAATCATTATAATTGTGGCGAATTTCCATTGGGTAGGAAAGTGGGTTGTTTTAAGGACAGAGTTAAATATGTATGTAAGGAAAAGGATACCTTTTTTAGGAAGGTGTTTAAGGATTTCAGAGGTACTAAGGTCATAACCGGGAGCTTTTCGTGGTTGAAGATGTTTAATACAGTAAAGGACGTCCGAGGGATTAAAGGATTTGGGAGGCGGAGACAGTTGGAGGGGAGCTAGGAGATCTTTGTTAATAAGGTTTACATGGTTATGATCAATTATATCTGGATGTGGAGAGAAAAGGTTTGTAAGGTGTTGAGCAAAGACTTCAACCTTTTCAGTTTCAGACTTTGCCCAGGAGTTATCAGGATTTAGAATGGGAGAAGGGATTGATTTTTGGGAAAGGATTCGTCTGGTCGCGTTCCAAAGTGATTTATCTTTAGTTGTAAGTTGTGAAGTGAAAGTCTTAAATTTGTCTTCTTTATAGAGTCTCAGTAAGTTAGTCAGTTTTCTACTTGCTATATTATATGTACGTTTGTCTGACGGATACCTAGTTCGTTTCCAGTGGGCCCTAGCTCGTCTTTTTTCACTTATCAGTGTCCGTATGTCGATTGGTAAGATTATGATGACGTGAAGCTGAATATGTATTTTTATTGTCCAAACGCGAAGATGAAACAACTGCGACGTGTCTAGCCCAATCCGTCCCTAAGATACTGGAGATTTTCTTTATCTCACAAAATACACAACGTATGAAGAAAAATTCCTTTAAAACCCGTTTTTTTTGTTTGACACAGAATGTGTTTCTTTTGGAACGAAGATCCTTATGGCATGTTCTGGAGCCCGGGAGTGAATCCGAAAAAAACGACCAAAATCACCGTCACAAAATCACGAAATCTACCGATGACGATAACTTGAGTAAAAGCTCACCGAGTTAGATGAAATTTTGTACACATGTTCATTTTACCAATGCCCAGGCTGAGTTCGTCGGAAAACGTTATCCGCCCAAGCGTTCACGCGCAGCGTTCGCGTAAACGTAAGCTTTAAACGTGTCATTAAGGATGCTTGTTACTTGACTTGTTTTGATTATTTTTGTTATATATGTCAAAAATGTCACTTTGTTTTGTAAATAAATAAAATATAATCATGTAAAATTTCACCCTGATACAAGCAGAAGCTGTAGAGTAGGGAAGAGATATATTTTAAATTAATTGGCCGGGTAGGTAGAAAACAGTCCTATTTCAATCCAAACTCCTTTAACAAACATACTCTTTCACTATAAACTCATCATGATCAACTTTTTTCTTATATTTATAGTAAGACGCTTGCTTTAATTATACAAATAATGATTTTCTTTTAATTTTGCCTTAACTCTGCAGGTACAAACAGTTCGTTACTTTTAATTTTGTCTCTTTTCTAACTCCGCCATGTATAAGTAGTTAGCAATGTATACGTACTTAGAAGTATAATTAATATAAAAATGCCATTTTTCAAAACTGGTCTTATTTTCAACCTTTTTTTTTTTTTTTGGTTTCTGTATTCTTCACCTTAGTTGTATCTATGTGCAAAATTTGGGGAAGAGAAAATGATGGAAAGTGGTTCAAAATTGGGGTAATAGGTGTGCGATGAAACTTAAAAAGCAAAAAAATTTGACGCCATTTTGTTTTTATTTTTTGTTTTGTTGGTTTCTGTATTCTTCACCTTAGTTGTATCTATGTGCAAAATTTGGGGAAGATTGAATCACGGGAAGGGGTTCAAAATTGGGGACACGGAAATGTGCGATGAAACTTACAAAGCAAAGTAATATAAGACCAGTAATAAATAAAATATAATCATGTAAAATTTCACCCAGATACAAGCAGAAGCTGTAGAGTAGGAAAGAGATATATTTTAAATTAATTGGCCGGGTGGGTAGAAAACAGTCCTATTTCAATCCAAACTCCTTTAACAAACATACTCTTTCACTATAAACTCATCATGATCAACTTTTTTCTTATATTCAATATATATTTATAGAAAGACGCTTGCTTTAATTATACAAATAATGATTTTCTTTTAATTTTACCTTAACTCTGCTAGGTACAAACAGTTTGTTACTTTTAATTTTGTCTCTTTTCTAACTCCGCCATGTATAAGTAGTTAGCAATGTATAGAGCAGTGTACTTAGCACGTACTTAGCAGTGTGATTTTATAATTTATATTTAATGAAAAATGTAAGGAACTTCGTTCCTACCGGTTGTCCCGCGACACCACAAGTATTTTTTAGGGTCCGTAGGCAAAACCAAGGACCCTTATATTTTCCTGCGTGTGTCTGTCCGTCCGTCCTCTCGCGTGCTCTCACGGCTACACCTTTCGTCCGATCACTTTGAAATTTGGCATGTATGTGTCTTGTACCTGCTCACATACTTTAAAAATATAGCGACTTAAAAAAAATATTTTTCAAATAAATTAGGGTAAAAAAACTTAAGGGTTAATATATATATATATATTTTTTTTTCGGCTCGGAGGCTAATCTAATCACTCCACTCGTCAGTAAAATTCCATTTTGCTGCCTAGTTACATAAATAACTATTTTATCTTGTAATTATTACAAATTAATAAGATCAAACACAGTTTATATTTTATCAATAATACGAGATGGAGTCCATTAACACAATGTAGTACACTCCCATTTCTGAAAATATAAAAATTGTTTGTAAATAAAATAATTTTGGGGCGGTTTAAGGCTGTACCTTCAACTACGGATTATTTATGAGCACATTTGAGTCTGCCAAGGACAAGATACCTTAGTTCTTCCGTTGTCAGCCTTAGGACGGGTCCCTTCATACTACAGATACGTAATCATTTATGTTTTAAACCCCTAAAAGTAAAAAAATAGGTCCTATAAAAAATTATCTGCAGTCTTCATTTGTTTCAATATAGCTTTAGTAAATACTAGATTAAAAACAATGTTCATTAAGCTTAATTATCACAGTTTATATGATCTTTAAGTGTAAAAAGTTGTGTAAATATGAAGTTAAAAGTTGATAACAGTGGTTAGAGATGGCTAACAATGGTTAAAGGGGATTAGAGTAGGCTAGAGGGATTCACAGGTGGTTAGAGGGGATTAGAGTAGGATAGAGGGATTCACAGGTGGTTAGAGGGGATTAGAGTAGGCTAGAGGGATTCACAGGTGGTTAGAGGGGATTAGAGTAGGATAGAGGGATTCACAGGTGGTTAGAGGGGATTAGAGTAGGCTAGAGGGATTCACAGGTGGTTAGAGGGGGTTAGAGTAGGCTAGAGGGATTCACAGGTGGTTAGAGGGGATTAGAGTAGGCTAGAGGGATTCACAGGTGGTTAGAGGGGATTAGAGTAGGATAGAGAGATTCACAGGTGGTTAGAGGGGATTAGAGTAGGCTAGAGGGATTCACAGGTGGTTAGAGGGGATTAGAGTAGGCTAGAGGGATTCGCAGGTGGTTAGAGGGGATTAGAGTAGGCTAGAGGGATTCACAGGTGGTTAGAGGGGATTAGAGTAGGCTAGAGGGATTCACAGGTGGTTAGAGGGGATTAGAGTAGGCTAGAGGGATTCACAGGTGGTTAGAGGGGGTTAGAGTAGGCTAGAGGGATTCACAGGTGGTTAGAGGGGATTAGAGTAGGATAGAGGGATTCACAGGTGGTTAGAGGGGATTAGAGTAGGCTAGAGGGATTCACAGGTGGTTAGAGGGGGTTAGAGTAGGCTAGAGGGATTCACAGGTGGTTAGAGGGGATTAGAGTAGGATAGAGGGATTCACAGGTGGTTAGAGGGGATTAGAGTAGGCTAGAGGGATTCACAGGTGGTTAGAGGGGATTAGAGTAGGCTAGAGGGATTCACAGGTGGTTAGAGGGGATTAGAGTAGGCTAGAGGGATTCACAGGTGGTTAGAGGGGGTTAGAGTAGGCTAGAGGGATTCACAGGTGGTTAGAGGGGTTAAATGGTGGTTAGAAGGGATTAGAGGAGGGTAGAGATGGTTGGACAGGAGTCAACAAATCTCCCCTTAATATTGATTATCGTAGGTTGGCTTCAATGACATCTAGTTACCGAATCTAACAACCGGATTCGTTTTGAGATGATGTCATTATTTATGAGTAACTTTGTATTATTTAGGAACGAGCTACTCTGTCTATAAGTAAGTATACATTGGATGTATTCTCAAGGATATTGATAAGGAGTTCTACACCGAACAAGATGAAGGGTCTTTCCAATATTAAACAGTATAAATATGAATTTCATGAGCCCCCCCCCCCCCCCCCCCCCCCCCCCCCCTCAGCGAAGTGTTAAGGAGGGTCGGTCCCAACACACTTGATCCACTGAATAAAAACCCACAACTTAACCACTAGTTATGGACATCAGTTGTTCCACAGGACTTATCCACAGACTTATAGGCATAACATCGATAAAGTTTGCCCTACTTAACTTTATAAGCAAAATATACAACATTTATTTACAGAGAGCCAAGTCGGGTTCCTTTTAAGGGTCCGTAGAACTGAATGTACGGGTCCAAGTCCAAGACCCTCACATTTTCCTACGTTTGTCTGTCTCTCGTTAACGCAGAGATGTAATTCCTAAAGTTCCCACTTAAATCATCCCTAAAAATATAGAAGTGCAATTTAATGCGGATGTCTTTCTTTAACCGGAAGTGTGCCATGTTGGGAGATAAATGTACAAAATATATTCGGTTTCGTGTTTTTACCAAGTCATTCTGTTTTTTCATCAAGCCAACAAAATCGGCTCAGTAGTTTAGCTCCAGGCATACAGACAGACATTTTTTAATAAACAGGTCAAGCGTGTGCTAGTCAGCACACAGCGAGGGTCCGTAGGCCACACTATATAGTGTTTAACTGTAAAGTGTATAAACAGTGTTCTTTTAAAATGCTAAAAAGCTTACTTTGAACCATTCTAAGGGTCTGATATTCTCAAAACACACTCTGATAAAGTATTTTTTTGCCACTGAACCGGACTACAACCATATAAATACGTCGAAAAGACCATAATTATATAAAAAAAAAACGTATTTTGTCAATAAAAAATAAAATCATATTTTTTTAGAAATTTCCAAAAAGTGGTATCTTTACTTTTGGTCGAAGAATGTTCAGGAATTTTTTCAGATATTTTGCACTTCACATAAGCGAGATAGAAGGGAGGGGGGACACGTTTCACACCCACTTCAAACTTGCCTACGCTCGCCCTATCAAAGTTTTATCCAAAGAATTATAGATTTTTGTAATCAGCTCGACGTACCCTTTCATATGATACCCCTCACGGTGTCGAAAAAAAATGTAACCCTTAAGTTTTTTTACCCTAATTTTTTTGAAAAATATTTTTTTTAAGTCGCCATATTTTTAAAATATGTGGGCGTGGGCAGGTACAAGACACATACATGCCAAATTTCAAAGTTATCGGACGAAAGGTGTAGCCGTAAGAGCACGCGAGAGGACGGACGGACAGACACACGCAGGAAAATGTAAGGGTCCTTGGTTTTGCCTACGGACCCTAAAAACCACTTTCTTCGACTCAGGAGACCTCAAAACGTGTAAATCCATTAAAATCTCAAAATTGAATTTTTGCGCTATCACAATACTTTCGCTTTATTTGAGAAAGTAAACAATGCAGTCATCTACTTGTGCTTGCAAGCTTAGCCAAGGAAAGCTAAGTCAGCGTCTGTTTATTATATAAGCTTGGATTATAAGGTTTTATAGTGACGCTATCCAACCCGGAAGCTCTCACAGCGAGATAACGTAGAGAATCTATTGGAGCTAGAAAATCAAAGAGAAAACAGTATGAGGCATGGGGACGACTTGTTGCCAAGTATTGACAGGACAGTCAAGGGTCAGTGACACTGCTGTCAATAGATTCAGTATGACATTGAACAGGCTGTCTGTATGCACCCGCTGCTCTGTCAAATTATCTTCTTTCTAGACTTGATATCATGACAGTAGTGTCACACTTCACATAACCGTAAATAATCTCATTGGTCCCGCTCTCCCACATCATTGCACCGGCCGTTTCATTGTCACCTATCATTGCTTCTTTTTTTCTAGCGCAGTGATTCGATATACACACACACACACACATTATATATATATATATATATATATATATATATATATATATATATATATATATATATATATATATATATATATATATTGAGTGTGTATGTATATCAAATAAATAAATATATATGTATTTATAGTTTGTTTGTTTTGGTTATAACTGTAACTTAACTTAACTTTTGTTCGACAATTGTACTAAATAGATATGTGCAATATTAAAAAAAAATACTTATAAGTGTATAGTATAAGGGTGTTTAACATATTTATATTTGTTTACGAGTTAATACAAATCATTACTATAGTTTAGATTTATAATACACAAAACAACAAAAAACTAAACTGTCGAAGCTTGTGTAATTTGTTACAATTATTAATATACATTAATTATTTATAATATAAAAGTATTTAGGAACGCAGCAGCGTTCCGCCCCGCCAAGTCAAAAAGACAAAATTTCACAAAAGCTGCCAGTGTATATATACTGTAGGTGACAAACAAGCACATACCAACAACAACAAGCTACATAAATATTTTTGGAACGAAGTTCCTTATGGCACGTTCTGGAGCCCGGGAGTGAATCCGAAAAAACGACCAAAATCACCGTCACAAAATCACCGTCGCGCGATCTACAGATGACGATAACTTGAGTAAAAGATCACCGAGTTAGATGAAATTTGGTACACATGTTCATTTTACCAAAGCCCAGGCTGAGTTCGTCGGAAAACGTTATCCGCCCAAGCGTTCACGCGCAACGCTCGCGTGAACGTAAGCATCAAAAGACGGGAAAAAGTGTTATTAAGGAAGCCTGTTACTTGACTTGTTTTGATTATTTTTGTTATATATGTCAAAAATGTCACTTTGTTTTGTAAATAATAATTAATATAAAAATGCCATTTTTCAAAACTGGTCTTATTTTCAACCTTTTTTTTTTTTTTGGTTTCTGTATTCTTCACCTTAGTTGTATCTATGTGCAAAATTTGGGGAAGAGAAAATGATGGAAAGTGGTTCAAAATTGGGGTAATAGGTGTGCGATGAAACTTAAAAAGCAAAAAAATTTGACGCCATTTTGTTTTTATTTTTTGTTTTGTTGGTTTCTGTATTCTTCACCTTAGTTGTATCTATGTGCAAAATTTGGGGAAGATTGAATCACGGGAAGGGGTTCAAAATTGGGGACACGGAAATGTGCGATGAAACTTACAAAGCAAAGTAATATAAGACCAGTAATAAATAAAATATAATCATGTAAAATTTCACCCAGATACAAGCAGAAGCTGTAGAGTAGGAAAGAGATATATTTTAAATTAATTGGCCGGGTGGGTAGAAAACAGTCCTATTTCAATCCAAACTCCTTTAACAAACATACTCTTTCACTATAAACTCATCATGATCAACTTTTTTCTTATATTCAATATATATTTATAGAAAGACGCTTGCTTTAATTATACAAATAATGATTTTCTTTTAATTTTACCTTAACTCTGCTAGGTACAAACAGTTTGTTACTTTTAATTTTGTCTCTTTTCTAACTCCGCCATGTATAAGTAGTTAGCAATGTATAGAGCAGTGTACTTAGCACGTACTTAGCAGTGTGATTTTATCATTTATATTTAATGAAAAATGTAAGGAACTTCGTTCCTACCGGTTGTCCCGCGACACCACACGTATTTTTTTTAATATATTTTGAAGGCCGTGTCCTGTAGATCAAAATAAAAAAAAGGTCGAAATCGGTCAAGTAGAAGTAGAGAAGAATAGGTTTGAAAATAGTAGTTTTGATACTTCTTCTTCTTATTTTTAGGGTCCGTAGGCAAAACCAAGGACCCTTATATTTTCCTGCGTGTGTCTGTCCGTCCGTCCTCTCGCGTGCTCTTACGGCTACACCTTTCGTCCGATAACTTTGAAATTTGGCATGTATGTGTCTTGTACCTGCCCACGCCCACATATTTTAAAAATATGGCGACTTAAAAAAAATATTTTTCAAAAAAATTAGGGTAAAAAAACTTAAGGGTTACATTTTTTTTCGACACCGTGAGGGGTATCATATGAAAGGGTACGTCGAGCTGATTACAAAAATCTATAATTCTTTGGATAAAACTTTGATAGGGCGAGCGTAGGCAAGTTTGAAGTGGGTGTGAAACGTGTCCCCCCTCCCTTCTATCTCGCTTATGTGAAGTGCAAAAAATCTGAAAAATTTCTGAACATTCTTCGACCAAAAGTAAAGATACCACTTTTTGGAAATTTCTATAAAAATATTATTTTATTTTTTATTGACAAAATACGTTTTTTTATAACTATGGTCTTTTCGATGTATTTATATGGTCGTAGTCCGGTTCAGTGGCAAAAAAATACTTTATCAGAGTGAGTTTTGAGAATATCAGACACTTAGAATGGTTCAAAGTAAGCTTTTTAGCATTTAAAAAAAAACACTGTTTATACACTTTACAGTTAAACACTATATAGTGTGGCCTACGGACCCTCGCTGTGTGCTGACTAGCACACTCTTGACCTGTTTATTTAAGATTGCCTTTCGGAATCAAATCGGCTTCGGAAGTTTTTCAAAAGAAATTTAAAAAGATTTTCAATATTCCTGGAGTAGAAATATTTATAGATGATTTAATAATTCATGCTCCAAATCAAGAAACACATGATAATATTTTTCGTCAAGTTTTACAACGCGCTCGACAATATGGTGTAACATTTAATAAAGATAAATCAACATTTTGTTTACAAGAAATAGATTTTTTAGGGCATACTTTCTCAGCAAAGGGTATGTGTCCACAAAAATCAAAAGTCGAACTAACATGCCAACTCCTCAAAATAAAAAAGACGCAGAACGACTACTAGGTATGATGACCTATGTAGGTCGTTATGTTACTAGGTATGATTACCTATGTAGGTCGTTATGTTCCTAATTTATCAGAGGTTACAGCTCCACTTCGACAAATAATCCGAAAAAATATTGTTTGGGGATGGAACAACATATGCGAAGACGCTGTAAATAAAATTAAAAATATTCTAATATCAAGACCGATTCTTCAATATTTTGACGTTAAAAAACCTTGTACGCTGTCAGTGGATAGTTCTCAAAATGGTCTTGGTGCGCTTGTCTCTTACAGCAAGGTTTACCATGCGCTTATGCTTCAAAAGCCCTTACTGAGTGTCAAACAAGATTTGCCCAGATAGAAAAAGAGCTTTTAGCTATTCTCTTCGGATGCGAGCGTTTTTCACAATTTATTTTTGGGAAAACAGTTGAAGTTGAAACTGACCATAAACCCCTTTTGCATATATTTCAGAAACCTTTAGTACATTAAGATTGCAGAGAATGATGTTGAGATTGCAACGATTTGACATTAAACTAAGATTCGTACCGGGGTCCAAACGTTTTATATCTGATACTCTATCGAGAACATGCACATTTTAATAGCAAAGATGACCGATTCGACGACTCTATTGATAAGGATATCGAGTCACATGTATTTATGCTTAAGATAAATAATACGATCTCAGAAGAATTTTATGATTTAATTAAAACTAACACTCAAAAAGACGAAACACTGACTGTACTGAAACAATATGTACATACAGGATGGCCAAAAAATATACCATCTCACGTCAAACCTTATTATAAGTTCAGAGAAGAAATTTCTGTACACGAGGGACTCGTGTACTAAACACATTGTGTCGTAATACCGTCTAAGCTAAGAAAATGTGTTGTTGAAAAGCTCCACTATAGTCATCAGGGAGAAGAGAGAAGTAAAGCCTTGGCAAGACAATGTGTATATTGCCAGGCATGCCTAGTCAAATATCCGATATTGTATCAAATTGTCAAACATGTCCAACATATAGAAAATCAAATCGAAAACAACACATGATTCCTCATGAGTTGCCTACAAGACCGTGGGAAAAACTCCCACTTGATTTATTCTATTTAAATGGTCAAAATTATATTTTAGTTATTGACTATTTTTCTAAATATGTCGAAATATCTGATTTGAGAAGAACTGACTGTCTAGCTGTAATCACATGTTTGAAGTCGATATTTGCTCGTCATGGAATACCCGATATCGTGATTAGTGAGGGTGGCCCGCAGTTTTCTGCTTTTGAATTTCACAAATTTTCCAAAGCATGGGGATATCAAGATAAAATAACCAGTGCAACATACGCGCTGCTGAGGCCCGTGTATTATAGACTCTAATAGCTTACACATCTTATGATACATGAAGACTGAATCTTTAACACAACACAACACGTCAATTTATATTTTAAATCATTTCAAGTTGACAACATATAAAAACAAATATAATTAATTTGTACCTTCTACACCCCTTCTCAAATTAATTTTTAATTATTTTTATATACTCATTCATACATTTATTATTATTATTATTATTAAATTTATATGAATTTATTAACATTGTTTTGTTTATTAACTTTTTTATTTTTAATGAAATTAATTTTTTTATTTATTTTAAATTAATATTTTTATTGATTATTTAATGTAATTTTATTTATTATATCCATACGAATTTTATATATTTTGGCCATTATGTTATTATCATAGTTATATATTATTAAAGCATAAGGTAAGGGTGTAAAAGTTCAAATTTTAAATTTAAACTTGTGATGACGGTAAAGATCCATATCTTGCCCTGTTACAATACAGAAATACACCGATTAATAACTTAGCAAGTCCTTCAGAGCTGTTAATGTCTAGAAAACTAAGAGACAATTTACCATCGATATCTCAAAACTTACAAACTAAACTTATACCTGTGAATCAAACCTTTAATAAATTAAAAGATAGACAACAGAAACAGAAACAGTATTATGATGGTGGTTCTTGTTCATTGCCGCAAATACCTAAAAATAGTAAAGTGATGATACAGAGGAACAAGAAATGGACAAGGGGAAAAGTGTTGAGAAGGGGTGGTACACCACGTTCCTACACTATTTCGACTGAGGACGGAGCAACTCTCACAAAAACCGCCGTTATCTGGTAATGATTCCAAACAGCAACGAACAAGATGAACAGGGAAAACCAACCTTACTAGAGACTGAAAAAGACTCGGAAATCGTTTTAATGTCACCTAAAGAAGAAATTGAAGAAGCACGGCCTCCTGAAGAATTCATAGAGTCATTCAGTTGAGAACGTTCTTCAGATGATGAACAACACAGTATACAAGACGCAGATCCAGCTAGAGAGACAGTATCACAAGATGAGGACAGTATACAAGACGCAGATCCAGCTAGAGAGACAGTATCACAAAATGAGGACAGTATACAAGACGTAGATCCAGCTAGAGAGACAGTATGACAAGATGAGGACAGTATACAAGACGCAGATCCAGCTAGAGAGACAGTATCACAAGATGAGGACAGTATACAAGACGCAGATCCAGCTAGAGAGACAGTATCACAAGATGAGGACAGTATACAAGATGCAGATCCAGCTAGAGAGACAGTATCACAAGATGAGGACAGTATACAAGACGTAGATCCAGCTAGAGAGACAGTATCACAAGATGAGGACAGTACTTTAGAAGAATCTATGCAAGTGTACAACCCTCCTTCTACTACTGCAAGTGGTCGACAAGTTCGCCCACCAGTTCGTTTAAAACCTAAACTTAGCCCAGGAAAAAAGAACAAAAAGAAACAAAGTAGTATAATTTTTATTTTTTCTTCATTTAAGTTTTATCATTTGATTTTTAAGGAATTTCACACAGTGATAATTATAGTATTTTTTATAAAAAGAAGGAGAAGATAACTGTATAATTTAAATAAATGAATTTCATTACACTTTAATCATTATTATAAATGCTATTGATGTAGTACTATATCATTTTAACTTTACTTTTGGAAATTTTATTTTAAAAATTTACATTTCAATTTTACTTTCTTTCTTTAATAAAAAAAAAGAGATGTCATATGTATTAATATCGATATATTTATTGAGCTGAGCGAAGCGAAGCTCTTATACTACACTTTGCATTTTTTCTGACGCATACTCCTCCTGAACGGCTGAACCGATCTGCACAAAATTTGGCACGGTCATAGTGACTAACCACAGGAAGGTATAAATCTGAAATGGTCCAAATTAGTACACAGGGGTTCAGGTTACGGGGTACAAAAGTTTTCTCCTGAACGGCTGAACCGATTCGCACGAAATTCACCACGGTCATAGTGACCAACCACAGGAAAGTATAAATCTGAAATGGTCCAAATTGGTACACAGGGGTACGGGGTACAAAAGTGAAAATAGTATATGCCCTTCATGATGCTTGTCGTTGGAAAGCTCTTTACGAGTACAGTTATTGTTGTTATGTTCACTTTTGTCATATTTTCATTTAAGAGCGGGTAAAATAGAAAAACAGGAATAAATGCTTTTTAATTAAAAATAGAGATTTTACTATTTTTGATCCGATTTCAGCTGTTTATAAATACAAATATTTATTGGTTAAGATTACAATGCACACCTCAGCTCAATATTGCAAGCAGACAACTGTATTGCACACCTAGTTATTTTTTGTGTAATTTAGGCTTTTTGTTGCAAAAGTATAATGGATATTAGCTGTTTGTACGATGCAGTTTATACTGAGTTCTCTCTTACTCACGTATTGACACCACAACATTTCATGCAAGTCATGTGTGGCATTTCCACACCGCTACTGTTTTCTATGGGTCAGCAAGCAAACAGCACATTTTACATATTTTTTTAACAGCAGAAATAAATCTATTTTTCTTCTGAACAAGAACTCTTTCCTAAAATATAGCTAATTCTTAAGTTTCTGGTAGAATTCACACTATGGAAAGTTTAAATTTTAATTTAAATCAAATTATAATTATTATTTACTACGCCAGAGCATCTGTACTGGAAATACGGGAGACCCGGGTTCAAATCCCGGCGCGGGAGTGTATTTTTCACTGTGTTTCCCGTAGTAAATAATAATTATAATTTGATTTAAATTAAAATTTAAACTTTCCGTAGTATGAAAACTACCAAAAACTTAAAATTGAATTTCGAATTGATTTCAGCCTGGTCTTAAGGACACAACCTCTCGGCAAAAGTTAGCTCGTCTCTTATCAGTAATTGCTCAGGATTCCGCTTCTATGCTCCTTCTATACATAGTATAGAAGGAGTCATTCCGCTTCTATACATAGTATGAGTCTTAGTATTATTCTAAGACGTCACACGTCAAAATACTTTATTATTGTTTTTAGTTGTCGACTTTTCGGAGAATTATTAACGGGTTTTATGTTTTGTGTTGTATTAAATATATTCGTTTAAACTTTACGAGTTACTCTTTGAATCCTAGAACGTAACACTATACTTATTTTGAACAATATAACATAACTACAAAATAAATATATATTTAAGCTAATAAAAATAAGAAAATAATTTCTTTACTTTTAAATTTGTTTGTTCTTTATAAATACTACTTTTTCTCTGCAAAAATGACAAACTGATAGAATAATAAATACTCGATTATAAGAGCATTAAGCGCCCCAATCAATAATTGAATCGGTCAACACATTGCGGACGCCATAAGAACTCTGAGTCAAAAATGTTTAAAATAATTGAACGAGCGCAGTGAGTTCTTCATTTCAGAGACTTGGCATTTGAAAAGTTTGTGTGTTTGTGTGTTTGTTTGTCCAACGATAACTGGCGTAAAAATGGATCGATTTGAACGAAATTTGGCACACAGGTGCTTCTAACAATTTGTCATAACTGTATAGTTTTTGGAAATTCCACACTAAACATTTCCAAGATGGCGGCCAATATGGCGGACGACTAAAATAAAAATGTTGTCAGCATAATGTGTTATACATCGTTTTAAAGGTCTTTAAGAGAAGGAAAAGAATATGTAACGCATTAAATTCCAAACTTCATATTTCCAAGATGGCGGCCAATATGGCGGACGACTAAAATAATAATATTTAGTCAGCATAATGTGTTATCATGGGCGTAGCCAGGGTTGCCTTTAGGGGGGGGGGGCTAATTTTTTTGGATATATATATATATATATATATATATATATATATATATATATATATATATATATATATATATATATGTGTGTGTGTGTGTGTGTGTGTGTGGTGTATGTAAAACCAAAAAAGTGTTTTCCTTAAAAATGCCAAGAGTCTGACAGTACCATTATTAATATTTTAAAAATGATTTTTTTTAATAAAAAAAAAACTCAATAGAACTATTAATTATAGGGGAAATAAATTGTTTATTTGAAATAGATTTTTTTTAAGGAAAACTTGCTGTTTAAATCCACTCTTAATGTAAAATAGTTCACATTAAGATTGGACAGAGAGTATTTGAAGCGAAGTTAGCGTTTCCTATGAGATATTGTCTGAAATACATCTTTAATTTTAAATTTTAAATAAATATCTAGTAATTAATTGTTTTTTAAGAATCAAATTAGTCCAGTCAAATGGTAGTTGATTTTAGTGGTTTATTTTATGTTTTTGGGGGTGCTGAACACGAATCTGAAGTTGTCCAACAAAATCCCACCCCCCCCTTCCCCAAATATGAGAAATCGTCAAAAACAATTTTTTTGTGGTTTTCCACTTATAAATTGCAAAGCAATCTATTGACGCAAAAAGTGATCCAGTAGTAAAATATAAATGAGAAAATAACCTTCAATTTATGGCTATAACATTTTTTTGTACGTCATATGGTTTTCACGGAAATGGGAGTTGAAATATCGGGAAAATCGGTAATTTATGAAAAAAAAAAACAGTTATGCACCATGATTTAACGAGCCAATTGTTCAAAGAAATCTACGTATTATTGGCTTAGGATAATATACGAAAATTTTGGTTTAGAATTTGGATGGGTGCTAAAAATAATTTGGTACACAGGGGTACGGGGTACAAAAGTTGAAATATTATATACCCTTCAAGATGCATGTCATTGGAAAGCTCTTTAAGAGTACATTTATTGTAGTTATGTACACTTTTTTCATATTTTTATATTAGAGGGGGGTAAAATGGAAAAAAACAAACATATTTTTATGCTATTATTGCGTTTATTCCATTTTACCCCTCTCTCATATGAAAATATGACAAAATTGTACATAACAACAATTACAAACAATTACAAATTTCTTAAAGAGCTTTCCAATGACATGCATCTTGAAGGGTACATACTATTTTGTCTTTTGTACCCTGTACCCCTGTGTACCAAATTATTTTTAACACTTATCCAAATTCTAAACTAAAATTTTCGTATATTATCATAAGCCAATAATACGTAGATTTCTTTGAAAATTGGCTCGTTAAATCATGGTGCATAACTGGTCATTTTTAAAAAATTACCGATTTTCCCGATATTTCAACTCCCATTTCCGTGAAAACCATAATATGACGGACAAAAAAATGTTATAGACATAAATTGAAGGTTATTTTCTCATTTATATATTACTACTGGACCACTTTTTGCGTCAATAGATTGCTTTACAAGTTATAAGCGGAAAACCACAAAAAAATTGGGTTTTTTAACGATTTCTCATTTTTGCGGGGGGAAATTTGGTTGGACAACTTCAGATTCGTGTTCAGCACAGCACCACCAAAAACATAAAATAAACCACTAAAATCAATTACACCAGAACTTTCCACTTCAAGCCCATTTCGTGCACCATTTGACTGGACTAAATATGCAGAACCATACTGAGTTTTATTGCAAAACCATAACCAAATAAAAATAGTAGGGTATCTAACAGTCCAGTCAATAAATACAAAAAATAGTCTTCCTTGCGAAAGGTCGGGTATCTGCAATTTTTAAAATCTTATTCTACAATTGAACCCGTTTCCAAATTAATTAATAATTATATTCGATAATTAAAAACGATTCTAATGACTGCTACTAACTAATTAAATTTAATTAATATATTAAAGTAAAACTGTAGATTAAAATAAAAACCCTTAAAACAAGAAAATATTTAATTAAAAACTTGATCTAAAAATTTTATATTGTAACCTTTCATTCAAAATAAACAATGGATAATAATAGTCAGGAATAAATTCGTCCCACTAAAAAGTTCTGACCATGCGCAGTCGTAATTTTATGTAGATTTTTTTCCCAAGTTCTATAGACTATAGACGACACTTTTTTACCCAGCAGGTATATGTACGATTGATAACTTTACTTACTTCAATTCTTCTTCTTCATCTTCTTTTTTAACGCCAAAAAAAGGCCCCGGGCCCCCTGTGCCCCCCCGCCCCCTGGGTACACCACTGGCTGAGAGAAGGGAAACATAATTATTCTCCAGCTTCTTTTCTTATCATAGGCATCTTTTTTATCAAAGCAATGCTAACCAAACCAGTGCAGCCACGCCACAGCTGTAGTAACTTGACAACTAAAACGAGATTTACATTTTTTTACCTGAAGACCCCCTCTAGCCATAAAATAAATTTGTATAATAATAATATATATATATATATATATATATATATATATATTATTATACAGAATTATTTTTACTTTTTATTTATTTATTTTTTATTTTAACCTGTATATGTATAATAATCGTACTTTTTTAGAGAGTTGAGCCGGCCTAGGGGGGGCCATGCCCCCCCCCCCCCCCCTGCCCCCCCCCCCCCCCTGGCTACGCCCATGTGTGTTATACATCGTTTTAAAGGTCTTCAAAAGAAGGAAAAGGATATGTAACGAATTAAATTCGACACTTCATATTTTCAAGATGGCGGCCAATATGTTTGGACGAAAAAACAAAAAATGTTAGTCCTTATAACATGTTATACTATTAACTATTAACATACTAGGACTATGTAACTATTAACATTTCACACTTGATATTTTGAAGATGGCGGCCAATATGGTAGACAACTAAAAAAATATTATAATCAGCAAGGCATGTTATACATCGTTTTAAAGGTCTTTAAAAGTACGAAAAGCGTGAATAAGCTAGAAGGCTATCTGCGCTCGCCTGCTAGACAGCATTTACAAGGCTCGATAAGTTCGCCTGTTTATTTTACAAATTGATGTCTAGATGCATTTATTAAATAGGCTCGCTTCGATAGACTGTAAAAACTTTAAAATAAAGATGTCTACAAATGCAAGGAAACATGATAAAGCCCAGCTGTCTACTGTCTAGGCAGCGAGCCTGCATATGTGTTGAATAAAGATCTTCAAAACAGCTGTATAAACAGGCGAGCGTAGCGAGCCTGCAATAATTTTATTTAATAAATATTAACTAATAATGCAGTACCAACAGGCGAGCGTAGCGAGCTTGCAATTATCTTATTAAATAATGTGTTTGTACAAAGGCTATAAACCTGGCGAGCGTAGCGAGCCTGCAACAACTTTTTATAAGAAATTAACTAATAACGCAGACATAAAGTAGTAAATAAATAAAGCCCAGCTGTCTACTGTCTAGGCAGCGAGCCTGCATGTGTTGAATAAAGATCTTCAAAACAGCTGTATAAACAGACGAGCGTAGCGAGCCTGCAATTACTTTTTATAAGAAATTAATTAATAATGCAGTTCAAACAGGCGAGCGTAGCGAGCCTGCAATAACTTTTTTTAATAAATATTAACTAATAATGCAGTACAAACAGGCGAGCGTAGCGAGCCTGCAATGCCATTTTTTAATAAATATTAACTTAAATGCAGTACAAACAGGCGAGCGGAGCGAGCCTGCAATAACTTTTTATAAGAAAATAATTAATAATGCAGTTCAAACAGGCGAGCGTAGCGACCCTGCAATAACTATTTTTAATAAATATTAACTAATAATGCAGTACAAACAGGCGAGCGTAGTGAGCCTGCAATGACTTTTTTAAATAAATATTAACTAATAATGCAGTACAAACAGGCGAGCGCAGCGAGCCTGCAATTACTTTTTATATGAAACTAGCCGAATTGGCACGCTTCGCGTGCCTTATTCGTCTAGAAGTTGGCGCTAGGTGTAAAAAATAATTAAAACAATATAAGTAATATATCTTTTTTATTAAATAATTTTGTATTTTAGTGCAATTAGTTTATATTATTTTTTATTGCTTATTTTTAAACATTTTATCTCAATTAAATATATGACCTGCTTTTTTTTTATATAAAATATATTTTTCATTATAAATGAATTTAACCATAAGTTTTTATATTTCCTACATATTTACTTGGCACTAACTATGTGGATAATGTATTTTGTTTAACTGTAATTTTTTTTTATTTAATAATATTATTGCATCAGAAATGAAATCTTAACTCATAAAACTGTTGTTGGTAAAAGTTTTGTATGTCTTAGTTTGTTAGTTCACCGCTAGAATGCGTTTGAAGTTTAGTTTCTAAATGAAGTTCCTTAGGGCATGGCACAATCAATATTTTAATGCTTTTAGTAATTTTTCAGCAGAATTTAATTAGTTTTCAGCAAATTTGCTTCATGGAAAGTCTGTTCGGAAAAAATCCGCAAGTTATTTTATTTGTTTTGTCATATCCCAAATATTTACAATCCTTCATTTTGACAGATTTCAAATTTAAGATTTTTTATTAAGAGGTAAACAGTGAATGACAGCGAAAAAGAATAAGTAAACCAATTAAACAAAGAAGATAAATAATTGAATATGAAGATAAATTAATTGAATTAAAAAACGTAGTATATATAAAGTTCTTTTTATCTTGTAATTTTATACATATATCTATATTTGATTAATTTATATTTTTATTTTTCTATACACTTTATTCTTTTATTGCCGCGCCGTATCAAAAACTGTCAAAATGTGTCAAAAATAAACAAAACAATGCACCCCCCCACAAAGACAAACCCAAGCCTTTCTCAAAGTCTTCTCTCATTGGTTGGTCATATTATGTCAAATTAAACACCAGAAAACTGATGTAGAAAGCTTGTCGCCAAGAGTAACGGCTACAATTAGACTAACTCAACCAACAATTCACGGAACTAAAAAAAAAATCAAAACAAATCAAATGCGCAGCAGTCTATCGAATAAAAAATCCTTACTCTGCTGAGCAGCAGCAGTGGTTTATTCATTCATCGAATATTATCAAAATTGGTATTGTTGTAAAGGTCTCGATAAGAGCAGTAAAAAATTATTAATTAGTTTTCCATTTAAATTATAATCTAAAAAACCAATTCGGAAAAACAGATAAATTAACGGTTTTTTATGCTTTACACCCCTTAAAATGTAAAATTTTTAAAAAGTGTACACAACAACAATGAAAGTACTTTTCAAGCACTGTAAAATTATATATAATATGATATATTTCGAGCATTTCGATATTTGTACCCGTACCTCATATAGGTACCAACATTATATTAAAACAAATTAAATTCACTGAATGGTATAAAGCTTACTAAATAAAATCATTACTAATAACACATTGTTTCACAACATAAAATCTCAAGTTAAAATAACACATTAGGTACCGTATGTACCAAAAGTACACATGTGTACAAATATGTTCAAGTATTAATTTTTTTCCGAGTTCCTAATATTAAATAAGGCATGCATACAAATTTTAAATCAAATCGAATCAATATTTCTCATATTTTTAATTTTTTATTAATTTCCCTATTTTTGGGCCCAGATTTTGAGCCGGAAAATTTGGGCAAAAAAAAGTTGTCGACAACCCCATACAAACTATACGTTTTTTTAAAGCCCCCGTCGAGTAGATTACGAATATGCCGTCAGTTTACCATTTAGCACTTTTAAAGCCCAAAAAATGGCCAATCGAAAACCCCAAAAATTGCCAAATATGAACTTTGAGTGGCTTTTTCTCGGAAACTAAGAGTCTTGGAAAAAAAAGTCCAAGAGCACTTTCGTCTTGTATTTTTCATTTTTATAAGCGTGACAAATTTCATGAAGATAGTACAAACTTTATTTTTTACCAAAAAATCGTCCCACACCCCTGTGATTTTTTTACCCGAAAAAGTCAAAATGAAGATAACAAAATAAATGAGGTATATTCGTAAACGTCTCGAAAAGGAGAGTAAAAAATAATAACAATGTTTTAAATTTCAACCAAAACCTAAGGAACCATTGTCAAAAAACAGCTATATAAGGACTTTTTTCAATTTTACCCCCCTAAAAAGTAAAAATATCACAAAACACTACATAACTACATTAAAAGGCCTATTCAAGAGTTTTTCAACGATATACATGAAAGTAGGTTTTGTGTTTAAAAGCATATTTGTACCCGTGTACCCATAGGTACCAAAAATATATTTAAAAATCAAACCATGTATAAGATCATTATTTAGGCTAATGAATTCTAATAAATGTAAAAATAAAAGTTAAAAAAATTATTTCACCTTCTTAACCTGAACCAAAAGTACAAATCGGTACAAATGTACCCGTACAAAAATTTTTTAAAATAAATAAATACCACAACATTAAAGTATTAATCAAGGCCTTTAAAACGATATACGACACATAAAAATATACACGTGTTTTAAAAATCCAATATGGCGGCTATAATTCAATATGGCGGCTATATATCGAAATAAAAACACCCGCACTTTTCTAGTATTGGTACACTCTACCTATGTACCAAATTTCAAATCTCTAGGTCAATGTGAAGTAGGAGAATTACTGATGAAAAAATCCAAGATGGCGGCTATAATTCAAAATGGCGGCTATATATCGAAATCAAAACACCTGAACTTTTCTATTTATGGTACACTCTACCTATGTACCAAATTTCAAATCTCTAGGTCAATGGGAAGTAGGAGAATTACTGATGAAAAAATCCAAGATGGCGGCTATAATTCAATATGGCGGACACATATCGAAATCAAAATGGCCGCACTTTCCTATTTATGGTACACTCTATCTATGTACCAAATTTCAAATCTCTAGGTCAATGGGAAGTAGGAGAATTTTTGATGATCAGTCACTGTCACTCTTAGTTTTATATATATAGATTAATTAATAATGCAGTAGGTACAAACATGCGAGCGTAGCGAGCCTCCAATAACTTTATTTAATAAATATTAACTACCAATGAGATTGCGGTCAATATTACAGACGACTTTAAATAATATGATTGTAGTCTGCGACATGTCATACATCGTTTTAAAGGTCTTGAAGAGTAGGAAATAAATATTAAATATGATCAAAAAAGTTTTGCTACAAATATGGCGTTGCAACAAAATAAGGGTGTTAAGAAGTAAGATCAAACTCATATTACATAACATAATTTTAAAGCTATTTTCAGGTTGATTAAGAATATTTAATGTTTTAACCGAAATATTATCCTGGTAGTTATATTGAAAACATAGTATGGCTGATATAAGGACACAATTCTACGCGAGTTCTTTATGCAGCGCATCACTAGTTATCAAATGTAGCACTATTTAAGATAGAGCCGATGGAGGTCCGACAAAAAGTCACAGGACCAAACTTGTAGATCTTCTAAAATCAGTTACCACCGGGGCAACCTGTCCTTCGATACGACTTACCGTTCGGCCGCAATAAGCCTCCAATAAAACAACTAAAGTTGTCACCATTTTCCCGCTTATAAATGACCGTCATCTTGAGTAAAGATGGCTGATCGTAAAACTGTTTGTTAGCGAGCACCTAGGACCTAGGTAGAGAGGGCAACCTCCTTCCACACTTCCAGCTCTCTGGCTAATACCGCTCTGGAGATACTGTGATGAGTGAGTGAGTGAGTGAGTGAGTGAGTGAGTGAGTGAGTATATAGATAGAAGATAGATAAATGAAAACAGTTACAAGTACAACTAGGGGAGATTGAGTGCACAAACCTCACTCACACAATAATAAGAAATTAAACTTGACGGCATATTAATAAATACGACATTCTTTATAAAGAAATTAAAATAACCACAAAGTTGGTTGTTTACGTCGTCCAATATAATGGAGCCCTAATTGAACGGAGCGCAGTGAGTTCTTCATTTTAGAGACTTGGCATTTCAAAAGTTTGTTTGTCTAACGATAACGAGAGTAAAAATTGATCAATTTCAACGAAATTTGGCACATATAAGCATCTCAGCATTTGTGAGAAGTGTATAGTTTTTGGAAATTCCGCACTAAATATTTTCAAGATGGCGCCCAATATGGCGGACGACTAAAAAAAAAGTTTTAGTCAGTATAATATATTATACATCGTTTTAAAGGTCTTTAAGAGAAGGAAAAGAATATGTAAGTAATAAAATTTCACAGTTCATATTTTCAAGATGGCGGCCAATATGGACGACTAAACAAAAAGTTTTTAGTCAGTATGACATGTTATACATCAATTTAAAGCTCTTGAGGTCTAGGAAAGGAATATATAACTATTTAAATTTCAAACATAATATTTTCAAAATGGCGGCCAATATAACGAAAACTAAAAAAAGTTTTAGTCTCCATGACATGTTATAAATCGTTAAAGATATTTTAAAGGCTGAAGATGATGTACAAATACTGTATAAAAAGGCGAGCACAGCGAGCATATATTAATTTTAGTGAATAATTATTATTCATAAATACTTTATAAGCAGGCGAGCGTAGCAAGCCTGCATTCATTATATTATATAACTAGCTTTCACCCCGCGCTCCGCGCGGGGCTCATGCTAGGTATTAGTGGCTATGTTTCCTATAATCATGTAGGCCTAGCAATTAAATTAAATTCCTAAATAGTTTTGGTTTCCAAAGCCTTCTAGGAATAAAACCAGGACTATATTACACATCATTAATTCCATTACTAAGAATATAATACTCTCCAAATCGTAGTTTGGAGTCTATCTGTGCCTTTAAAAAATAGCCAATGGAAACTAAATAATATAGCAATAAAAAAAACAATGCTAAATAAATATAATAAATAAGAAAATAAACGTAGAAAAAACCAATTAGACTGGGAAGTCATTGAACAATCATCAACCATGATGGTGCATTAATTTAATTATACCAGCCTCTTCTCTCAATATGGCTGTTGCACCAGTAAATATTTAATAATTCTAGTTCTGGGAAAAATTAATAAAATAATAAATATTTTATTTAAAGAGCATTAGTGTGAGGTGTAAGCGCCCTAATCAGAAATTAAATCGGTCAACAATTGCGGACGCCATAAGCCCTCAGTCAAATATCTTTTTAAAAAAAATAAATTTTAGCTTATTTAAGGTAGAACCGATGGAGTTACGACAAAAAGTCATACGACCAGAGTGATAGATCTTTTAAAATCAGCTCCTGCTGGCGTAATCAGCTTGTCGATACGACTTACCGTTTAGCCACAATAAGCCTCCAAAAAAACTTTAAAGTACGTCCGCCATCTTTAATTTTTTAAGGGGGGTAAACTTTTTTTTTTAACTTTTCGGATTTTTCCAGTCGGGTTGGGCCAATTTCCGACCAAACGCAAAAAACCGCGAGTCTCTAGGTGGTCTAGAAGTACCTAAACGTTTTGAATAGCGTGTCTCTAGGTGGTCTAGAAGTACCTAAACGTTTTGAATAGCGAGTCTCTAGGTGGTCTAGAAGTACCTAAACGTTTTGAATAGCGAGTCTCTAGGTGGTCTAGAAGTACCTAAACGTTTTGAATAGCGAGTCTTTAGGTGGTCTAGAAGTACCTAAACGTTTTGAATAGCGAGTCTCTAGGTGGTCTAGAAGTACCTAAACGTTTTGAATAGCGAGTCTCTAGGTGGTCTAGAAGTACCTAAACGTTTTGAATAGCGAGTCTCTAGGTGGTCTAGAAGTACCTAAACGTTTTGAATAGCGAGTCTTTAGGTGGTCTAGAAGTACCTAAACGTTTTGAATAGCGAGTCTGTGGGGTTTGTTTACGGTGGGTCAAACAATTTTTGTTTTTGTTATTTATACATTTTATTTTATAAATTTGTTAATAACTTTGGTTCTACTAAATATTTTTCAATGAAACCAAGCCTACAAATTGCGCAACATGTTTGCGCTCATCTCTGGAAAAAAAAAAAATAAATCGATATCGCTTAGCCAGCTTTGCGCCTATAAAGTTTGACTGGGGCGACAGACATAAACACATCCACACATACACGAAAAAAGTTAAGGCCGGATTCGGTTTTCAGAATGTATAATGGAAAAGTGTCCAAAATTTTTCAACTCTGACCAATGTACAGACAAAACTTTAATTTTATATATATATATATAGATTATTATGTACAAATACTTTTACAAAAGCGAGCGTAGTGAGCCTGCAATAATTTTATTAAATAAAGCTAACATAAAAATGCTACATAAACAGGCGAGCGCAGCGAGCCCACGCAACAATTTTATTAAATAAAGATTATGTAGAAACGGTGTATAAACAGACGAGCGTAGCGAGCCTGCACTAATATTATTAAATAAAGATAATGTAAAAATGCTATATAAACAGGCGAGCGCAGTGAGCCCGCAATCATTTTATTAAATAAAGATTATGTAGAAATGCTGTATAACTAGGCGAGCATAGCTATGCCTGCATTAATATTATTAAATAAAGATTAGGGAAAAATACTTTTATCTACGATTGATTCGAAATATAAACATTGTATCTCTGTTTAGATGCGTAGAAAGTGATTCTTTACGTAGTTGTATTCATTGCGCATGCGCGTCTCATAGTTCTGAAGAATTCCTCTTCTTTACGACCCTAGTGCGGTAAAGAAGAGGAATTCTTCAGCTTTACGCACGATTAACGAGTTTGTTTACATTGTTAACAAAACTAATTTGCTGTTCTTTTATTAAAGTAACTGTTTATATCGAGTTTCAAGTGAAAAACAATGAGTTAATCAAGTGACTTTGACGAAAATGTGGAGAATAATACTCCTCCAGAAATAATCAATTCGGCGAAAAACACAACTCAAACTCAAGAATAAATGTCATCTTTATCAAGAGAGAGATGCGAACTTACATACAGCAAGTTTATTTTTTTCGGTATTTATTATTTAAATCTAACAATCGTAGATAAAGTACGGTACGCAACTCGTGCGAAAACGGCATTTTGCATTGCTCGTGTGGTTTTACTACCCTCGCTGTCGCTCGGGTGCAAACTCCACACTCGCATGCAAAATGCTACTTTCCGCACTCGACGCGTAATGTACTATTACAACAGGCAATCATTTAATTAATGAAAGATTATGTAGGTAAAAACAGGTGAACGTGGTGAGCCCTTAATAACTTTATTAAATAAGGATTATGCAATGCATGGATGAAAGGAAAACAGTTTTAGCTACCGAGAAGTTGCGAATTAATACGAAATTAAATTCGGCTAACAGCATCTCGGCTTCGTTTGACAATTATATTTTAAGAATGGGGCCAATAATAAAGACAATTAAAGAGGAAGTTGTAATCAGCATGCCACGCCATACATTGTTTTAAATGGTTTTATGAGTATAGCAAATGAATATGTAACTATTTTTATAAAAGTTTTGCAACAAATGTGACCGTGATGAGGGTGTTAAAAAGTAAGCTTATTCTTATAGGCTGTGTTACGTAAACTAATTGTGAAGCTCTTTTCAGGTTGAATAAGAATATGTTAGGTTTTTCACCGAAAAAATATCTTGGTTGAGAACATAGCATGGGTGATATAAGACCACAATCTACGCGAGTTCTTTATGCACCGCATCACTAGTTTAAGTAAACAAGCTCAAAGAACCAATGTCAAAACTGTCAAAACATTACACTAACATTATAACATTACACTAACATTATATATAACATTACAACATTACTCTAACATTATAACATTACACTAACATTATAACATTACAACATTATAACATTACAACATTATAACATTACAACATTATAACATTACAACATTATAACATTACAACATTATAACATTACAACATTATAACATTACAACACTATAACATTACAACATTATAACATTACACTAACATTATAACATTACACTAACATTATAACATTACAACATTATAACATTATAACATTACAACATTACTCTAACATTATAACATTACACTAACATTATAACATTACACTAATATTATAACATTACAACATTATAACTCTTCAGTCCCTTAGTTCAAACACACTCACTCACTAGAAGTTAAAGTTATAACCAAAGAATTATATATTTTTGTAATCAGCTCGACGTACCCTTTCATATGATACCCCTCACGGTGTCGAAAAAAATAATACAATTTTAACCCTTAAGTTTTTTTACCCTAATTTGTTTAATAAATATTTTATTTAAGTCGCTATATTTTTAAAATATGTGGGTAGGTACAAGACATATACATGCCAAATTTCAAAGTGATCGGACGAAAAGTGTAGCCGTGAGAGCAGGCGACCGGACGGACGGACAGACACACGCAGGAAAATATAAGGATCCTTGGTTTTGCCTACGGACCCTAAAAATGACAACCCACCAACATAAATATATTTATGATATTAATTTGTCATAAATGTACGGAATGTATCTTCTTATAAAACCGTTAAAAATACACGTTTAAACAAAATAATAACAGAAATAATTTGTTTAATATTAAATAAGAACAATTAAAAAAAATCCAATATGTAAAATGTTACATTTCCAATAGCAGGTTACGCTGTCACTGTCACATCAAAATAAATATACATTGTATGCAAGTTAAGCGGGAAACAGCTGATTATATCCACAATCACATTCAATTAATGTAACATTATTTTTTCCTTAAATTTGACAAATTATATAGTACCTTAGCAATTCCTAACCGATTTAATGTTTAAAAGTCGATGTAATTTAACAAAAAGGTAAATTATTAAAATTACAAATAATTTAAAACGATGTAAACTTGGTATTTGAAAGGTGTACCGGTATCAATTATACTTTGGAATTAAATTATTTTCCATCATGCAGTTTCATATAACACGAGGGTTTTAAAAATTAGTCGGAATCGATTCAAATACGATTAGTCATAAATCAGATGTAAAATAATACCAAGTCACGCTGTACCGGCTAAACAATTCTTATCAGCAAATTGTACAAACCGACTTCAAAGGGTATACAGAGTATTTTTACGTACACATTAATGTCGAAAATCATTGTGAAAGAATATAAAAGCTTAGGATTACGACGGTAGATTTAAAGTGGCGCTAATTTGTACGTGAAAACAGATCTTTTCAATTCGTTATTGACTTGGGGGTTCGCTAGGCGGAATCTATTTAAAGTACTTACAGTTTTATCGTAGGGAAATTGAAAGTAGCATACGAGGAAAACCAGCCACACTACGGAGAAAACGGTGAAAAACTTGAAATTTCTTCTCATCTCGACTAATTATTTACTAAACTTTAATTTACAAAATATAATTAGTACAATAGTTTACGATATTTTTAAAACGCGGATTTATTATTCTTTCTATAAAACAAGAGCTTAAAAAAACAAAAAAAAAAAAACTACTTGAATCTTATTATATAATACTAGCTCATAACGTTTTTAATTTAACGTGTTTAAAAATCGTTTTACGTTGAGGATAAAAAAAAGTTGATAAAAGAAGTGAAGTTGTTTTATTGATAACACGGCACTAAAACACGAAACGAAACCTCCAGCATGACGATAGCAACTGGAGTCGGGTCTCGATCTCACAGCTGTTTGTTGACATTACCCCCGGCACCGTCCCCAGTACCGGCACTACTCACCAGGTAGCACCACTACTCGGCCCCTACCACCTTTTGACCTTTTCACATCCTACAAGATATGCTTGTATTTCATTTTTATTATTCTCCAGAAATGTAAATAAGAATTATTTACTGTTTTTAAAGTCTGTTAAAGCAATATTAAAGAAGAATATATAATACACGTAATATAATGGGGTTGGCCAGACTGCGAGTCCTTGGGGTCGTATCGATCGTGGGACCCTGCGCCACATCTCCCGGTCTCACTTCGTCGTTACACTTAGGCCAGAGTTTTTGGGCTCTTCTCGTTTTCTGACTAAGTTTTAGAGTTTAAATCCAATTGTTTTGTTCAATTCAGTTTAATCTTTATATTACAGTTTCATCCAGGTGCTAGCCACTAGAAAACATCAATAAAGGTAAGCGATTTTGACGTATCGTCGAATTAAAAGAGTTTTATTTTCAGAATAGCCATTTTTCTCGGTGTAGCGTGGGTGACGCGATGCCCGAACCGCACCGTTACATTTTTTCGGTGATTGTTTACCCGTCCTATTTTAAAAGTTCTTCATTATTATTGTTAATCTTATTAAAAGAGATACAAACTCATACTCTCCTGTGTATTAAACCTTAAATCGTGTCTTTCTAGCCTGTACTATCATAAATATTAATACAAATTTTTTTAGAGGCCACGGCATGGGTTTCATTTTTTACGCGTGTTTTAAAAGCGAATATATTTTCTTTCGATTTCTCTCTTCTTGTTAAAATGCTTCATAATGTTAAAGATGATTCGGCTTGTTTTTAATTATCTGATCTGTTTTGGTTTATAATTTTGTTTTGCGTTGTGTTTTTTGTCAATGCCGTGTCTATTTCGGTCATAACCTCGGCATAGTTGAAGAGCGCTTGGGGTGTGGTGAAGGGGGTACAAGAAATCGATAATCTGACCATTTTCTTGCAAACACGGCTAGTTTTACGGATCCGCGCTGCATCTGCTCATTCTGAATTGTATTACTCTTCGTATTTATTTTGTAAAGCCATTTAGAAGCCGATTTCTCAGGAATTAGTCTACGAGGTAAGTAATAAACATGTTTTTGCGCGAATATTTTTACAAAAATACGCTTATTTTTGTAATGCATTGTTTTAAGCCTTGCTCGATACCGATAGTGCACCCAAGTCCCGTCTTTTTGTTAATAAACAAGCGTATAAGTCATAATATATTTTTTAAATTATCTAAGTATTTTTTTAGGGGTTAATAAAAAAATCCAAGATGGCTTACGTACACAGGATATTATGCCGTCGTAACACGTTTCTTCTTTCCCTCGCTTTTTATTGAATTTTTCGTTTTGCCCTCAATTAGATGATAATCCATCAAGGTATTTCAAACTTTTTTCCTTAATTATTATTGTACATTTTTTTTACCGGTTTGTGTGCTAATTTCCGTCGAGTACATACTAATAATAGAACATAATTATTACGGCTTTATTTAAGGGAAACTAGTTCTTGTTTTCATTTAACGTAGTCTATACAATGTTGCTTTATTTACTTATTATGTGAAGAATTTAATTAAAGTGAATTTTCACCATGAATGAACAATTATTTAAAGTGACTCATAACTTTTAGATTATTTTACTCGCCCTTCAAAAGTAAAAATATAATACTAATGTGAATGCCTTTAAGTAAGCTGCAGGTGTGAACTTTCTAAAGAATTATGATGGGCCGTACTTGCTTTTAAAACAATTATTGTTCAATTAGTTTCCAGGATTTAGCGAGGAATGGTCCCCAATTCTAGAGTGAGAGGGAGGCGGTTTGGATCAATAAAATGCTAAATGGCATGGGGGGGGGGGATGCTGTCAAGTAGCTTTAGGGGAAGTTACTGCTTATAGCATCCCCAGCCAACCCTTGCATCCCAAATCTTCTACAACATTTCTTAATTTATTTTTAAGTATTTTCTATTGTGGTTTATAGTATATATATATATATATATATATATGTATATGTATGTAAATCTGCACTATTTGGCCCACCAATTTGTAATTATACGATTTACTTGCAATTTTTTTAAACTGTTCCTTTTTACATATTAAAAACGATTCCGGTTGTACCATCTTGGTAAATTCAATACTTTTTTGTAAAAAAAAAAAAAAAAAATACGTAACAGTGTCACTTTCTTAGGGAAATGAGGAAGGTTATGGCGAAAAGTACAAATCTTAACTTAAACTAACCATAACCTTCCCTTTTTTTTCTTAGGAAGTGACATTTTACGTTTTTTTTTTTTTTTTGGCTAAAGTTAAAGTAATATGTAGGCCAATTTTGTACTTGTATTTGGACCTCTACCTGGTCTATATGCAGCAGGGTTGTTTTCCTTCAGAAAATGAGAGGAGCACCGCAAAGCGGCCATTATAAATACTTTGTTTCTGTAAACATCACTGAACACTTCACTTTTATGTATTTAAAAAAAACCAAAAAACTATTGAATTTACCATGATGGTACAACCGGAATCGTTTTTAATATTTAAAAAGAAACAATTTAAAAAAACATTGCAAGTAAATCGGATAATTAGAAATTAGGGAGCCTAATAGTGCAGATTTACCATATATTTTTATTATATATTAAGCATTGGACTTATCGGTGAAACATATAACTACAGTGTGGGGGTACTTAGGGAGAAATATTTTTATTTACAAATGTTGTTGTTTTTCAGATGGGAGATCGTAGCCAGACACGTGGAACCAGGGTGTATGTGGGTGGTTTGACTAACGAGGTGACCAAAGAGGAGATCGAAACGGAGTTCGAGAGGTATGGCAAGCTAAACTCTGTCTGGGTCGCTCTCAACCCTCCCGGCTTCGCCTTCGTAGAGTTCGCAGAGAAAGAGGACGCAGAGGCTGCCTGCGACAACCTCAACAACACCGAGCTCCTGGGGTCTACCTTGAGAGTGGAGCTAAGCCGCGCTAGGAGGAGGGGTGGCGGACGTGGGGGCGGTGGATTCGGTGGCGGACGTGGGGGTGGTGGGTTCGGAGGCGGACGTGGGGGCGGTGGATTCCGTAGGGGAGGAGGCGGTGGGGGCCGTGACGGAGGATACCCACGCAGCAGGTCCCCCTTCCGCAGGTACCCCACTTGAACAATCTACTCTACCTTGTCTTACTTATACCATTATCTGCCTTCTTTACAGCTACACTTGTCCTATGTGCTATGTCGGTATCCGTACCTTCAGTCCTGGGTCCAAAAAACATCGCTTCCTTCCATTCTAACCGAAGCATTGTTGTCTGCTCAAGAGTAAGAGACGGGCTGTGTGAAGAATAGTTACACAAGAGGGCCTAGGTCATTTCCAGTTGTTACGGGATGCGGCGCTTAGGTTTCCAGTATGGGAGCCGTAATAACTATCTAGGCTTTCTGCTCCAGACTCAGGGTGTAAAGTTCATCGAGCCTAAACCCTGTAATAACTTTTAGTAGTAAAATTGAAATGTCGGACATTCTTTTGAAAAAGTTTCATTTGGAAATCCTATAGCGGCTTGATTGCTTGTCCTAGGGGGTACGGTAAATCTATGTTGGGGTAGAGTTCAACATTAAAAGTTTCGATGTAAACAATAGCTAAATATTGTCCACTAAAGTTAGGGATGATTTCTTCATCGTCACAGCATTCAAATGTAAAAATAAAAGAAGGGATACAGGTTGGGAACTAAGACTTGCTCTGGGATGTCCAGGTTGGAACTAAGTTTACAGTCATCTTGCCAGTATTTGAATCTTTTAATAAATGCTGTGGGAAATATTTTTTACCGTGAGAGGAATGTTTTGCAGAGTTGTACAAATTTAGATTCCCCGCAAATATCTTACTTGGTTATAAGATGCTAAATGTTAGATATCTTAGTATAATAAGCTTGCTTGAAGGGTTTGGCAAATTTTATTTTATGCTGGATTAGAACGAGGGTGTACAAATGAATGTCTGAGGGCTTTTGGGTAGGAAATTAGAGGGATTGGGAACTCAGCCAGGGGGGGGGGGTGAGGATTTAGTTACTAGATTTAGGTGTAGGCAAGAGTTGGACGTGAGGGGGGGGGGGGGGGGGGTATGTTGAGACCCAACCATACCCCTAGTGTTGTTGGAACACAATATTTCACTTGATTCTGTTTTAATCTTACCATAACTTGCATGATTGTATTTTTACTTTGATTTATTTGAGGGGAAATATTTATTCCTTATCGATCTAGAAAAGGAAATCCCTTACTACTCCCGATTCCAAAGTTTAGTCGATGAATTGTAATTTTCCAAATAATATTTTAATTTACGAACGATTGTCGCTCCTCCTTTTCAGCCTCCAAGTTAAACATGACTTGATTTTAACACGAGGAAAAACTCATTTTTACCTTAATTTATATATCAGCTGGTCAATTTCCATTTAATTTTTTAGATTTAAATAATAATCATTAACATTGTTTAAACAATTCTTTAATTAATTAAATCAAACCAAATATCCCCTGAAATACTATTAAGGCAATTGTATCTTCTTCAAAAGTTGATTTCTGCATTTGTTGAAGTTTGTATAAATCTCCTGTGTACTTATACATATATAAATATATTTATACTACTTCCCTTCACAATTAATTTTACATTGCTCCAGGGTTGCCGACAATTCACAGTTATTTAAGCAATAATGCTAATTGACTCTGACAACTTAGTATCGAGTGTTACTGCCTCGAACGTTGTACGCTTCAAACATCCAGCCCTATTTATTTGGATAAACTTATTTACAAGTACACAGGAATTTTATGCAAACTTGAAACCGATTTGACTCATCAAATAGAAGGAGTTTTGTGGTTTGATAATGGTATCGTAACCACAGAACGTTCCTCGATTGTTTTATCTGTTTAAGATCCAACGATTTGTTGGATTTATAAGAATATTGTATTATCGTATACCGATAAGGCAGTCGGCTATTTGATGGGGTAAATCCTGATACTTGGATTTATCAAGGGTATCATTTTGAAAGCCTGCTTCTCTGACGAGATGAAACAACCAAACCTACTTGTTATTTTGCATTGTTATATTGTATATTGTGAATGTTGGGCACGACTATGTTGATAATTTGCAGTAACAGAGGTTTCGGCAGGGGAGGAGGCGGTTTCAATAGGAACCGCGGCGACGGAGAAGGTGGTTTCCGGGGTAACTACGGAGGTGGCAACAATTACTAAAGCACAGCGACAGGTACCTTACTACCTCCTACTACCTGATTACCTTCACAACAAACAGTACACAGGGTCGTACACTCCCCTAGAACCAAGCACTCGACGTCCTCTCAACATTACTACTCTAGTAGGGGAGTAACAATCTAAACAAGTACCAGAGCGAGCTACTCCTAGCTAGTAACATCGCTTCACTCGACATCCTCTTAAGGGAATTGTAATATCAGAAGCTAATCGGTTAATTAAATGGCTGGCAGTTATCACACTAGCCCGTCCAATTAACATATCAGTTTATCGTCATTACCTTAAACAAAATTTAGTGAGAAATAATTTCATCGCTATTGTGTTTAGTTGATTGCCTGTTTGCAACACTTGAAGCTATAAAATCAGGTTGTCTTTTTTTTTATTTATTTTTCTTCAATTGATTATAAGATTAATATTTATTTATATTAATTCATAAATGACTTTTATTTGACCTACACCCGGGCATCTTGAGGCCTTGTGTCTGACTTGTAGGTTGTGATACAGTAAACTGTTTCTGTACACATTTTTAAAATGCTGATATGTTCGAGAAAAGCAGATTAAAAGCCTAAAAATGCTTGGGTATGGGTGAAATACAGCTAATTTATGAATTAATAAAAATTAATATTAATTTTTAAAATTATCCCTAATAACCCATTGAGATAAAAATACATTTTAAATTAAGGTTACTTCAATTTATTATATTTTTTTTTCTCTCTGTTACCTTGTTAATTTTGTCTCACGACTTTTTTTTTTTATTTAATGATAATTTATCTCATCAGTAAATTTTTAATTAATGTTTAAATAATGAGTACTACATCTGATGACAAGTGCCAAGTAATATTCCAAACACTCTGATTTGTTTATTTTTAGTCGGTTTACTAAATTTGAATAAATGTTTAGCGTATTTGTATGAGCACATGCTGGGAGAGATGAAGGATGCCAACGCTCTGTTTGCTTTTAGTGTAGTGCTTTGGGGCAGTAACTGGCGTATGTAAGGGTAGTTTGTTAGCTACCTAGAAGACACTCGGTGGGATCCTCCTGTAGAAAGGAAGAGTTGTAATGTTGGGACCAGTCGAGGTGTTTGGTTGGGAGTGTACGAGGCCAGGAGAAGTGCCGCACCCTCCCTGTACTCTAAACTCTACTTCCCCTTTTTCTCTTTACATTTTGATTGATTTTTAACTTGACACTGCCATAAAATACTTTAATGTTGCTTCTCAATAATGAATTTAAATGAAACAAGTGATAAAGGGCATGCCTAAAAGCACGACCACCTTAACACGTCATAATATGTTTTAAAACGTCACTTCTGCATCTCTTTAGAGATTTCAATACTTACGCAGTGTTCTCCCTCATCAACATCTCCCTTCTTTCTCTTTCTCTCTCTCTCTCTCTCTCTCATTCTATTTACTTCTCTTTTTTTTAATTATTATTATCTTCATCTATTAATTTGAGAATTTTTTTGTTTACATTTGCCATGTGTTTTTAATTCTTCACAAGGAATATTTCAATTTTGATCTGGACTTTTTTTCTCTCCCATATGTTACAATTTTTATATATATATGTATATTAACAGCTTGAGTTAAAATTATTTAGTTTATTATTATTACATCGTATGAAAGCAATAATTGGTTTTGTATACAAGAAAATTATTTAATTTATATTATTGTTATTTAATTACTACTACAAAATCACAGACACAAATAGGCTATATGTGACTTGTAACTAATTGTTTTTTTTTTTTTTTTTTTTTTGCTTATTTTCATATTGTTTGTTGTCGAGGTTTAAAATTCAATTTAAATTTAACTGGGACTTTGGTTAAATTGAGATGCTAGTTTCCTCTATAGTTGTTACTGCTTATAGTAGAATTAAAATTAGAGTTGATTCTGATAGCACAGGGGATGGAAAGTTAAAATTAGAGTTGATTCTGATAGCACTGGTGATGGAAAGTTAAAATTAGAGTTGATTCTGATAGCACAGGGGATGGAAAGTTAAAATTAGAGTTGATTCTGATAGCATGGGGGATGGAAAGTTAAAATTAAAGTTGATTCTGATAGCACGGGGGATGGAAAGTTAAAATTAGAGTTGATTCTGATAGCACAGGGGATGGAAAGTTAAAATTAGAGTTGATTCTGATAGCACAGGGGATGGAAAGTTAAAATTTGGCAACGAGAAGTGGAGAGATTGTATGGAGGTCACATCGGGTCTGCTTGATTGTCCCAAGTTGAATCTTAATTGTAAACTGTTGCAGTTGGTTTTGTCTGTTGTTGAATTTTCTCTTTCTGTCGGACATGAACTAAGGTTTTTCATTGTGTAATTTTAATGTCCGGTGCTTGAATCCTTTATTTATTTTTATGATAGAGAATTACATATTGCTTTTACAAAGAAAGGTAAATAGGTAGAATAATATTGAAAAAACAAAGAAAGGTAGAATTCCCTATGGGTAACAGTGATGTTACCAAGAATAATGTTTAACAAGAATAATGTTTTGACCAAATAGGAAAGAAAGATTAGTGCCGATATTTACAACGACTTAAGAACAATATTTTTTAGAAATCCTCAGTTAAATCAGAGATTCTAGAGGATGATGCGTTTTTCTTTTTTAGTGGAGTGGAGATTCACTTTTAATGAAGACGTCTGACCTAAAAAAATCAAAACAAAAAAAAACACATTTTTTTAGTTTTCTGACCTACTCTGTCTTGCATTCAAATTCTTTTTTGTTAAGAGTGATAATAAAGCAAATTTAGAATTTTAATATTTCAATTTTGATAATTAGGGGCACGAGTCTATTATTTGATCGAGTTGAGCTGAATTTTTTTTCTCATGGAGATTTAGGTTAGGCCGGCTGTAGTTTTTATTTGAATGTGTTGATATTAGTATCGTAATGTGATTGTTAAGACATTCAAGTAATTTGTCAATTAGCTTTTAAGACAGGTCAACACCAACTATGAATTAAAAACATGTCGACGAAGCTCAACTGGACTAATGTTCTATTTTAACCTACTACTGACAATCTATATTTTATCTATAAGAAGGACTTGATTTGTATTAGCAAACTGTTTGATCAAGTAAATACGAATAGTTATTGTTTGGAATAGCCAAATCATAATATTGAGTATGACTATTATGTTAAGCAAAAACAGCTGCAGCTGTTAACAGTTTGTTTACTACTGGATTCATATTTGGGGCCTGCTTGTATAACACCTCTCGCTGTGGCTGTTCACTCTTTTTTTGTATTTTATCGATTTGGCTACAAGAGGTGTTTTCAAGTCTCACCGTACCCATTTATTTACTACAAAACATCTTCTGACTTTAGGGAACTGTTTACTTATACACGCTGGAGGTTTTTTAAATGTTATTATTTGTGTGTTATTGTTTTTATTTTTTATTAGTTTTTACATTAATTTAATGAAGTCACTTTGCTTGCGTCATATCTCCTTCACTGCTACAGACATCTTTGACACTTACTTATAAACTCCAAATTTACGAATCACCGATTACCTCTAACACCTGAACTTTGACCTGTCTTACATGGTTAACATCAAACTAATGTCTCGCCGTATACTCTACTGACGCCCTACGGTGATGTTTATAATTTAAGATTTTATTTTAAGCTGTTAAGTGTCACACATTTGGATGTGATAACCTTGCGCTTGTCCTCTGTCACGGTTTTTTCCACGTTAACATCGTAATACAAAATATCTTTCTTCATAATGCCAAAATAATGTGTCACGATTATGGATATTTAACATGTGGCGACGCTTGTAGCTTTTAGGCCGTTAACTGTGCAATACAAGTTTACTACACGTCTAATGTGGGCCGTGTAGCATAATAAGCAATGAATTGTGATTTTGTCTATGCTGTCACACTGAATGTTTAACGTCAATTGCGTCTGACACAAGATGTAAATATATTTCTCAAAGTCCAGGTCATATTCAAAACTCCTTGTTTTTATTTTATTTTTATTTTTTTTAGCATTAGACATATGTTTATTATTTCTGCAAATGCTTTTATCTATTCTACATTTATTATTGTGGTTGATACCAAGGTATTTGTTTTGCAGTTTCACCTCTGTTTATTTTAGTAAATGAAAAATTGTTTGCTGCAAACTGTTTGACTAACGTTTTAATGCTGGTGTTTATTTTTAATTACGATTTCACTGCAACGTAGCCAGCTTTAATATTAAAGATTTTAGTTTCCAGATGATGCAGTCTGTCGGATTAAATGCACAATGTTTTACCTCCATTAAATAACTTGCCTTTAAGTGCTCCATAGTACAGTGCGTCAATTTAATTCTTCACTCTTTCTCTATAAAATCTCCGATATTACGACGGACTTTCACACTCCAAAATAAAAAAAACTCCATTTTACTTTTCTTACTGTCTTGGTATCTTCCGTCCTCTATGTACCGAATTTATCAAAACATTTCAATTGGAACTGCATTTATTTACATGTGTTTTATTTATATTTATTCTATAATATATATTATGTTTTCTTCATTTAATTTTCTACAAATGAACTACTGTGATTTCAGTCAAATGAAGTAAACACATGCGACGTTCGTATCTCTCCAATAATGCCCTACGTCGAATATAATGAGGCCAAAACTTCAGAAAAACAAAACAAAAAAATCTTAATATAAATAAATAATAATAAATCTTTCTACACACAAAAAAAAAATCAATAAAAATAACTTGGAAAGTATTTTTAAAAATATCTACTTGACGTCTCATGTTTAAACTTTAAGTACCTTTAGCAATAGTCATATTTCACAAAGAAAATAATCTTTTTTGTCTTACTTTTTATTTGTCTTTTTTTGGATTTATCAAATACTACTTCTTCTATTATTGATGTTTTTATAAAGAGAAAAAGCATGAAATTAAATAAAATATAAAAAAAGAACTTATAACCCTGCGGATAATTGAATAAGGCTTGTGAAAAGAAATTTGTTTTCTTTCTAAGGTTTATTTGATGTTGGAAATACTTATAAAGAAGCATCATAATTTCACTATTAAGTTCTTGACGGCAAACAATAATCTTTCGCAAAAATTATATATTCACAACTTTTTTTAAAACAAATCGTTAAGATAATCTTCATTTTTTTTTTTTTTTTTTTTTTTTTTTTAAATGAATTAACTGACTAACTCTTCGTTTTTTTTTTTTTAATTCAATGACTTACTCTGCGAGATTGGACAGTTTTTGTTTTTTAAAGGAAACCTCGTTTTAGTTGCTTATCAGACTCCGGTATATAATTTTCTTCTTGATCTTTCTGTTTTTCCTGTAATTCTCAATTTAAGTAAATTGATGGCTTGTATTGACAGAAAAGAGAAAAAATGGCTTAACGAAAGCCTTTTTGTTAGAAAGTAAAGATGTCAGAATTTATCAATCGTCATTTGAAAGTAATGGAAAAAATCCACACCATTCGGTTCATTTGACCTCTTAAAGAAACTTAAGATTCTTTCCTTGGCCCAGCACCTAACAGAGAAATTATAAATTTTCGAATTGGTGCTCTCTCTTTCGGCTTTGAAATTAAACAAAAATTCTAAGTATTTTCAACAAAGTCAGTGCTGGGTTTAATATAAAACAAAATTTGAATGATAATAAAACTCAATCCGACCGCCTAAAGACTTGGCTATTGCTATTATGATGAAACTAAGTCAGGGTCTCTGTTTGACACATATATTTATTTATATGTGTGTACGTGTATATTCATTGTTTACTAGATTATATTTATTGATTTCCTTCTTTTTTTGTATATTTTTAAGGCTTTAATTTACCTTTTTTTTTTAAAAAAAAAAAATACTTTAAATTTAATCAATCATCAGCTTTGGAATATAAAGAACATAGTAAAATCACCAGTGTATTTAGATTTCTTTTATTAATTTAGACATACAAGAAAGCAATATGTGAAAGATCTTTAAAAGAATATGAATAACTCTTTGTCCTTAAAAAAAAAATATTATAAAAATAATGTGTATTTGTATTATTTTTCTTTTTTTTGTATATATGTTAGGATTTTTTTTTTAATTTACTTTTTTTAAGAAAAAAAAAACATAATTAAGAACATGGTGACCTTTAAGAAAGAATTTAGCTTCACATAAGGAAATGTAAGTTTACTTAAAAATAAAGCCTGTTATTTCTTAATTTTTTTTCTCAATTTATTAGAATTTGGAAGAAAAAAATATATACGTCTGTTTATGTGGACACAGGCTACTTCTTTAATAATAATAAAAAAATGAATTGTTTTTAATTTACTGGACAGTGATTGAATTTAAATGATTAAGGGTTTTTTTTAATTAATTTAAGTATATAATTATTTTTTATATAATATATATATATACGTAAAACTTTTTTACTGAAATTAAATAAAAAAAATGAAAGCAAGAAAATTGAAACTAAAAGCGACATTTAGAAACATTTTTTGTAGAGCCCAAGACTCACTTACCTTAATTCCTTTTTTTTATATGTGTTTTTAAGTTTACAAAAATAAATTACCATAAAAAAAGAAAACTGTGTTTGTTTATTTGTTTTATCTATAATATATGCATGTATGAGACACTCAGCAGCTATTGGGATTTAGTCCAAAAACAAAGTCGCTGTAGAATGTACCCAGCATCTAGATAACATGATTCAATCCATTTAGATTCACAAACACTTTGACTTGATACAGGTGTATGAGTGACTCATGTATGCCTATCTATTACATTGTATAGCCTGAGACCCCTTTCACACTGAATTAATGTTGTTAAATCTAATCAAGGAGAATGAGATGCAAACCCCTTCACACTGAAACAATCTTCACAACTCTAAATCAATGAAAATCTCATTTTTCAAGATTTGGTGTAGGCAGTGGCGTAGGAATTCTTTTTTGACAGGGGTGGCTCGGCCCCTTCACTAAGGAGGGGGGGGGGGGACATACTCTTTATCAGTGCTCGATTTCTAGAAATTAAGGTGCCAGACCACAATCTACCCTCTCTCTACATCCCCCCCTCCTCTATAGTAGGGGGGTCCGGGGGTCCTCCCCCGGGAAAATTTTGGAAAATAAACGTTCAAAAACAGCATTTTAAGCAATTTTAGACATAGACCCATGTACTAATTTTTATTTTTTTGTAATTTTATAGCCCCTTCAAATCTGACGGGGGGGGGGGGCTCAAGCCCGATAGCCCCCCCCCCCCCCCCCGTTCCTACAAATTTTTGAAAATTTTGGAAAATAAACGTTCAAAAACAGCATTTTAAGCAATTTTAGACATAAACCCATGTACTAATTTTTATTTTTTTTGTAATTTTATAGCCCCTTCAAATCTGACGGGGGGGGGGGGCTCAAGCCCGATAGCCCCCCCCCCGTTCCTACGCCACTGGGTGTAGGGGTTTCTATTAAAATTTAAACAAACTGTTGTTACCTTCACACACCGGCAAATTCAACTTGAATAATTGATTCAAGTTGATTTATTTTTTTGGGCTTGCTAGAATCTGATTTATCAAAATGATATAAACAAAATTCGGACTGACATTTCTTTCCTTTCTCATATACATTTTAAGTACAAATGAAGTATTGCTATGGACATAAAATAGTAAATTATTATGAAAGTAAAGGAAAATGGTGCCATTTATGACACTTTTTATTATTCTAATGATTTTTACTTTCTCATTCACATAGTATTTTAAGAGAATGTATTGTGATGGCACGAAAATTCTATTTTAATATTTTGATGGGTTTACACATTTTGAGGTTCCCCGAGTCCAAAAGTAGGTTTTTTTAAAAAATTTTGTTCTTCTGTGCAGATACGTGGAGCTTAAACTACTGGGCCGATTTTTTATACAGGTTGAGAAAGAACGTACCCCGAGGTGAAAATTAATTATAGCTCCAAATTTGAGGCCTAGTCCCCAAAAACTCTGAATAAACATGAAAAACAACTACAATTTCTTGATAATGGTTAAGACAGTTTTGATTAAAAAATTCTAAAATGTAGTCAATTTAAATACAAATTTTACTATATAAGTCGTTTTCCGAAAAAAATTGATGTCCTGATTAAATAACTACACTAATTATTAATATTTAAATTATTGCAGAGGGTGGGAAGTCAAGTTCGATCCCCTGTCTGGGAGAAATTATTTGTATGTTAAATTTTGATAAAATTGATAATAATTAAATGTAACCTATAAAAATAAAAAAAATGAACGAATCTTGATAAATCTCAATGAAGGGGAATTATATTGGTGATGGTTGAGGCTTAACTGCAGCTGATTTAATTTGAGTCAATCCTAATTACCCCCACTCTCTCTGCCTACAATTTTTTTCTTCTTTCAGGTGCTTGAGTGGGCAACATGCATGAGGTTTTAATTAACACCATATTAATTATGCAAGTGAAATAAAATGGTGTAATTTATGATGCTTTTTATTATTCTGATGATTTTTATTTTCTCGCATATACAAAGTATACAGGGTGGTCCAAAAGTCTCCCCCTCCCTTAAATTTTGAACGGTCTGAGATAAATTACTACAATTTTTTAATAATAATTAATTTATTTGCATAAGATAATAATACAATCTTCTACAAAAACACAAATTAATAGAAACAATAGCCAAAATAAAGATCGGGGAAGCGTTTGATACATGACATAGACAAATTATGTTATATAATTACAGTAGGTCGCCTACTTGACATACAAAACTATAAAATATAATGTTACTTGGTGAAACAATGATTCAGGAAGTGGTAAATGAGTTTAAAAATAAAATAATACTAATAATAAATAAAATAAAAAAAAAATAACTAAGTAAAAATAATGGACATATATAAGGCGTTGTTATAAGTAATGAAAATAACATACTACTTAGAGAGAGATCTAATAGGTAACGCATTTACTGTGAAATAAAAAATTTGATTGAGCTTAAATAAATCAAGATTAAATAAAAGATGACATATGCTACTTAAATCGAAGAATCTAAGATACCTGGCTCTCAGGTCTTTTAGGAAAGGACATTTGCATAGGAAATGTTCCAAGTCATCATATTCACTTTTACACAACAGGCATGCTTTAGCAGTCAAACACATATTTAGTACCATCAAGATAGAGTTGGGTAAATTTTGTTGAGTGCAGTCTTAGTTGACAGATGAATCTTATTTTATGAATTGGGCATCTCAAGTGCAGATGTTTCTCTCCATTGGGATTGAAGTCAGTAAGGTGTCTATAAATTGGTGCGAAAGAGCTATTCAGAACTTTGTTTATGTCAACACTAAACCAATGATTAGCATGTTTCTTCAGGATATTATTATAGTTAGCATTAAACAATGAGAAATCCGAGGTAATACATTCAGGAGAACCTATGGTTAGTAAAAAGCTTCTGAATTGGGAAACCCAGTTGAGGTTAGGTATATTTTTATGTTGATTATCTAAGCGTATTAGCTTTTCCAGACATAAGCGGGGTAATCGACTTTCATCCATTTTTAGAATTCTTCGCCAAAGCGCAGACATGCCCTTAAATATGTTTAAAGCTAAGCTTGCAATACCAAGCTCCACTCTAAGAATATAATGTGGGGTGCAACGAGGCAAGTGAAGCAAAAACTTGAAAAATCTACACTGAACTGCTTCAATGTCATCAATATATCTGGGAGCCCAAATTTCTCCAGCAAACAAAAGTGTGGATACAATAATTGAGTTGTAAAGAGTAACCTTTGTAGCCCATGCATCAGATTTACTTCTGCTCAGTATTGACCGTACCTTAGCTACAGCAAGAGAGCTCTTTGAGATAAAGTGCTTTGATGCCTGCCTAAATTTGCAAGAAGATGTAAAAGGAACACCTAGATAAACAAAGCTATTGGTGTACTCAACTATATTATTATTATATGTCAGTTGTCGCAGTTTTTTGTGTTTAGTTGCCCTCGAGAATACTACTGCTTTGGTTTTTTCAACATTAACTTTCAGACCATTTAGAGTGCAGTACTCGAGTAAAATATTTAGCATGTCTTGGGCGCTAGACCAGGATTGGGCAAGGAAAACAAGGTCATCTGCATATAGTAGAAGAATTAGGTGAGCAGTACTAGATAGTTGTAAACCCTTTATGCCTTTGGATTCAAAAAAACGAATTATGTCTGCCAAAAATAGGCTAAAAAGTAGAGCAGACCTTCTGTAACTTCAATACTATTGGAAGCCTTGTTGTCTACTTTTATTGATAGACATGCATTATCATATAGGCTTTTAAGTACATAAATTACTACAATTACTTGGGGTATCTATAACATGCAAAGGGGTGTTCGTTTTCATCCTATCAGGCACCAGGAGCAACCACCCTTTTTGCCCCCTGGCCACCCAACTTCAAAATTTCAAATTGGAGTGTACATATTTGATAACAGATTTGGACTAATGGTGAAAAATAATCAAATTTTACTTATAATTTTTTTTCCATCTCCAATATTTTGCTCCCTGTAGAGGTGCAAAGATAGAAAAATAACCCTCCCAAAAATAGTAAAAAAAAATATAAAACTTGTATTTTTAGGGTCTGTAGGCGAAACCAAGGACCCTTATATTTTCCTGCGTCCGTCCGTCCAGTCGCCTGCTCTCACGCCTACACCTTTCGTCCGATCGCTTTGAAATTTGGCATGTATGTGTCTTGTACCTACCCACATATTTAAAAAATATAGCGACTTAAAAAAAATATTTTTCAAAAACCCAACTTCAGTTTTTAGGGTTGCTGGGTACAATAAAAGTATGTTTTTTTTTAAATCCTTTATATTAACTTCACTTTTGTGCCTGGGGCCTGGGTGCCTGACGTCAAAATCTTTGGACGGCTAGTTAACCCACTTCCAGTTATCCAATCGAGCTGAAACTTGGCACATAGACTCTCTACCAATACAAAAACATTTTAACGAATAAATTAATTTTTCAATTTAATTAATTATCTTTTTAAAAATGAATGGATTAATTAAATTTTAAATAAATTAAGTAATAAAAATTTAATTAATCAATTGGTAGGTATATAAAATCTTTGGACGGCTAGTTAACCCTCTTCCAGTCGTCCAATCGAGCTGCAACTTGGCACAATGACTCTCTACCAATACAAAAATATTTTATCAAATTAAATAATTATTAATTAACTAATTAATTTTTAAATTTAATTAATTTATTGTTAAAAATGAAATTTAAAAAAGTAATAAAAATAAAATTTAATAAATTTATTTGTGGGTATACAAAATCTTTGGAAGGCGAGTTAACCCTCTTTCATTGAGCATCCATCGTCTTCCAAGCGAGCAGAAACTTGGCATAACGACTCTCTACCAATACAAAAACATCTATTAACATTTCATTAAATTAGAGACATATCCAAAAAAAAAAATACAATTAGCAATAGTATGCTTAAAATTTGGCAGAGTTGTCTTCAATAATACCTTCTGCGATATAAAATTGAAAAATTATTTTGGTGAATTTCCCAATTTCATATATAATAAAGTATGGACAACTGTAGCAATTTACCTATTAAATTTAACAAAACAATTATATAGCTTATCCAAGGAGACCAAACAGTTGAGAATCACATGGTTTCTACTTTGGCTCTTGTTATTCAGTTTCACCAAACAATTATTAACCCAACTTCAGTTTTTAGGGTTGCTGGGTACAATAAAAGTATGTTTTTTTTTAAATCCTTTATATTAACTTCACTTTTGTGCCTGGGGCCTGGGTGCCTGACGTCAAAATCTTTGGACGGCTAGTTAACCCACTTCCAGTTATCCAATCGAGCTGAAACTTGGCACATAGACTCTCTACCAATACAAAAACATTTTAACGAATAAATTAATTAATTAATAAATTAATTTTTCAATTTAATTAATTATCTTTTTAAAAATGAATGGATTAATTAAATTTTAAATAAATTAAGTAATAAAAATTTAATTAATCAATTGGTAGGTATATAAAATCTTTGGACGGCTAGTTAACCCTCTTCCAGTCGTCCAATCGAGCTGCAACTTGGCACAATGACTCTCTACCAATACAAAAATATTTTATCAAATTAAATAATTATTAATTAACTAATTAATTTTTAAATTTAATTAATTTATTGTTAAAAATAAAATTTAAAAAAGTAATAAAAATAAAATTTAATAAATTAATTTGTGGGTATACAAAATCTTTGGAAGGCGAGTTAACCCTCTTTCATTGAGCATCCATCGTCTTCCAAGCGAGCAGAAACTTGGCATAACGACTCTCTACCAATACAAAAACATTCTAACAAATTAATTAATTAATTTTACTAATTATTTAATTTTTAAATAATTATTTATAATTGGAATGAATTCCCCTCACAACAAAAATGCAAAAAGGATTTATAATAAAAACTTGGTTTTTATGGGCTCGTATTATTATTCCAATATAACCAAATTGTTTGGTTAGAGGATAAAACAGAGTCAAAAATTAAAAACAGTAATTAATTATATTTGCATTATTGAAAGAATAAAATATATGTATAATTGGCAATGTTGTAAACCGTTTGTTTAAATTTTGTCCTCTAATTTACTCATTTTAACCATTTTATTGGAAATAAAAAAGTGGAATGAAGTAATTTAATACATAAATATAAATATATGTATGTATATTGTATATACTATGGGTAGAGGTGTAAAATTGTTATTACTGGTTCAGTTTGTCATTAACTTTAAATTAAAATTAATTTTATAAATCTAAGTATCTTCAATAGGATAATAGAAGGGGGATCAAATTGCTGTGAGTTGGTTCCAGTAAAGGATGGTACGGCTGTGCTCGACTAGGCCAGGGCACTGTAGTGCCACCACATTAATAATAAATATATAAGTATATTTAACAGGATAATAGAGGGGGGTCCAAAGTACCTTGACTTAGTTCCAGTAAAAATAAAACACATATGTATACAAAAAAACCTTGTTTCTTTGCAGATAATTATTAGGGAGGAAATACACACACTATATATATATATAATAAAGACAAAGGTTCAAAAAGGGCTTAAATGGTTGACGCGACAATCACAGAAAGACAAGTCTGGTGATCCATTCCATAACTATACTCAGGGTGTTTCAGCATTAATTAACAAAATTAAATGCTGGTTAAGGGATCAAACAAGTCCATTTTCTGTGCCATGGTCTTGTATTTTTTTAAAAAAATACAAGTTTTTCACAAAATCTACCTTACTCTGCTGTAATATTGGTCATAGAGGAATGAATGAAGTACTATTTTCAAGTGCAAAACATTTTATATAGGTTCAAGTTAGTTTATTACCTTAAAAATCAATTTTAAGAGGAACTGTAACTGTTGAACTTGCTTCATTATTATTTTTTACACTCTTCCTGCCCTACTCTGCATTATAAAAACTGTTTTTGGGCTGTTCGAGGTCCCCTGACCCCCATTCAATTGTTTTTAAGATTAACCTGAAACACCTGTATAAAAGTAAAGTAATAATAATTGTAAAATTCAAAATTAACAAGACTTGTTAAGAAAGACATGACAATATTATTCATCTAAATCTCTATGTGATGCAAAAACATTTTTATTTACACATTATTTGGAACAGATCCATTAAAAGTAATTACATTTTCATAAAAATGCTTTTATTTCAAATAAAAAGAGAAGGACTGATACATCTTATACTCCTTGATTTTTTCTTGTTGGGTTATTTAAAATCCAAAATCTATGTAGGTAGACCACAAAAACTTAATGGTTTAAAAAATCTTCTTAGGTACCAAATGCCTGGAATTAGTTCAGAAGTAATTTGCAATGCATTATAAAAACCCCATCAATTTGGATTTTGGATGATGGATGTCATTTTGAACTTGCGATTTTATTTCTTTTTAATAACTAAATTGTATATTTTTGTATTTACTGAGGCCTAGCTCGTTACTTGATTACTCAATGATATGCACCAAAAATAGTGTTAACCAAAATCCTGGTATTGTTAGTGTTAAGAAATCTATAACTTTTATAAATACCAAAGAAGTAAAGTTTAGTGAGACTTGCAGACTACTAATACTTTTTGATCTATAGATCTCCAAGAAGCTCTATTAAACTTTTCTAAATGAAATATTATCCCATATTATATTATCAGAGAATGTAAGAAAATGTATTACAGTAAAAAATAAACAGGCCAAGTGTGTGCTAGTCAGCACACAGCGAGGGTCCGTAGGCCGGTAGACGGAAAAAATGCCCACGGAAAAAATGCCCACGGAAAAAAAGCCCAGGAAAAAATGCCCACGGAAAAAATACCCACGGAAAAAATGCCCACGGAAAAAATGCCCACGAAAAAAATTCCCATGGAAGAAATGTCCCAAATAATTAAATTTTAATGTTTAATGGTAGTTTTTAAATTTGTATAATTAGTTTATTGTTAACGCTAACAAATTTTAACCTATTTTTAAGTGGAATAGCCATTAGGGGTGTTGTATTTTTGCAGTTATATTACTATAAAAGTAACGGTACCCTGGGCCACTGGACTTAAGATCTTCTTTAAGTTCTATAGGGTATATAATAAAGTAATCAACCTTGCTATTCTATATGCTTCAAATAGCAATGTTGATTACTATAAATATTATATACTCTATAGACTATAGACCTTATAATATACAAGTAAGTTGAAAAAAAAAAGTTATTCATTTAAACGACATTAACTAATATTTAATCAATGGATGTAAATAAGGAGATGTGATCACAGAAGTACTAGTTCTAACATGGATAAATGATTTTATACAAAAGACAAAAGAATGCTGTGTTAAACTTAGGCTTACATTTAAATATAAAATTTACTAAAAATTATATTGGTTTAGTACTTCCTTGAAGCATTCATACTTTCCTAAAGATTAAGCATCAATGAAACCGCGTAAGTCAAAAGATAAGTTTAAACATAATAACAGACCAAGGACAATCAGGACATTTCCCCAGAGGGGTCATAAACCGTGGATTACCGCAGGTACTAAAGGGATATGTCCATCAGCATACCGACAAAGTTCAGATGCATCAGTAAGATTACGATTTGTTCGCCCACTCCTTTCTCGATAACCATAAATATTCAGGATTAGGCTAGTTTAATCTAGTGTTCAGTTTAACAGTGAATAGAGAGTAAAACCGATTTTAGAACAAATAATTCTAAAAACTTAAAACATCATTTACTAAAAAAAATTTCTCAAGAAAAAAATCGGAGGCATTATGAATTTTAACTTTCATTATCTTACTAACTAAGGAGTAAAATTATATGATCTTTTCTCGGTAAATTTCAATAGAAATATACGAGAATATAATAATATATAGCCTTTATAGAGATTTGTATGGCAATCATCATTCTAATAAGCTAGCATATATTTTAAAATATTAAACACAAAACTAACTACACCTTCTAATAAATTTCTTTTGAAATAAAATCTCTACCAAGATTTGTAAATCCAAAAAAAGTCGAACCTAAAGTTAGGATGGTACAGATGTTGGAAGAAAAATCAATGCACAGACGGTTGAAACTTATAGACAAATTATGTCTATTATGTCTATGACCTACCTTCCAAATTTCATTAAACAAATGCCCACGGAGGAAAAGTCTTTTTAAAAAAACAAAAACATTTTTTCCTTTTCAAGAGAATCAGTCACTATTTGACATCGTACGCGATTATATGTACTTCAATTCTGTGCCCATATTGTCCAGACAGAGGACCCGCGCCACTTTCACTTACATTTTGGTATTACGCAAATTTTAGTGAAATATATAAATATAATACAAAATAAATTAATATGGTACCTGAATTTAAAAATATACTGAAAAATTTAAAAATTGAAAATGATAATTGAGATTGACTCATTTTGTGCTTATAAACGATGAGACTAAACAACGGTATTTTTTAAATTAACAAAAATAATAAAATCAATTTTAATATGTTTTATAATATTTTGCTAAAATTATTTCATTCAAAATTATATGTTGAATGAAATTTCAAAATTATGACATAATTATGACATATCAAAATTATATTTTGGACATTTCTTCCGTGGGAATTTATTCGTGGGCATTTTTTCCGTGGGCATTTTTTCCGTGGGTATTTTTTCCGTGGGCATTTTTTCCTGGGTTTTTTTTCCTTGGGCATTTTTTCCGTGGGCATTTTTTCCGTGATTCCGTAGGCCACACTGTATAGTTTAAGTAGTACCCTATTGATGGTGCTTTTTAAAATGCTAAAAAGCTTACTTTGAACTATCCTATGGGTCTGATATTCTCAAAACACATAAACAAACTTCTGATAAAGTATTTTTTTTTGACACAGAACCGGACTACAACCATATAATTACATCGAAAATACCAAAGTTATAAAAAACGTATTTTGTCAATAAAAAATAAAATAATATTTTTTTCGAAATTTCCAAGAAGTGGTATCTTTACTTTTGGTCGAAGAATGTTCAGGAATTTTTTCAGATTTTTTGCACTTCGCATAAGCGAGATAGAAGGGGGGGGGGGGGGGGACAGGTTTCACACCCACTTCAAACTCGCCTACGCTCGCCCTATCAAAGTTATAACCAAAGAATTATATATTTTTGTAATCAGCTCGACGTACCCTTTCATATGATACCCCTCACGGTGTCGAAAAAAATAATACAATTTTAACCCTTAAGTTTTTTTACCCTAATTTTTTTGAAAAATATATTTTTTTAAGTCGCTATATTTTTAACATATGTGGGTAGGTACAAGACACATACATGCCAAATTTCAAAGTGATCAGACGAAAAGTGTAGCCGTGAGAGCAGGCGACAGGGCGGACGGACAGACACACGCAGCAAAATATAAGAGTCATTGGTTTGCCTACGGACCCTAAAAAAGAATAAATTACAGAACCATTACATTAAAAATGCCTCTCGTAACCCAAGAAAATTCTCGTTTGGACTAAACTCACTATTCGGTAGAGAAAATCAAATCTAAATCTCTGATGAATTATTGACAACTGATATTGATGTTTAATGTTCCATCAGCAGCATTAAACTTTTTTACTCATAATGTTATTATGTTTTTATAATTAAATATTAATTGTATTTTTCTGCTCTTTTTTCCTCGATTCACCTGTACACATTCATAAATATAAAAAATTGGTCGACTTTTACAAACATATATTTCTCTTGTTGCATGTTTCTTCTTAGTTTTAGATTGGACGTCACATGCAGCAGGGTTTCTTCAAACAGAATGAGTTACTTTATGCTCCATTGTTGAAATCTGAAAAAAATATGTGTGAGGCTCTCACGCATTAGAAGTGAAACTTAAGTTCTAGAATGCATTGCTCTCTTTCATTTTTTTGACGAATTTATTATTTCAGGATTAAGAAATGGTTATGGGAAATTTAATTGAAAAAAATACTGCTACGCTAAGGCAACCACATTTATTCCAATAAAAATAAAACTTCGTTACACGATGTCACTATATGAAACAATTATTAAAGCATTGTTTATATCTGTGTATATATTGTCATTTGTCATTTATACTAGTGGTTCTTAACCTTTTGGTAACCACGGCCCCCTTAAAATCTCCAAATATAATATACAGATAGTACCCTAAATACCTTTCGAGGCCCCCTGGGGGGCCGCGGCCCCCCGGTTAAGAACTGACGCGGCGACGCACCTCGAAATAATTTGTTATTGCTACGGTAAGGCAACCACATTTATTCCAACAAAAACTACGATAAGGCAACCACATTTATTCCGATAAAAATAAATATTTGTTTTGATTTGTGGTCTTTAAATAGATATAATAACTTATTTAAATTAATTTAATTAGTTTTTACTTTTTTCTTGTAAGTATAGAACCCAAAAAATAATCTAATTATAATAAATAGTCTAATTACATATAATCCATCTAATATTAAATATTACGCATATATACCAATTTTGTGTACCTTCAATTGGCAATGTAATTGGGGCAGTGGATAGCATGTTGGCTTCATGATCCGGAAGTCAGTGGTTCGCATCTCACCTGGGGGAAAGATTTTTTACAGATAAATCTTTCACCAGGATTAGTCTCGAAACACAAATTCCGTTTCATTACTTCCGTCACACAAATTTCATTACAATTAATCTGTAGAAATGTTGGAATCTTGGACGAGTCTCGAATCGCAAACTTCGTTACACGATGGTCCCTATTTGAAAAAATTCACTCTACCGCCGCCAAAGAAGTTTCACTTCAAAAAAAAAAAAAAAAAAAAAAAAATCTATTAACATTTTATTAAATTAGAGACATATCCAAAAAAAAAAAAAATACAATTAGCAATAGTATGCTTAAAATTTGGCAGAGTTGTCTTCAATAATACCTTCTGCGATATAAAATTGAAAAATTATTTTGGTGAATTTCCCAATTTCATATATAATAAAGTATGGACAACTGTAGCAATTTACCTATTAAATTTAACAAAACAATTATATAGCTTATCCAAGGAGACCAAACAGTTGAGAATCACATGGTTTCTACTTTGGCTCTTGTTATTCAGTTTCACCAAACAATTATTAAACAAGGGATAATAAATTAAATAGGAGAGCAGATAATAATATCCATTACACTTATTATTTGTTTCGTAGTGATTATGGATATACTGTAAGTTAAGGTAATGATGTAATCGAGGTCTGTTCCGAATTGAGTTATTATTATTTAAAGTTTAGAAAGTTAATAAAACAGAATTCAAATTATTAAGACTTCAGTGTACATGTAAAACGAAAAAAAAATATTACTATTCTTGATTATACTTTAGATGCGCATTTTTTCCTTCTCTGCGGCCAGTCTAACAAGGAACTTATTTCAATTACACAATATATCCAGTAAATTCACTAAAGTGTATGGAATGCACTTTAATTTTAACATGTGAGGTAAATTTAACACAATATCAACATTTCCTCTAACAATAGAAAATAAGAGAGCGAGCGAGAGTAGTAGGTTGCATGTATCTATGTGTGTATAGTTGCATGTATCTATGTGTGTATAGTTGCATGGTTACTATTATATATAGATGGTTTTAGATTAAGAAGAAACTAAATGATTTTACAGAATGTATTAGTGATGCTACCTAGTGGCGTTTGATCTGTACTTTCCACTGGCAGGGTTGAAAAGCAAGAATATTGTTTTTTAACAAATGGTGGCATTTTACCCCCGAAATAATTAAAACAAAACTAAAAAAAAGTCCCCCCCCCCGCTACCCCATAAGGAAAGGCCTTACAAATGAGGAAAAAATACATAAATATATACTTATCTGTGAGCCAGAGATATTTCCGGGAGTTCATATAAAAAATTTAAATTTTAGTTACTATGGTGACTTTATTTTTGTAATTTTTGAGTGGTGTATAATTTTAAAGGTATTGAAAAGCAGATTTAAAATATACATGGCGTTTCCCAAATGGCGGCTATTTTACCCCCAAAAGAACTAAATTAAGTGCATACCTATGAATGATGCTTTTAATTATGCGCATGTTGTTCCTCCCAAGTGCAACTTTTTATACATATTTACGTAACAAAAAAAGTAGGACATTTTATGACACTGGCGATTAAATTTGATTGCAGCGTCTCAACAACATGAAGACGTTCAATTAGATTGAAAGTTTGTCGTTCAATGAAATTGAACCGTCTAAAGTAGGGGTTCCCAACCTTTTTCCTTCATTGACCCCTTTTTAAAAAATAATTTTCTTCATCGACCCCCTTGCATTTTTCTATTAATATACAGTATACAAAGTTAGCAGAATACTAATAATTGCACTTAAAAATCTTAAAGATAATCATTTGAGCTAAGAACTTGGACAAAAAAAATTAGAAAAAGTGGTTTATATAATATTTCAGATATCAGATATAAACTTGATTTCAGATATATCGATATTGTAATTGGACAATAGTTCGATTTTGATTAATGTGGCCATATTTTTTTTATATTTGGCCTACCTATGACCGTATAATCACTACAGCTAACGTAACATTTCTTCTATTCAGTGTAAATTTTCAAAAAATTAAAAACAAATGTGTGTTGACCTGTAGTGTACATTTGTACATAGTTGGCTGAAAGAAATTCTACATTTCTCTTAATCTTGAGCTATAATATAAGCTATAAAAATACTCAACATATCTATCTGCACAGAAAAATTACTGTTTTGCAATTTGCAAATGAATGTTTTTTTGGCATCTTCTGACATTTTATCCATAAGACCATAAGACGGAATACTTTTTTAAACTGGTTCGGGGTTCATTTTCGTAGCAGTTTTTCTTACCTCTTTTATGGCTGGTGGGCGGTACTATTTTTTCAACAGTGGTATGTGGATATCCGGCTTTTGCAATTGCAATCAACAAATAAATATTGTTAGAGGCTTCTAATCCATCTGCATTATTTACAGAAGTTGATGGCTTAAGAAATGATACGCAACATTTTTTTTTAGATTCTTGAAATAATCAATATTCAAACCTTCCATTTTTAAGTTTTTGGTTGTTTTCATACTACGGAAAGTTTAATTTTTAATTTAAATCAAATTATAATTATTATTAACTACGGGAAACAGACAGAGAAAAATACACTCCAGGGATTGAATCCACTGGTTTAAATCCCGGCGCTGGAGTGTATTTTTCTCTGTCTGTTTCCCGTAGTTAATAATAATTATAATTTGATTTATATTCAAACCTTTTAAATTTACCAACGACCCTCAATAGACCCCTGGTATATTATAGACCCCTTTTAAATTTACATAGACCCCCCAAGGGGTCCACCTGGACCCCGTTGGGAACCCCTGGTCTAAAGTCTAAACACACCTTATTGTTTCATGAGGGGAAAAATAAAACATATGGGGGGCCCTCTAAAACTTACATGTCTAATCTAAACAAAGACCTAAAAGAAAAACAAGCAATACACTGATAATACATGAAGGGCGTCTTATCAAATGTTTTCGTGACGGCATCCTATTGTTCTTTTCATTATAATTGTCTACTTACACTTAATTTTAAATCGCTTTCAACTTTATAACTGCTGTTTATTTTGAGATGGATCCAAGTTGTGTCGAGTATTGGCGATGTTTTTAGGATGGTTTAGTTGTGTCGAGGCTCTAAATTGTAACGAGTTGTCATTGACGGTGCTGAAATCAGTGTGAGATCATCCTCCAGGTATTTCCTTTTTAACCACTTTAGTTTATTATGGTTACGTCCGGGGCGGCGGAGGTGTGTTAACGTCGGACATTCAACAGTCTTATTCTGGAAGGTTTACGTATATCGGCCGAGATGGCGACTGAAAAAGTGCCGTTGTCGGACGCCTTGTCCAATGTGGACGCGTTGGACGAGTTCACGTTGCCCGACGAACAGCCGTGCATCGAGGCTCAGCCCTGCTCCATCGTCTACCAGGCCAACTTCGACACCAATTTCGAGGACAGGAACGGCTTCGTGACCGGCATAGCCAAGTACATCGAAGAGGCGACGGTCCATGCCAGTCTGAACGAGTTACTCGAAGAAGGACAGGAACACGCCGTAATGCTCTACACCTGGCGGTGTTGTTCGCGAGCCATACCGCAACCCAAGTCCAACGAACAGCCCAACAGAGTGGAGATTTACGAAAAGACAGTCGAAGTTCTGGCTCCCGAAGTGAACAAGCTGTTGAAATTCATGTACTTTCAGAGGAAAGCCATAGAAAGGTTTTCCGGCGAAGTCAAAAGACTGTGCCACATTGAAAAGAGAAAGGATTTTGTTTCGGAAGCTTACCTCCTTACTCTGGGTAAATTTATAAATATGTTCGCCGTACTAGACGAACTTAAAAATATGAAATCCAGTGTGAAAAACGACTATTCGACTTACAGGCGAGCTGCCCAGTTCCTTAAAGTATTAGCTGACTCGCACACATTACAGGAGTCTCAGAACCTGTCCATGTTTCTTGCCACTCAGAATAAAATCCGAGACACCGTCAAAGAGAACCTGGAAAAGATCCCGGGTTACGAAGAATTACTCTCCGACGTGGTGAATCTGGCCATTCACATGTTCGAAACTAAAATGTACTTGACACCCAACGAAAAGCACATGCTCGTCAAGGTGATGGGCTTCGGCCTCTTCCTCATGGACAACGAGATGTGCAACATCAACAAGCTGGAACAGAAGAAGAAATTGAATATCAGTAAAATCGATAGGATTTTCAAAAACCTCGAAGTCGTACCTCTGTTCGGAGATATGCAAATCGCTCCTTTTAACTACATCAAGAGAAGTGCAAATTTCGACGCAGGGAAATGGCCCCTATCGTGTTCGGGTGCAATTAGTCCTCAAGCGGAACTCATGATTCATCTGCCGCAGATTAGGGAAGACCATGGAAAGTATATTAGTGAGCTCGCCAGGTACAGCAATGAAGTGACGACTACTTATAAAGAGTCGAGATCGGATCAGGAGAACAACGAGACGGCCAATTTGGCTCTGAGAGGTCTTCAACTCCTGTCAGAGTGGACGACAGTCGTTACCGAGTTATACTCTTGGAAACTTCTACATCCGACCGATCACCACCAGAATAAAGAGTGCCCCTCGGAGGCCGAGGAATACGAGAGGGCTACTAGGTACAATTATACTTCAGAAGAAAAGTTCGCCTTGATCGAAGTCATCGCCATGGTTAAAGGTTTGCAAGTATTGATGGCTAGGATGGAGACGGTTTTCACTGACGCTATTCGTCGCAATATTTATGCCGAGCTTCAAGATTTTGTGCAGAAAGATTTAAGAGAGCCCATGAGAAAAGCGGTGAAAAACAAGAAGGAACTTATCCGTAGTATCATCGCGTCCGTGAGGGAAACTTGTGCAGATTGGCAAAGAGGAGTCGAGCCTCAATCCGATCCGGCTTTAAAAGGCAAGAAAGACCCGGAGACCGGCTACGGTATTAAAGTACCTCGGAGAAACGTCGGCCCTTCTTCCACACAACTTTACATGGTCAGGACCATGTTGGAATCTCTCATAGCCGACAAATCCGGAGGTAAACGCACTCTTAGGAAAGACATCGACGGTCAGTATCTGGTGCAGATCGACCAATTTCACAAGACATCCTTCTTCTGGAGTTACCTTCTGAATTTCAGCGAAGCTCTGCAACAGTGCTGTGACTTGTCACAGCTCTGGTACAGGGAGTTCTACCTGGAGATGACTATGGGAAGGAGGATCAACAAGTGCACAGTGAAGCATCAGCACAATGAAGAGTGCAACGACTTGATCACCATGGAGAAGAGGATCCAGTTCCCTATAGAGATGTCCATGCCTTGGATCCTCACCGACCACGTCCTAAGAACTAAAGAACCTTCCATGATGGAGTACGTCCTGTACCCTCTGGATTTGTACAATGACTCTGCTCACTACGCCCTCACGATATTTAGGAAACAGTTCCTCTACGACGAAGTGGAAGCCGAAGTCAACCTCTGCTTCGATCAGTTTGTTTATAAGTTGAGTGAACAGATATTCACCCATTACAAACAGTTAGCTGCAAGTATTCTCTTAGACAAGCGTTTCAGAGTGGAGTGCGTAGCTCTGTGTCTGGGCACCTACTTGTTGCCTTATCCGAGGGCTAACCGTTATGAAACCTTACTTAAACAGAGACATGTTCAACTCCTCGGCAGGTCCATCGATTTAAACAAACTTATAACTCAACGTATCAACGCCGACATGCAAAAAGCATTGGACTTGGCCGTCAGCAAATTTGAAGCAGGTGACATAACCGGTATCGTAGAATTAGACGGTCTGATTCAAGTGAACAGACTCTGCCACAAACTTCTTAGCAAATATTTAGCTATGGACGATTTTGACGCCATGTTGAGAGAGTCGAATCACAATGTGCTGGCTCCTTACGGAAGAATAACTCTGCACGTGTTTTGGGAACTCAACTACGATTTCCTTCCTAATTACTGTTACAATGCCGCTACGAACCGCTTTGTCAAGTGTAAAGGCATCATGTTCACCCAACCTGTGCACAGGGACAAACCTCCTCAAATGGGTTACCAGTATCTTTTTGGTAGCAAACATATCAATCTGGCCTATTCCACTATTTTCGGCCAGTACACCGGTTTCGTAGGTCCATGCCACATGAGATCCGTCTGTCGCATGTTGGGTTACCAAGGCATCGCCGTCGTAATGGAAGAACTTTTAAAAATAGTCAAGAGTTTGATTCAAGGTAACCTGCTACAATTCACCAAAACATTGATGGAAGCCATGCCGAAACTATGCAAGCTGCCCCGGTACGACTACGGGTCCCCCGGTGTCCTCGGTTATTATCACGCTCAGTTGAACGACATCGTCCAGTATCCCGACGCCAAGACAGAACTCTTCCACAACTTCAGAGAGTTAGGCAACACCATCCTGTTCTGTCTGCTGATGGAGCAGGCCTTGTCTCAAGAGGAAGTGTGTGATCTCCTTCACGCCGCCCCCTTTCAGAATATACTCCCTAGACCTTTCTGTAAAGAGGGTGAAAAACCGGAAACAAAACAGCGAAGGCTGGAAGCGAAATACTCTTCTTTACAAATTGTGCCTAACCTAGACAGGCTGGGTACTGCGAAGCAAGGTCAGATAGCTCGTGAGGGAGACCTGCTCACCAGAGAGAGACTGTGCTGCGGCCTGTCCATCTTCGAAGTCGTTCTTAACCGTCTGAGGGGTTTCCTCGACGATCCTATTTGGGTAGGACCGCCCCCTACCAACGGAGTCATGAACATAGATGAATGTACCGAATTCCACCGTCTGTGGTCGGCTCTTCAGTTCGTCTACTCCATACCGGTAGGTGACAACGAGTTCACAGTGGAAGAACTGTTTGGCGAAGGTTTGAACTGGGCGGGTTGTACCATGATCGTACTTCTGGGTCAGCAGAGACGTTTCGAAGCGTTGGATTTCTGCTACCACATCTTGAGGGTCCAGAGGGTCGACGGAAAGGACGAAGTGGTCAAGGGGATCCCTCTGAAACGGATGGTCGACCGTGTAAGACGGTTCCAGGTTCTAAATTCTCAGATATTCGCCATTTTGAACAAGTACCTGAAGTCAGGAGAGTCGGACTCCACGTCGGTGGAGCATGTGCGCTGCTTCCCTCCGCCGATGCATCCCTCCGTAGCTCCACAGTCCCACTACTACAGGCCCGACCAGACTCTCCAAAACCTTCACTAAAACTTTGACTCCTTCATTCACCACCAGAGTAGAATCCTCGTCCAATTTGCAAAACCACATCTCATTTTTAAACATGTCTCTATTTTTAACTTAATGGATTGATTCGAGACTGTAGCAGTATAATACTCTTAAAGTCAAGTCTTTCTTAGTTTCTACTTACAAATATCTATTCCCTTTATCAGCAACGGTTAGTTCTCAGGTTCAGTTTAAATCCCATATTATTATAGTAATAAATACTTAGCCGTTACAATAAGACAATATTACTTTAGGCTTGATCTAAACAAAACAGTACCTAGCATTATGTCATTCTAAATATCAACTCCTCAAACCTTTTCACCTACCGAAGAAAAATATATATATTGCTTATCCTACATGAAAAACCAGGCTTGTTTCGGCAACTTTCTCTCTTCTGATTTTGTTAATTTTATCTAATTTTTTTTCTTTCCTCAATGGTTTTTTGTACAATTTATAATTTTAATCTGTTTTTATTTAATTTAATCATACTGAACATACACTAAACAATAAATATCTATATTTTCTGAATTTTTAAAAAAAAGTTAAAATTAGATCGGGGAAAAAATTATGGAATTAATTTAAATTGTAGATGGGATTTGTGAACAATTAATTGTCGTTGAATGAGTGAATGGCTTGAGGTAACTTGTCGGTGATTACCAACGAAATCTACATCGGTAGCTACCCAATAGAAACGGTCTTCAGTCTCGTAAACCTGTTAAAGTTTTCTTAATTTTTACTATTTACTGATTTAGTTTACAAAAAGTGATTATCAAAATGATAGCTAACCTAGGAATCTGTAGGGGTTAAAAATAAAATGATATTTTCTCCTGTCCCATTAAACTTGTTAATAAGAAAAGAAAAAAAAAATCAACCCCTGCAAATGAAACTTAGGCAAACACCACAATACGTCTCTGTCAATACCTCTAATTTTCTCAAATATTTAGATCTCTGGTGTTGAATGAAGCAGGTTGAAATGGAACTATAAAGTGATAATTCTCAGCGACAGGAAGTAGACTCCCCTTGTACAAATTGGTTTTATTAATGTGTTGCACATCTCGGCCCTCCGTGGAGAGACAGTTTGTGTTTTGTTCATACTCGATGTGTGAACGGAAGAAATTATTTGAGTGAACGGCTTGTGGCTCAACTTGAGTCTAAACTTTTTATTAATTTCATTTCATTTACACAAGTTATTGATACATGACATTTTTTACTTGCTTGTTTTAAGTGGACTTTAAGTGAAAAACTTGAAAACAGCATAAATGATGAAACATTTTATCTTTAGTTGAGAACAATTCAAGGAACATGTTAACAATTTATTCTGTCACCCAACTAACAATAATTGTAATTGTTTATCTTATCCGCTGTGGGGTTACTTGTACGCTTGGTTCTTTAACAGTTCTTCAATTTAATCTATATAATATTATTGGATTTATTTATAAACAAAAAACTTTAATTTATAAAAAAATATCGAGCTTTATTTTAATAATGTATAATCTGTTTTTTAATTATAAAATTAGTATTTGTTTAATTTTAATAATTATAGTTTGTTAAGTAAAAGAATGTATTTGTCAGTTTTACAGAGATATGTTTAAAGGTCAAGCAATTTATTTATTAGATATGTTGCTTGGATTGAGAACGACATTAGAGCTTTTACAATTTGTCTGACTAATATCACACTATCAACTTAATTGTGACATCATCTACGGAAGCCTACACTATGCACCAATATATAGTTATACTTGTAATTAATTTATTTATTGCTTTTTTATATAGTGTTTTAAGTGTTTATTTGCACTCTTAATTTAAAAAAAATCTAGTTTGTCTATTATTATTAAACTTGTTTCCCCTTTTCTTTAATATTTATTATTATTATTTATTTATTTTTATCTGCAGAGAAATTAAAGGATAAATTCTAAGATACAGGTGCGGCAGTCAAACAGTAGGATTTTGGCGGGTGCTGGTGGGCGTGGCTTTGGGTAGGAGAAGAGTGAGGACTGCACCTACCGCTTCTAGACACCTGGAAATATATAAATAAATATTTAAATTTTTTTTGTTGTTCAAGAAATACAAAGTAGATGAGTGGATATTATGTAATGAATGAAAAACCATTATTTATAGAGATAGTATCTGCCAAATGGCATCCTTGGCTAGTGACACATAGTCTTAGTCTGGCAGCATAACTTCCCATGACCTTGTGAAGGGTTTCCAAGTGCATGTTATTCATTTCTCGGTGAATTCGCTCTTCAAATCATCGACGGTCCTTGGTGGATTTTTCAAACACCTTGGATTTTAACGAAAATCAGGAGCCGTAAAATCTGGTGAACTCATCACAAAATCATCACATGTCCCATACGAACATGCATGTAAAATTTCAAGCTGATACAAGCAAACATTTTTGTTTAGTTAAGCGATTCATTTTATAATAGTTTAAATGGAGACGGCCGAGGCGTAAGGGTTAGGGAGTAGTCCTGTTGCCTCACTACACGTCTTCACTATAATTATTCTCTTAAACTATCATTCATCGTGATCAACTATTTTCTTAATATTCAATATTTATTGTATTAGGCTTGCTTCAATGAAAGAGCCATGCGATGCATAGTTTAATTAATTTATACTCATATACTTTGTATTTTTCGAATGAAAAAGAAATCTATCTATATATTATTAAAAAGGTTTTGTAAACAAACAAGTTCAGTGAGAGTGATATATACTAAACTGTGTATAAGGGAGATACCCCCCGAGAAGAGGAGTTAGGCTGGTAAGGGGGAGCTTGAGAGTGGTATATTATTAGCATGCTTAGACAAGGAAGGAACAGTAGTTTTCTTCTGGTCTGTGCATGCTAACGACGCCCCCACCCCCACTACATCCCCGCTTCTCAGTCTTTAATACTGCCGTAGGGCTGTTAAGAAGAGGCTGAGAAGCGAGATGGTTACTCTATAGTAAACATCGTCCCATAACTATGCCGACACCTCTCGCTAAATCAGTCCTTTTTTGGATTTCCTTATTGGGAACTAGGTCTTAAGTAAATTACCCCAGATGGCAATTGTATATTTAAAAAAAAAGGAAATTTAGACCCATAAAAATGATATTAATTGTGTTTTTCTACCTAATCACTTTCTTAAGTTAATTTAACATTTTCCTCCCTTTTATTTGTTTCTTTAACTGTTAATTTTTTTAGTACCGTAATAAAGATGATTCAAATGGGAAAAAGTTTGTTTTCATCAAATTAAAGTTAAGTTATTGATGAAATACAAAAATCGAAATAGTTATGCATCTATTCACTTGTACTTTTACTATCTTACATATGAAGTATATCTCTTTGTATATACACTTATATTTCATTTGTTTCAAGCATTTTTCAAATAAAAGATTTTGTTTCTGCATAGAATTACTTAGTTTCAAGTTATAGGCTTATGTCAAATTGTAAGAAGTTATAATAAGTTTAAATAAATAAAGATTTCTATGACTAACATGATATTTTACAGTTTTAGTAATCATTTAAAAGAATCATGAGATCAATTTTAATGCTTCAACATTAGTGCCGCATCGTTGCCAAGGTTCAAGGGAGCGGCTGCTTTTCGGGGGTTGACGAGGGGACAGAGCCCCCTAGTAAATATTTTTATTAATATATTTGCAGATATCTAGAAGCATTAAGTGCGGTCCCCGTACCGTTTGACTGTCGCACGCTGTGTATTTAAAAAGAAAATCTAAATAACTAAGAAAGTTTAATAATGAAAAATTTACTTTGTTAAGGATTTAATATTTTGATTGATGAATCATGTTATGGAATAGTTGCAGGAGATTAAGAGAATGTATAAAGTATATTTGATTGTTTAAAATTCTGTGTTCAAATGTTCAATTTTATTCTTTTTCATCTGCTTTACAAAATGTTGTAATTTTAAAATTATGAATCAACTTATTGAAAGATTGAATGTATTTCTATGCAAATGTTCGATAATTAGATTTTAATTTTGAATTAATTGTTTAAAATAACTACAAAAGACACTTGTTTAATAATTTTTTTAAAAAATAAATACAATATATATTTATAATTAACACTAATAATGATACTTGGACAACACAGTGTTAACTTTACCCTATAAGTATTAAATAGTATAATAATTTTTTTTTTTCTTGAGATTTATTTATTGCTATAGCTGTTATGAAATGTACTATTTATAATTATTCAAAACTGAAACAATTGACTTGACTTATGACTTGCATATTGCAAGGTTCTATGCTATGTGATTATTCTATTGGAAAATACTTCTTCTGTCATATTTTAAAATATTTCTATTTCAAGAGTTAAAAATAATATCAAGGTTTTTTCAAAAATACTAATTCTCTTTTGTGTGTTGAAACAGGTAAATTTTATTTATTTACTTTATTCAATATTAACATAAATTTGGACAATTTGATTGTACAACAAATCAACTTTTTGAAACTATCCTGCACTTAAATCCTTAATTTTTAGCATACATAATATATATGATAATTAGGATCAGCATTTATTTATTTAGGCAGTGAAAAAACATTCTTGAGTTAGAGCACTGAGCAAAATACAGATATCAGTGATTCACTTCCCAGTGAATTTTTATGTCTTCCTCTTTATCTAATATTATTTGAACAACTTCAAAAATGTTCATTGTTTGTCAAGTCGCTTGTTCTGTAAACACTTTGAAAAATTATTATTTTATTTATTTATTATAATTAAATTTTTATTGGCTTGGTAAGTTTTAAGATCCAAGAGACTCCAGTTTAAATATGTTTTATTATTAGGTTTTTCTTATTTTTTTATTATTATTTTAATTTTGGATAAATAAAATTAAATATATAAACGATTGAAAACTGTTTGTTTTTTGTCCTAATTATTTTGATATTAAAATTATTGCTTTTATATATTTTTATCTTGTCTATGTTCATTATAGATGACAATCTTCTTTGTAAGAAATAAAATATAGCTGGGTTGGGTATTTATTGAAGTGAGCTTCTTACATTCAATAAAATATGCATCTCATCAGTCTTGTGTCAGTAAGACTTACGTGTCTCACGATAACTTGAGTAAAAGTTTACCGATTTAGTTGAAATTTAGAATTCATGTTCTTTTACCGATGGCCAGACTGTTTGTTGTGCAGCATTATCTGTCCAGATGTACCCAACACCCGTGTATATGTGAGCTTCAAACTATAGATTGGAGTTTTAGGAAGGCAAAAGATTCTAGTGTTATTTATTCAACAAGACAAAGGTTTCTTATTAATACATTTTTTTAGTAAAACATTGCTAAATCCTTTAGATTGGATCTTAACGACTAAAAAATTGTTTTTTTTACCAATATGTAATTTACACTAACGTATGAATATATATGTGTTAGTGCCGTTCAACAGGTTAGGTGATTACAGGACGGGGGTTAACCGGCCACTTTACTCATCTACTCGATGAGATCATCATTGTGAAACATGTCTCACCTCTCTGGCATTCCAACTACGGTATATTTATATATATATTTATATATATATATATATATATATATATATATATATATATATATATATATATATATACATACATACATATAGAGGGGCCGGTGTAGCCGAGTGGTTAGTGCACTTGACTCTCAAACCAAGGTCTAAAGCCCGGCTGTGAGTTGGAATCCCAGAGAGGTGAGACATGTTTCACACTGATGATCTCATCGAGTAGATGAGTAAAGTGGCCGAGATGAGTAAGTGGAGTAGATGAGTAACTTCGTTCCAAAAGTGAGAAAAAAATGTCAGATTTACCCCCTCCCTACTGTCCCAGGTTTGGGTTGCCTATACGTGTAAATTCCAAAAAATGTCATTTTTGAAATAAAGTTACTCTATAAAAATGTATACTTGTTCTAAAACGAAGATTAATCATACAAAAAAGTTTGTACCCTGTACTTTGTACCCAAAAAGTACAAATCTCTAAATTTATCCAAGACATAAGTGTAATTATTTTTAACTTTTTATGAAAAAAGTTATTCTTTATCATTTTTTCTGTCTTGTCTAAAATGAAAATTTATCTAGTTAAAATAATTGTACCATGTACTCTGTACCTAAAAAGTACAATTTTTTTTTTAAAGTGTAATCATAACAAAAATACTTTAGTTACTTTTTAGGTACAGGTAAAGGGTACATGGTACAATTATTATTTTAACTAGATAAATCTTCATTTAAGACACGACAGAAAAAATTATGAATAACTTTTTCTAAAAAATAATTACCCTTATGTCTTAGATAAATTTAGAGATTTGTACTTTTTTGGTACAGAGTGCATGGTACACAATTTTTTGTACGATTAATCTTTTAGAAAAAAATTATTATAAAGAGTAAATTTTTTGGAAAAATGATTTTTTTGGAATTTACAATAGGCAACCTGAACCTGGGACAGTAGGGAGGGGGTAAATCACATTTTTTTTTTTCACTTTTTTATGACATAAACTGCCTTAGGATATTAAATAAACAATTTTATAAAGAATAACCTTTTTTCAAAAAATTAAAAATAACCCCACTTTACTCTTGGTACTACATATTTTTGAAAATTGTAATTTTTGGGTGCAGTTTGCATAGTTCGAAATTTTTAATATGATAATTCTTCATTCCAAAACAAGCAAGAACTATTATAAAGAGTAACTTTTTCTCAAGAAATTATATTTTTTATCATTTACACCTACTATTGGCAACTTGAACTGGGGACATACTGTATATACATATGTATATATTTTTTTTGCCCTTTGTTACTCGCTTATGACATCCCACAATTTTATTTATTTATTCATTTTCTTGTTTAGATTTACCCTGTGCGGATTCTACAGCTGTACCTCAGCCCTTATGTTATGCATTTGTCTTAAAATTTCCTACTGCCAAGTTGGACCGTAAGCTTTCTCACAATTGAAAAATACTCCAATTGTTGATTTGCCTCCATATGTCTCTAGTCTTACTAGGTTGTCTACAGTACACGGCCTGATAAGGAGAGAGAACATTTCCTCATTCTAGCACCCGAATCAATCTCTTGTTTACCATTTTTTCAGAGGGTGTTAGTCACGGCGATTGGCCGGTATGATTCTGCTAGAACTGGATCTTTTCCTGCCTTGAGAATTAACACAGAGTGTTAAAAAGGGATAGTAAATGTATTTTAAATTCTAAGGGTAGATTTTTAGCATAATGTAATGAATATGATCTGGACCAGGGGCTGTGTCTTTTAATGTTTGGAGCGCAGCTTCTAATTGCCATTAGAAAAATAGTTTGTTGTATTGTTTAATGTGAGAGATTTATTTTCTGTGTCTTTTTTAATTTTTGAAAATGATGTGAGTTTGCTTTAGTAGAACTGGCTGCAAACAATTCTGAAACCTCAGAAATGTTTGCCCAGGCAATATACATAGGCTCCGAGGCAATATTATTGTTGTCAGTGGTGCAGATTTCTCTGGGTTTTTCCCTTAGAGAGTACTTTTCTCCACACTTAACTCGAATGTGTATTAATTGACGTTGGATAATCAACCCGTAATAATTTAGTTTAATTCTAGACCAACCCTTAGCAAATATTAAACATCAGGCTGAGGGTAAAAGTCTAAATTTAAAAACATCACAAATAAACAATTTTAAAATAAAAATTCTATTTACAAAAAAATATAATATTTGATAAACAATAAATAGATTTATGTAGATAGTTTAGCCAGTTCCTCTCTGACAGCATTGGTAGTTTCATGCTCTTGTTCCTGGCTGTTTTTCGCTACAATTACATCGATATTTTGCCTCACATCTTCCTTCAACAGTAGCTGCATTTTGGAGTAGATCTTTGCACATTCGGTTTTCAAAAATGGTAACGAAGGGATAATAGAGCTGACTTCCAGTTTACCAGATATTACAAGGTCAGTAACCTGCAGCAACAATAAATAAATAACAATGTATTTTAATTTACAGTCAATTCAAATAGTACATTAGAGTTGAGGGGAGAATAAGTTTATTGTCAAACTGTAGTGCTATATTATATTTAACAACTACCTCATTTCTCTGATTTAGAATAACTAAACATAGAAACAACACATATAGGGAATTCAGTAGCTCATAGGGAACAACGAATGCTCTCCAATCTATTAGGTATTTCTTTACTTGGTTAACTACCCTAAAGTGGGTAACCAAGTAAAGAAGGTAGGATGTGACAATATTAGAACGAGCGCAGTGAGTTCTTCATTTCAGAGACTTGGCATTTGAAAAGTTTGTGTGTTTGTGTGTTTGCGTGTTTGTGTGTTTGTTTGTCCAACGATAACTGGCGTAAAAATTGATCGATTTGAACGAAATTTGGCACACAGGTGCTTCTAACAATTTGTCATAGCTGTATAGTTTTTGGAAATTCCACACTTAACATTTCCAAGATGGCGGCCAATATGGCGGACGACTAAAATAAAAATGTTTAGTCAGCATAATGTGTTATACATCGTTTTAAAGGTCTTTAAGAGAAGGAAAAGAATATGTAACGCATTAAATTCCAAACTTCATATTTCCAAGATGGCGGCCAATATGGCGGACGACTAAAATAAAAATATTTAGTCAGCATTATGTGTTATACATCGTTTTAAAGGTCTTCAAAAAAAGGAAAAGGATATGTAACAAATTAAATTCGACACTTCATATTTTCAAGATGGCGGCCAATATGTTTGGACGAAAAAACAAAAAATGTTAGTCCTTATAACATGTTATATATCAATTTAAAGGTCTTGAAATGTAGAAGAGGACTATGTAACTATTAACATTTCACACTTGATATTTTGAAGATGGCGGCCAATATGGTAGACAACTAAAAAAAATATTATAATCAGCATGCCATGTTATACATCGTTTTAAAGGTCTTTAAAAGTAGGAAAAGCGTGAATAAGCTAGAAGGCTATCTGCGCTCGCCTGCTAGACAGCATTTACAAGGCTCGATAAGTTCGCCTGTTTATTCTACAAATTGATGTCTAGATGCATTTATTAAATAGGCTCGCTTTGATAGCCTGTAAAAACTTTAAAATAAAGATGTCTACAAATGCAAGGAAATATGATAAAGCCCAGCTGTCTACTGTCTAGGCAGCGAGCCTGCATATATGTGTTGAATAAAGATCTTCAAAACAGCTGTATAAACAGGCGAGCGTAGCGAGCCTGCATATATGTGTTGAATAAAGATCTTCAAAACAGCTGTATAAACAGGCGAGCGTAGCGAGCCTGCAATAACATTTTATAAGAAATTAACCAATAATGCAGTTCAAACAGGCGAGCGTAGCGAGCTTTCAATGACTTTATTTAATAAATATTAACTACCAATGTTGTAACAACAGGCAGGCGTAGCAAGCCTGCAATAATCTTATTAAATAATGTGTTTGTACAAAGGCTGTAAAACCTGGCGAGCGTAGCGAGCCTGCAATTACTTTTTATAAGATATTAATTAATAATGCAGTACAAACAGGCGGGCGTAGCAAGCCTGCAATGACTTTTCATAAGAAATTAACTAATAAATAAATAAATAAAATAAATAACCTTTTATTACTAATTTAAAATACATTTTGATACAAGGATAGAGAACATTAATTTACATTATTTATTAGTAAATCGGCCTGAGCCGTGGTTTGCGAATTCGCAGTATGGCCTTATTAACTAGATACAAACACACACATACATACATACACACACACATACATATACATACATGTATATGCATATACATATACACGCACACATACACACATACACATACACACATATATACATATACATATATTTACATTTATTTTCTTCTTTCATTTAGCTTCTTTAAATTAAATTAAATTATCTTTACAATTACTTCTTTTTGTTTTTTTTTCATAGTATTATTTTAGTTTAGTTTAATCAAATTTATAATAAATAATACAAACTTCGTATATATACCATAATATATATATATATATATTACAAGGTCTGGGAAAATGGCCCACGTCAAAGTGCCAAATTACAAGGCTCTCAGGGACTGACGTGGGGGGGGGAAGACTGAAATTTGAAATTGAATAAATTTAATTAAAATGGCAAATTACCTTTCTTCCACGTCACCTTGCTGATGACTAGCTTTAAGAGCAAAGAGAATCTCAGGATGGGTCGCCAAGTTTGAACTTGCGTTCGCCCCTGGACTTGAATCTGTCTTACCCACAGATGCAAGAAAATTTGTATTTAAATATTAATTAAAATTTTGTAAATAAGGTTGTATCGTCGCATTAATAAAAACAATTATTAAAATTGATTCGCTTTATTAAAATATACCTTTTAATATTCCAGACTTAGCAATATCCTTAGAGCTCAAAGGGTCAAACACTGACTATGCTCAGGTATAAAATTTAAGATTTGAAAATATCTTTAATAATAGAAACTTTACGATATTATGGCCAGTTACAGATTTGTATCGGAATTATATTTCCTACAAATTAAACTTATCTGTACTGAAGAGTAGATTCCTCGTTGATGATCTCGTAGTCGGTACCTCTCAAGGGAAGATGGCGCAGACGATTCACTGATGCTTGTCGGTTAAATGTTCCAACGTAGATATTTTTAAGACGGAACTGGCGTACACTGAATTTACTTAATATAAGACTTGATTAACTGTTTAATACTTTACTGGATATCCGGATTTCGAAGAAAAGCTAGTATCACGGATTCCACTGGTCGGAAAAACTACGGGTCCCGAATCTGGGTTACCCTTACTGCAACGAGTCTCGCCTCCGACTGACTTTTCCCTCGACAACCACCTGTTCCCTCTTATCTCCTGGTGACGTCACAACGTCTCGTAGCTTTAGGCTGAAGACAGAATTTGCTAAACTTATTTATTAAAGTCCGTGTCTTCTCTCGGTTGGTTCCAATCGTTGGATTAGGACTTCCGACGATTTAATTACCTCTTCTTCAAGTCCCAGGAGCTTTTATATACGAGTAATCTCATTTGAAAGATATTAGGCTGGGGCGCCGAGAGTATGCGGTCGAGGGGATCTGGGTTCCGAGACAACTCGAGGTTTCCAGGCTGCATCCCCGCCAAATTCAAATATGCAAATCTAACATTTTACCAAATAAGGGTATCCCTATATGTGAGGATCCTCTTATCTGCCCCCTCCTGGAAAAATGAAAATTGGGGAATCAATTTTCATTGGTGCGCTTGAAGCTCTTGCAGAGTACTGTTGTAGTCCGCTCCTACCTTAAGTTCCCTATCTGTATAACAATAACATTTTATTCCTAATTCCGATTACTAAGTCCTACCATCTACATAACTACAACTTGAATACTATTTCTGGTCATAATAAATTTTTAAATTAAATCACATTACATTGTCACACAAATAAAATTTGCAAGAAGGATAATTGCTGTGTCATCTACAGTTTTGCAAGTCATGGCAAGCATTTTCATTTTTACATTTTCTGATTTTTATCAGTTTGTTTTTCAATAAATTCAATATATATCATTTATGGTACACTTTAAGTTCCATAGTAAAGTAAAACTTTTTAAGTTCAATAAAATAAAATAAAATCCATATAGATTTTAGTCATACAAACTCATATATAAAAAAATAAAATTACATTTACAAGCATTGCATTATGAATATCTCACATTTTAAATTATATTAACATATTTTCCTTTTTATATTTGAAACATCCCTTGTTCATCCCTATAATAAGGTTTCATCATTGAACCATGGAATATCCCCCTGATTTTGTCAATTTTTACCGGATCGATTAATAAATAGGATCCCCTGTCAAACCATTTCTTTATTACATAAGGTCCTTCATACTTAGGAAGAAACTTAGCTACAATTCTACGATTCTTGTGACTTACATTAAGTGCCTTTACCAGTACTAAGTCCCCGAGGTGAAACTTTTTTACTTTCTTGCCTCGATCATAAATTAAATTTTTATTATTTCTACAGGATCTAATCCTTTCTTTTACAAGTTTGTTAATTACATTATTTTCTTTAATATTATCTCTAACATACCTTAATACTGGGTGGTGTTCCCATGGTCTAATTGGCTTAATGCCGAACTGAGCCTCTATAGGAGTCATCCCCGTGGTTATACATTCTGTGGCATTTAGACTAAACTCAACATCACCTAAATGGTGTGCCCATTTATAATGGTGTCCGTCCAGACATATTCTCAGTTTTTCTATAATATCCCTAATGGATCTTTCTGCCCTATTTGACTGAGGATGACGGATTGGAACGAACCTGGGTTTTAAATTGATTTTCTCCCTACTTATTTTTCTTTCAATTTGTAATGAAAAACTTATAGGACTGACTTCCTTTTCTGATGAAATTGTCTCCATTGGGTGGGGATTACCTTGGCTATTAGCAATGTGAATAACTTCCCTATTAAAATCGGGTTCGGTTGCCAGGTTTATGCTACTATCATTACTGGGCTTGGGGAGGTTTACGTCAACGTTGTTATTATTCATCTTTTGACATGATCTGTCGTTATCAGTTAGGTCACCCTTATTAGAATTATTATTATTAACATTAGGAGATTCATATGGCACATCGGGAACAGTATCGTCATTAATTTTCTTTTTCTTATCCATTAACTCGGTTAATTTAGTCATGAGAATTTTTTGATTTTCGATGTTTACATTTTGCCGTTCCTGATTGGATCTTATGACATCTTGATTTGATTTTATTAATTCATTAAATTTACTTAACAATTCCTCCATAATTTTGGAGTCGTTTTAATCTTAATCGATACTTTGACAGGTTGATAACGATAAACAAAATTTTAAAATAATATAGTTACACAATAATTTACTTAATAATTGAGTCTGTGAGATCACTCTTTCATAGATACTTATACACAATATGATATACTCCGTACGTTTCGATCTGGTCTTAATATCTTCTTTACTCAACCACACAAAAAAAAAATTTACAACAACCTTTCTTTGATCTTAACAACGATCGTATAGGGCGCCACTTGCATATATGGGTAGACGATGGATAGCGTAAATAGTTCGTTATGACGATTTGGAACGTACTAAATCGTAATGACCCACGTTGGGGAGCCAAATTACAGGGTAATTTGGGAAAATGCCCCACGTTGGGGAGCCAAATTACAAGGTCTGGGAAAATGGCCCACGTCAAAGTGCCAAATTACAAGGCTCTCAGGGACTGACGTGGGGGGGGGGAAGACTGAAATTTGAAATTGAATAAATTTAATTAAAATGGCAAATTACCTTTCTTCCACGTCACCTTGCTGATGACTAGCTTTAAGAGCAAAGAGAATCTCAGGATGGGTCGCCAAGTTTGAACTTGCGTTCGCCCCTGGACTTGAATCTGTCTTACCCACAGATGCAAGAAAATTTGTATTTAAATATTAATTAAAATTTTGTAAATAAGGTTGTATCGTCGCATTAATAAAAACAATTATTAAAATTGATTCGCTTTATTAAAATATACCTTTTAATATTCCAGACTTAGCAATATCCTTAGAGCTCAAAGGGTCAAACACTGACTATGCTCAGGTATAAAATTTAAGATTTGAAAATATCTTTAATAATAGAAACTTTACGATATTATGGCCAGTTACAGATTTGTATCGGAATTATATTTCCTACAAATTAAACTTATCTGTACTGAAGAGTAGATTCCTCGTTGATGATCTCGTAGTCGGTACCTCTCAAGGGAAGATGGCGCAGACGATTCACTGATGCTTGTCGGTTAAATGTTCCAACGTAGATATTTTTAAGACGGAACTGGCGTACACTGAATTTACTTAATATAAGACTTGATTAACTGTTTAATACTTTACTGGATATCCGGATTTCGAAGAAAAGCTAGTATCACGGATTCCACTGGTCGGAAAAACTACGGGTCCCGAATCTGGGTTACCCTTACTGCAACGAGTCTCGCCTCCGACTGACTTTTCCCTCGACAACCACCTGTTCCCTCTTATCTCCTGGTGACGTCACAACGTCTCGTAGCTTTAGGCTGAAGACAGAATTTGCTAAACTTATTTATTAAAGTCCGTGTCTTCTCTCGGTTGGTTCCAATCGTTGGATTAGGACTTCCGACGATTTAATTACCTCTTCTTCAAGTCCCAGGAGCTTTTATATACGAGTAATCTCATTTGAAAGATATTAGGCTGGGGCGCCGAGAGTATGCGGTCGAGGGGATCTGGGTTCTGAGACAACTCGAGGTTTCCAGGCTGCATCCCCGCCAAATTCAAATATGCAAATCTAACATTTTACCAAATAAGGGTATCCCTATATGTGAGGATCCTCTTAATATATACATACACATACACACACATACATACATATATACATATATATATATATATATATATATATATATATATATATATATATATATATATATATATATATATATATATATACACATACATACATACATACACACACATACATACATATATATACATACATACATACATACAATATAATTAATATAATAAATTAAATAATAATAATAAATTAAAATATAATAATTCTTATTTTTCCCTTTTTAGCCTAAATAATTTTCATTGAACTACTAGTATACATGCAGTCAAAATTAGGTGTAATATTTATTACTGATGTAAAATAATTATTCCTTAAGCCATACATTTTGATAAACAATCCCCATTTCTTTCCACACAACTCTATTTTGAGCCACTCTCTGCCAAGTCTCTTCACCGCACACCTTTTTCATCTCTTCATCCCATTGTCGCATAGGTCTTCCCTTACTTCTCTTTTTTTCCCAAGGGTACCAATTTATAAGTTTCTTGGTCCATCTATCATCGGTAGTTCTTGAAATATGCCCAGCCCATTTCCACTTTCTCTTCAGCATTATTTCTCCTATATCATCCATTCCCGATTCATTTCTAATCCAAAGATTGGATTTCTTATCTATTCTATTAACCCCAATCATACTTCTCTCCATCATTCTTTGGCAAACTCTCATTCTTCGGATCACCTTCTGCGACATGGTCCAGGTTTCAACTCCATACAATAAAACAAGCATGACACACACATTCCATAATTTACGTTTGGTATCCATCTTGACTTGGCTCTTAAACAGGTATCTAAATTAACTAATAATGCAGTACAAACAGGCGAGCGTAGCGAGCCTGCAATGACTTTTTTTAATAAATATTAACTAAAATGCAGTACAAACAGGCGAGCGTAGCGAGCCTGCAATAACTTTTTATAAGAAATTAATTAATAATGCAGTACAAACAGGCGAGCGTAGCGAGCCTGCAATGACTTTTTTTTAAATAAATATTAACTAAATAATGCAGTACAAACAGGCGAGCGCAGCGAGCCTGCAATTACTTTTTATAAGAAATTAATTAATAACGCAGTACAAACATGCGAGCGCAGCGAGCCTCCAATTACTTTATTTAATAAATATTAACTACCAATGCAGTAACAACAGGCGAGCGTAGCGAGCCTGCAATAACCTTATTAAATAAAGATTTGGTACAAAGGCTGTAAAACAGGCGAGCGTAGCGAGCCTGCAATAACCTTATTAAATAAAGATTTGGTACAAAGGCTGTAAAACAGGCGAGCGTAGCGAGCCTGCAATTATTTTATTCAATAAATATTGCTGCAAACAGGTGAGTGTAGCGAGCCTTTAATAACTTCAATAATTAGTGATTATCTACAAATGCAAGGAAAATTTTTTCCTATCCAGAACCAGCAAGTTGGTACGAAATTCGTTTTACAACATCTGAGTATTTTTGACACTTTAAATTTAAGATTGCGGTCAATATTACAGACGACATTAAATAATATGATTGTAGTCTGCGACATGTCATACATCGTTTTAAAGGTCTTGAAGAGTAGGAAATGAATATTAAATATGATCAAAAAAGTTTTGCAACAAAATAAGGGTGTTAAGAAGTAAGATCAAACTTATATGGCATATTACATAACATAATTTTAAAGCTATTTTCAGGTTGATTAAGAATATTTAATGTTTTAACCGAAATAATATCCTGGTAGTTATACTGAAAACATAGTACGGCTGATATAAGGACACAATTCTACGCGAGTTCTTTATGCAGCGCATCACTAGTTTACTTGGTTATACACCGTTTGTTTACACTATTGTGTATGAATTTTTTTTTATAAATTAATTAAAAATCTAAACTGAGGTATGTTCCAAAGCAGTGAGGCTTTTATATGGCATTAAGAAGGGGGAGAGAGAGAAAGAGGAAGATAAAAGGGAAAGACAAAAATGGAAGCAATGGGTAACCAGGTAAAGAAGGTGTTATATTGGCAATATTTTACTTGGTTACCAACCAACAATATTAGTTGGTAGGTAACCGAGTAAAGAAGGTGTTAAAAAAAATCGGTCAGAGACAACTCAGACAAACTTTCTCATATACATTTTTAAAATTACTTATCCAAGTGTTTTCCATTGATTAGTTTTCAAGTTTCCGTAGGTACATTTAATTATTATAGAACATTATATCAAAATTTATCATAAAAATAACTTCTCGGCAGGGAATCAAACCCGGCCTCTCTCTCTGTCCACGTTTAAAGCTATTTTCTCAGGAACTAGATTTTTCCGGGAAAACGGCATATATTGTTAGATTCGTATATAAATGGACTTCATTTTTTAATTTATAATCAAAATCGTTAGAACCGTTTTCGAAAAATATTTTATTCACATTTTTCAGAGTTTGGGGGGGAGGGGGTAGCGCACCCAAATTTTGAGCTAAAATTAATTTCTTGATTTCACCTTGAGGTATGATTTTTTTGAACATGTATGCCAAATTTCATCAAAATCAACCCAGTAGTTTAGGCTCCACGCGTCTGCACAGACGAAAGACACATTTTTTTAAAAACAACTTTTTGGACTCAGGGGACCTGACAACGTAAATCCATCAAAATCGAGTTTTTGCGCCATCACATTACTTTCTCTTTATAAGAGAAAGTAAAAAAAAAAAAAAACAGAAGGGAGTAAAAATCTATAGAAGGTGTACGGAATGTTCTTCATTAGTCCCTTTATAAATAGTAATTATAATTTGATTTAAATTAAAATTTAAACATTCCATAGTATGAATACTAACAATAACTTGTAAAAATTGAATTTCTAATTGATTGTACTAAGTACAGGTACTAATTGAGTACTTTATAATTACAAGCGTATTTCTCAGTCTAGTTCCTATTGTCGTTTGTTGACTTCTAAGACTTGTAGAAACATTTGAAAGCTTAATTCGAGATTAGGTATCGATATCGTCAGAGGAAAGTATTCTTCAGTGTAGCTTAATTGGTTAGAGCTCCCGCACACTGGATATGAGGGGGAGGTCCGTAGTTCGAGTCCCGGCGCTGAAGTCTATTTTTCTGTCTGTCTCCCTTTATAAATAGTAATTATAATTTGATTTAAATTCTTCATTGGTGTTACTCCCCTCGTATAAACAGAAGTGTTAAATTCCTTTATCCCAAAGTACATTGGATCAAAGCCAGAACTAGCCGTGAGCACAGGGTCAGCTGCACACAGGCCTCGGGGTAAGGGGGGCCTCATTCCGCCCGCCCAGTTATAGAAAAAATAAAATAAAATAAAAATAAAGAATCATTTTACTAAAAAGGTGGCTAGTTTATATTTGATTTATTATTATTTAAGTGGTAAGTATATTCTTTCCCACATAATAATAATAATTATTATTATTATTATTTGAGACGATTTATGTTCAATGCTTATTAAAATAATATTATTAATATAAAAAAAATAATACTTTTAACATGACTTGATTTTTACATTGGGTATTTTAGACAGTTCGTGTTTTGTATTATCCTGTTATGTTTTGTCGAAATGTAACTATCTTTAGTGTGTTTTTAAATTAATTATAATTTTTTTACTAGCAAAATATGCCTATATAGGGTGTCCCTCCTAACACGATCCACTCAATATCTCCGGAATCTACTGCAGGAAGAAAGATGCGGTTTGCTGGGTTCTATGTTAACTTAAAATGCGCTTCCAGCAAAAATGCTCTGCAGCAGTACTTAGAATATGAAAAAGGTGACAGGAAGACATATTTTTAAAGCTAGAGCTAGATTCTATGGCTTAAAATAAGAACTTTTTACTCATGGTCGATTATACCCAAACAAAAACAAGGAGAAAGAAGTTTATTGGAAACATCAGAAAGAACGCACGTTCCTAGCAGGGGCGGATACAGGAATTTATTTGGGGGGGGGGGGGGGGGGGGGTCATAAGTAGTTGAAGACAACAGTACCAGGGGGTCTGGGGGGTATGGAATACCCCCCAGGCGAAGGGGGGTCCCGGGGCACCCCCCCCCGGGAAATTTTTAAAAAATATACCCTGTGATATAGCGTTTTAATGCATTTTTAGGACATAAAAATTGTTTTGAAGAGCAAGAGTTTCTTACATTGTTGTATAAGAACTGAAAAATATTTGTAAACTTCCAAGCAATAAATTTAAAATTTCAAATGGTTCTGTTGAAAATAAATATATTTTACATTATTTATATTTTATATGTTTATTATTTTGCTTCCGAACTTACCGAGGGTAACGGAAGCTATGTGATCGTTCTGAAGAACGAAAATATTTTATAACTCCGATTTCAAAAATTCCAACAGAAATCCGTTTCAGACATCAGGGAACATTTCTGGTCCCGTATCGGTCTGTCACTCAATTTTTGCGAACCACCATATCTTAAAAACTACTTGCCCGATTTTAATGAAATTTAGTTAGTAGGTCATAATTAGCCCATTGTTGGTCCCGTATAAGTTGCAACCTTCTGTTGAAAGGTTTTATCTTCCACATGCTCACTAAGATACATTTATTTACAGCTATATCTTTAAAAGTAATCATCTGATTTTTATGAAATTTGTATGGTTTGTCGAAAGTAGCCTGCAGATAGCACCAGCCAAATTTCTTTAAATCGTGCTAAATTAATATGTCTTTATACTATAAAGCCGCATGACTAACTGACTCACTGACTGACATTAATGTTACCCACTTCCAGAAAAGCTAGAGACTTGGGGTTTGCGCCATTCGACGCGTAATGTACATATTGTGATCCAAAATAATTATTCAAAGTTTACTTTTCCCCCTTCTTTCCCCTTAAAAAAAATAAAAATGGCCGACTTGATTTTTAAGCTTTTTTGGGGGCTTATTGCGGCTAAACGGTAAGTAAGTCGTATTGGAAAACAGATAGCACCAGCGGTAACAAATTTTAAAAGACTGCAATTTTGATCCTACCTTAGATGGTGATAATTTTGGTATTTGTTTGGTTTTATTTTTTTTCATTTTTGTCTTTGAATGGCCATAGTTTCTATAATTGTTGGCCGATTTTATTTCTGATTGAGGCGCTCGAATCTCACACTAATGCTCTTTAAATTGAGTATATTTTATTTCATTAGTTCATTATCCTATTTGCTGAGAACATGAGAGTAAACTTTTTCCCATGTGCCGTGTCACGCAGTGGCGTCGACAGGGGGGTGCGGCCCGCACCAGGCGCCACGACAAGAGGGGTGTAAAATTTTAAAATGTACTTTTATGTTTGTCTAACACAAAATCTAAAGAAGTGCCCCCAAATAATGGATATTGCGGCTTTGTGACAATAAAAAAAAAAGTTTGTTTTAGCCATATCTTTTAAACGGATTATTATAATCAGGGCCGCCAACGAGGGGCGGCAATTGTACGGGGCCCGGGCGTCCGGGGGGTTGCCCTGGTTTTTTACAACCAAAATGACAAGAAGGATATTGTGAACAGTGTAACTATGGGCCCGAATTGCGGGTGGGCCCCCGGAGTGTCAGAGGACCCCCAAATAAAAAAAATAAAAAACTACGTACCAATGTCGATAGAGGCCCCTTTAGAGCATAAAAATATCTAACTTTGAATTATACTCATATACCATTATAAGTGTGATGTCCCCTTTTATAGCTATAATATTACCATTATATAATCAATTTTTTTTTCGGCTAGGGACCCCCAATGCCCTAGCTCCACTAATTGTGATGAACTTAAAATTATTCCAAATGTGCCATGAGTATGGAAGTTTGAATTCTTGTGCTTCATTTAGTTACTTAGATTTTTGTGATGTTTTCATCTTATTAAACATGGTCAATGTAAATTTACAGGAGAGAAACTGACAGACAAATCATATTAACAAACTGATATTAATAACTTTTACATTTTTACTAGTAATGCAATTAGTAAATAAAATGTGTTAACTATTTTGATTTGTTTACTCTTAATCACACTATTTTAGCAAACAATTAATATTATGTTTATTATTTATTATACTAATTGTAAAAGAAGGTTTTTTAATGAAACTTACCAGCTACAAAACAACTCAATTATTTTTTAGCCCATCTTAGTTAAACTTCAAAATTTGTCCCCACCAAACATCTTTCATCTTTTCCTGTAAGAACTAACTTGCTCTCAGAAATCCTTAAAACTCATCTTTTTGTACTTTAATTTTAAAAAAATCTCCGGGGAAGGACCCCCCTCCGTTATTTGTTCAAAGGGGCCCAGGGGCCCGGCTGATGTATAGTATAAGTCCCAGGCAGAGAAGACAGAAAATATGTTTTGTGTGAATTAAAAGGATGTTCAAAGTACGCGCAGTTTTATTTGAATACTAATACATATTGTATGAGCCTATCAATGTTATTAATGTCGTGTAGAACTCAGTAAAACTCGCCCATTAACTTATGTTGAACGGTTATGTTGCGGACACTGTGGGAGGGGAAGGTGACAAAAGACTGTCCGCAGTCCGCACCAGGTGACAGAAGTTCTGGTGATGCCACTGGTGTCACGTGACCACTTTTTTTGGTTTTTAATATTGTGTCGTATATCATTTGACAGGCCTTGATGAGTACATTAAAGCTATTTTATTTGTTTATTTTTTAAACATTTTGTACCGATTTATAATTTTGTTTGTAGGTTAAAGGGTTTAAATACATTTTTGTTGTTAGGTTTTTTATTTATATTTATTTATTAGTTAAATTAATGCCCTTTTGTATTGTTTGTTTTTTAAAAATATAATTTTGGTACCTTTAAAAAAAAGGTTTGGGGAGGGTCATGACCCCCATGACCCCTCCCCTGTATCCGCCCCTGGTTCCTAGAGAAGCAGATGATAAACAAATTAAACAAGGATATCAAGAAACAAGCATATAGCCAGAAAGAGTTAGAAAGAAATGTTTTTATGTTAAAGGATATTAGTATTAAACTATGTAAAACTAAGGCAAAATTAAATTATCTTAAACAACATAAAGCTGATAGTAAAATTCCTTTTCATTATAAGAATATTATAAACTAGACTAGATGTGCAATGCAGTGTCTGCTTGCAATATTGAGCTGAGCGTGCCTTTTACTCTTAAACAATAAACATTTTTATTTAATAACAGCTGAAATCGGATCAAAAATAGTAATATATCTATTCCGAATTTTGTGCGGATCGGTTCAGTCGTTCGTATGCGTCCGATCAAATGCAAAGTGTAGTATAATATAAGAGCTTCGCTTTGCTCAGCTCAATGAAATTAATTATATTTTTGATGATGATTTTAAATGCACTCATAGAGCCCCTACTTTTCTTGCTAATTTACCAAACAAAATAATAAATTATGAAATTAAACAAACTTATCATGACAAAAATAGATAAATTGTTAAAAACTTTCACACATAATTATACCCAGGCTATAAATGACAGAATTGACACAAAAACTAAATTTAGAGAAGATAAATGTAAAACCAATAACAACCAAGTAAAAATAAATGATAATATTTTAAATGCGTATAATGATCTTTATAAAAGTAAATCAGTATATAATATTACAGATTACAGATTCTAATATTCCAAATACAGTAGAGCGTCGCTTATCCGAACTAATGTATTTTTTATGGGGGGGGGGGGGGGGGGGTTCGGATAATCAAAAATCGGATAATCAGAATTCACTAAAAAATTTAAAAAGTTAAAAGGGAAAATGTAAAAATAACCAACCACGTTCATGCAAAAAGCATCTTTGTTTTATTTATCTAGGGCATAGTGAAAAAAAAATGTTATATCACCTAAGATTAATTTGGCATAAAGAAAGTTGAAATACTCGTCTGCTTAATTTTTTTACTTTTTTATACTTAATTTTTCACCATGAATCCCATGTAATTTGAAATGTTTTAGCCACCCAGAACTAGGGATGAATCAAGCTTCATGTTTAATTCCACTGCTTTTTCACACAATATGGGTCTAGATATGGGCTATCCAGAGGCCCGTTTTTGCAAAAACCAAGTGAATGCAGCATCTTTCAATAATTCGGATTTCAATTTTTTTTTTTTTATAGTTTTATGATTTAAACTCCCCTCCTCACTGTCAAGATTAAGTGCATCAAGTCAGAATTATTTTTTATTCCCGTAATCGTTGATTTACCAACACCGAACTTGATAGCAAATGCCTGACCCATTTCACCTTTCTACAGTATAATTTCCATTTTATCTTTTAATGAAAGCACTACTTGTTTCCTTTTTGTCATCATGTTGTAAGTTTTACTTAAAATATCTGACCAATTCAATGTATAACTCACAATGAATGATTTATATATATAAACACTATTTACAAAATATAAACAAGTGAGGCTGGCCTTATATTAAGGTTTGCTTTCACACACAGCGTACTTATCAATCTAATGACAACATTTTAAATTAATAATAGCTAAATTATAAATCATAAAGTTTGAAGTAAAGTCTAAGGTAATACACTAATAGTACATACAGAGTAGCACTGTAAAAAATAATACAAGTTTGTCAAGGATATTATAATGAACTAACAAGTAGTGAAGGTTGATAAGAAAAGAAAACACTTTTACTTGTTCAATAATTTTATTGTCAAACCATAAATATATTTTGACTTACATACCGGTTTCGACTTATTCAGTCATCATCAGTGTAATGATGACTGAATCAGAAATTATGTTATTATATCAGAAATTATGAATCAGAAATATTATTACTGAATCAGAATTACACTGATGATGACTGAATAAGTCGAAACCGGTATGTAAGTCAAAATATATTTATGGTTTGACAATAAAATTATTGAACAAGTAAAAGTGTTTTCTTTTCTTATCAACCTTCACTATGAGTAAATACCATAAAATCTCAATCAATACTACTAACTTCATAACTAACAAGTAATTCACTAACTCATATAATACTAAAAACTAAATAATATAATCATAACAATTAAGAATATATATGGTGGTTAAGGATACCTAATGAGTCCAAAATTATATTTTCTGACAGTAGTCTTAAAAAATTCTGGTCCGTACCGATCTCGTCAAAGAAGTTTTTAGTGCTAGCTGGTATAGTATAACAGTTATAGAGTTATAACTGCGATATTTGACATCCAACCCTGGGTTTTCTCAAGATTCCACTTTATTTATTACGTTTGGTAATGAAGTGAAACCTCGAGAGAAGCTTCAGCGTATTATTGTTTATGATCCGGTTTCAATATGAGATCAATAGAATATATATAATTATTGTTTTGATAAAAAAAGAGTAACTATTAGATATTATGATTTGTTTACCTATAATTAGATTAAGATATAGTTAGGCCGATGCGTATCGTCTCTCACGTCTACATCACGAGATAAGAAGCCCTGCTAATCCACCACCCCTTCCACGCCTCCGCCCTCCAGAGGCGATATACGTAGTTTAGCTGATTTTAGTCTGGTCTCGACCGTCCTAGAGTTATCTGAATCCAGACTTTGATTTTACGGCGTGACCGGATATACGTTTACACGTAACATAACGGCACGGTGTTTGATAAACGCATTCACCGGCTCTCTTAAGTGCACTGATTTACGTCTGATAGTTCGAGAAAAGCGGCGTTTAGGACATTTAAGAGATACCGTTTCTTTTAAGCGCGGGATTGTTCGTGGAGCGACACCGACTCCGGGAAATTTTCGGAAGTGTTCAGGCTCGGCCATATGTTCTGCAACATGATGACGATAGAGAAGAACTGCTCTCCAATTAGAGGATTGTCGAAAATGGTCTTCCCAAAGTCGGTCTGATCAGTGATTACTGGACTTCTTGGAATACTGAATTCAGCTAAGTTGTACCCTGGATTTTTACTTAAAACTACCCCTTATACTTATTTTACTTTGTGGCCACAAAAGAAATTATTATTTGTTTGAACTTTAATCTGGACGTCTGACGGACGCGTACCATTTAATTTAAAATTATTAATTAAATTGTATTTTATTTTAATATTTTTTTTTTTTTGTGATCCGATACATTTTATCTCAGTAGATTCTTAAATTATAGTCACGTTAGACTGAAATTAATAAGTATTATAATTCATTAAGTTAAAAGAATTATTACGTTAAGAGTTATAGGCGGCTAATTATAAGCGACATCATTTGTGTCAAAATTATATATGCCCTGGATTTAGAAGATATTCTTATAATTTTTTTTTTTGTAACATTATTCGTAACTTCCAGCCAGATCAGTTTCGGGTCTTCAATATAATTTTAAACATTATTGTAACTGTCCCGGGAAGTTGGACTAACCGTATTGGTGTTTTTTTTTTGCTTTGTTTCTTTTTTTTGGATCGGGCTGAAAGTTACCAAATCTGAATTGTTTTTTTTTGTATTGACTTCTTATTATTTTTTTTGTACTTCGAAATATTACTAAAAACTTATTTTAGTTTGAGAAGGTTTCTCCAATGCCCTACTATGATTTCTTTATTGCTTTTTTTTTATTCAGGTATGTCTGATTCATGTCTGATTTTAGGCATTAAGTAAACGGCCAATTTCAGTTTTATTTATTTTTTTTGTAATCATATCGGAGCTTGGGAGGAAGCTTATCGAACCAGTCGTTTTAATTTTGTTTTGAATTATTATTATTACCATAATTAATTCCTGTAATTATGTATTATCTTTTCTTGTAAAGTTGAATTTTGAACTGAATCAAAATTCCGGCAATTGTAATTTTGATTGACCAGAGGTAAAGGTCAACCTAGTTCTGGAGTATAAGTTCTGAGACATAATTATATTAATAAATCAATTTACGATTCGTTAAAAGTTACATACTGTCAGTGTACTTTACTCTTCCTATGATAATTGGATCTTAGAAGTAGGTTTAATTCTACGGATATATTATATGATGAGACTAGCACAATAGCTTGTCTTATTTGCCTTCACTTTTCCTTCTGTTCCTTACCACATATCTTCCATTCACGACTTTCCTGGTTTTTTAAATTTATTTTTCTTCGAGGGGTTTCTTCGTTTTACCCTCACTTCTTTATTTCCCGCATAAACGAAGTGGCGCCTATTTTTTTTGTTTTCTTTCCTATTATCCCCCCATTTCCTTGTTACCCACTCCCTCCCCGACTGAGTTGGGACTAGTGTGTTACAATAGTCCCTCTTGTTCCAAACCACAATCCATACACTTTATAGTCCCTATCACCATGAGAAGCTCGAAACCTATCTTTATAAAACTCGATGCGTTTCTCATAGATGGTCTTCTTCTCCTCGTGTACTTTGTTGGCTTGGTCTATGTCGTTAGTTTCATATCTGACGGTGGGGTCAATAATAAGGGCAGTCTTGTTGTCCGGGTGGAATGCTATAATATCGGAAAATCTAGAGGAACCTTCCGAGTCAATAGCATAAACCTCGTCATAACAAATATAATTTTTCTCCTTGAGGACTTCCGAGATCTTGCGCTTAACGTTATGGTGGCGTCTAGTCACAAGAAACATGTTATGTGGGCATTTTCCAAGCACATGTGCTGGAGTTTCATTCTCTCTGCCACATTTGCGACAACTCCTGTTGACTGATTGCCAGGTACAGCTCTTAAAGGGGCGTAATTAACGTTAAGTTTTATTGAGTTGGTCCATTCGGATCCCGTTAGTACTTTCCGGTCCCAAATGTATTTGTTACAATTTGGATATTCCTTAAAATGCTTGACACCAACACCCTGCCACTTACATTTTGTCCACTCATCAAAACTTTTCTCACGCAGGTTTTGGCGAAGCTTTTTGACATTGATGTTTTCATGAGATTCATTCTGTAGGCTTAATCTTTTCAAACACTCCGTAACTTCCTCCTCAAAGTTGAAGGTATCTTGAAATAAGGTATCTTGAACTGTGCTTAACTTCTGAGTAATACTAAGATGTTGTAAAGGAGCTTCCCAGGTGCATCTTAAGATACCAAGCCCCCGAAAACGGCGAGGCGAGTATAGCATTGCAGATGTGGTGCTAGCTGGGAGTCCTACTATTGCTTTCGTGCTTCTCCTTATGATGACATCGATTCCTTCTAACAGTGGTTGTGGTAATTTAGTGAGAGGTGCAGTTTGTAATGGGTATGTCAATGCAGGAAAGATGTACTGGTTTAGTATATTTAGCTTCTGGTCAGGTTTCAATAAATCCGACGTTGTTAATTTATTAAGATTTTCATGAAGCTTGCGAATTGAGTCCTCATTACAAACTAGCTCTCCCGAGAAGGTGCAACCGAGGTACTTGATTGTTTCACCCTCACTTACTGACTCGATTTCACTTCCATACTCTAGTCTTAATATACACGTTCATCAAGTATCCCGTCTATAACAATAAAAGCAGTACTTTTCTGTGGGTTAACGCTCAGTCCAATTTCACTTAACCTTCTCTGTATACCGTCAATTAACCTTTCAGCAGCTTCCATATCACACGCCGTTATAGCCTGATCGTCGGTGAACCCTGTTAACACTATGCGATCTTTACCTTCAGTGAGTTCATATCCTAAACTATTGGTGCGGGTCACAGAATTCTTTGAAAAGATGGTCAATGGCAATGTTAAAAAGAGTACTCGATATTGGTCCACCCTGAGGTACTCCTCTGCAAACAGATATAGGAGCTGTTTCATTCAGACCTAAAGAAACTTTGATGGTATTGTTGCATAGTAAAGCTTCTATGCTATTTATTAAGTCCGAAGAAAGGCCATTAGATTTAAGGGTTTTTATTACATGACTGTGGCCAACATTATCGAAGGCTCCGGTGACGTCAAGGAAAACAACTACAGCCGTCTTCTTTTTCTTCTTAGCATCTTGAAGGACAGCATTCATAAGCCTGGCATTCACATGGCATCTTGGAAGACCCTTTATAAAACCCCTTTGACTTGGATGGAAGGATACTTGTCTTCTTAATTCTGCGTCTAAAACCTTCTCAATTATTCGTCTGAGTATTGAATACATAGTAATAGGTCTCCAAGATGACATTTTGTTTACATCTCCTTTTCCTTTATAAATTAGAACAGTACGTCCTCTCCTGAGAGGTTCAGGAACGTATGAGAATTTCAAGATTAAGTCAATAATGGTCTTAATAATATGATAAATATTTAAGGTCTTAATAGTTCTAATCAAAACACCGTCGGGACCAGGAGATGTATCAAGTGATGTTGACTTAACAGCCCTATGAATGTCACTCATTTCTACTGATATTATATTTGGATTCGTAACCTTGTTCTGATAGTACTCTCTTTCATTAATATTGTTTGTGCTCTTCGAAGACTGATTTATAGTGATCTTCTACTCTACCGATATCTACAGGACATTGTTTAGGCTGATCTGAGTTCATAACATTGTTAACTACTTTCTTTCTCCTGTTGTAATAGTTATATTGTGCCACTTCATATTGATACTGTTGTTTGCGTTTTTCTCTAGAGGCTTTATTGGCTCGTTGTGGATTAGATGATTTACTAGATCCCTTCGTACTTTTGTTACCTTTATTCTTCTTACGCATCTTGTAGTAACGAGCGGCAGGATGTTTCGGACCTGGTAAATCATTGTTAGCCTGTCTAAGGAATTTTAGAAAGTCATTAACAGTTTTGTCAATTTCATTACGTTTAAAATTATCGGAATCTAGTGAAAGAAATTCTTTAAACTTATCTGCCCAGACATCGATTTGATCATTTTTATCTGATTTGTTGTCAATCCTTTCTTTATTTACAAGTAAGCTGTTAAGTTTTAATAAGTTGGCTTCTATTGGATGTTTTTTAGCAATATGTGTGTTCAATCCTCTTTTATTTTTAAATGACAAACTGCATAAAGAACAAACTTTTCTATTTTCTGTAAACTTATTTGTACTATTATTTGCACCAGTGCAGAGTTTAGATGTTGTATTTAGTGCAAAGCAACTAGTACTCGGCTGAGAATTCGAGTCTGGTTCACCGTTTAGCTTAGATATATTATCGACTTGTCCGTTAATTGTTTCTATAGTTGTATTAATAGGTTCGGTGTTAGAGAAAGAAATTTTGCTAACATCGACAGTTTTACCTTTAATACAACCGTCATTCTCTACCCATTCAACGTTAACAATAATATTATTATTTTGTTGAATGGGGTCATTATTTGTCGGTAATATTTCCGTCACTACGGCTTGTTGCTTTTGGCCTGAATTTCTCGATACTATTACATTTCCGATAAAAGGTAAAGTAGGGTTGTTAAATACCTTAGATTGATTCTGCATATCCACTCCAGCCAACAGCGCGTTACTCTTCTCTTCTTCCTCGTCATTATTTTCCGTTAATACTTCCGTTGGATTGAAGTTTGGTATCTCCTCTTCCTCATACTCAGGGATTAAACCATCATTATCTCTTCTCAATGGAAACATTTGTCATTTTTCTTGTATTTTTTTAAAAAAAACTATTAAAATTTGAGATTTGAAAGAAAATAAAGGTAAAATTATAAATGAAAAGAAAGAAAGACATAGCAAAAAGAACTATATTGCTGATGTAAGCTAACCTATTTTATACTACATTTCTACTCTATATAGCTAACTAAACTAAACTAACGATGTTGTCACTACGGCAGCTAGATTACTACTCCAGAGCATTGTGACATAACTGACCAACAGAATGGAAAGGTATTAAGTGGAAAATTGCTGCAAATGATTCTAGAAATTATATAGTTAAACTAAAGTTAGTTCTTAGTAGACAAATGTTAATGTCTGTCCCGTCAAATTGAATTCATCGAAATCTGGTGTCCCTTTATACAGCTAACACCGCTCTTTCTAAGAATTAATTTAGTGTTGGCTTTTGATTTTTTTTTCCTGAAGCTAGTTCCGATAATTGAATGTTCGGATAACTGACGTTCAGATAATCGACGCTCTAATGTAATATAATTAACTTTTTAAGCTTGGGACATAATTTTAATTTGAGAATTAATAATTATAATAAGGATATTTTATAATTAGAATCTATTTTATCAACGTTAAAAACGAGTGAAAACCATGTTAACGCACTTCGCAGCCACCTGATAAAAAACATTATGAATTTTCAAGACAGTTATAAAAAAATCCCGTCAAGTACTTACCAGCAAGTTACTAAAAGGGTTTCTTCGGTCATAAGAATTCATAAGTACATTATTATTATTTTTTTCAACAAAAATATGTAATATGTCGCTTTTCTTACACCTAAATTATCCTTCATCAAAACATTCATCAAAAATATGTATAAAAATTCACTTTTAAGAAACGAGCAGTGCATATTATCCATTACTATCTTCGGTAGTATGCACTAATTTAGTTATTTTAGGGGTAAAATGGCCGCCATTTTGAAAAACGATATATTTTTGTTAACCAAATTTCAATACCTTTAACATTATACCAAACTTCGAATTTTCAAATGACAAAAATTTTGGGGCTCCAGAGTTACGGCCCCCTAAAAATTTTAAAATTTGACTTCTTTATATCAACTCCCGGAAATATCTTTGGACCACAGAGATGCATATTTTTGTATTTTTGCCTTATTTTTAGCTCCTGTCCTAATGGGGTAGCGGGGGGGGGGGGGGGGGGGCCTTTTTTTTGCGTTTTGTTTTAATTTTTTGGGGGGTAAAATAGCTGCCATTTTGGAAACACGATATATTTTTGTGAACGAAATTTCAATACCTTTAAAATGATACCCAACTTCAAATTTTCAAATGACAAAAATTTTGGGCCTCCCGAGTGACGGTCCCCAAAATTTTACTTTTTTTTAGACTAACTCCCGGAAATTTCATTGGACCACAGAGATATATATTTGTGTGTTTTTGCCCTTTTTTAGGACCTATCCTAATGGGGTAGTGCAGGGGGGGTACATTTTGTGTTTGTCTTAATTTTTTGGGGGGTAAAATGGCCGCCATTTTGGAAACGCGATATATATTTGTAATCTACATTTCAATACCTTTGAAATGATACCAACTTGAAAATTAAAAAAAATATAAAATATTGCGATCTATTCGCAATTGATCGCAGATCGCATAAATTTGGAGTGTTTAAGTCCGCAATAGTTTTTCTGTTTTTGGGCAAAAAAGTTTAACTTGTATACCAAATTTCAAGTCTATAGCTTCAGTAGGTCGGGAGATATACTCCAAGATGCGACGGACGGACGAACTACCAAAAGCATAAGGGTTTCTAGGACGACCTCGAAACCCTAAAAAGGAAGTTAAACTAGGTAGTATAGAAAATCAAATTATGAAAGATGCAGATAAAACTAAGAATTTCCTAATTAGCAATCCAAACACTAGTATTTCTGTGAACAGTAGACTACGCTCCTTAAAATAACAAATCGGGTTTTGAGCTTAGGTTAAAAAAAATACAAAAATTTAACAGAAAAAAATGTTATTTCAACAAAAAAGACCTGAAACTTAAAAAAGTAGAAAATTTTTTTACACAACATTAGATTACTCTTAAAAGAGCTTTCCAACGATCAGCCGGTCAGCTACTATTTATACCATTTCTAAAACAGAAGTACTAAACTATGTACCCCTCATGGACAGGGTACAGTAATAAATTTAAGGTTCTTCTTTCACACTCACTTTACTACTATAAAGTAGTAAGTACCATATGAGTTTCAGCCCGATCCTATGAAAAGAAAAACGGTACAGTAAAACAAATTTAAAGTAGAGTATTTTTGCGTATTTCAACAAACCGATACCAAAAGTACCCTTTTATGTACAGAAATAATTTTTTTTCAGTACAACCGAATTATAAGGCCTCAGTAGGTCAACTAAATACCTACATAAAGATACCCTTACAAAACACATTAAATTAAAAATTTAGTCTGCACAGTACCCAGACTTTAAGTACCTTTTGTACCAAAAGTACTAAAGGTACTTAAATTAAATGTCCATATTGTGTTGTACAATATTATACTGTATTAGGTTCTAAAAGGACAATCTTGTCGCACAATAATCTTAGGAGCAAAAAGGTCAACAGTGGACTCACCTCGCACTTTTTGAGAGCCCGAAAAACTATTTATCGTTCTAAAGGCTCTGAAACGTGACTTTTTTCGATAAACATTTGTATATTTTTAAAGTACGTTTTAAGGGCTTTCTAACGATACCATACCCAGCCGGCCAGCTACTATTTTCACCTTTTCTTAAACAGAGGTACATAACTTTGTACCCTTCATGTACCCGGTATGGTAATAAATTTAAGGTTATCCTTTCAAATACACTTTACTACTTTAATGTACTAAATACCATATAAGTTGTTCCATATAAATATAATAACCATATAAATATTGTTAAAATTGTTATACGTTTGCTTTTATAGGTTGTTAAATTGTTGTTCAACATATAAGTTAACTAATATATAATTTTTATGTTTGTAGCTTGATAATGACCCAAGGGATTGAAATATAGCAGGAATTGTTTTTTAAAAATGAAGAATTAATAAGTTTTTATAAACAACCTACCCATTAGACCATTGGAAATTAGTTTCTAAAAAATATTATTAAGATATATAGTGGGTAATTAGAATTCAACATAAATACTAAATTTTGTGCAATTTTGCTATGACCACAATTTTGTTTGAGCGGACATAATTTTAAAATTTCTGGTGACTTTTTACAAAAAACTTCTTGCATACGAGTCTGCAAGACAGTGAGACATTTTTATGTAACGCTTTTTGGTGTAGTTTTTGGTAACGCTTTTTTGGTGTTGTTTTTTGGTAACATAATATTTATTTTAATCATACAATATAAACGTGTTATTACATATACATATTTCTTAATTAAGATTTACCAATCAAAATCAAAAATGTAGGGTAGGTGGGGGCAAAGGTCCGTATGGGGTATGTCCGCACTGTTTTAAAAATGGGAGGGAAACTAATTTGTGAAGTAGGACTGGCATCACTCATTCCATACATTGAGGCTTTGCTCCTGTAAGGTAATCTTGATTTCCAAGAAACATGAGGTAAGTTTTTTTTTTTATGTTTCAATATAACTTTTATTCACTTTTGGAAATTTATTATTAATTATTATAAATCTATATTCATATTTTTGATAAATTTGCACCAAAATGGTGCTAAAGTAGGGTAGAAATAGACACTTGTTTTACCTTCATATGTTACCTTCGATAGGTTACAATATTTTTATAATTTGATAAAATGGGGCAAAGATCCGCGCACTGTGTTAAAGGCGGAAATACACATGCTACCAGCTACTGACGTGCTAGTAACTCGCCACTGGCATGCTTTTTTACTAGCATGTGTATTTCCGCCTTAAAAGTTAGTTGTATTATTATTTATTTTATTTAATAGTTTATTTGTTTAATATCTGTTAACATGACAACCTGCTAACTGTTATTATTATGATATTGTTTACCTTTGTAAATCAGATATGTTTGAGATTTATTATGTGAAGTTTTGTATTAATAGATCAGTTTATATAAAGACTTATTCGTTATTATTACTACTATTATTTTAGGATAAAACACACTGAATGGGGAAAGATCCCCGCACTGAACGGGGCAAACGTCCTAATGTGGACTCCTTTCCTATTTAAAATGTTTAATCTAAAGATTAATTTATTTTAGTTACTTTTGATAAAAGAACTAGTATTTAATTTTCAGAGTGTACAAGAGAAAGAGAGATTGTTTGAGCCCTTTAACCCAGCAGATCCTGGATCAAGCTAAAGCATTAATTAAAAGGGGGAGGTATTTAATTCTGTACTTTATATTGTATCCAATATGTTTTCTTTATCGTTCAATATACATGTCTTTTTATGAATTATTTCACTTTCTTGAATTATTAATTAATTAATACCAAATGGGGTTAAGGTCCACAAATCATAATTTTGGTAAAATGGTGGCCCAAAAATGTTGAGAAATTTTTGGAGCAATGAGAGATGCGGGATTGTTAGATGGATTGTAGGCCAAAATTCACAGGTCATTTGGAAATTATTAAAAGGAAGCAGATGCTCAAAATTAGCCCTAAACCACAAGGTGTGGACCTTTGCCCCCCACCTACCCTATAGTAACTGTGAAGTGGAAATACATGTGGAGCTATGGAAAAGAGAGGAAGTGAAAATATAGGAGCCATATAGACTATAGAAGAGAGCATATATTTGATGTAGCTTCCCAAGGAAACTTTATTTCACGGATATCAATGTAAGTATTAAAATCGCATGACCATTTCTCAAATTGTTTGAGATTGATATTGTTACCTGATCGGAGGAACCCATGTAAGAGAGGTTTAAAAGTCCATGAGAGTTTGAGGTTTTGTGCTTAGCCAGAGCATACTCCTCCTCAGACAGTGTAGGGTCGAGGAGTATACACTTAGAAGGAAGGACTGCTATAGTCGCTGAGGCTACAAGGTCGTTCATCGGGATACGACCGTTAGCTACAGCAAGACTGGATGCTATTACACAAGCCGACGTAATGTTGCCGTCAGACTCTATCACCGTAACTACAAGATTCAGCTGAACATTACCCAGCTCCTCCTAAACAACCAATTCCAACAAAATTAATACATGTATAAGATAAAATAAAATATTAAGATGAGTGTGGCTGCCCTTAGCAGTTCTAGTTTAAAGTTTACATTATTTTTTATGTTTTGAACAGCGCCATTTCTAATGTTTTGCCACCCTAGGCGAGAATTAAAAAAAAAATCCCCTCCCCTCCATTTTACTAGCAACACCTTCTCCCTCTGTCATCTAGGCTAAAAGACATTAATGGATTGATACAAAAGTACATTTATTTAACATAAAACACATCAAACATTAAAAAACTAAATAAGGACTGTTATATTTTATTTCATGTTTAATATCTCTTATAACTCTAATGGTGCTTTAGGTTGTTAGTAGTAGGCTGTTTAGCACCTTCCTTGCCTTTATTTTAAGAAAAGTCTTTATTAAGATCTCTAATGTCCAGCTGGTAAGTAATGTCTTTTTCTAATAAAATTGAGCCAGTCCTACCAGTCTTTACTGGCTCATAGATCTGCTCAGATAGGTTTCTATTAATTTGAGTCTCTCACTCGGCCCATATTCAACCCAAAGATTTCTTAATTTGTCTCCACTTGAGTTTAATTAGTCAAAGTAAACATACGGTATGTTCCCGGATTGACACATGAATAGGTGAAAAAATACTAAAATTATTTTAATTTTAATTTCATCATAGGTTCAGCCATGCTTGAATGGAAACTAATTTATGTCGTAATTTTAGTTTTGAAAAATCAAGTATGTCTTGGAAATTTACGAGAAAGTTATTTTTTCTCAATAGTAAAGTACTTTTTCTTTAAGGAGATTTTAAATACACTTTTATTTAGTTGATTCTTTAGATACGACAAATTACTATTCAAAAAAGTTGTCCAGAATGAAAAACTGAGTTAAAATACAAATGTTTAAAACCCTCCACCTACTTAAATATTTTGTATTCTTCCATTCCATATTTAGCCTAGTGAGCTAGGCAGTGAGCTGCAGTGGATGTAAGTAAACAAGTACTTCCTTCTGACAGTTGTCAAAAATAGTTTTTGATTGAATGAATATTGTTATGTTAGTATGGAAATAAATTTAATGAATTGTTTGTGTTTTGTTATTTTTATTATTCTAATTTATAGGGTTTTGTTGGAAAAAAAGAAATTTTATAGATTTGTTTATGCGTCTGTTTGTCACTCTGTACGGTTCTCGGTTTTGTTGGAAAAAAATTGTTTTTATAGTTTTGTTTATGCGTATGTTTGTCACTCTGAACGGTTCCAACTTTTGAATCAAAAGAGATAAAAACATGAAACTTTACAGTATTAAAGCTCGTTGAAGGCACACACAGGGAAAATATAGCCAACTCAAAATGATCAGCTATTCAAATACAAAATAGTGAAAAATTCACGTCACGCAAAAAAAAAAAAAAAAATTGAGTGGGGTATCAAATAAGGTATTGAAGAGTAGATTACAATAATTCATATAAAAATGCCATTTTTCAAAACTGGTCTTATTTTTAACTTTTTTTTTTTTTTTTTTTTTTTTTTGGTTTCTGTATTCTTTATCTTAGTTGTATCTATGCGCAAAATTTGGGGAAGATAGAATGACGGTAAGTGGTACAAAATTGGGGTAATAGGTGTGCGATCAAACTTAAAAAGCAAATAAATTTGACGCCATTTTGATTTAGGGTCCGTAGGCAAAACCAAGGACCCTTATATTTTCCTGTGTGTGTCTGTCCGTCCGTCCTCTCGCGTGCTCTCACGGCTACACCTTTCGTCCGATCACTTTGAAATTTGGTATGTATGTGTCTTGTACCTGCCCACATATTTTAAAAATATAGCGACTTAAAAAAAATATTTTTCAAAAAAATTAGGGTAAAAAAACTTAAGGGTTAAAATTTTTTTATTTTTTTTCGACACCGTGAGGGGTATCATATGAAAGGGTACGTCGAGCTGATTACAAAAATATATAATTCTTTGAATATAACTTTGACAGGGCGAGCGTAGGCAAGTTTGAAGTGGGTGTGAAACGTGTCCCCCCCTTCTATCTCGCTTATGTGAAGTGCACAAAATCTGAAAAAATTCCTGAACATTCTTCGACCAAAAGTAAAGATACCACTTTTTGGAAATTTCGAAAAAAATATTATTTTATTTTTTATTGACAAAATACGTTTTTTTATTATTATGGTCTTTTCGATGTATTTATATGGTTGTAGTCCGGTTCAGTGGCAAAAAAATACTTTATCAGAGTGTGTTTTGAGAATATCAGACCCTTAGAATGGTTCAAAGTAAGCATTTTAGCATTTTTAAAAAACACTGTTTATACACTTTACAGTTAAACACTATATAGTGTGGCCTACGGACCCTCGCTGTGTGCTGACCAGCACACACTTGACCTGTTTATTGTTAATATTTTTTTTGGTTTTCTGTATTCTTCACCTTAGTTGTATCTATGTGCAAAATTTGGGGAAGATAGAATGACGGTAAGTGGTTCAAAATTGGGGTAATAGGTGTGCGATCAAACTTAAAAAGCAAATAAATTTGACGCCATTTTGTTTTTGTTTTTATTTTTTTTGGTTTCTGTATTCTTCACCTTAGTTGTATCTATGTGCAAAATTTGGGGAAGATAGAATGACGGTAAGTGGTTCAAAATTGGGGTAATAGGTGTGTGATGAAACTTAAAAAGCAAATAAATTTGACGCCATTTTTTTTTTTTTTTTTTTTTTTTTTTTGGTTTCTGTATTCTTCACCTTAGTTGTATTTATGTGCAAAATTTGGGGAAGATTGAATCACGGGAAGTGGTTCAAAATTGGGGAAACGGAAATGTGCGATGAAACTTACAAAGCAAAGTAATATAAGACCAGTAAAAATATAAAACACTTGAGGAAAGTGTTTAATTTTTAACGCCAATTTGTCATAAAACATCAAATTTTGTGTGTGTCCCCCACACCCTAAAACTATATTTCAGCTGTTACTAAAAAAATAAAATTGATTAAATAATTACACGCACTCATATATTTATATATACATTATATTTATTAAATATATAAAACTTGTGGAAAGTGTTTAATTTTCTATGCCTTTTGTCAAAAAACATCCAAATTTATGATAAACTTTGATAAAATTCAATAATAATTCATTGTAACTATGAAAACTCAAAAACTAATAAATGAAAAACACTGGGCTAAGTAATTATAAACTCGAATATGAGAAAGTTGCCTCAGACCAATTTTTTTTAAAGCTTTATAATTGTACCAATGACAAGAATTCTAAAGAGAACAAGACAGTAGAAATGAATATTATAAGGGGGTTACTTTGATGACAGCTGGTTCGAGTGCTCGGTTGATGCCGTCTGTCACTGTTTCAATCTCTGTTCCGAGCTCCTCCTCCTCGTCACGGGATTTACAAGAGAACTGAGAGAATTTGACTTGACAGTTGAGGAATCCTTTCTCTTCAGATTCGAGGTTCTGAGGCATCTCGACGGGTCCAGTAGCCGCTGCTATCACCTTGGTACCACCCATCTCTACGTAAGCAGAACCTCGGGCATCCTCCACTACACCGCATTTCATATCTACAAACAAATTAAACAAAAACACACACTTTTAAAATCCCATGTCACTGAAATTTAGAAATAAAAAAAATCGGGTACGGGGTACCTCGGAACTTTTCCTCACTTCAGAGGCCACTAAAGTGGCCCCCCTGCTGCTTCACAGCAGGAGGAAGCAGCATTGGACGTGGTCAGTACTTGGATGGGTGACCGTTCTTAACTAACTGATTTATTATCTTTAGTTTTACAACCTACTTAGAAAAAACAACCTTATTGCTTGACAAAAAAACAACCTTATTGCTTGACAAAAAAAACAACCTTATTGCTTGACAAAAAAACAACCTTATTGCTTGACAAAAAAACAACCTTATTGCTTGACAAAAAAACAACTTTATTGCTTGACAAAAAAAACAACCTTATTGCTTGACAAAAAAACAACCTTATTTTTAATACCTATATTTTATTTAATTATTTGAAGTTTGGCGGTATTTTGACAGATGTAAACAAACTTTGACGTCATCAAAATTATCGCACTAATTAATAATTATATTCGCTTATAACTTTTAAACTAATTAATGGAAATTTCATCGGTTTTTTTAATGTTTGTTCCTTAATTTTTTCCGGTTCCAACGATATGCTACAAGTCAAAAACCTATATGTAATTTCAGTATTATTAACCGTCAAAGTTTAAAAATTCAAAAATTTATAACTTCAAAATGGCGGCCAAAATCAAAATTAAATTTAGTGGGCATGTTTGTCATACAGAGAGGTACATTCGAGCCAAATTTCAACTCAATCAGGACCATTTTCGATTTATTACGATTTTTTTAAATTTTTGCTGACAGCAAACTGGGTTCATGATGGCGGAAACAGTTGATTTTCCGGACGGCACAACTACAGGTTAGGACTGATTTTTCTGCCAAGTTTCAACTCTCCAGGTTAAATACCTTGGGCGCTACGATGATAACACACATACATACGTCATGCTGAAAACAACTCAGGAGGTCTTAAAAACACCTAAAACGGATAATTCCGTTGAAATCTCAAAAAAAAAATTTTTGGTGAAAACAATACTTTTCCTACTATTAGTAGTGAGGAAAAGTAAAAATGGTTATAAAAGCTATAAATAATGTTAAACCAAAAATAACTGACTTCTTTATCATGCCTTAATTTAATGCTTTCCTTTTTTTCTATCAATTAATTATTTTGGCTTATTACTTTCTCTTACATATAGTATAATCATTGTTTGTGAGAAAATACCTTCCATAAGTTAATTTTAGAGAGAATGAGATTTTGGATAATTCTTTCAAAATAATGTCCCCTCTGTTAGATCGCAATAACTCTCCCCCAATAACTTTAAAACATGTCCCACGATTTTGATTAAAAACATTTATTTCGTTGTCCATTTAAATACGAATTTAACCATAGTCCTTTTCCCAGGGAGATCCTAGTTTCTGAGATATTGATAAAAATACATGTGGTGTCGCGGGACACCCGGTAGGAACGAAGTTCCTTATGCTTTATATTAAATATAAATTATATATTTTGTGGTTCCTGCCTTGACCATGTGGTCTGGTGGTCAAATATTTGGTCTATCGGATAGCTCAATTAAATAAACCATTAATTAAAATTAAAATATAACTTAATAGACCAATATATAGGTAACCTGAGAGGGGTCCAGCTTGCATTAATTAGGGTAAACAATTTTTTTTTTTTAGGATTGTTTTGTATAGTAAGAGGAGCATGAAACCAAGTTTGCGACCTCGAAAGCCCTGGGGACAACTTTTGGTAGGCAAAAAACCTCGCAATTTTGGCACTTTTTTCAGTTTTTTTAATATAACACATAAACGACGCCGAAATCAGGATATTGTATTCTCTCCGAAATAAAAGTAGACAAAATTCTCTACAAAATGCACTAGTCAAACTTAATTTTATGTTATCCTAAACCATTTCTACAGGGCTTTGAAGTTTGACAAAATGATGTATAAAAAAAAAAAACGGATTTTACTCATTTTTTTGACATTTATATAGTCGTTTATGGTGCCCATTATATATTGATGATATGTATGTATATACATACATACATACACATATATATATATATATATATATATATATTGTGGTGTGCCCTTATATCATATAAGTCGGGTAGCTCAAAATAATTAAATTAATTTTATAAAAAAAAGGAGAAGTCACAAATAAAACTTACATATAACTTTTCTTATTCTTGTATTTAAATTCGCATTAGGCTTTATTATTTTTTATATATAGTTAAATACAGTAAATGTGTTTCTTAAACACTTATAAAAAAATATCCATGTAAAATAAAAATATTAAATCTCAAATTATTAAAGGTTAAATGAATCCTTTTACATTTCCCTAACTACCTTGGATTTACAATAAATGGAAAAATCCTTAAATTAATTCATTAATTTTTTAATTAAAATGAAATAGTCAAAAAGATATGAGGTTCATCTCATGCGTGGTCTAAGTACGTTTTTATTATAAAAAATTATAATAATTTTTAATTTTAAATTTTTTTTTTTTTTTTTTTTTTTAAAAAAATCTCAAAACGAGAAAATTAACTTGTTAATTTTTTTTAAAAATAACTTCATTCATGTAAAATCTTTACATTCGTTAATGCTTTCTTAAAATTAATAACCATGTGGTTTTTTAAATAAAATTTTCTTAATAAAATTTTTTTTTTTTTATAATTTTTTTTTTTCTGTAGAGAAGTGGAGCTGATGTGCTCTCAAATCTTAGTGAGATACAAATTCAAGTATCAACTGCTTGTCCCTTGAGAAGAAATTTCACCTTTGTGAAATCACAGCTAATTACGCTTCCAAACTACGTTGCAACCCACGCTATGCAATTATGCAACTAACCAACTAAGCAACCAAGGCCCTAAACATAAAAATTAACTTATTAGCCAACTGCTAATTACATTTTAATTTAATTACTTTCAAACGATATCAGATAGCAACTTACGTTTCAACGGCAACAGCAAATCTTCCATAGAAGAGAAAAAATGAATTTAATTTAATTACTCATACAAAGCACTTGCCCAAAATGGCGGACATACGAATTTTACATCTGACGATGGGTGACATCATTCTACGTTGGCAGGCGCTGAAGATCACACCTCATTTAGTGCGCGAATTGCTTATATAGTGATCCTTATCTCCAAGATCATAACTGCTATCATGATATTTACAATTTAATTTTTTAATCACAAGTTACCCTAACTCTCTGATACAAATCTAAGGATTCAAACAGTGAAAAGTTTTACAATGGTTTAATTTAAATAACATGGACATATAACATAAAATTCCTCATTTGAAGTTTTTATATAAGTGCCTGAAGAAGCAACTTGAACATCATTGAAACTTCAACTCGACATTGGACTAATAACCTAATAAAACCTATTAGAAAAAATTACGTGAGTTAATTAATTAACATATAATGTTTAAAATTTGTATCATTTTCCGTTATATTCATAATAAAGTTCTATATAAAATCAAATTACTACATTTTGTAAATAATTAATATTCTCACAAGTCATCCATATTAAAATCAGAACATAATTATGTAGGATTTCAGTACACCTATTCTGAGATACTGCAATATATATATATATATATATATATATATATATATATATATATATATATATATATATATATATATATATATATATATATATATATATGTGTGTATAATGGGCACCATAAACGACTGTATAAATGTCAAAAAAATGATTAAAATTCTGATATATATATTTTTTTTTTTAAATAATTTTGTCAAACTTCAAAGCCCTGTAGCAATGGTTTAGGATAACATAAAATTAAGTTTGACTAGTGCATTTTGTAGAGATTATTGACTACTTTTATTTTGGAGAGAATACAATTTCCTTATTTCGGCGTCTTTTATGAGTTATATTAAAAAAACTGAAAAAGTGCGAGGTTTTTCGCCTGCCAAAAGTTCTCCCCAGGGCTTTCGAGGTCGCAAACTTGCTGCTTAGGACAAAACTTAGGATACAAAACAATCCTAAAAAAAATTGTTTACCCTAATTAATGCAAGCTTGAATGTATCTATATATTGGCCAATAAGGGCAAAGGTAAAATAATTAACCAGCATGTAGTCCAAATAAGTTCTAACAAAATTTTAAAATAAATTAGTTGAATTTATTAATCACTTATTAAAATTTCACATTAAACATAAATATAACTAGGCATCGCGTGGCTCTATCATTGAAGCGAGCGTATTGCAATAAAATACTGAATATTGAAATTTGTTAGTCATGATGAATGTCATAGTTAAAGATAATTGGAAGAAGGTAGTGAGGGGTAGAGTGGGGGTACTCGGTACAACGCTTTACTTCCTAAACAAACCTACACACAACAAGACTATAAGAATCTTAACCACCCACAATAGCTTTTAAACTAATATTATAAATGTATCACTTCATTACTCAAATACTACTGCATGTATCAAGTTTTTACATACTTTTACAAATTTTACATACTTGTTTCAATTGTACTTTAGACGATGTACATGAAGTTTTATTAAAATTGTTATGTTAGAACGTAAGATATCGGTAAAAAGGTTGTTTTCTCTATTTTAAACGTTTAGGTCCGCTTTAATAGTTTTAGCAATCTTTATTAATTCATAGCAGTGTCGTTGTTGGTTTTACTAAAAAATGTTTGTCTCATCGAATCGGTGATGATAGAATTTTTTCCCGTCCTGAAATTCCAATTTTAAATTTGAAGCTCATGTTGACGCGAGCATTGAGCGTGAACTCTTGGACGGATCACGCTGTCCAACGAACTTAGCCTGAGTATTAGTAAAAGAAATATGTATACCAAGTTAATCGGTCAACTTTTACTTAAGTTATTGTCGGACACGTAAATGTTACACACAGACGATGCATATTTCGTTGAATGTAAGAAGCTCGCTTCAATTACTTGTTATTTCATTTCGAGAGCATTAGGTTTTTTTTTTTTTAAATACAACTTACAAAAAACAACATTACACATAAATGTAACCTTTACATGGTATTACAATTTGTTTAAAATAAAATATATGTGAGTCAATAAAATTTCTTATATAATAAAAATGGTGGTGATGGTTAAAATGAAATTGATTATATATCTCCCTGATATTCGATCCTTACATGAATTCTAACTAGAATTTGCTTAATGTGCATAAGTCAGAGAAATCTATTCTCGACTAATTAATATTTGATTTCCTTTCTTTTCATACATAGAATCGCTATAAACTTTAACTTAAATTTAAATACAAAATTAAATAAAAATTTAGATTCGTGATAGTCACGTGAGATGAGACGAGTGTGCAGCAAACCAATTAGATGCTATGGCAATCTAATATTTTCTACCAACTGAAGTAGTAGCCAGTTGGCTATATTGGCCCTTTAAATAAACCAAAAACAAAGAATAAGCTAAGGGCTTAAATTGCTTTCATAATCCAAAATATAGCCCAGTCAAATTAGCCAAAATAGGAGAAAAAAATCCCGAAGTTTTGAAACTTGGCAGAGTTGTTGATTTGAGTGTCCTGTACAACATACTAAAAGTCCCCGAGGGTGGGGGGCGAGCACGAGGAGGGGGGGCCCCTAGAAGGGTCATTTTTTCAGTTTTTCTTAATTATCTTGGAAAATATTGAGTTCAGCGAAAAACTAGTTATATACAAAATTAATCTAGAGTAAATTCTCTACCAAAAAGGTACTATTTATTTTTTTCGTAGTGTCAATAATTTTGGAGATAGAGGTGGGGGAGAAATGTGGAAAATTTAAAAAAATGGGTTTTATGGTTTTATAGAACAATTCAATCACAAAGTACAGTAGGGTCTCGCTAATCCGGGTTTAACGGGACCGAACCCAGTCCGGATTACCGAAAGTCCGGATTAAACGGAATCAGTTTTAATGTGTCTGTAGAACAAGCTCTAGTAGAGTAAAACTATTAAAATCGAGGTTTTTATCGTAAAAATCACTTCTATTAGTCTCCAAAACATGCTTGCACAGCGTAGGTCCACTATTTAAGTTTAGAGCTGTTCTTTCACCAGTACCAGTCATGTCAAATATCAAATGAATTATGTCAAATAAAATGACAATCTATTACGCAGGTGGCAGGTATAGAAGGGACTTCCTGAGAAACAGGCTGAGTTCCGATATGAAATTCGAGGAACGATAATCATTTCACAAAAAGTTGAGACATTAGACATGAGCCGCCGCTACATGTTTTTTAAAACCCTTCCCCATCTCAGTCACATATAATTGTACTTCCTGGAATACACTTCCTTTATATCTTCCGCCCTACATTTCTATGGAACCGAAACAGATTTATCGATGTTCTAACTTATTCTTAAATCTGTTAATTTTTAATAAAATACCGGGTATTCCTCGTGTTAGACTGTTTGAATATACACCTATAAACTATACTAGGAACAATTTTATACATTTTAATAGTCAATAAAAGCAAAAACTCTAATTATCTTAACAATTAATAAATCTTAACAGGCCTGGTTCCAATTTGTACATAGTTTTTGGCCCGTCCGGATTATACGGATGTCCGGACTAGCGGGGTCCGGATAAACGAGACTTTACTGTAAACATACATTGCGCCTTATATAGTGTTTATATTTTATATTATATAGGTAATATTAGGTGTGGATGCATAAGAAACATAACTTACCGCACATAAGTGGAAAAAAGGTAAAATGTGAATTGTAAAATTACTTCAAGATTAGTAGATGACTGTGAAGTAGAGTATATACGATTAATATATGATTATTTTTGATGTAGTAATAATTATGTACATCCAGTGTTCACACAGGTTTTTTCAGGGGGGGGGGGGGGGGGGGGCTTGGTCCAAAAGTAGAGGTCATGATTGGGAGGGGGAGGAGGGGGTTGTATTGTAAATTAATATTTGACCTTAGGGGCTCTGAGGGGGTTTCTGGCCCTTCTCCCCATTGGTGAGCCACTGTTTATACAGGTAGGTATACAATATTGGGTATAGGTTCATTATTATTTGCCATCTTCCATTCCCAAAAATAGACAAACTTATATTATCATTGTTAACAGGAATTATAGGCAGCTCTAATATATATTGCCACCTTGCTGCTGAAGTGGGAAGGGAAATCTAAGATAGACTTGTTGGAAATAACTTTGAAGACATAAAGCAATCAAGTAAAGACAAGGTCCTGTAATTATAGCATCAATGACTAGTGCGGTTAAAATGAATAATGAATTAGTGGTTGTCAACCCTCTCCTTATATTTCAAAGAGTGGCTATCGCTAAGAAAAATGATGAAGATTTGGTAGTTATATTAGAGTATGAAATAGCACCTTTTCCATTGGCTCTTTTTGATGAAGACAAAAAAATGAGAAAGACAAAAAAAATCTGCTGTTTATGACTTTCTTTCAACTACTAACATCGACTTCATTATTTGAAACGTAGTAATCCATGGGGGATTCCTTCTTCACAGGGTCAAGTGAGAGCTCCACCTTTAAATCCATTTGCCACCAAATATATTAATTATGTCAGAAAGGACTATGCAGTATAAGGAGAGGGTCGACAACCACTATTTCATTATTCATTTTAACCACTCTAGTCATTGATCCTATAATGACAGGACCTTGTCTTTACGTGACTGCTTTAGGTCTTCAAAGTTATTTCCAAGCAAGGTGGCAATTTATATTAGAGCTGCCTACAATTCCTGTTGAAAATGATATAAGTTTGTCTATTTTTGGGAATGGAAGATGGCAAATAATAATGAACCTATACCCAATATTGTATACCTACCTGTATACACAGTAGCTCACCAATGAGGAGAAGGGCCAGAAACCCCCTCAGAGCCCCTAAGGTAAAATATTAATTTACAATACAACCTCCTCTTCCCCCTCCCAATCATGACCTCTACTTTTGGACCAAGCCCCCCCCCCCCCCCCCCTGAAAAAACCGTGTGAACACTGGATATACATAATTATTACTACATTAAAAATAATCATATAATACTCGTATATACTCTACTTCACAGTCATCTACACTAATCTTGAAGTAATTTTACAATTCACGTTTTACCTTTTTTCCACTTATGTGCGGTATGTTATGTTTCTTATGCATCCACACCTAATATTACCTATATAATATATAAATATGAAATATAAACACTATATAAGGCGCAATATATGTTTACTTAGTGATTGAATTGTTCTAAAAAACCATAAAACCCAATTTTTAAAAATTTTCACATTTTTCCCCCACCTCTATCTCCAAAATTATTGACACTACGAAAAAAATAAATAGTACCTTTTTGGTAGAGAATTTACTCTAGATTAATTTTGTATATAACTAGTTTTTCGCTCTACTCAATATTTTCCAAGATAATTAAGAAAAACTGAAAAAATGACCCTTCAAGGGGCCCCCCTCCTTGCGCTCGCCCCCCACTCCCGGGGACTTTTAGTATGTTGTACAGGACACTCAAATCAACAACTCCAGTGGCGTACCAAGGCGGGGGCGGGCCGCCCCGGGTACCACAAGCCTTGGGGGTGTCATTGTGGCAGAAAGAAAAAAAATCGGTCCGAGACAACTCAGACAAACTTTCTCATATACGAGTTCATAATTACATAGCCATTTAATGTACATTTGTATGTACATTTAATTATTATTGAACATATCATCAAAATGTATCATAAAAATAACTTCTCCTGGGCGGGGAATCGAACCCGGGCTCTCTCCCTCCGCGTTTTAAGCTAATTTCTCAGGAACTAGATTTTTCCCGGGAAAACGGCTTATATCGTTGGATTCGTATTCAAATGGACTACATTATAGAATTTTTTAATCAAAATCGTCGGAACCGTTTTCGAGAAATAATTTTTTTTCATGTTTTTTTAGAGTTTTTAGGGGGTCGCGCCCCCAAATTTAGAGCTAAAATTCATTTCTCGATTTCGCCTCGGGGTATGATTTTTCTGAACATGTATGCCAAATTTCGTCAAAATCGGCCCAGTAGTTTAGGCTCCAGGCGTCTGCACAGACGACAGACGACAGACAGACAGACATTTTTTAAAAACCACTTTTTTGGACTCAGGGGACCTCAAAACGTGTAAATCCATCAAAATCTCAAAATCGAATTTTCGCGCCATCACAATACTTTCTCTTTATATGAGAAAGTAAAAACACCCCCAAAATCGTTCTAAGAGAGCAGGGGTGTCCATCCCCTTCAAGTCTGATGACGCACTCCCCCCCAAATAAACCAACTCCCCCCTCCACAACATATAACAACCTTCACCTTCAGGAGATTCACTTAGAATCATACTCTTCCGGGGGGTCCGGGGCCCCCCTTTCAATTTTAAAATTTAAACAATACTTCAAAATAGTTTTTAAAGGGAGTGTCCCATTTCAAGGATCAAACGGTTATAACTTTTAAACTTCAGAAAAATCTTACAGGTTAAAGTTGTATAACTTAAGGCGTAGTTTAATGAAAAAATGAAAAATGATTCCACTCTTCAAAGGGTTCATATTGACCCTTTGATCAATATGACACTATGAAGAACGTAGTTTCCTCTTGACCCTATATTTTTTAATTATTGCTCCCGAGCTTAGCGAAGGTAACGGAAGCTATGTGATTGTTCTGAAGAACGACACATTTTTAGGCCTCCGATTTCAAAAATTCCAAGACAGAAATCTGTTTCAGACATCAGGGAACATTTTTGATTCCGTGTCTGTCGGTCTATCGCTCAAATTTTGCTAATCAACATATCTTAAAAACTGATCGTCCGATTTTATTTCAAATTGGATGGTAGGTCATCATTAGCCCAATGTTGGTCCCATATAACTTTCAACCTTCAGCTCCCATTTGTATATCTTCGATAGGCGCACAAACATACATTCACACCTATATCTTCAAAAGTACTCAACTGATTTTTATGAAATTTTGTTGGTTTGTCAAAAGTAGCCTGGAGATAGCCCCAGATTAATTTCAACCGTCTACTCTTTAAATTTAGCAATTGATAGTTTAATTCATGTGAAAAATAAAAACTATTTTGACAGGTTTAAATAATGGGTCAAATAGTCCGCTCAATGTCCATCTAGCATTGTTTAAACAAATGGGAAGCTCCTCGAAAGAGTGGCCCCACCAGTTTTCGGACTGGAAACCATGATGATGACACTCCTGGTTGTATTACAACCAGGAGGGGAGTCATGGTTAACGACCATATCTTCACACGAGTGTGAAGATTTCGGTCCCTAACCCGGGTTTGTTTAATGGGCCCACCTAAGTGGCCTGCGTCTTCGGGTATAAAAGCCCCCCCGGAATAAAAAAAGGACATGTTTAAATAATGAGTGGGAAATTGAATAAATTAAACAACAAATTGTAAAAGTAAAAAATCATTACTCCATACAAAATAGGACGCGAGGAAGCTATGTGACACACTAATTGGCGGATTATTTTTCTAAAAAGGGGTAAAATTGCCATTTTGGGACGCGATATATAATTTTGCTCTACTCTTCATTACCTTTAAAATGATACTGCAATCAAAATTTACAAAAAAAAAATTGATCAGTTCGTAATTGCTCGCGTTTCAATAACTCAACTTGCGCCATCCGGCCTTGTGAGGGGGTGACAAGATAATTATCCCGCCCCGGGTGCCACAAGACCTTGGTACGCCACTGAACAACTCTGCCAAGTTTCAAAACTTCGGGATTTTTTTCTCCTATTTGATGAATTCGTGGCTAATTTGACTGGGCTAATATTTTACTTTATGAATTTACTAAAAAAAAATCTACTTACGATCGAATCGGCAAGAAGAACTGTCTCAAAGAGAAAACAAAGTAGAAAGATTTTAAATTTAACTTCCAATTGCATGGTAAGGATCCCCCAAGTTTCAATAATTTATCTCCAACTGTTCAAAAGTTAAGAGAGGGGGGAAGACTTTTGGACCACCCTGTAGATTGCTGTATGATACGTATTTTACTGTAATTTACAATCATTTTCCCAACTTCTGTCGGTTATTGTTATTACTCAAAATATGGCCAAGTGAATGGGTAAAGCTGTGAATACCATTTGAAAGGTAAGTAAATGAGGAAGTTTTCCTGTGTGTACTCGATGCACCTACACTGGTTAGTAAGTTCTGCCACCACCAAAAAAATAAAATAATAAAAAAATTATCAATAATTTGGATAAAAATTAATACTTAGCCAATGCTAATTTGAATGAAAGGACTTAAGAGTACTTTTCTTTTAGGAAATTTTCTAAGCTTTCCAACGATACTAAAATCATTATTCTAGCATTCATATTATAAGAACAATTCATATTATGAGACAAGGACGACACCCCTCGGTAATTCGCTAAATTTGACCTAGTGGCAGAATGTTTAAGAATTGACCCATGGTATATATGGTGTTTTTGGAACGAAGTTCCATATGGCACGTTCTGGAGCCCGGGAGTGAATCCGAAAAAAGACCAAAATCACCGTCACGCAAAATCCGTCACGAAATCTACATATGACGATAACTTGAGTAAAAGATCACTGAGTTAGATAAAATTTGGTACACATATTCATTTTACCAATGCCCAGGCTGAGTTCGTCGGAAAACGTTATCCTCCCAAGCGTTCACACACAACGCTCGCGTAAACGTAAGCTTCAAAAGACGGGAAAAAGTATTATTAAGGAAGCCTGTTACTTGACTTGTTTTGGTTATTTTTGTTATATATGTGAAAAATGTCACTTTGTTTTGTAAATAAATAAAATATAATCATGTAAAATTTCACCCTGATACAAGCAGAAGCTGTAGAGTAGGGAAGAGATATATTTTATAATATTTTAAATTAATTGGCTGGGTAGGTAGAAAACAGTCCTATTTCAATCCAAACTCTTTTACCAAACATACTCTTTCACTATAAACTCACCATGATCAACTTTTTTCTCATATTCAATATATATATTTATAGTAAGATGCTTGCTTTAATTTTACAAATAATGATTTTCTTTTAATTTTGCCTTAACTCTGCTAGGTACAAACAGTTCGTTACTTTTAATTTTGTCTCTTTTCTAACTCCGCCATGTATAAGTAGTTAGCAATGTATACGTACTTAGTAGTGCGATTTTATAATTGAAGCGAGCGTAAGCGAGCTTCTTACATTCAACGAAATATGCATCTTGTCTGTCTGTCAGTAACGTTTACGCGTGTGACGATAACTTGAGTAAAAGTTGACCGATTTAGTTGAAATTTGGTATACATGATCTTCTTACTAATACTCAGGCTAAGTTCGTTGGACAGCGTGATCCGTCCAAGAGTTCGCCCGCAATGCTCGCGTACACGTGAGCTTCAAATTTAAAATTGGAATTTCAGGACGGGAAAAAATTCTATCATCACCTACTCGATGAGACGAACATTTTTTTCAAATAACATTTTTCATTAAAACCAACAACGACACTGCTATGAATGAATAAAGATCGCTAAAACTATTAAAGCGGACCTAAACGTTTAAAATAGAGAAAACAACCTTTTTACCGATATCTTACGTTCTAACGTAACGATCTTAATAAAACTTCATGTACATCGTCTAAAGTACAATTGAAACAAGTATGTAAAATTTCAACTTACAAGGACGGCAAAAAGCAAGCTGTAACAAGCAGTAGTATTTGAGTAATGAAGTGATACATTTATAATATTAGTTTAAAAGCTATTCCGGGTGGTTAAGATTCTTATAGTTGTTTTGTGTGTAGGTTTGTTATGAAGTAAAGCTTTATACCGAGTACCCCCACTCTACTCCACACTACCCTCTTCCACTTATCTTCAACTATGACATTCATCATGATTAACAAATTTTAATATTCAGTATTTTATTGCAATACGCTCGCTTCAATGATAGAGCCACGCGATGCCTAGTTTATATTTAATGAAAAATGTAAGGAACTTGGTTCCTACCGGGTGTCCCGCGACACCACACGTATTTTTTTGTTCCATATGAGGTGTACTATCGCCCTATAACTTTTCCAAACCTTATCGCCAGTCACCCTGTATATATATATTATATATAATATAGATTATAATTATCAATCGAATCAGAGTGCAAATTATTTGATGCAGGGCCCTTTTGTAAGACGTATAAAGAAATCAACAGGTAACTTACGTATTTTTCTATGTTCTTTCCAAGTTCTACCGTCCGTTCTTTTGTTTTTATCCGTCATTACATCGAGTGAAGTCGTTTCCTGAGCTTTGTCGCTTGGTTTCACAAACAAATTGTACGGAACTGTGATCAGTTCGCCGCATTTCTTCCTAGCTTCGCTCTCAGAAAAGGATTTCTTCGCCATAATAATAATAGACGGACTGCAAAAACAGAACAAATACATTCATATTTTCCACAAAAAAATATAAGAATAAGCAAAATTACACGGTTTATAAATTAAAATAAAAGCTAACCGGGTACTCATGATTCAAATTGATAATTTAACAGCAGGAGCACACACGATCGAAATTTTAAAAAAAATGAAAAAGAATAAACAAATGGCAAATGGACAATGAAAGATAAAAAAGAACGTTTCAAAAATACTTGGTGAAGAGCTCATGCGTGCATTTCATCATTTAAACGCGATGTTCACTAACACCAATAAGAATAATAATTTAAATTTCTTTATTGATCAGTTTGTCTTGCTATACAAACCAAATACGCCTCATTCCACATAGAAATGTAATCAACTTCTCTTAACTATTCTCAGTAAATTTGCTTTAATTAAGCAAAAGCAAACAAATTAACGTAACATAACAAAGCCCAAAACATTGAAAGAGTCGATACGGATACTGAGTGGAGTGGTCAGTGGATAGCAAGGTGGATAGTCAACTTTGGAAACCCCAAGTAGGTTCCGCTGAAGCCACGCCCACCTTACCTCTCATTGGCTAGCTTGCCTGTTTCCGCCAATTTTTAAATTAAAATGTGACATTGTCCCTATTGCCAATTGACCTAAACTAAATTCTGTAATTCTGAAGTAATGTTCATTTCTTTTAATGCCGTATTTTGGTCCATAGTCTCCAAAAAGAAGCCCTATAATTTCTCTATTTTTTTTTTTTTTTTTTTTTTTTTAAGATTTTATTTATTTATTCAATAATACTTACAAACAATTGATTACATAACTTAAATCTTTTACGACAATGACCTAGAGGTCGTCTGTCGGGTGGTGCGGCTTCATAAATACATAACACTAAGTACATTAATAGCTTAACAACTTAATCACAATACAAGTACTAAACACTTACAATAAGATTTATATACATATAATATAACTATACATAAATACTCACACATATTCTCTTTTTTAATATTGGTATCCATTATTTATTTTATTTTTTATAATTATATTTTATTAAATATACATTTACACACATACAAATGATTATTATGATTTGTCTGCATATACAAATTTTCCAAGTATCATATGTCGATACCTCATTGAATTTGTAATAAAACTAAATAATTGTTTATAGTTTTTTCCGTTAAGAAGCTTTAGTGCTAGATCAGTGGTTAACTTGTTATGGCCAAGATAGCGCAACCTAAGATGGTCTAAAGAGCGGCACTCTGTTAAAAAGTGATAAAGATCTTCTATCAGTTGATCATGACACAGAGGGCATACAGCATTATCACTATCACTTAACCAGGGCTTCCAGATAAATTAATTGAAGCGAGCGTAAGCGAGCTTCTTACATTCAACGAAATATGCATCTTGTTTGTCTGTCCGTCTGTCTGTCTGTCTGTCTGTCTGTCTGTCTGTGTGTAACGTTTACGTGTCCGACGATAACTTGAGTAAAAGTTGACCGATTTAGTTGAAATTTGGTATACATCTTTCTTTTACTAATACTCAGGCTAAGTTCGTTGGACAGCGTGATCCGTCCAAGAGTTCGCGCGCAATGCTCGCGTGAACGTGAGCTTCAAATTTAAAATTGGAATTTCAGGACGGGAAAAAATTCTATCATCACCTATTGGATGAGACGAACATTTTTTTCAAATAACATTTTTTAGTAAAACCAGCAGCGACACCGCTATGAATTAATAAAGATCGCTAAAACTATTAAAGCGGACCTAAACGTTTATAATAGAGAAAACAACCTTTTTACCGATATCTTACGTTCTAACGTAACGATTCTAATAAAACTTCATATACACCATCTAATGCACAATTGAAACAGGCATGCAAAATTTCAATTTGATACATATGCAGTAGTTGTGTTGTAGCAAAGAGATACATTTTATAATAATTGAAAAGGAGATGGTGTGGTTAGAAGAATAGTAAGAATGCGGGGGTGTTCCCTTACTACTAGCCGCTGTACTACTATCATACCCTATATCTATCAACTCATCATGATTCATGATTATCTATTTTTTCAATACTCAATACATATTTATTACTTTACGCTCGCTTCAATGATAGAGCCACGCGATGCCTAGTAGTATTTGATCTTGCTTTTATAATTACCTTAGCTAAGGAAAATGTTTGAGTAACTAGATATTTTTCATGGAAATCAAACTTTAAATGTGGATACAGCAGATTAGCAGATGTGTTTCACTGAGTTTAGCACGTGATAAGTTCTGCTGATTTTCACTGGCCTCTATTGCCAGGGCTGGATTTACGCATGGGCCTTGGGGGCCTGGGCCCCTGGCGGCAAATTTTCGAAGGCGGCAAAAAGGGAAAAAACCATAAAACATTTTTTTTTTGGATATTGGACAGTACAAAAAGTGTAATATTTATTATTTACTAATTGAACTTTCATAATAATTGTATATTTGAGTATGTACTGAGAGCAAATGCAGGTCAGTAGGCCTAAGTTTTTATTTATTAGTGTATAAGTTATAGTGGATTTTAAATTTTAGGCATAGAACGGTTTGTCATTTATAACTCGTTGCTGCTAGTTATTCACGTACGAACAGTAGTTAGAACTACAGTTTAGGCCACATTACTCTATTTTTATACAACGTAAACTTTAAAGGTAAAAAAAAAATACGTGTGGTATCGCGGGACACCTGGTAGGAATGAAGTTCCTTACATTTTTCATTAAATATAAATGATAAAATCACACTGCTAAGTACGTATACATTGCTAACTACTTATACATGGCGGAGTTAGAAAAGAGACAAAATTAAAAGTAACGAACTGTTTGCACCTAGCGGAGTTAAGGCAAAATTAAAAGAACAGCATTATTTGTATAATTAAAGCAAGCGTCTTACAATAAATATGTATTGTATAGAGAAAAGTTAATGAATATGAGTTTTAAGATAATCTTAATGAGTTTGTAGTTAAAGAGTATGTTTGTATTTGATAAGAAATAGGACTGTTTTCTACCTACCCGGCCTACTAATTTAAAATATTATATCTCTTCCCTACTCAAAAACGTCTGCTTGTATCAGGTTAAAATTTTACATGCCTGTTTTAATTGTACTTAGTTTACTTTAATAAATGTAGCGATCTTTATCACTTTTATAGTAGTGTCGGTTATTGCAGCTAATAATTTACTAGAAAATGCTACCCAGTTTTCCACAGGTTGTACTACAACATTGGCATTGATGTTATGCTTGTCGATTAAAATAGACCACTCTTTAAACCATGAAATATTTTATTTTATTATGGCTAACGCAAATATGTAGGGTAACCGAGTTTCTTCCATCGCAAGCACTTTGCCGATATAGTTAATGTGAAGTTTGAGAGTAAATAAGTACATGCTGTTTAAGCCCGATTCAAGTTTTAGGATGTAATTTGGAGTGTAAGTTGGTAAACAAAAAGATTTTTTTAGAAAGTAGTTTTGCAACTTTTCTACTTGCTCATACTGCTGCCATCCCCATACTTGGGCACCATAGCACATGACAGATCTCGATATGGCCTGAAATAACTTTAACCTTGTCTGAAATGTGAAATTTCTGTTTGACCATAACACATTGGCCGCATTATTCATTGCTAGTTTAGCTCTGCTTAATTTTCCAATAAAATGGGGCTTTAAATTTAAGGTAGAAGCCAACGTTATTCCCAAGTATGTGTACTCCTTGACTATAGCTATAGGATGGCCACCGTATGACCACTTCTCATTCTTAGATAATTTACCTCCGTGGGGTTTAAAAATTACTATTTTTGATTTATCCAGATTTACTGTAAGATTCCACCTACAGCAATAGCACTCTAGGTCTCTGATCATTCGTCTTAAAGTAATAATATTGTCACTGAGGATGACTATATCGTCAGCGTACGCTAGCAGTTAAATCTTCTCTCCTGCTATCTTAATACCTCCATCAAGTTCCTCGTACAAATCATAAAGGAATAAACAAAATAATAAAGGGCTTATTAAACAACCTTGCTTAACCCCCGACCGTACTTCAAATTCTTCAGTAAGTCCCTCTGGCGTCCACACTGAGGAAACTGTATCGATAAATAGTGCTTTTAATATCTTATGCATTTTGGTGGAAACACCTATATTATGAAGTTTATAAAAGAGACCATTACGACTAATGCTATCAAACGCTGACTTGAAGTCGACAAAGAAGGCATAGACTTTTTTCCCGTTTTTAGTTTGACTCCATTTTAAGCGTATGAGGTTAGTCAGAGTAAATATTTGATCTATAGTAGAGTACCCTCGACGAAACCCTGCTTGAAATTCACCTAGTATTTTCTGACTTCTGACTTTCAACCAGACTTTCAACTTTTTTTATTATCCGTTGCAACAGTATTCCAGAAAAAATCTTAGCCATGCAGTCAATAAATGATAATCCCCGGTAATTTTCTATTAGGTTTGGATCACCCTTCTTATGCAGAGGGATTATGATATAGATCTGACAAAGCTAGCTAGTACTTCTCCTTTGTTATACATATTGTTAAACAGCTTTAAAATTTTGATCAGAAATATATCAGGGACGTTTTTGTAGAACTCATACGGAATCCTATCTTGCCCCGGCGCCTTATTTAATTTAGACATCTTTATCACCTCCTTGAGTTCGCCTAGAGTAAAAGAAGCATCCAATTCGGGGTTTTCTAAATATGGTTCTGCATATTGCATATGCTAAATCGTAATTAATATCTAAGACTGGGTTTAATAAGGACTTAAAATATAACACTAGATTTTCCGTACTACATTCAGGTGAAAGTAAGTATTTATTATTTCGGAAACTATTTATAATTGACCAGAACTGTTTTGTGTTAATAGTACTTGTAAGATCGCTGATCAGGTTTTTAAAGTAGCTTTCATATTTTGAAATGCAATTTATTTTGTAGTTTTTATTTGATTCTAGATAAAGCTCCTTTATAAGTTCTGACTTGGTTTTTTTGTAGATATTTAAAAGCTAAGGCTAAAGCTTTTGTTTTCTTAGCTTGAAGCAATGACCATCAAACCATAGATTTTTAGACATGTTTGAATATTTATATGACATCTTATGACCTAAGTCAGATGACTGTTTAATTAAGTGAACCATTAAATTAACTCCTTTCTGAGAGTCCTGAGGCAGATCACTCATATCTTTAACTTGTTTTTCAAGCTTATTTTTAAAGTTTTTAGCATCTTCTTTCGTAAATTTTAGTTTCGGCAATAATTCTTTGGTTATTTTATTTTTTATGACTGCGGGCTGAGTTACTATTAACGACAATTCCACAGGCATATGATCTGAGTGTAATTGTGGTATAATTTTGAAGTCATGTATATAATTTAAACTTGCGAAGGGAACACAACATAGACCAATGACAGAAGATCCTTGATGACTAATGTACGTGAAGTCCCCTTTTGTGTCACCTTTAGTTCGACCATTTAAGATGCATAAATCATTATCATCACAGAATTCAATAAATTTTTTGCCCTCATTATTAACGATTTCATCTCTAGATTTTCTGTATTCTGTCAAGTTGCACGACAGTATGCATTCTGGTAAAGCCTGAATATCTGATATTCTACAGTTACAGTCACCTATAGTAATACAGTTAGCGATGTTGTTATTAGCATAAACGTTGCAAAGCCTACTAAAGTCATGTTCTCATGAGCTACAATTTAAATATACCGGTAAAATATAGAACTTTTTTTTATCCTTACAAGTAATACGAACAACGGTTAAGTTATCTACAGTTTCAAATCCCACAAAATCCAAATTCTTTTTATTGACACCAATAAGACAGCCACCTCTTGCTCTTCCAACCTTTCCCGGTTCTTTATCAGCCGGTATCCATCGCAGTTCAAAACCACCAAACGTATCACTATATAAAGCTATGTCGCACTTAATAACTAGTAGTTCTGTGAACAGTAGACCTCGCTCGTTAAAATAACAAATCGGGGTTTGAGCTTAGGTTAAAAAAAAAATACATAAGTAAACCGAAAAAAATGTTATTTCAACAAAAAAGACCTGAAACGTGAAACAGTACAAAATGTTTTTATACAACTTTAGACTACTCTTATTAAAGGGGTTTGCAACGATACGAAAAACGGCCGGTCACCTACTATTTTTACCATTTCTAAAACAGAGGTACAACACTATGTACCCCTCATGGACAGGGTACAGTAATAAATTTAAGGTTCTTCTTTCGCGCACACTTTTCTTTTATAAAGTAGTAAGTACCATATGAGTTTCAGCCCGATCCTGTGAAAAGCAAAAACGGTACAGTAAAACAAATAAAAAGTAGAGTATTTTTGCGTATTTCGCAAACCGGTACCAAAAGTACCCTTTTATGTACAGAAATAATTTTTTTCAGTACAATCGCATTATTAGGCCTTAGTAGGCCTACTAAATGCCTGCATAAAGATACCTTTACAAAACACATTTAAATTAAACATTTAATCTGCACATTACCCAGACTTTAAGTACCTTTTGTACCAAAAGTACTAAAGATACTAAAATTAAATGAACATCTTGGGTTGTACAATATTATACTGTATTAGGTTCTAAAAGGACAATCTTGTCACAGAATAATCTTAGGAGCAAAGAGGTCAACAGTGGACTCACCTCGCACTTTTTGAGAGCCCGAAAAGCTATTTATTGTTTAAAAGGGTTTGAAACGTGACTTTTTTCGATAAATATTTGTATTTTTTTAAAGTACGCTTTAAGGGCTTTCCAACGGTATCAAACACGGCCGGCCAGCAACTATTTTGCCCTTTTATTAAACAGAGGTACACAACTTTGTACCCCTCATGTACCCGGCATGTTAATAAATTGAATGTTTTCCTTTCATGTACACTTTACTACTATAAAGTACTAAATACCATATGAGTTTTAGCCCGATCCTATGAAATTCAAAAACGGTACAGTACAAAGATTAAAAAGTAGCGTTTTTCGACCAATTTTTCCAAACCGGTACATTTAGTACAAAAATAAGTATAAATAAAAAATAAATTTCAATAAAATGGGTACAAAGGCAATAAAACCCACACACTTTTGAGTAAAAAGCAGCTATTTTTTTATTTTTTATTTTTACAGTGCGCCCTACAACTAACGTGGTATTAAAAGTACCTCTGTACCCGAACCCGCAAAGGTACAGGTACGAAAAGGGTACAGTGCGTTTAAGTGTTATTTGGCGCAACTTTTGACCGAAGGAAATTTTCGAGCTGATAAATCCTTCGATGCCATTAGCCCCAGAGTGGGGTAACCTACCCCCTACATGTCACTCAAAAAGTACAAAAGGGTACTAAAGTACCAACCTAGTACATTTTTTAAAAATATTTTTGCACACATTTGGTACATTCTAAATGGCCTTTCCAACGATACGTCTGTCAAATCGGTTCAACGTCCCCTTCTGGTTGCGGCTACCCAAGGAGGACGCCCTTCACATAGACGTAGCTCCCGAAGTAGGAATCAGAAATATAATAACAAACCGGATTCTTAAAAAGGACAATATGACCTAAAGTCCGGTTCCCTTTTGAACCCTGTCCGATTAAAATTGCGAACGGTACAGAAGGTCAAATTCGAAATTTCGGAAAAACACGTTTTTCGTGAGTATTTCGCCGAGGTACTCGACTTCCCCCCCTCGAAGGTACTAAAAAAAGGGGATTGCACTTACCCCTTGAAAAAGACATATTTAGAGCATACGAAGAAGAGTAGGAGAGTACTTTTGTTTTCTCTGTACGTACCTCCAAAGTACCATCTTATACTTCTGAATTCAAAGTACCATACCTCAAAAAGTAAAAGTACCATCGAGTTTAAAAGCAAAACGGCAGGAGCAGCATTTCATGTGCTTTTAAGGCTCAAAAGCCCAAAAGCGTCGTATAAATGCCCTAGGAGGAGATACGTGAACCATGTAGAAAAACGTTTGAAAAAAAGTGGTAAAAAGTGTTTTTTCGCTTTATAGGGCCTGAAACGTGAAAATTTTTAAAATGTTTTTGCATCACTTTTTTACTTTTCTTAAGGGCTTTCCAATGATATACGACACCACGTACCAAATATCTCCGGTTTTCTGATCGGCGAAAAACCAATTTCCCGATGTCGCCCCTAAGCGGGGGTGCACGTAAAAAAAAAGTTATCGTTACCGGCTATGGACCTCTGCGGGATCTACAAAACCCTTGAAAAAAAAAAATTAAATTTTCAATTATTTCAAAAGTTTTACGTAAAAACGTGTTAAAAATGTGCCCTTTTTGACCGTAGACGATTTCCCATTGAAAATAAACCCATTTCCCGGTAAATTTCCCGATAGGAAGAATTTTTCCCTTAAAATACACTATAACCTTAACAATTTCCAGAAAACTGCATGTCTCTACGACAAACACACCCATCAGTACAAAAATCCAAAAAACACCCTATTTCGCCCTTTAAGGCCGATTTTCACCCTTAAGGAGTGGTTTAAAACTGCCCATACCCAATGTTTGGTCAAGCGATTTTTACGGTTCCTAACCGATTTTGACATTACCAACTCAAAATTTTTCCGAAAATCAAGAGTCGGGGTATAATTATTTTTTTGTTTTTTTCCGTGGCGCCTTAAAATAAAGAAAATTTTTCTTCGTTGATCATAATATCCGAGTCTTCCGATGTTGGAATCAGCAAGTCACAGCCGGTAATTAATTTTATTAGAGGCAGCCCATCTTTTCCATCAGATTCTAGACTATTTTTTTCCACAGACCAGGAAAATTTAACTTTTTTCCCATCCTGTCCAGTAACTATAAGAACATCAGCGTTGAGATTTATTTTTATTTCCGGAGCTTTATTTTTAATCTCTCTTCTTATGGCCAGAAGTTTGGCCCTCTTGGCTCTTGTTTGAAACACGTAGTCAGGATGCACCACAATGCCGGTACCCTTGAGTTTATTTAATTTGGTAAATATAGCTAGTACCACGGCATAGTTCCCAAATTCAGCCTTTACAAGTTGATTGTCGTTCACTGATCCTATTGGGAAAGCCTGAACTACAAGGACATCGTTTAATCCCAGAACAGCGGAGCAAATTTCTTTAATACTACTTATATAGTTATTACTTTTAGGTATCCCTCTAAAATTTAAATTTGTTTTGTTTGCATTATTCTCCAGTTTAATCAGTTTTTCTTTCAGTTCTTTGTTTTCTTGTTTGAGCGACGTTATCTCTTCATCTAACCTAGACGTAGTAGCCAAAGCATGATCGATTTTCGAATTAAGAGCGTTAAGATCATCCTTTGTGGCCATTTTATTGTTGATAGATTTAACTACAGCCATAAGCTCGCACGCCCATTAAGGTTTGTTAGATTGAGCCATTGTTTCCTCGAAGGCTGAGCTTGACGTGCTTTCTACACAAGAAGTCTTGTAACTTTTGGGATCTTCTTCAGGCGAGTTAGAGTTTCGACGTCTTTTTGAAGAATAATATTTATTTATTTATTTATTTTTTATTTTTTATTTTTATTTTTTTAATCAATAATCTCAAACGACATAGCCATAGAATTCGATTGGTATGTCCTAGACAATCCATACGGTTCTAACCACTATCCCATTATAATTCAAACAAAAGCAACATTCTTTAAATCAATTTATAGATTCCCATCGAGACGATGGGATATTGACAAAGCAGACTGGAAAAAATTTTCAAACAAAATGAACAAATTGAGCAACGAAAAAATCCTAACAAACACTGAAATTACATATGAGAATTTAATCGATGATATAATTATCGCTAGTAAATTCTCAATTCCTGAAATCAAACAACGATAAATATGGTCCACCCCACACCCAAATTTTTTACATTGGTGGGACTCTGAATGTGACGAAACAAAACAGAAAACCCAATCTTGTTGTAATAATTTCAAAAGGAAATCCAAATATTCAAAACTTTTTAATGTACAAAAAACAACATACAAAATTTAGGCGATTAATCAAACAAAAAAGAAAAAAAGGCTGGCAAAAATTTTGTAACAACATTAATTTATCTCAAAATAACCCGTCAAATGTTTGGCAAACACTTAAAAAACTTAAGGTTTTGTTTTTTTTGAAGTGACAGGAAGATTTTTTTCAGAAAACTTCAAGAAAAAAGAAAACTTTAAAGCTACGTAAGTTTACTTTTGCTTAATACTTTTAAGCCCTTTCCAATCCAGGGTACAGCCCACATATCCCTAAGGCAATGATTCATGCAAGACCTCCAGATCCTGGAGGTTCACTCGAGCATTTATTTTTACAGCCTTCAAGAAGTGACAATCTGTCAAAACATTCAATTTCACGAAATGTTACAAACAAATTAGACGAGACTAGAGATAGTCCGAAACAAAAGCGTTTAAGGCCCAATTCCCCTTTAACTTTAAGTTGTGAGCCACCGAAAAGACGCTTGAAATTTCTAATAGTCAAACGTCAAAATTCAGAGTCAATGGCAAATGTTTCTCCTTTCTTGATTGAAAAACTATTAACACAGGCTATCGGGTCTGGCGGAGTAAAAAATGCCAAAAAACTTAAAGATGGGTCACTACTGGTTGAAACATTTACAAACGAACAAGCCGAAAAATTAATTAAACGTCTTCCTGAAAACCAAATTATGCCCTTAATTGTGGAACCCCATAAAACGCTTAACACGGTAAAAGGTGTAATTACATGTTCTGATTTAGATTGTGTAGCTTTAGAAGAAATTAAGGAGCAGATGAAGGATCAAGGTGTTACGGACATCTATAGAATAAATAGGAGAATAAACATGGAAACTATACCCACAAATAGTTATATAATAACATTGAGTGTCCCGACATTACCAAATAAATTAAAAGTAGGCTACCTCGTAGTCTCTATTAGACCATATATCCCCCTCCCTATGAGATGTTTCCTCTGCCATAAATTTAACCACGGACAGGCTTTCTGTAAGACAGGGCCGGTGTGCCCACAATGTAGCGAGCAATCCCATGAAGGTAAACCTTGTACAAAACCAATCCAATGTGTTAATTGCAAAGGACCACATTCGGCTAAGGATAAAAACTGCCCTCGGTGGTTATTAGAGAAAAAAATTACTGAGACTAAAGTATTGGAGAAACTCTCATATGCTGATGCCAAGAAAAAAGTCGTCTCAACGCAACCATCATCATACCTACCTTTTTCGCAATTATTTAACAAACAGAATAAAAATCACTGCCAAGTATGTTCGGCAAAAGAAGTAACAACCAAAGATCAGGGAGTACAATGCGACGACCCTTCGAACATGAAGGGAAGTAATAACCAAAGTTCCAACACTAGCCAAACTCAAAACGTAATTAACAGTAAAGCAAAATCATTACCTCAGACAACCATTGTGCCAAAACCCAAACCAATAGAAAACCTCAATAAAACTGACGAGACCAAAAAATCCACTGATGTAACCCAAATTGAAACTTCACAAAAACAACTAAAATTTGACAATCAAACTGAACATGAAATGTATTGGACCAATCAGTGGGATCCTGATTCCACTGATTCGGTGTCAAGCCAAGACACGGAAGGAAAATCTGGAAATAATTTAAAACAAAATACCAACACCACTAAGAAGAGTACGAAAAATAAGAAGTCTAGTTCTAAACGATAGTAATATAAAACCTACTACTGATAAAACAGAAAACCAAACATCCAAAGAACAATGAAAATATGAAAATAAAAAGCTGTAATAAAAACATTAATAATAATTAATAATATAGAATATAAACACAAATTATGGGCAAAAATATAAAGTGCCTTAGTTGGAACTGCAAAGGATTTAGGGCTCGTAGTGAAGATATAAGGCTGCTTCTAAGAGACGAAAAACCTCATGTGCTTCTACTTCAGGAAACTCATTTGCCATCGATAAATACGATTAAAATACCTGGATACAATATTTATAGAAGTGACCCTCCACCAGGGGTAAGACAAGGAGGTCTAGCGACTATAGTATCCCAGGACATACCGTGCAGGGAAGTTAATATCAATACAAACCTACAAATATTGGTTACTACTGTAGGAGGAGCATACCCTGTGACAATAACTAACGTTTACTTAGAATGTGATCGGGACTTAGACCAAACCCAATTAGACAGTTTAATACCTCAATTACAGACCCCCTTCATCCTGGCAGGGGATTTTAATGCCCATAATACGTTTTGGGGTTCTCATAAATGTGACCGAAGAGGACGTGTGCTGGAATCTTTTATTCAAGACTGGGGCCTATACCTGCATAATAACAACGTGCCAACATTTATGGATTCCAGAACTGGCAAACTAGATGTTATAGATCTAATCATTTCCTCCATCTCGCTATCCCGAAATTCTAAATTTAGAGTGGTTCCTGATTTGTACGGCAGTGACCATTTCCCCCTTGGTATATCTTTATTCCCTAACTGCCCTCCTACAACCCCGGCTAGGCGATGGTCGTTTAAAAAAGCTGACTGGGCAGCATTTAGCAAATGGCTATCTGAAGTACCACGATTTGTACAAACCGAGGTTGACCATGCAGATGAACTGCTGAATTTCATAACCACATCTATATTGTCAGCAGCCCATTTCGCCATTCCTCTAGTTTCATGTGAGAGAAATCGACCGTTAATGCCGTGGTGGAATAACAACTGCAAATCAGCATTAAAAGAAAGACGCAAAGCCCTCAGACTGTTTAAGAAAAATTCAAACCAAGAAAATTTGATTAATTATAAAAAAGCGAGAGCGAAATGTAAATACATCATCAATGAGGCAAAAAAGTCGGCCTGGAGGAACTATATCTCCTCGATGAATCAATTTACACCGTCGTCAGAAATATGGAAAAAGGTCAAGACTCTCAAGGGAACCAGAAGAAATACGTTGCCCATTCTAAAGGTAGCAAATAACTATGTGTCCGATCCACAACAAGTTGCAGATATATTAGCATCACATTTTGCCAGGGTTAGTTCTAGCGAATCATATCCTCTGGGTTTTCAAATAAGGAAAAGAGAAGCCGAGGAAAAAGATATAGTCTTTAACACCAATGAAGCCAATGACTACAAGTACAACAAGGAGTTTAGCCTCTGGGAATTAAATACTGCCATCAGCTCGTTAAAATTGACATCTCCGGGACCAGACCAAATTCATAATTCAATGATAAAACAATTACCAATATCCTTTAGAATATACCTACTTGAACTTTATAATTTACTTTGGAAGACACATAAATATCCAGACAGCTGGAGAGATGCAATGCTAATTCCCTTACCTAAACCAGGAAAAGACGGTACCGCTCCAGAGTCATACAGGCCTATCGCTATGACTAACACACTTGGCAAACTTCTTGAAAAAATGGTAAATGGGAGACTAATGTGGGAGCTAGAATCGAGAGATTTGCTTTCAAAATATCAAAGTGGGTTCAGAAAGAACAAATCTACACTGGACAACTTAGCTAGGCTGACAACCTACATCCAGAATGGATTTGTCCAAGGGATGGAGACTGTCGGAGTGTTCTTTGACTGTGAAAAGGCCTACGACAAAACCTGGAGATATCTAATTTTAAAACAACTGGACAATTTTGGATTTAAAGGAAACCTACCCATTTTCATAAAAAACTTCCTGGCTGAACGAAGGTTTCGAGTAAAAGTAGGAGACAAATTATCAAGCACAAAGACCCAAGAAAACGGTGTTTCACAAGGGGCAGTACTTAGCGTTACCTTATTTATAGTGGCAGTAAATGAAGTAGCCTCGTCCATCCCCTCGTGCGTGGAACCATTTCTTTTTGTTGATGACATGACCATTCTTTACAGGGGAAAAAATTGGTCTGCTGTTACCCCGTTGTTACAAATTAGTATAAATAGAATGAGTAAGTGGGCATCAAGAAATGGCTTTACGTTTTCACCTACAAAAACCCGTACTATAATATTCTCTAGAAAAAGGAAACCCCTACCACTGTTACCATTGACTCTGGAAGGACAAATGATCCCAACAGTACAGCAAATAAGATATCTCGGCCTTATTTTGGACAAGAACCTCAATTGGCAAGCCCATTTAGACGCAACACGAACGAAATGTCTCAGTGATCTCAACCTACTACGAATGATTCAATCACATAGATGGGGAGCTGACAGGTCAACCCTCCTTCGTATCTACCATCAAGTTACAAGGAGTAAAATTGACTATGGATGTGCTATATATGGATCAGCAAGGGAGGTCCATTTAAAGAAACTTGATACGGTCCACAACACCTTTATAAGACTGGCCACGGGAGCCTTTAGAACCAGCCCAATTGACAGTCTTCTTGTAGAAGCGAATGAACCATCACTGGCCTCTAGGCGAAATCTATTCCTACTTCGTCTCGGTTTTAAATTTTTCCAATTTCCAGAAAACTCAGCGTCAAAATTCTTTCTCAATCCAAAATTCTGTGTACTTTATGAAAGAAAGCGAAATTTACCTAAACCTCCCGGACTGAGATTTAAAATGTTAGTAAATAATTCAGATCTTTCAGAACTACCACCACCATCTCCTTCTACACTCCCTAAATTACCCCCTTGGACAACAAACAGACCCAAAATTAAATATCTCTGTAAATCCCACATTAAATCTCAAACCTTAACAGAACAGTACCTTCAAGAATATCGAAAGCACAGGTCCACGCACTCACACATGGAAGCATTATTTACTGATGCATCTAAAGATTCATCAGGTACAGGTTGTGCATTTGTACACGAGGCAACATCAAAGCAGTTCTCTTGTAGTAAGTGGAGCTCTATAAGTTCTATTGAGTTGGAAGCCATCTACAACGCTCTGAAATACGCTGTTGAAAACCAAATGCGGAAAGTAGTAATATATACAGACTCCCGAAGTGCCCTACAAACCCTAGACAATTTATATTCTCAAAATGATATAATAGGAAAAATTCGGAGCTGTATCCATGAAGGAGCCTTGGATGTTCATTTCTGTTGGGTGCCAAGCCACACAGGCATACCTGGAAACGAGGAGGCAGACAAACTAGCCAAAACCGCCATCACATCAGGTGAACAGCTGAACACAATAGTAACTGCAAAAGACCTGGACAAAAGAATTAAACAGGAAGTTCTTCGGCAATGGCAACAAAGATGGACAGAAAGCAACAATAATAAGTTAAAATTTGTCAAACCGACTTTATCAGACTGGAAAACTAGCAGCAGACGATGCCGACAAGAAGAAGTTGTGCTCGCCAGACTAAGAATCGGACATACGAGACTGACACACGAATACCTTATAACTAAGCAAGACAAACCTGTTTGTACGCTTTGCGGCCGAGAAATGACTGTGTACCACATCCTCTGTGACTGCCCGCAACTTGATGATATTCGACAACGACTCCAAATACCCAACAGCATTTCCGAAATTCTCCAAGACAACGAAATTACCACTGAAAGGCTATTCGACTATCTACACGAAATTGACATTATGAAAGAAATTTGAAACTCACCTAAACATATGAGGATGCTACAAAACATGAGTATGCGCTAATAGCCGAAGTTGTTAAGGCGCAAAAAAAAAAAAAAAAAAAAAAAAAAAAACTTAATAAAAACAAATCAAACGACAATTTCCTAATACCAGGTGATTGGTCAAATGAATTTTTAAACAAATTTACTCCCCCATATGTATCAAATACCTTACCAACTATCAATGAAGAAAATACACATTTCCTAACAAACCCTATCACAAAAATAGAACTAAATTCTGCTATAAAAAAAAGCAACACATCACCAGGACATGACACAATACATTATGACATGCTATACCATTTACCTAAATCATCAAAAAATTTACTTCTACAAATATTTAATAAAATTTGGAAATCTCAAAACATACCGGAATCATGGAAAATTTTAATAATTATCCCTATTAAAAAACCAAATAAACCCTCTCTTCAAGCTTCATCATACAGACCAATTTCTTTATCTTCATGTGTTTTAAAAACATTTGAAAAAATCATTAAAAATAGACTTGAATGGTGGTTGGAATCACAAGACAAATTACCAAAATCCCAAAAAGGCTTTAGAAAAGGAAAATCAGTTTTAGAAAATCAATGTAAATTAGTAACAGATATCCAAACGGCTTTTACCACAAACAAATCTATCTTTGCTGTATTACTTGATATTGTAGGAGCTTACGACAATGTAGATTTAAATATATTACACAAAAAAATTGTTTGCTTAAACATCCCTACCTCTCTAGCAAATTTAATGATAAAATTGATATCACATCGAACATTACATTTACGAATAAATGGTGAAATAATCAATACAAGAATTGCACAAAAAGGAATACCTCAGGGATCAATTTTGAGTCCTTTAGAATATATTATCTACACTTTCGATTTAGAAAATATTATTTTACCTAATACATCTATTCTCCAATTCGCTGATGATATAATTCTCTATAACACAGGAAAATCTCTTGACAGATTAACAAATAAAATATCTAAATCCTTAAAATTAGTTCAAAAATGGACAAAAGATAATGGTTTGGAAATATCTGAAGATAAATCCGAATGCTGCGTCTTTTCAAGAAAAAGAAATATAGATTTACCAAACGAAATTAATTTTCAAAATTTAACATTAAAAAGAAAATCTGTAGTAAGATTTCTCGGACTCTATATAGATCAAAAACTATCGTGGAAACAACATATAATGATTACAGTACAAAAATGTGAAAATTATTTAAATATTATGAAATGCATATGCAACTTATCATGGGGTTCTCACCCAAAAACAATGATCACTTTTTATAGAGCCACAATAAGAGCATGCATCGATTTTGGTGCACCAATGTATGGTAATGCAAAAAACTATTTAATTAATATACTTGATAGAATACAATTTAAAGCAATTAGATTAAGTATGGGTTATTTAAAAACAACACCAATTGACATTATTCTAGCCGAATCATGTGAACCACCATTAAAACTTAGAAGACAATATCTAGCTGATTCTCTATTCTTAAAATTATTCTCCTTAGATTCAGAAATAATAACTCAAATAATCGAATTATCCAACAAAATTAACTCAGGACATAACTTTTGGAGATCTAAAACAGCACCATTAATAACAACAAGTTACAACAAACTTCATCCAATATTAATTAACATCCATCAAAATAAAATTTTACCACTTTATCAAACCAAATTTTCGGCCCTTAATCAAACTATCAAAGTTTACTTCACAGACACTAAAGACTATTTAATTAACCCAGAATTAATCCTTAAAGAAAAAATTGATTCAATACATCCCAAAGGTACATATTGTATATTTACAGATGGTTCTAAAAAACCAAATAAAACTGGTTGCTCCTATTATGATCCACAACTAAAATATGGAGAAGGATACAATTGTCCAGATATCATGGGTATATTTGGTGCTGAATATACAGGCATTTTAAAAGCAATCGAATATATCGATTCGCTTAATAACGACAATAAAAATTACACCATTATCTGTGATAATCAAAGTATTTTAAAAAAGATGATGTCTTTATATAAATCAAAGAAAATAGATCATATAAGCATGCATATTGTAAATAAGCTATATAACATATCAAAACATAAAACAATCGATTTTATATGGATTAAATCTCACCAGGGTATTTCTGGAAATGAAATAGCCGACAAATTAGCTAAAGAACCTACAACAATAGAACTTGACATGAAAGTTTTAAATACTGATATAAAATCTTTTCTCAAATGCGACATGAAAAATAAATGGAATAATAACTATAAAGAAAATAATAAAGGTTCTAATTACAAAAAATACAACCCTAACATAATTAAAACACCATGGTTTTGGAAATGTAATATAAATCGATGTGATATCATTAAAATCAATAGAATGAGAAGTTTTCACTGTAGATGTATACAATATAACTATATGATTGGATTAAGCGATTCACCTATTTGTTTCAGCTGTCCAACAAAAGAAGAAAATATCCAGCACATTCTTACTGAATGTACTAGAAATATAGAAAAAAGAAAAAAACTTTATTCAGACTTAAACATAGAAGAAGATGCTTCGATAACAAAAAAAATTTTAGAAATATTATTTTCAAAAAAAATTAAAAATTTAAAGAAAACTATAAAATTCATAGAAGACATTAATTATAAACCATAACACATTACTGCACCAAATAACTAAAATCTATAAATACCAAATGTGAGGTTTCTGAACCTCACATCTGGAAGGACTCGAGTCCGGCCAACCTGATTTGAGTTTTCTGCGGTTTCCTCAATCAACAAAGCAAATGCTGGGTTGGCTCCACAAAAGTCGGCCGCAGCCGCATTAGGAACAAAATGGCCTTGAAAACTGTTATTACCCACAAATTCTTGTCCAATTAACATCATTATTTAAAATGGCTGCAGTTACCCTTATTAATGTTAACTTTTGCCAATAAAGAAATTGATTAAAAAAAAAATATATATTTTTTTAATGTATTTTGACTCTTATTCATTAAAACTTTGTATTAAATTGTTTTTACACTAAATGGTTGAGAAACGAGAAAGAGCGAGTGAAAAAGCGTATGTTTGAATTACGACTGATATGAAAGTCAGATCGAACGAAGAATTTAACGTCTTCGCACAATGTAAACATCAAAACAAAAACATACACAGCTGATGTTTTTTAGAGTCGCCACGCCTTTTTTCCCTCTCTACCATACACGCCTGTATTGCTAGAACAAAGGTTGATCTAACTAAGAATCAATTATGGATTCTGTTGAAATACTACTTCTACTTGCAGTATTTTCAAACAACTGTGTAAAGTAGAAGTCATCCAAAAAGACTTTACATTGTCACTTTGTGTTTAAATTATTAAAATAAATGTATTACCGTTCTAAAAACCTACATTAGGTTATGGGCCGATAGGTTACGTGAAACGTGTAACGTGCTTAATGGAATGAAAATTGTTCAATATGAGTAACAACATATACAACATTGAAAAGTTGAATCCAACAAACTATGACGTCTGGAAGCTTCAGATGCGGATGGTACTTGTGCACCAGGAACTCTGGGGCTATGTGAATGACGCAATGGCCAAATCGGATGAAAGTTGGATTGCCAAGGACCAAAAAGCTCTGGCAACTATTGTCTTGGGTATAACACCTACAGAGTTGTCTCCACTCAAAGACTGCAAAACAGCAGCAGAAGCTTGGAGAAAATTAGAAGAAATTTATACTCCAAAGACAGCAAGCCGAAAAGTTACATTAATTAGACAGCTAATCAAACTTAAACATGACACGAATCTGTCGATGTCAGATCATTTAAAAAACTTTATGTCAATAACAGAAAAACTAAAAGAAATTGATTTTGTAGTTCCGGAAGAATTTCTATCTATAATATTACTGTGTAGTCTTCCTGATGATTACGATAATTTTCGTTGTGCGATTGAAAGCCGTGACCAACTTCCAAACTTAGAAACTCTCAAAATAAAAATAAAAGAAGAGGAGCTAAGGCGAAATGAATTAACAGAAGAAAATCAACAAGGCGTACTACTTTCAAGTCAAAGGAAATTCAGTAAGCAACATCAACCAAGAAACAACAAATTAGAAAGAAACCACACTGGAGAAACATCAGGCAACCATCATAGACGAAACAAAGGTCAACAGTACTCTGGACAGTTTCGATCCAATGCTGGCAAGTACTCTCCACAAACTTTAAATATATCCCATATTGCCCATATAGGCAATTCTTGCGACTCATATAACAAATATAAAAACAAAAATATTTTTTGCCTTGACTCAGGTGCTACCGCACATATGTGCCATGACAAAAAATGTTTTTATCAATTCAAACCACTTAAAGATAGCTTTGTTTTCATGGCAGATAAAAGCCAATCAATTGTTGAAGGCATAGGCAACGTAAGTGTAATAATCAAAAATCAAATCTTTAACATAATTAATGTTTTATACATACCTAACATTAAAACAAATTTACTTTCTATTAGTCAACTTACTAAACTACAAAAAACAGTTTTATTTGGAAAAAATGAAGCAAAAATTCTAAACAAAAATAACGAAACAATTCTTATTGCTAAATTAAAAAATAATTTATACGAAATAGAATTTGAGTATAACAATAAAAATAAAGTTGAACATGTTAATCAGGTGCATTCTCATAACACTACTTCACTCTGGCATGAAAGACTTGGACATCTAAACATAACAGACTTAACAAAACTACATACACGAAACATGGTTCTAGGATTAAAAATTAATAAAAATGATAAATACCCTGAAGTATGTGAAACCTGTATTAAAGGGAAGTTAACTAGGAAACCTTTTCCAAAACATTCTGAGTCAAAATCTGAAAATATTTTAGATTTAATTCACACCGACATTTGTGGCCCCATGAGAAAAGCCTCAATTGGAGGTGCTAAATATTTTCAAACCTTCATTGACGATAAGTCTAGGAAAATAAGCGTTTATTTCCTAAAATCAAAGTCTGAAGCCCTTAATAACTTTAAAAAATATAAAGCCGAAATGGAAAACCAAACCGGGAGAAAAATTAAAGTCCTAAGGTCAGATAACGCAAAAGAATTTTGTAGCCATGACTTTAATTCATTCTTAAATCAATCAGGTATCAAACATCAATTAACTGTTGAGTATAGCCCCCAACAGAACGGTGTAGCCGAAAGAGCAAACCGAACTTTAGTTGAGATGGCTAGATGCCTGCTTCTTGCCAAAATCCTGCCACATGGCTTATGGGCAGAGTTAATTAATACAGCAGCTTATATTCGCAATAGATGCCCAACTGCCACTCTTAATGATTTAACTCCTGAAGAGGTGTGGTCGGGTAGAAAGCCTACTGTTTCCCATTTTAGAATAATAGGGAGTAGAGTATTATCTTTAGATTTAAAGCCTGGTAAGGGTAAATTTAATTCAAAAACAAACGAATACATTCTAGTAGGTTATTGCGAAGAATCAAAAGCATATCGTTTATGGAAACCAGGTACTAATTCCACAATAAAAGGTAGAAACGTTAAAATATTAGAGGAATTTACTAACCAAATTACAAATAATCAAAATTTAGATATTTTCGATTCTTCTGACAATATATCTCCAAAACACGATGATGATAATAATGAATCTACACATTTCAATTTCGGAAACCTAATTCAAAACAACAAAAATAACAATAAAATAATAACAATTAAATACCAAAATAATGAAATACCTAGTTGTTCAGGAACCGAACAAAATTTAATTATTAATGGTGTAGAATCAATCCATGATAATATTTCATCTGATGAAACAAATTCAGATATAGAAGCTGAATCAGTCCCCTGTATTTCAAATCAGATACGTGGCCCTGGAAGACCTAAAAAGGTTCGTACAGGAAAGCCAGGTAGACCTAGAAAAGAGTATCAAATGAAATCAAATAATTTTAGCATTGATCCCACCACTGTAAAACAAGCTCTAAGCAGTTACAATAGTAGAGAATGGGAGAAATCTATGCAAGAAGAATATAACTCACTTCTTGAAAATGGTACATGGGAACTAGTAGATTTGCCTAAGGGTCGTAAAGCCATCGGTTGTAAATGGGTGTTTAAAACTAAACTCGATTCTGATGGAAAAATACAACGTTTTAAGGCACGTTTAGTAGCCAAGGGATTTACTCAAAAGTATGGAGTTGATTATGACGAAACCTTCGCACCAGTTGTGCGATATAGTTCGATTAGGTTACTCCTAGCATTGGCTGCTGAGGAAGGGTATCACATTCACCAAATGGATGTAACCACAGCCTTTTTAAATGGTGACTTAGATGAAGTTATTTTTATGAAACAACCCGAACACTTTGCTACACAAGATGGGAAAGTGTGTCAGCTAAAAAAGGCCATTTATGGACTTAAACAGGCGGGTAGACAATGGTACACAAAATTAAATTCCGTGTTACAATCAATAAAATTTAAACGCTTGCAAAACGAAAACTGCATTTATACACGTATCATAAAAAATGAAATAGTGATTATAGCAGTGTACGTTGATGACATAATAGTAATGTCACGCGACCAAAAATTAATCCAGAATGTAAAAATTGAGTTAGAAAATAAATTTAAAATTAAAGATCTAGGTGAACTTAAATATATTTTAGGAATTGAAATTAAGAAACTAGACGATAAAATATTCATGACACAAAAGAAATATATTAAGGAAATACTTACAAAATATAACATGCAAAACGCAAAACCTCTAACAACACCTTTAGATCAAAACATAAAATTAAGAATTAATCCAACAAGTACAGAAGAAGGGGAAGCTGCCGATCAAAACGCTTATCAGCAATTGATAGGTTCTCTTCTGTACTTGGCGACATGTACTAGACCTGACATTGCTTTTTCCGTAAGTTTACTAAGTCAATTTAATTCATGCCCTAAAATCCAGCATTGGAACGCAGCAAAAGGAGTTCTACGATACCTTCTGCATACGTCGAACACTGGCATCCTCTACGGGAAGACTGGAGGGAAACTGGAAGGATTGGTTGATGCAGACTGGGCGGGTCAACCAAATGATCGCAAGTCGTACACAGGTTTTGTATTTAAATTAGCTGGTGGACCAATATCCTGGGAGGCTAGAAAACAGCAGGTAGTGGCTCTTTCAAGCACTGAAGCTGAGTATATAGCAATGACCAGCGCCGCAAAAGAAGCCACATACCTTCGAAGACTACTCAAGGAATTGGATCCCAACGCCAAAGGTTATGCCACAGAACCAACCATACTGTATAGTGACAGCCAAAGTGCTATACACATGGTGGAAAACGAGGGACATCATCCTCGTACTAAGCATATAGACGTCCGCTACCACTTCATCAGAGAGGCCTATCGTTCTGGTGATATTAAAATTGAATATCTCAAAACGGAAGACATGGTTGCGGATATCTTCACCAAAAGCCTGGGGAAAATTAAAGTTGAGAAGTTCAGCAAGCTCATGGGACTTCAACTGGACACCACAGTTGAGGGGAAGTGTTGAAATACTACTTCTACTTGCAGTATTTTCAAACAACTGTGTAAAGTAGAAGTCATCCAAAAAGACTTTACATTGTCACTTTGTGTTTAAATTATTAAAATAAATGTATTACCGTTCTAAAAACCTACATTAGATTCCTCTTTTAAAAATCACTTAAGAAAACGGACTGATATCTTGAACAAATGAACTGATATTGTCTGAATTTTTCCGTAAAACTGTAATATAGTCACTAATAAAAACTTGTGCTGAGTTTTAAAACTTTTCAATCACTATAACCAGCTAAAAAAACGATATTCCGCGGAGCCGATGTGCACTGCATGCCGTCAAGGACGGAACTCCAATATTATGTAATTTAACGGTACACTATAGTTTTTCAACATAAAATATGTTTTGAAACGGGTAAAATCTATGTATATAAAAGTCAACGTATGTGTGTGTATGTTCTTTATAGAAATCTACAGTTTTTGACCGATTTCAATGAAAATTTGAAAACTTGACCTTCAAAGCAAGGGGAAAATCACTGTCTACATGAATTTCCGAAATTTTGGTACACAGAGGTACGGGGTACAAGTAATGAATACGGGGTCAAAGTAATGAATACCCTTCATGGTGCATATCGTTGAAAAGCTCTTTAAGAGTACAGTAATTATTGTTATGTACAGTTTTGTCATATTTTGTTTTAGGAGGGGGGTAAATTTGGGATATTTGAAAATTATCTTATTAACGAGGAGGGGGTATAGAAATAAGTGGGAGGGAAAGAATCTAGATATTCTCGCATAATAAAATAATTTAAATGTTTCTTGATAGTAGTTTATAAACTTTTCAAAATAAAATAACACTCCGTAGCGAAGCACGGGTATCCAGCAAGTAATTAATAAATAATAAGAGTGTATTTTTCTTTAATTTTAACTAGTAGTTCTGTGAACAGTAGACCTCGCTCGTTAAAATAACAAATCGGGTTTTGAGCTTAGGTTAAAAATAGTGTGCAGTAAGGAAGTAAGTACTATTTCTAAAACAGAGGTACACAACTATGTACCCCAGGAGTACAGTAATAACTTTAAGGTTCTTCTTTTGCGCACACTTTACTTCTATAAAGTAGTAAGTACCATATGAGTTTCAGCCCGATCCTATGAAAAGCAAAAACGGTACAGTAAAACAAATAAAAAATAGAGTATTTTGCGTATTTCGACAAACCGGTACCAAAAGTACCCTATTATGTACAGAAATAATTTTTTTCAGTACAACCGCATTATAAGGCCTCAGTAGGCCTACTAAATGCCTACATAAAGATACCTTTACAAAACACATTAAATTAAAAATTTAATCTGCACAGTACCCAGACTTTAAGTACCTTTTGTACCAAAAGTACTAAAAGTACTTAAATTAAATGTCTATCTTGGGTTGTACAATATTATACTGAATTAGGTTCTAAAAGGACAATCCTGTCACAGAATAATCTTAGGAGCAAAAAGGTCAACAGTGGACTCACCTCGCACTTTTTGAGAGCCCGAAAAACTATTTATCGTTCTAAAGGCTCTGAAACGTGACTTTTTTCGATAAACATTTGTATATTTTTAAAGTACGTTTTAAGGGCTTTTCAACGATATCAAACACGGCCGGCCAGCTATTATTTTTACCTTTTCTTAAACAGAGGTACACAACTTTGTACCCCTCATGCACCCGGCATGTTAATAAATTGAATGTTTTCCTTTCATGTACACTTTACTACTATAAAGTTCTAAATACCATATGAGTTTTAGCCCGATCCTATGAAATTCAAAAACGGTACAGTACAAAGATTAAAAAGTAGCGTTTTTCGACCTATTTTTCCAAACCGGTACACTTAGTGCAAAAATAAGTATACATAAAAAATAAATTTCAATAAAATGGGTACAAAGGCAATAAAACCCACACACTTTTGAGTAAAAAGCAGCTATTTTGTTATTTTTTGTTTCTTACAGTGCGCCCTACAACTAACGTGGTATTAAAAGTACCTCTGTACCCGAACCCGCATAGGTACAGGTACGAAAAGGGTACAGTGCGTTTAAGTGTTATTTGGCGCAACTTTTGACCGAAGGAAATTTTCGAGCTGATAAATCCTTCGATGCCATTAGCCTTAGAGTGGGGTAACCTACCCCCTACACGGCACTCTAAAAGTACAAAAGGGTACTAAAGTACTAACCTAGTACATTTTTCAAAAATATGTTTGCACACATTTGGTACATTTTAAATGGCCTTTCCAACGATACCTCTGTCAAATCGATGCAACGTCCCCTTCTTGTTGCGGCTACCCAAGGAGGACGTCCTTCACATAGACGTAGCTCCCGAAGTAGGAATCAGAAATATAATAACAAACCGGATTCTTAAATAGGACAATATGACCTAAAGTCCGGTACCCTTTTGAACCCTGTCCGATTAAAATTGCGAACGGTACAGAAGGTCAAATTCGAAATTTCGGAAAAACACGTTTTTCGTGAGTATTTCGCCGAGGTACTCGACTTCCCTCCCTTGAAGGTACTAAAAAAAGGGGATTGCACTTACCCCTTGAAAAACACATTTTTAGAGCATACGAAGCAGAGTAGGAGAGTACTTTTTTTTTCTCTGTACGTACCTCCAAAGTACCATCTTATACCTCTGAATTTAAAGCACCATATCTCAAAAAGTAAAAGTACCATCGAGTTTAAAAGCAAAACGCCATGAGCAGCATTTCATGGGCTTTTAAAAGCTCAAAAGTCCAATAGCGTTGTATAAATGCCCTAGGAGGAGATACGTGAACCATGTAGAAAAACGTTTGAAAAAAAGTGGTAAAAAGCGTTTTTTCTCTTTAAAGGGCCTGAAACGTGAAAATTTTTATAATGTTTTTGCATCACTTTTGTACTCTTCTCAAGGGCTTTCCAACGATATACGACACCCCATACCAAATATCTCCGGTTTTCTGATCGGCGAAAAACAAATTTCCCGATGACGCCCCTAAGCGGGGGTGCACTTAAAAAAAAAGTTCTCGTTACCGGCTATGAACCTCTGTGGGATCTACAAAAGCCTTGAAAAAAAATTTAAAATTTTCAATTATTTCAAAAGTTATACGAAAAAACTTGTTAAAAAAATGCCCTTTTTGACCGTAGACTATTTCCCATCGGAAATAAACCCATTTCCCGGAAAATTTCCCGGTAGATAGAATTTTTCCTTAAAAATAAACTATAACCTTAACAATTTCCAGAAAACTGCATGTCTCTACGACAAACACACCTATCAGTACAAAAATCCAAAAAACACCCTATTTCGCCCTTTAAGGCCGATTTTCACCCTTAAGGAGTGGTTTAAAACTGCCCAGACCTAATGTTTGGTCAAGCGATTTTTAAGGTTCCTAATCGATTTTGACATTACCAACTCAAAATTTTTCCGAAAATCAAGAGTTGGGGTATAATTATTTTTTTGTTTTTTGCCGTGGCGCCTTAAAATAAAGTAAATTTTTACCCCCCCCCCCCCCCCCCTCCCCCATTCGACGGGCAATGAAGTTACGTCCCCCCGCCCCACATCACAGCTCGGTCGGCCTGCGGCCTCCCTCGCAAAGACAGTCGATTTTCAAAAATTTAGAGAGAGACAGACACACAGACGAAATGCCAAACGGTCGAGTTAAAACGGAGACCTCGCTACGCTCGGTCAATTAAAAATTACAGAATATTTTACAAGGATAAAATCAGAATGCATTTTAGATTATAGGATATTCAAAATCAGAAGTGGACATTTCACTGTCAATGACATCAAATTACGCGTCATGAGTCTTCAAATTGCCACACAATTCGCCGCCTTCGCACGCGCAATATTCTTTACAAGTTGATCTACATGGTGCACAACTGCACCTTGCTGTTGAACATGGCTTCTCACTCGAACAGCTACATCTTAATTTTTTCGGCAATTCTGGTAGTGCCAATCCTTTGTTACTTGGAAGTTGAATGGGTACCAAAGAGTGTGTTGCTTAATTCTTTGCCTATCCATAATCAGTTGGATTCAAAGGTGGAGGGAACGAAGATACTGCTGTGTTCCAAGTGCAAACTTCCAAATGGCATCATTTTATATGAAGTTCAAACGCCTCTGTTGTCAGAGGAAGGTTCTTAATTATAGGAGGATTTTTCTTATATAACCTCACTTTGTATCGAACATCTGACATGTTGTGAACTTCCTTCTTGTAGCCGTAACAATATGCAATGAAGCTTGAGCACTCACTTATACACTGTTGCATTGAAGATTAGACCCATCCTAAATGCTTAATTTCAATACCAGATCTGAGAACTTTTACACCTGTAGACTTTCCAATTCCAAAAAATTGTAAAGTGGTATCACAGCCCGTGAGACATAAAAATACAACCATGATTTATAAGTAACTATTACAACATAGAGATTTTCTTCCTTACAAGTTGGTCATTACTGGTACTAATACAAACCCAAATGAATTACAAACTTCTGGCGTTGTAATTCCTTGCCCAGATTTGGTAACTCACACTCTGTTTTCAGATTCAAATTTTATATATTGTAAATATAAAATAATTTTATCTACGATTGCTACGTAATATTAACATTGTATCTCTGTTTAGATGCGTAGAAAGTGATTCTTTACGTACTTGTATTCATTGCGCATGCGCGTCTTATAATTCTGAAGAATTACCCCTAGGGGCCTAGGGTGGTAAAAAAGAAGAATTCTTCACCTTTACGCACGATTAGCGAGTTTGTTTACATTTAGAAAAAACTAATTTGCTGTTAGTTTAATAAAAGTAACTATTTATATCGAGTTTTTTGTGAAAATCAATGAGTGATTTAAATAATTATGACGAATATAAGGAGAATAATACGCCTCCCGAAATAATTAATTCGGCACAAAATACAACTAATGAATTAATGCCATCTTTATCAAAAGAGAAATACCAACTTGCATGAAGGAAGTATATTTTTCCTGTATTTATTATTTAAATCTAACAATCGTAGATAAAGTACGGTACGCCACTCGTGCGAAAACGGCATTTTGCATTGCTCGTGTGGTTTTACAACCCTCGCTGTCGCTCGGGTGCAAACTCCACACTCGCATGCAAAATGCTTCCGCACTCGACGCGTAATGTAATATTACAGCAGGTTATTTGTCTGTTAAGGTGAGCAACGAAAAATATCAAGCTTTTATCTGATGACCCCGACGTTTTTGTTCTGATTGTACACTTTTACAGAAAGCTAAGCTAGATAATGCCCTATGTGGATAGAGTCTGTTGATAAGGTCAAGCTCTCAGATATACCAGCAGCAGTTCATAGTCTAGGAACACAAGCAGACTCATTGTTAGTAGTACATTGTCTCACGGGCTTTCATAGGTACCACTTTACAATTTTTTGGAATTGGAAAATCTACAGATATAGATTGCAGCGCTAAAAACTGAAATTTTGATAACTACCAGCTGTATAGAAAAACAATTTTCTGCCCTAGGACGTAATAGTACTAGTCGAGTGCGGAAAGTAGCATTTTGCATGCGAGTGTGGAGTTTGCACCCAAGCGATAGCGAGGGTGGTAAAACCACACGAGCAATGCAAAATGCCGTTTTCGCACGACTTGCGTACCGTACTTTATCTACGATTGTTAGATTTAAATAATATCTATGTGTGATTATATATATATAAATATATATAATCACATTATATCTTTATTAAACATTATAAAGATATTATATTATTATATCTCTCATAAACATTATATCTTTGTTTAGATGCGTAGAAAGTGATTATTTACGTACTTGTATTGCGCATGCGCGTCTCATAGTTCTGAATATTTCCTCTTCTTTACCACGCTAGCGTGGTAAAGAAGAGGAATTCTTCAGCTTTACGGACGATTAGCGAGTTTGTTTACATTAAACAAAACTAATTTGCTGTTCTTTTATTAAAGTAACTGTTTATATCGGGTTTTTAGTGAAAAACAACGAGTGAATCAAGTGACGTTGACGAAAATGTGGAGAATAATACTCCTCCAGAAATAATTAATTCGGCAAAAAAATACAACTAATGAATTAATGACATCTTTATCAAGAGAGAGATGCGAACTTACATATAGTAAGTTTATTTTTTTTCGGTATTTATTATTTAAATCTAACAATCGTAGATAAAGTACGGTACGCAACTCGTGCGAAAACGGCATTTTGCATTGCTCGTGTGGTTTTACCACCCTCGCTATCGCTTGGGTGCCAACTCCACACTCGCATGCAAAATGCTACTTTCCGCACTCGACGCGTAATGTACTATTACGTCCTAGGGCAGAAAATTGTTTTTCTATACAGCTGGTAGTTATCAAAATTTCAGTTTTTAGCGCTGCAATCTATATCTGTAGATTTTCCAATTCCAAAAAATTGTAAAGTGGTACCTATGAAAGCCCGTGAGACAATGTACTACTAACAATGAGTCTGCTTGTGTTCCTAGACTATGAACTGCTGCTGGTATATCTGAGAGCTTGACCTTATCAACAGACTCTATCCACATAGGGCATTATCTAGCTTAGCTTTCTGTAAAAGTGTACAATCAGAACAAAAACGTCGGGGTCATCAGATAAAATCTTGATATTTTTCGTTGCTCACCTTAACAGACAAATAACCTGCTGTAATAGTACATTACGCGTCGAGTGCGGAAGCATTTTGCATGCGAGTGTGGAGTTTGCACCCGAGCGACAGCGAGGGTTGTAAAACCACACGAGCAATGCAAAATGCCGTTTTCGCACGAGTTGCGTACCTTATCTACGATTGTTAGATTTAAATAATAAATACCGAAAAAAATAAACTTACTGTATGTAAGTTCGCATCTCTCTCTTGATAAAGATGTCATTAATTCATTAGTTGTATTTTTTTGCCGAATTAATTATTTCTGGAGGAGTATTATTCTCCACATTTTCGTCAACGACACTTGATTCACTCATTGTTTTTCACTAAAAACCCGATATAAACAGTTACTTTAATAAAAGAACAGCAAATTAGTTTTGTTTAATGTAAACAAACTCGCTAATCGTGCGTAAAGCTGAAGAATTCCTCTTCTTTACCGCGCTAGCGTGGTAAAGAAGAGGAATTATTCAGAACTATGAGACGCGCATGCGCAATGAATACAAGTACGTAAATAATCACTTTCTACGCATCTAAACAAAGATATAATGTTTATATTTCGTATCAATCGTTGGTGGATTTGGCAGTTAATGGACTGTAGGAGGGGTCTGGTGGTTTAGTTGATTAATCCCCAATAAATAAAATAATATATACCTTATATTGGTGCAGCAGCTGTCAAGAAGCGTGGTAGGAAGGGAGGGAGGTAAAAGAGGGTAGGAAAAGGAAACAGGGAAAAATTGGGACACGCGAGGTACTAATTAGCAGAGCAGGGTACTGCAAATCAGAGCGGAAGTGTACGAGATGGTGAGTCAGCGAGCGACAACGTCTAACTAACTTCTTATCTCCTTGTCGGATTAGAAGATAAGCATAATAATAAAGATAATAAAACAAAATTACCCAAAGGTCATGACCATACTCCGCCCCGCTGGAACACTGTTCCTGAGTAAAAAGACAGAAAGAAAAGCAGAGTAAATGTCAAAAGAAAAGTTCTTAAAAGAATAAATAAAGAAAATGCCAAACTGGACAAGATAAGAAGTAAAACCTCAAAAGGAGAGGGAGAACCCCTTAATGAATAAAGGTTAAAAAAATGAACCAACTGGTAAAGAAAAGAACTTATAAAGAATGAAAAGAAAAAAAATCTTCATACTGCCAAGAGTCGGAAAGTTACTGACTAGGCAGTGGACATAATTTCACCACAGGACGTTTGTAAGAGGAACCTTTCACTCTTACAGATGCAACACGAATTCTTCCATCAGCTCCAGGAAATACTGACTCGACTATGCCTAGTGGCCATGACAATGGCGGGCAATTATCTTTCATCACTAGCACAATGGTTCCGACCGTGATGGGATTCGAATCAGTGTTCCACTTCTCACGGGTTTGTAAGTTGTGAAGATATTCTATATGCCAACGGTTCCAAAAGTCTTGAAGTAAACGATCCATCAACTGATACCGAGTAAGCCGGTTTATGGGGATCTCCAAAACATTAGAGCCTGGGAAACTGTCAAGTGGAATTTGAGTCAAAAAGTGAGCTGGTGTTAAAGCAGTGGGTTCACTAGGATCGGAACTTAAAACACATAAGGGACGGAAATTTAGCAGAGCTTCATTTTGTACAAGAATAGTGATGAATTCTTCGTATGACAAAACCTGTTGGCCCATTACTTTGTGCAAATGGGCTTTTACAGATTTAACATTTGTTTCCCATAAACCTCCAAAATGAGGAGTGGAGGGCGGATTCAGCTTCCATTGAATGCGGTTGGTAGCGAGGTGAGAGGTAAACTCTCTCTGATAGGGGTCGGAATCGAGAAGACAATGAAGTTCATTGAGGTATGAACGAGCCCCAGTAAAGTTTGTCCCGCAATCACTGTACAATGTATGTATAGGACCTCGACGAGAAAGAAAACGCTTTAAGGCGTTTAGAAAGGTAGTGGTTGAGAGATCTGAAGTTAACTCCAAGTGGAGCGCTTTGGTTGTCAGACAGACAAAGAGGCAAATATAAGCCTTCTGAGTCTTAACTCCTCTTCTTCTAGTCAATGTAATATAAAAGGGACCGGCATAATCCACGCCAGAGTGTAAAAATGGCTTGCACTGGTTAACCCTAGCCGGTGGTAAGTCTCCCATAAGCGGAAAAGTTGGTTTTGGTTTATACCTGAAACAAAGATTACATTTCTGAATGAGGGACCGAACTCGACCTCTACCACACAAGATCCAAAATCGCTGTCTAATGAGTGAAAGAACTAAATTAGGACCAGCATGAAAGTTGGAACGATGGTAACTCTGAATTAACAGATCCACAAAATGATCGGACTTTGGAAGTAAAATAGGGTGTTTTTGGGAGTAAGTTAGTTCACTGTTCATCAGGCGGCCACCAACACGGATAATATTGTCTTCAATGAAGGGGTGAAACTTTCGAAAATGTTTTGGTACAGCTTCATTTTTAATGAGGTGAGTAAAGAGCTCCGGAAAATGTTCCTTTTGGATATAAAAAATAAGAGACCTTTCTGCTAATGAGATTTCTTCAGAAGACAGAAATGATCACAAGTGTCCACTCACGTATGTTTTCCAACGTAAAAGATAGACTGTAATTCTAAGCATTTTATTGTAGTCAGACATTTTGTCAATAAAGTTGCGGATTCCAGAACTGTCTGCGGAGGCTAAATTAACTAACGGGATATGCCTTTTTTCTTCCCGAGCAAGATCTTCAATTGGTGGAGACCAGAGGCTTATGGGCCAGTCACGATCACTATCTTTCAACCAAGCGGGACCAGTCAGCCATAGAGGATGATTAGAAAGGTTATTTGGTAGTAACCCACGACTTAAACAGTCAGCAGGATTGATTCCATTCAGCTTGGGGCACGAGTTCCTGGATGCGGGTAATTCTGTGTGATACAAAAACATTCCATTTTTTAGGCGACGATGTGATCCAATGAAGAACAACTGATGAATCAGAAAATAATCTAATCCTTTTAAATTGATAACGGTCCAAATAGGTGTTGATAGAGAAGGAGAGAAGTTGTGCTAACAATTCCGCAGAACATAATTCTAAACGAGGTATAGTAATAGTGGTTTTCCGTGGTGCTAAACGTGTTTTTGCAGTAAGAAGAGCAATCCGAAAAGCTTGATCACAGCCAGAGCGGATATACACGACAGCCCCAAAAGCTTGAGCCGATGCATCACAGAACCCTATTAATTCAGAAGCAGAACCTGAATTTACAAAGACATGGCGGGGTATTCTAATGTCTTCAAGAGAGGGTAATTGATCCATAAACTGACACCAACGCTTATAGACCGAATGAGTTTCATCAAGACAGTCATCCCAATCGAGATGTAGTTCCCATATATCACGAACTATCATTTTAGCTAAAACTGTGACAGGACTTAAGAAACCTAAGGGGTCGAATATGCGGCCTATGACCGAGAGTACATTCCTCTTAGTGCACAGATCAAAAGGTAATGTAACCTTAAAGGCGAATTCATCGGTAGCAGAGAACCATTGCAAGCCAAGAACTTTAGTTGAGCTTTCTTCTTGAAACGATATAGATGTGTCAGAAGAGAATTGGGTTTGAAGAGGAACATGTGAAGCCATATCTTTACTGTTTGTACTCCATTTTACAAGTTCAAACCCTGCAGAGGCAAAAAGATTGATTAAGTCTGATGACAACTGTTTACCTTCCTCCACAGTTTCGATGCTAGTAGCCAGATCATCTATGTAGAAATCATCTTCTGCTATCTTTGAAGCATGTGGATACTTCTCGGCAGAATCTAAGCTTAACTGTTTTTTCGTTCGAAGAGCAAGATACGGAGCGGGTCTGACACCAAACGTTACTATATTTAACTCCAATATCATTAAATCATCAGCGGGTGAAAAGCGCCATAAGATGCTTTGAAATTTTTTATGATCGCGGTGAACTAAAATCTGGCGGTACATTTGGCGAATATCTGCTGTAATGGCAATTTTAAAAAGGCGAAATTGATATAAAACTGCTGCTAAAGATTTGTGTAGCTTGGGTCCGATATGCAGAATGTCGTTTAAGGAAATCCCTGATGAAGTAGGAGCGCGGAGCGCTTGCATTGAAAACTACACGAAGTTTCGTGGAAGAGCTGTCTGGTTTTATCACACAATGATGTGGTAGAAAACAACCTTCTCTAGTAATCGAACTACAAACGGACATGTGTCCCTGGGTCAGGTAATCCTGTACACAATCATGGTATAATTGTTTTTTGATTGGATCGCGGATCGCGTTCAAGTTGTTTTTCAAGGGAGTGGAAACGACGTTCAGCTAAATTATATGAATCTCCCAAAAGCGAAGGATCCCGTTTAAATGGAAGGGTTACACAATAGCGACCTCCTTCTGTGCGAGTTGTATTCTCTTTGAAGATATGTTCACACTCATCGTCAAGTTTTATAGAAGAAGAACGCAGTGGTGGAACGTCTTCAATAGTCCAAAAGCGGCTTACAATATCTTCTAGTGATTCTGATTCAATAGTGGTACAAAATGTTTGAATATCACAAGTAGTAGCAGGTTCACTAATTTGACCCATAACAATATATCCTAAACTAGACTGAATAGCTAAAGGTTGATTAGCGGGGCCAACGATTTTCCCAGGACCTAGTAAGATAGGAAAGAGCGAAGCACCAAGAAGAAGTTCCACTTTTCCTGGTATGTCGAATGTTTCATCAGCCAAGCGGATACCTTCAAGATGACTGAGGAGAGAAACATCCACTGGAGCAGACGGAATTTCATTAGTGATTTTGTCAATAACAAAAGCATCGATGTGAAAAACTTGGGAGTCGTCGTAGCGAGATTTAAATGTCAGTGAAGTTTTACAGCGGACAAAACTTTTTACATGACCAATACCACTGACTGAGGAATTAAACCTATGTTTCGGTAGTCGCAAGAAGTTGCAACATGCAAGAGAAATAAAATTTGAAGTACTAGCGGAATCTAGAAGTGCTCTTATTTTGTGAAAACGAGAAGATTAATCCTTTGTGAAAACTTCAGCCGTAGATAATAATACCGAAGAGGCGGTTGGTGGAGAAGTGGCAGATAACGCTGAAGGTGTAGTGGAATTATTAATTGGAGAGGAAGTTTCTTGCAGAGTGGCGGACGAAGAATTGACATAAGATGTAGAATTAGAAGGTTTGTTATTAAAGTGTCCAAATAGACGACGAGGAGGTTGAGAATCCTTATCTTTAAAATGGAGTAAAGAGTGGTGGTTAGAATTACAGTGCGAACATGTTCTTTTAGACTTACAAGAGCTAGTATAGTGTTGATTAGATAAACAATTTAGGCAAAGTAATTTATTTTTAGCTATATACCTCTCAGTAGGGGAAAGTTTTCTAAATTCTGAACAAAAATATACAGCGTGTGGACTTTTATTACAAATTGGACACTTAAATGAATTGGAAACTTTATCTGTAACAAAGGAATGTGATTGGCGAGGATGTAAAGTAGTTGGAAAAGAAGGGTTAGATCTGGTTCGAGCTAACATCTTTGCATGATCTTTTAAAAAGGACGTTAAATGTAAAAAAGAGGGAAGTTTAGATTTCTGATCAGATGTGGGAGCATTGTCATCAATTGACCCTGTTTCAGAACTACCAAGTAATTTCACACTTAGTTCAAATTGTTTAGCTGTGTCAACAGGCAGCTTGGTCAGGGCTAAATGAACTAAAATGAAGTCTGTACTGTCCTTTAATTTAAGTGACTTTAAGGCTTCAGCGGACGCAACAAAAGTTTGTAAAAATTCATCTAAGGCAGAAGAAGATTCCTTATTGGAAGTCTTAAAGTCAAGCATCTCGGAAAGATATGAGGTAGCAAGTGCTCTAGGATCTTGATAGCGATCTACTAACATATTCCAAATAGTCATAAAGTTTTCCGCAAGTGGAGGAATACCGCTAATCATGGTAAGAGCTTTGCCACTTACACAACCTGTTAAGTACCGAATTCTATCGGCATCTGTGAGTAATTGATTGTTACATATTGATGATTTGAAAGTCTGATAGAAGATATTCCATTCATTAGGTTTCCCTGAAAAATTAGGTAACTGAAGTGGAGGTAATTTAATTTTTGGTACTATACTTGCTTCCCCACTTGTTTCTTTAGATTTACTAGCACCGGGACTATTGATTCGAATGCGTTCTTTCCAAATTGAAATGTGGCAGTACATCTCGTCAAAGCTATTTAACGATTGGAAATCTGGTGAAGCATTCTTGTTTATTGTTAACTTCAACTCATTAATTGAGTCAAGTGTCTGGGAAAATAAATGTTTAGTATCTTCTAAACTCTGGCATCTAATAATAAAATTTTCTCTTGCGGTTTTATCATTAGCAAAAGTTTTAGCGGTTGTTAAATCATAAGTAGTTTGTAAGCGAAGAAACAGATCTTCCCTTTTCTTCTCAAGCACTCTTAATTTAATTTCATTGGTTGCCATTTTAAAGATAAAATATGTATAAAGATTTAAGATAAATCAATATAAGATAAAAAAAAATAAATAAAAGATAAATCAATAAAAGATTTAAGTTAGATCAGCTAATTATTTAAATGAGTTGGAAATAAATATTTAAAAATTAAAATTGAAAATAAGTGTGGCATACGACCATTCAAAAGAAAGAGGATGGAAAGACGAATTGAATGAATTTGGTTTCAAAATTTTACAACCAATCCATCTCCAGAAAAATTTAAAAGAAAATTCCTATAAGTTAATGAGATTATAGAGAAAGAATTCAATATATTCAAAATCAAAACAAAAACAATTCAATTTTAGAAATAAAAATAAAGCTGCATTCCTGACAAGGATTAAAAATAATAATATAAGACTTTATTAGATAAAGAATGTCAACAAAGATAAGCGAAGACTCGTAAAGAGATAAGGCAAGTGAGATTTAACAGTAATCTTCATTATCCCCATTCAAGGTCATAATATGCCCTCCTTAAACCAATAAACCTTTCCAACTGCAGAAACACGGCTATTCAACTCAACCATATCCGGCCCAAAGGACCAACTAAAGATGGTGGATTTGGCAGTTAATGGAATGTAGGAGGGGTCTGGTGGTTTAGTTGATTAATCCCCAATAAATAAAATAATATATACCTTATATTGGTGCAGCAGCTGTCAAGAAGCGTGGTAGGAAGGGAGGGAGGTAAAAGAGGGTAGGAAAAGGAAACAGGGAAAAATTGGGACACGCGAGGTACTAATTAGCAGAGCAGGGTACTGCAAATCAGAGCGGAAGTGTACGAGATGGTGAGTCAGCGAGCGACAACGTCTAACTAACTTCTTATCTCCTTGTCGGATTAGAAGATAAGCATAATAATAAAGATAATAAAACAAAATAACCCAAAGGTCATGACCAATCGTAGATAAAAGTATTTTTTTGCCACTCAACCAGACTACAACCATATAAATACATCGAAAAGACCATAGTTATAAAAAAAAAACGTATTTTGTCAATAAAAAATAAAATAATATTTTTTTCGAAATTTCCAAAAAGTGGTATCTTTACTTTTGGTCGAAGAATGTTCAGGAATTTTTTCAGATTTTTTGCACTTCACATAAGCGAGATAGAAGGGGGGGGGGGACACGTTTCACACCCACTTCAAACTTGCCTACGCACGCCCTATCAAAGTTATAACCAAGTAGTAGTAGTAGTAGTAGTAGTAAGGGCGGGGAGGCCTAGCCTGGCAAACAGACCATCTTTGGGTCCTTTTTGCCAACCCCAGACGAACCCACACCCCTCAAACCACCTCCACCTCATCCTCATACCTTTTAGTTTGGATCATAAAGGAGAGGATATCTTGCCACTTAAGAGTTTTAAGTTCCTCCTCCCTAATTCCTCCGTTCCCTAAGATATGAAAGCGTAATCTCCCATATCCTTCACACACTCCCAGAAAATGGTAAGCTGTTTCCTCCTCCTCGCCACACACTGGACATGTGGGGTCCTCTTCTACTTTTAGTAGTGCCAGATGTCTTCTGAGCCTACAGTGTCCAGTTAGCACTCCAACCAGATTTCTCAGGTTGGTCCTGCTCAGTCCTAGCAGCCATCTGGTTTTCCTTTTATTTATCTTTGGCAGTAACATTTTGGACTGCCTGCATCCCTCTGTGCTTAACCATTCCTTATCTGCTTCCTCCCATACCCACCTCTTAATGGCTGCTTTGACTTGACCTCTCGACCAGTCAACAGCGGGTTCCGGTCCACAGAAAGGAATGGAGGCTCCTATTTTTGCCACCTCATCTGCTTTCTCATTCCCTGGGATCCCTTGGTGTCCCGGGACCCAGAGCAGTGTTACCTCTTTACTCTCTGCCAGCAGCTCTAGTGTCTCCCGACACTCCCTCACCAGTGCAGAGTTTGCACTAGGGGCATCGAGAGCATGTAGTGCCGCTTGGCTATCCGAGCATATAGCTATAGATTTAGCTGTTGCCTCCACCACCTCAGGCTGCCTTGCCACCTCTAGGATGACGTAGATCTGCGCCTGAAAAACGGTGGTGAGTGTGCCTAACGGGAAACTCTCTTTGGTGCCGGACTTTTCCAAGAACAGTCCCGCACCCGACATTCCGGCTTCATTCTTCGAGCCATCCGTGTATGCCACCAGAGTCTCCTTATCGAATTTAATCTCTTTGTTCCCATCTGGCTCTTGATGGTATTTCTACCTTATATTTCCTCTTAAGTTTTAACTGATGTTCCCTCCCTGACACTCTGATCGCGGTAAAAGGAATCTTTGACTCAGCCGCTCTTTCGATTTCCAAGTGTCCGGTTAGGATTCCTTTCCCTAGCCATTGCCCGTTGTCTCTGAGCCTGACAAATGATGCAATGGCCACTCCTTCAATCCATATCTTTAGTGGAGGAATACCTACTAGAGCCTCTAGGGCGGCTGTAGGTGTCGTCCTCATCACACCTGTTATGCCTCTACAAGCTAACCTCTGAACTTTGTCAAGCCTCTTAGCCGAGCTGGCTGCCCTTATCCTCGGCCACCAGACCAGAGCCCCATATTGGATCCTCGGTCTGATAACCTCTGTATACAGCCATTTGAGAATTTTGGGGGATAATCCCCATCTATTCCCCACTGCTCGCCTCAGTTGCCAGAACATCATTGTAGCCTTACTTATTACCTTCTCTATATGTATCCTCCAAGCCATTTTTGGGTCGAAGGTAACACCTAGGTATTTAACCTCTTTTGCCAAACTGAGCTCTTGCCCAAATATTTTAGGGGCCTTGAAACCCACTATTTTCCTTTTTCTGGTAAAGACCATCAACTCTGTCTTGGATGGATTGACTGAGAGTCCGACGTCTTTACACCATCCTTCAATAATTCTGCAAGCGAGTTGCATCCTTTCACAGCATGTTTCTAGGAACTTGCCTCTTACCAAGACTAGTCCATCGTCTGCGTACACCTGAACATATAAATCTTCCTCTGTCAGCCTCCTCAAGAGCCCATCCATCACCAGACACCAAAGGTGCGGTGAGAGGCAGCTACCCTGGGGGCAGCCTCCCGTAACCCGGATTGTAACCTTTGTGTCATTTAGTGATGAGTCCACTTTCCTCCCCTTCAGAGAGGATAATATCCATTCAATGATGGCTCGAGGAGTGTTCCTCATCAGAAGTTCCTCTTCTATATTCCTCATCTTTGCCTTATCAAAAGCTCCTTCCACATCAAAGAAGAGAGCCAGGACATAGTCTCCTTGCTGTATCCCTTTTTCTATCCTATACGTGACCGCATGAAGGGCTGTTTCTGTGGACTTCCCTTTTAGAGGTTTTTTTTTTTTTTTTTTTTTTTTTTTTTTTTTTTTTTTTTTTTTTTTTTTTTTTTTTTTTTTTTTTAGGTATGCATGTTGATTAACATGCAGCGGACTTCTAGGTAGAATCTCCTCCATTAGAAATTTATCTATTATCCTTTCCAGTGTCTTAAGCATAAAGGACGTGAGACTAATAGGCTGGAAGGATTTGGCCAGGGTGTAGTCTGTCTTCCCTGGTTTGGGGATAAAGACCACCCTAGCAGCCTTCCATACCTCCGGCACCACGCCCAACGCTACACTACCTTTAAATAATACCTCAATTCTGGATACCAGGCGGTCTATTCCCTTTTGTAATAAGGCTGGAAAGATCTCGTCTGGTCCAGCTGCCTTGAAGGGTTCAAATTCATTGATAGCCCATTTAATTGACTCTTCTGTTACTAGTCGGGTTGCCAGGTCCCAATCTGCCTCCGCCGCTAGGCCTCCATAATTGGTTTCAACCCTATCTCCTTCCCCTGGGAAGTGAATGAGTAACAGGTGTTCTAGAGTTTCCTCGACACCCAGAGTCCAGGTACCATCCTGCCTCTTGATCGAGCCTAGGGCTCCATCATTTCCCTCACTGCTTAAGATTCTTACCAGTCTGGTCGCCTCCGGCAAGGACTCTATTCCTTTGCAGAAGTCTCTCCAGCTGGTTCTTTTGCATTTCCTTATTTCTTTCTTAAAATTCCTTCTAGCCTCCCTGAAGCGGTCCCATAGTTCTCCTTGTTCTTTGTTTTTGAAGGCCTTGTTATAGGCCCTTCTTGCTGCCTTCCGGAGAACGTCCAGTCGTCTGTCCCACCACGTCACTTCCTTGTGGGGCTTGGACTTAGTGGGACACGCTTCTTTAAAGGCTTCTAATATCCCTGAACCCAGGTTCTCCGCCTCATTTTCCAGAGCTCCCGGGTCAGTTATTCCCTTTTGTTGAGTCTTTTCCAGAAAAATTCTCAAGTCCCTTGTCAAAGATCTCCCAGTCTGTTTTCCTGGGGTGTCTCTTTGGTAATTCCTCTACTCGATCAACCTGAAAGCAAAGACTTATCATGCGATGATCAGACATCAGAATATCTGATGACACATGCCAGTCATATATATTTTTCACTATTTTCCTCGATGCCAAGGTGACATCTATTACCTGTGTACGGATTCTATTAATAAAAGTTGGTTCCGTTCCCTTATTTATTACCTCTAGATCGGTGGATGCTAGATATTCTAGCAGTGCATCACCTCTACTGTTGCAGTCTGTGCTGCCCCAGGCATGGTGATGCGCGTTCACGTCACATCCTATTATAACTGGTATGTCCTTCTCCTCTGAGAATCTGACAATACTTGTCAACTCTCTAGTCGGGGGAAGGTCCACCCTGTCATAGGGCAAGTACAAACTTGCCAAAATTACCTTATTACCTTTACCTTTTACCTTATATTCTAGGATGACAGCTGTTACATCGCGGGTCCCAAGTTGAGGAATTGGGGTGATCTCCAAGTCCTCTGTCACCGCGATACAGGTCCTAGGGTTTTCCTCTTCTGGTCCCTCTTTCCCTCCTACCACAAGCCGCAGACCAGATCTCCTCATCCCTCTCACCACTCCTCTAAAAACATACGGTTCCTGAATTAACACAATTAATAAATCATTCATGGTCAAGGCTTTCTGTAGTTCACCTACAGCGTCTCGACTATGTTGTAAATTAATGTGCTTTACCTTAATCATCCTAATTTTTTCTTTGCGAGCGGCTTCCACCTGCTTTAGGTGGTCTGCCACTAGCGTCTTCCTTTCTACCTCCGCCCTTTTCCTCTAACGTAGGAGGTTTCCTTGTCGAGGCCGGTGCTCCTCGGACCCGATGCACTGACACCGAGATCAGGCCCAAGAAGACCCGCCACTTTACTTCATCGAGGGCCTTAACGGAGGACCTTGGGATCCACATAACCACGTGCCAGTTTCCCGGCTCTCCTGATATGTGGTCCAACTTCCATTCCGTGGCCCCCGGTAAGCTGTTCCTTAAATGCATTTCAAGCCTGATCTCCTCTGGATCAGGCTTCTCTTCCTCTCTTATATTAATACCTATCTTTGTAGGCCATGGAGCCTCCCTCTGATAGATGACCTTAAAATCAATTTCATCTATAGAGGGCGGCCTCCAGTTTTGATAGGTCCAGTCCCTGGATTCCTTGTCGACAGCAGTTATCAGGAACCATCCTGGTTCCACGATACCCGACTGCCAAAACCTCAATATGACACCTGTCCTTTTCTCCCAGTCTCCCATGCTTTCCAGGGAGAACTTCTTGAGATTTTTCCTCAGAGTGTCACCTTCCTCTGGCGTAACCTTACCTCCTTCTCGGTTCGAGATCTCCACCAACTGCAGCTCCCTTCCTCCTCCCCTAACTACGTCTCTGAAGGACCCTGGTGTAGGTCCCTCCGTACCAGTGAAGGAGGTGGAAGCTACACCGGCGGCGGCCTCTGGCCTTTTAAGAGGTGATACGCCCGTCTCCTTGACTCTTTTGGGTGTTAGATCACCCGAGGAGGGGGTCCCCAACGCTCCCCTCGGCCTCTTGTTACTTGTTGGAGGCGTCTCCTCTTCTTCCCTGACCGATCTAGGGGCAGTTGGGAGGATGATCTCATTTTCCTCCTTCCTTCTCCGCATATCGGCATCTCTGGCACCTGGGCCCCTAGTGGTTTTCCTAGGGCGATGAGTGCTTTCTCCTTGTGTTTTACTAGTCCAGCCTCCTCCAGGGTTGGGAAGTCCTCTCCCCTCGGCCTCTCACTGGTCCTAGAGGGCCTGACGGTAGGCTCCGGAGTTTGAGACTTCGGGTCCCCTTCCGAGGACCTTCCCTCTCCGCTCCTTGCCTTCTCCTCCAAAGCCCTCCTCCTGGACCTCTCCCTCTGCCTCTGCTTATTCGCCTTATTTCTCTTTCGCCTCTTTTCTGTCTTCCACTCAGCAGAGTCTGACCAAGAGTGGTCCTCCTCCATGCTGACTGGAGACACTGGGCGACTTCCTTTCTCTAGGGGTCCAGAGGTCTCTACTTGTTCCTCCTTCTCCCCTAGCAAGATATCCTCCATCTCACTTTCCGTCCTAACTATCTCTTTTAGGGTTGGGTTCCCTGTATCCTTCTGAAACAAAGACACATTGGTGTTTTCTTCTTCTTCTTTCTCCATGTTTAGGGGGTGTGGTTGTGTAATTCTGTTTTAATGTTTGTGGTGTAGTGTGGGTGTATTACTAGTTAAGCTACTTAAGACTTTCCAGAGGACCAGTTTGGATTCCTGAGCTTCCCAGGACGGTAGCCGCGCAAGAGCCCCCCGAGAGCGACAGCAGGGCCCTACCCAGGCGCCTACCTGGCACTACGATCGCCCTCTAGGATTTTCACCTCCTGATGGGTTAGCCCCCTACACTAGGCTACGTAATAAAACAGCAAGGGTGGGACCCTGACTATGAGGTGGCCGGCGTGTCAAATTCCGTTTTTAATGCGCTACCACACCCGTCCCCTTCCACTCAGGACCGGTCCCCTCGGGTCCTCCCAGAGCTCTCCTCGACAACATTGACCCTTGTAGTGTATATGTTTGTGATGGGCGTGGTTATGTGCTAGGTAGTCCGGGAGTCGCTACCCTCCCCAGTAGCACGCCTCTACTGTCCCTGGACATTGTATTATGTAAAATGTCAGTGTGGTGTTGTATGGTGTTGGATAGGGTGTAGTGGTAACGCTGGCATCTGCCTATCTCAGATGCCAACTTCATCTGTGATCAATCTCTGTCGTTTACCAATAAGGCTTACTTAACAGGGGCGCCCGCATAATAATGCTACGTGAAGGCGTTGACCAAGACTTGAGGTGGCTGAAGTGAGTGCCTTCATTTCATACGATCTGGCATCGAGTTACACTGCCACCCCCATTAACCCCCAAGTTATAACCAAAGAATTATATATTTTTGAAATCAGCTCGACGTACCCTTTCATACGATACCACTCACGGTGTCAAAAAAAAAAAAAAAAATTTAACCCTTAAGTTTTTTTACCCTAATATTTTTGAAAAATATTTTTTTTAAGTCGCTATATTTTTAAAATATGTGGGTAGGTACAAGACACATACATGCCAAATTTCAAAGTGATCGGACGAAAGGTGTAGCCGTGAGAGCAGGCGACAGGACGGACGGACAGACACACGCAGGAAAATATTATAAGGGTCCTTGGTTTTGCCTACGGACCCTAAAAATTAATTATTGCCAACTTGTTCATCATTTTTATATGATACCGATATTGTACTGTATTGAGGATCCATCTATTATATTGAAACTGAAAGATATAGAAGCGTACGGCAGAATCTATAGAAGTACATATTCACTAGGGTGCAGAGGCGTAACTAGGTAAGAAGCGTCCTGGAGCAGCATCACCTTGGCGCCCCCCTTTCAAAATAAACGCTAGTCTCAAACGTTATACCAAATAAATTCATGATTTATTCTTCTGTTATCCCTTATTTTTTTTTTAAACTTTCTCAAATTTTTTGGTCTTTAGGAATGAAGTTATAAAAAATAAAAAAATCGGGTACGGGGTACCTCGGAACTTTTCCTCACTTCGGAGGACCTTAAAGTGGCCTCTCCTGCTTGCCTCACCTGCAGGAGGAAGCATCATTGTGCGTGGTCAGTACTTGGACGGGTGACCGTTTTCAACTAACTGATTTATTTATTATCATTTAAAAAGAAAAAATAAAGAAAAAAAAAAAAAAAATACCCATTTTTTTATTTATTTTATATCATTCATTTAAATATTTAAATGTTAGCGGTATTTTTTTTGTTTGCTTATAGGTAACTATTAAACTAATTAATGGAATTTCATCGGTTTTTTTTTTTAATATTTGTTGTTTATTTTTTACCGGTTCCAACGATATGCTGTAGTAGTAGTAAGGGGGCGGGGAGGCCAAGCCTGGCAACTAGACCGCACTCGGGTCCTTTTTGCCAACCCCTGGTTTTTCACGCCCATCGAACCACCTCAGTCTTATCCTCAAGTCTCCTAGTTTGGGTAATAAAGGAGAGGATATCCTGCCACTTAAGTGTGACAAGTTCCTCCTCTCTGATAATCCCTGATCCTAAGGTGTGAAAGCGTAGTCTCCCATGTCCTTCGCAAGCTCCCACCAGGTGGTAGGCTGTTTCCTCTTCTTCACCACACACTGGACATGTGGGGTCCTCTTCAATCTTTAATAGTGCCAGATGTCTATTTAGTTGACAATGACCTGTTAAGACCCCCACCAGTTTTCTTAGGTTGGGTCTACTCAGTCCCATGAGCCATCTGGTTTTCCCTTTATCTAGCTTAGGCAGCATCATCTTAGCCTGCCTGCATCCTTCAGTTCTTGTCCACACCTTCCCTGCTTCCTCCCAGATCCACTTTTTGATGGCCGATTTGGTTTGCCCTCTGGACCAGTCAATAGCGGGCTCTGGTCCGCAGAATGGCATGGAGGCACCCCTTTTTGCTATTTCATCTGCTTTTTCATTTCCCGGAACCCCTGTGTGTCCAGGAACCCAAAGCTGAGTAACCTTCTTTAACTCTGCAAGCGTCTCTATGGCCTCTTGGCATTCTTTGACCAGTGCTGAGTCTGCACTGGGAGCGCAGAGTGCCTTAAGTGCTGCTTGACTATCCGAGCATACTACTACTTTTTTAGTTCTCGCCTCTACCACCTCTCGCCTTCTTGCCACCTCTAGGATGGCGTAGACTTCAGCCTGGAAGACTGTGGTAAATATTCCTAGTGGGAAACTCTCTTGGGTGCCGGACCTTTCTAAGTAATGTCCCGCACCTGACATACCATTCTCATTCTTTGAGCCGTCCGTGTATGCCACCAGAGTCTCTGTATCAAATTTAATATCTCCTGATTCCCAATCGGCTCTGGGTGGGATTTCTACCTCATATCTCCTTTTCAGCTTATGCTGATGGTCAACTCCTTTAGTTCTGATCCCCGTAAGTGGGACCTGAAGTTCAGTGAACCTTCCTATGTCCAAGTGTCCTATAACGGACCTTTCACCTAGCCATTGTCCATTGTCCCTTAGTCTGACATACGAGGCGATGGCTTCTCCTCTGATCCATAGCTGGAGAGGGGGGACTCCTACTAAGGCTTCCAAGGCTGCCGTAGGTGTACTCCTCATGGCCCCTGTTATACTACGGCAGGCTAACCTCTGGACCTTGCAAAGCCCCTTAGCCGAGCTGGCAACCTCAGTCCTAGGCCACCACACTAGGGATCCGTAATGAATCCTAGGTCTAATAACTGCGGTGTACAGCCATTTGAGGATTTTCGGGGACAGTCCCCATGTCTTCCCTACTGCTCGTCTAAGTTGCCAGAAGGTTATCGTAGCCTTTTCTACTACCTTATCCAAGTGTGATTTCCAAGTTAGTTTTTGGTCTAAGGTAATACCTAGGTATTTTACCTCGTTGGCCAAAGTAAGCTCATGCCCCAGCAATTTGGGAGCTTTGAAATCCACAAGTTTCCTTTTCCTAGTGAAGATTATCATCTCAGTCTTTGATGGATTGACTGAGAGTCCTACCTCTCTACACCATCCTTCAATTATCCTACAAGCTCGTTGCATCCTTTCACAGCAGGTACTTAGGAACTTGCCTCTAATCAGGACTAGTCCATCATCTGCATATGCCTGCAAATAGATATCCTCCTCGGTCATTTTACTCATAAGTCCATCCAGCACCAGGCACCACAGATGTGGCGAGAGGCAGCTGCCCTGGGGGCACCCTCCTGACACCACTCTAGATGCTTTAGTGCCGGTCATTGATGAACTAACTTTCCTCCCTTTTAGGGAGGATATTATCCAATTCCAATTAATGATGACCTGGGGAGTATTCCTCTGCGTCAGTTCCTCCTTTATATTACTAGATTTTGCCTTATCGAAGGCTCCTTCTACATCAAAGAAGAGGGCTAAAGTGTAGTCCCCTTTGTGCATTACCTTTTCTATCCTAGAAGTGGCCGCGTGGAGAGCTGTTTCAGTCGATTTCCCCTTTGAGTATGCATGCTGATTGGCATGCAGCGGCTTTCTGGGTAGAATTTCCTCTATTATGTATTTATCTACTATCCTTTCAAGGGTCTTTAGCATGAAGGATGTAAGGCTTATAGGTCGGAAGGATTTAGCCCGTGTATAGTCCTTCTTGCCGGGGTTAGGGATAAAAACTACCCTAGCCGCTTTCCACACTTCCGGTACCACGCCCATAGCTATACTGCCCCTGAAAGTTGCCTCTATGCTGGATAATAGACGATCCATAATCCTTTGTAGTAGTGCTGGGAATATTTCGTCTTGTCCAGGTGCCTTAAATGGGTGAAATTTGTCGACGGCCCATTTTATGAACTCTCTGGTTACTAGGCGGGTCGCCAGGTCCCAGTTCGTCTCTACGCCTGGAGCCTCTCCTAGTGAGTCTCCGACCTCGTTTCCTTCTCCTGGGAAGTGGGTGAGTAGGAGGTCCTCTAGTGTTTCTTCTACACTGAGAGTCCAGGTACCGTCTAGCCTTTTAATGGAGCCTAAAGTTCTACCATTACCCTCACCACTTAAAATTCTTGCCAGTCTGGTTGCCTCTGGTAGGGACTCAATTCCCTTACAGAAGTCTCTCCAGCCAGCTCTCTTGCGATTCCTTATTTCTTTTTTGAATTCCCTCCTAGCCCCCCTGAAGCTGTCCCATAGCTCCTCTCCTGGTTCTTTATTCTTGAAGGCCTTGTTAAAGGCTTTTCTCGCTTTACTACGGAGCTTATCTAGTCCTTTGTTCCACCAAGTGGGTACCTTTTGGACACTAGTTTTGGGGGGACAAGCTTCTTGGTAGGCTTCCCTTATATACAAGCTCAGTTCCGCTGCCATCCTTTCCAGAGCTTCGGGGTCAGTTAATGCCTCTTTGGTCACTCCTTGGAGGTTTCCGAGTTCCCTGTCAAAGGTTTCCCAGTCCGTCCTCCTTGGTTAGAGGTGGTGGTTAGAGGTGGTTAGAGGTGGTGGTTAGAGGTGGTGGTTAGAGGTGGTTAGAGGTGGTGGTTAGAGGTGGTTAGAGGTGGTGGTTAGAGGTGGTTAGAGGTGGTGGTTAGAGGTGGTGGTTAGAGGTGGTTAGAGGTGGTTAGAGGTGGTTAGAGGTGGTTAGAGGTGGTTAGAGGTGGTTAGAGGTGGTTAGAGGTGGTTAGAGGTGGTTAGAGGTGGTTAGAGGTGGTTAGAGGTGGTTAGAGGTGGTTAGAGGTGGTTAGAGGTGGTTAGAGGTGGTTAGAGGTGGTGGTTAGAGGTGGTGGTTAGAGGTGGTTAGAGGTGGTGGTTAGAGGTGGTTAGAGGTGGTGGTTAGAGGTGGTTAGAGGTGGTGGTTAGAGGTGGTGGTTAGAGGTGGTTAGAGGTGGTTAGAGGTGGTTAGAGGTGGTTAGAGGTGGTTAGAGGTGGTTAGAGGTGGTTAGAGGTGGTTAGAGGTGGTTAGAGGTGGTTAGAGGTGGTTAGAGGTGGTTAGAGGTGGTTAGAGGTGGTTAGAGGTGGTTAGAGGTGGTTAGAGGTGGTTAGAGGTGGTTAGAGGTGGTTAGAGGTGGTTAGAGGTGGTTAGAGGTGGTTAGAGGTGGTTAGAGGTGGTTAGAGGTGGTTAGAGGTGGTTAGAGGTGGTTAGAGGTGGTTAGAGGTGGTTAGAGGTGGTTAGAGGTGGTTAGAGGTGGTTAGAGGTGGTTAGAGGTGGTTAGAGGTGGTTAGAGGTGGTTAGAGGTGGTTAGAGGTGGTTAGAGGTGGTTAGAGGTGGTTAGAGGTGGTTAGAGGTGGTTAGAGGTGGTTAGAGGTGGTTAGAGGTGGTTAGAGGTGGTTAGAGGTGGTTAGAGGTGGTTAGAGGTGGTTAGAGGTGGTTAGAGGTGGTTAGAGGTGGTTAGAGGTGGTTAGAGGTGGTTAGAGGTGGTTAGAGGTGGTTAGAGGTGGTTAGAGGTGGTTAGAGGTGGTTAGAGGTGGTTAGAGGTGGTTAGAGGTGGTTAGAGGTGGTTAGAGGTGGTTAGAGGTGGTTAGAGGTGGTTAGAGGTGGTTAGAGGTGGTTAGAGGTGGTTAGAGGTGGTTAGAGGTGGTTAGAGGTGGTTAGAGGTGGTTAGAGGTGGTTAGAGGTGGTTAGAGGTGGTTAGAGGTGGTTAGAGGTGGTTAGAGGTGGTTAGAGGTGGTTAGAGGTGGTTAGAGGTGGTTAGAGGTGGTTAGAGGTGGTTAGAGGTGGTTAGAGGTGGTTAGAGGTGGTTAGAGGTGGTTAGAGGTGGTTAGAGGTGGTTAGAGGTGGTTAGAGGTGGTTAGAGGTGGTTAGAGGTGGTTAGAGGTGGTTAGAGGTGGTTAGAGGTGGTTAGAGGTGGTTAGAGGTGGTTAGAGGTGGTTAGAGGTGGTTAGAGGTGGTTAGAGGTGGTTAGAGGTGGTTAGAGGTGGTTAGAGGTGGTTAGAGGTGGTTAGAGGTGGTTAGAGGTGGTTAGAGGTGGTTAGAGGTGGTTAGAGGTGGTTAGAGGTGGTTAGAGGTGGTTAGAGGTGGTTAGAGGTGGTTAGAGGTGGTTAGAGGTGGTTAGAGGTGGTTAGAGGTGGTTAGAGGTGGTTAGAGGTGGTTAGAGGTGGTTAGAGGTGGTTAGAGGTGGTTAGAGGTGGTTAGAGGTGGTTAGAGGTGGTTAGAGGTGGTTAGAGGTGGTTAGAGGTGGTTAGAGGTGGTTAGAGGTGGTTAGAGGTGGTTAGAGGTGGTTAGAGGTGGTTAGAGGTGGTTAGAGGTGGTTAGAGGTGGTTAGAGGTGGTTAGAGGTGGTTAGAGGTGGTTAGAGGTGGTTAGAGGTGGTTAGAGGTGGTTAGAGGTGGTTAGAGGTGGTTAGAGGTGGTTAGAGGTGGTTAGAGGTGGTTAGAGGTGGTTAGAGGTGGTTAGAGGTGGTTAGAGGTGGTTAGAGGTGGTTAGAGGTGGTTAGAGGTGGTTAGAGGTGGTTAGAGGTGGTTAGAGGTGGTTAGAGGTGGTTAGAGGTGGTTAGAGGTGGTTAGAGGTGGTTAGAGGTGGTTAGAGGTGGTTAGAGGTGGTTAGAGGTGGTTAGAGGTGGTTAGAGGTGGTTAGAGGTGGTTAGAGGTGGTTAGAGGTGGTTAGAGGTGGTTAGAGGTGGTTAGAGGTGGTTAGAGGTGGTTAGAGGTGGTTAGAGGTGGTTAGAGGTGGTTAGAGGTGGTTAGAGGTGGTTAGAGGTGGTTAGAGGTGGTTAGAGGTGGTTAGAGGTGGTTAGAGGTGGTTAGAGGTGGTTAGAGGTGGTTAGAGGTGGTTAGAGGTGGTTAGAGGTGGTTAGAGGTGGTTAGAGGTGGTTAGAGGTGGTTAGAGGTGGTTAGAGGTGGTTAGAGGTGGTTAGAGGTGGTTAGAGGTGGTTAGAGGTGGTTAGAGGTGGTTAGAGGTGGTTAGAGGTGGGTTAGAGGTGGTTAGAGG